>CAWUFW010008911.1:0-600000 GCA_963921515.1 Calotriton arnoldi | reverse complement strand
CCTAATGAAAGGCAGGGGGGAGAGGCAGGAGAAAATCAAATAAATCTACAAAATTCACAGGGTCCCTCCAAGGCCCAAGAGACCCCTATGCGTGACAGGGGGAGTAGGCAAAAATCTAATAAATTAATATAAAACACCTGCTGTCCATCAAAGGCCCAGAAGGCCCCTATGGGATGCAGATGTAGAAGGTAAACATCAAATAAATTACTATAAAAACACATGATGTCCCCCCAGGGCCCATGGGACCCCTATGAAGACATGGGGAACAGGCAAAAATCAAATACATAATATAAAATAAAAACTGTGCTCTACAGACTTTTACAATCAGCCACAAGCACAAATAAATATGTGAGGAAATATTTCAATGGAAAAAACAAAACCATAAACAATTTTTTAAAAATTACATGGGTGTCATCTAATATCAATGGCTCTAGAAAATGGCGGTTAAAGGGGGAATAAAATGGTTAATAATCAGAGACACACACTAATTCTACAAAATGGTGGTGGTTTACCAGTCACCACATGGCCATCAAAGGAAACATGGAGAACAAAGACAAAATAGTCACCCCGCCACACACACGCACGTGTGTGGACACACACACCCACACCCACACACAGAGTGATGCTCTCCAGCAGTAGTGGCTTCCTGTGGAGCAGTTTTTTACTCATATTCATTCTTAACTTCTTGTGTGTTTTAATTTAAGAAACTGTTTTTGTTTGCTGTTTTTCTTTTGAACAACCGTGTTTGGTGACTGATGGTCAGGTAGCAGAAATGGACTTAATTCCGATAATCATCCTAATAAGTAAAATCAAGCTTCAGAGATAGCATTGACCTGTGCTTTGAGGAGAGATCCTTATCAAGTACTACTCCCAAGAATTTTTCTGCTGGGTAGTGGGCAAATGTGGTGGCCACATGCAATTTTGCCAACATTGTGTGTCATTGACTACAAGCAGAATTTCTGAATGTTGGCATTTAGTTGGTGAAAACATTGCAACATCATTGGCTGTATTACCAGTCACGGCCGGCATGACTCGTGGGTGGGGGGGCAGGGGGTCGCACGGGAAGGGGGGGAGGCTTAATTTAAAATAAAAAGAAATAAAATAAAAGTTAACTTAACTTCGCCGGCCCGGTCTTGCGTCATGTCTGCTCCTCTCCTGGAAGCAGGAAGCCTCTCTCCCCTATGCCAATCACAATGCTGCAATGGCAGCTTTGTGATTGGTAGGGACGCTGAGCAGCCAGGCATCTACGGGGAGGCCATTTTCTCCATGTAGGCTGCATGCAACCTACATGGAGAAAAGGCAGAGTGCGCAAGACAGGTTTGGTCGGCCCCAGAGGGCCGACCAAACAGTCAACGCCCTCAACAATGGGCAAGCCACTCCTCTCCTGCCCTAAAGCAAGACCGCCCACCCGCCCGCCCCCAACCAAACCCCTCTGCTTTCTCGCAGTGCGAGAAGCAGAAACATAAAATGGTATTTATAATACCATTTTATGTTTCTGCTTCTCGCACTGCGAGAAAGCAGTGGGGGGACGCTCCTCTGCCCACATGGAGGAGCCGCCCCTATGTATTACACATGAACTTTCTGTCAGATTTAGTATTAATTTTGGGAAGAAGTAGTAATACAATTCTAGACAGCAAGTCCCAAGATGGCGACGCAATGGCTAATGCTGTCCTTCACCTCTGGGGGGTTGAGAGGAAGAGTGCTGTTCACTTGCCCATCCAATTAAGAGAGCCTATGTGGCCTGTTTTGCTATGAGGAGATATGTATACTGGTGCCTCCGACTACACCTGAAATCGATTTGCGGCCCACAGCTGGCTACATTCAGTGTTTCACTCACCAGTCTTTCCTCCACTGTCTGGGTGCCCCAGGACGGGTTTGCCAGTGCTCGGTGGAGGAGCAGGAAGTTTCCCACCACACTTCCTGCTGGCTCCTCACTCGGCTCTTCACCAGGCATTATCAGGGCAGCAGCGGGTAGCCACTGGGCTCTTTTTGCAGCCCTGATGTGGGGAAAGAACCCATAGGTCGGGATGCCGGGCCCTCAGGGAGGCTGTCAAACTGGAGCCGCGGTGGGCGTAGGAGTTCACCGTCCATGACCACGCCTCGTACAGATGGAGCAGGTGGTCGGGTCAAGGCAGTCGATCAAGGGACTGGTGTGGCTGACACTGTTGCATCTTCAACTAAGCTGACGAATGAGTCCAGGCAGCAGTCTAAGTATCCTAAGGTGCCCAAGGATCCCGGCACATGCCCAAGGAACCCAAGCAACCCTAGGGGACCATCAATACTACTGAAAAGTTGAAACCTTTGGAGAAGCCAAAGAGATAGTTTCTGACAAGGTGGATGCCATGCCTTGCTCCAGAAGTTGGAGCTGTGGAATCCTTGTGAAATCTGTTCTGGCACCAACAATACATGTACTTAAGGCAGGCACTCAGCCAGATTCTTTATGCAGGAATATTTTGCAATGACCCATACAATTTCCAGTGAAAGAACTTAGGTGGATTTTTTTGCTTTCAAGGTTCAGGGTCGCATGCCTCTGTTACCCCCTTGCATGTACCAATCACCACTACTATGTCTCCGTCTGGCACTCTGGCACCTGTGTTCGGGGGCAACACATACACTAATGACCAGGCTACTGCTAGGGCAGATGCAAACACTACACACTTTACTGGTCAGCTGCCATCTGTGACTGTAGTGGAGGCAGAGCTCAGTCGGAAGGATGTAACCCAGTTAACTACTCACTCTGAGGGAATGACATGCTTGGGGACTCACAGCATCAATGAACCTAATGAGAATCAAGAGGCCCTTGAATCTTTTTTTTTTTACTATCAGACTTTTCTGTAGTTTGGCTAATCTGACTCAGGCTGAGACAGGGAATGCTACCCGACAGGGAGTACAGAAATACCTTAGCAGGGAAAGGTGAAATGGCAGCCCCCAGGACCTGTATGAATTTAATAGACTAATTTGATAGTCATCTTAATATTGCTGAAGCTACTGCTTAGACCAGTGAGGATGAGCTATTATGGGATCCAGCGGGAGTAAAGTTAACTCCTATCAATGAATCCTTGCAAGAGACATGGTATACGCTATCTCAGTTGACCGCTGTAAACAATGTAAATGTTTCTCTGGGTCATTGAATACCCTCCAGAGCAGGACCTCTGACCTCCTGCCCAGGGTCCCGCTCTCCATCCAAGCAGCTCGCTGTAGCCTCGCCTGCCACTGCCCCAGACACCTCTCTCCCGGGTAGGTGTTCGAGGCCCTCCTCCACCCGCAGGCTCCCGCCTGCGCCTCATCCCTGGTGGTCCAGTGGGAGAGCCTTGCTCTGCTGCTGTGCCACTGTTGTCTGTCTGCCTCGTTGTGCCCGTTTTGTCTTGGTGTCTACTCTCTGTCTTTTTACTGTATTGTATTGTGATTTCTGTGCCTGTTCTGTCCTCATGTCTGGCCCTGTCTGTTCACTGTACTGTACTGTGATTCTGTGCCCATTTTTATCCTTGTGTCTTGCTCTATCTGCTCACTGTATTGTAATTTCTGTGCCTGTTTTGTCTGTGCCTCCGTTTTCTGCCCTTCTTCTCTTTTTTGCATGTGCCCCGGTTTTTTCCTCCGTGCCCGTCCCTCGCCACCCTTTCCCCACCACTGCCCCCGCGGCCCCTCCTCCCTGCCGCTCTCACTCTCACTCTCACTCCCACCTCCCTTCCCCTTCCCTATTTAATGACGGTCGCTGCGCGGTCATGCGCAGCAGGTGCACCGCTGGCATGCCAAAGGCAAGCCCGTTTGCGCCCGTCCACGACCCAACCGCGACCAGCGCCAGAAATCCTGGATCGTTGATGATCCACCGCTACAACACAGCTGCCCTCCTCGCACTCAACCCCGGAAGGAACATCAACTGTCAGCTGGCCACGCCGAACAACACCCACGGACAGTTTTCCAGGCGCCACTGCCGCCAGACCTTCACCACCCTCGGCACCCCCATGGGCACCACCCCCTGGTCGGACACTAACACCACCGAAGCCCTGAAGTGCATCCTCCTCAATGTGCGCTCCCTGCACAGACACGCCGTAGAGACCTGGGACCTCCTCGACACCCTCTCACCAGACATCGCCTTCTTCACGGAAACCTGGACCAGCGCCTCCTCTGCTCCCGACATTGCCACCGCCATCCCCAATGGATACAAGATCCAGAGGAAAGACTTCCCCGATCGCCCAGGAGGAGGATTTGCCATCACACACAAGGGCTCCCTCTGACTCACCACCTCCTCTATGAGCGACCCCCTGTCCACCCCCGAGCACCTACATTTCCAGATACAGACCAGCCCCAGATCCACACTACGGGGCACGCTTGCCTACAGGCCCCCTGGACCACGAACCGGGTTTACCACCACCATCGCTGACCTGGTCGCACCCCACGCCATCGCCTCCATGGACTACATACTCATCGAAAACCTCAACTTCCACCTCGACAACCTCAACGACCCCAACTCCTCCACCCTCCTGGACAACCTTGCTTACCTCGCACTGAAACAACTCGTCACACCCCCACCCACAAGGCAGGACACACCCTCGACCCCATCTTCGCAGGAGGAAAAAACATCCACTTCAGCCGCACCACGTAACCCCCCTGGATGGACCACCACTGCGCACACTTCCAAGTCAACAAACCCACCACCCCCAAACCTGCACCCCACCCACCGCGAAGGAACTGGAGCAAGATCACCGAGGAGCACCTCAACTCCACCCGCCCCCTCCTCCTCGACCAACGCAAACCTTGCAGCCAAAGAACTACACAGATGGATCTCAAACTGCGCAGACGAACTCGCACCCCTCCGCAACCCCAACAGACAGTGCCCCAGGAAGGCCACCTGGTTCACCGCCGATCTCCAAGAATCCAGGTGCACCTGCAGATGTCTCTAAAAGAATTGGCGAAACAGCAAAACGGAAGACCGCACCATATACAAGAACGCCATGACAGAATACCACCATCTCATCAGATCAACCAAACGAACCTTCATCCAGAACAAGATCTCCACCAATGCTGGCAACTCAAAGGAACTCTTCAGCATCATCCAAGAATTTACCATACCCCTCAGCGAGGCAACAGACATCACCCCTTCCCAGGGCCTCTGCAATAAGCTCAGCACCTACTTCTATCTGAAAATCAAGTCCCTCTACAACACCTTCAACGAATGAACTCCGGACTCCGAAACCATCCCCCCTCCAACAACTCCAGCCAACCCAACATCTCCACCTGGACCCCAGCCACCACCGAAGACACCGAATCGACCGTGAAAGGCATCCACTCAGTAGCACCCACGGACCCCTGCCCTCCACACATCTTCCACAGGGCCGCCGCCGCCATCGCACCAGAACTACGATACACCATCAACACCACTTTCGAAACTGTCACCTTCCCCGATGACTGGAAACATGCAGAAGTCAAGCCCCTGCTCAAAAAGCCCTTGGCAGACCATTCGGACCTCAAGAACTACCCACCCATCTCCCTTCTTCCCTTCCCGGCCAAAGTCACCCACAATACCGTCAACGCCCACCTAACGAAATTCATTGAAGAGAACTCCAACCTCTACCCCTCCCAATCCGGATTCCACAGCACCACAGCACAGAGACCGCCCTACTCACCGCCACATATGACATCCGCATCCTCCTCAACCAAGGTGACACCGCCGCCTTGATCCTACTTGACCAGTTCACAGCCTTCTACACCGTCTCCCGCCGCCAGACTCCACAATGCCGGCATGCGGGGAACTGCCCTCGGATGGCTCCACTCCTTCCTCACTGGCAGGACCCAAAGAATCAGACTGCCACCCTTCCTCTCCGAACCCACAGAGATCAACTGCGGAGTGCCTCAAGGATCGTCACTCAACCCTACGCTCTTCAACATCTACATGGCCCCCCTCGCCCCACCATCGTCAGACAGCACAGGCTCAACATAGTCGCCAATGCCGACGACACCCAGCTCATCCTCTCCATCGCCAAGGAGCCCGTCACCACCAGACTCAGCTTCCAGAAAGGAATGAAGGACGTCGCATCCTGGATGATGGACGTCGCATCCTGGATTGTACTCGACTCCTCCCTCTCCATGACCCGGCAGGTCAACGCCGTCGCCTCCACCTGTTTCAACACCCTCTGCATCCTTTTCAAGACCTTCAAATGTATCCCCCCGAATCAAGAAAAACCATCACCCGCGCACTCATAACCAGCAGACTGGACTACAGAAACATCCTCTACCCCAGAATCAACAAGTCTCTGCTCTGCAAACTCCAGACCATACAGAACACCACAGCCAGACTCGTCCTCGGCATCCGTCGACAAGAGCACATCACCCAACACCTGCGAGACCTCCACTGGCTCCCCGTCGAGAAAAGAGTAACCATCTAGATACTCACCCACGCCTTCAAATGCCTCCATAACACCAGACCCCAATACCTCAACGAGAGAATCTCCTTCCACGTACCCAAGAGAAACCTCCGATCCGCCAACCTCACCCTCGCTGAAAACCCGCACATCCGCAGAGCCAGAACGGGCAGAAGGGCCTTCTCCTACATCGCGGCCAAGACCTGGAATGAGCTCTCAATCAACATCAGATGCGCCCCCTCTCTGAACATCTTCAGGAAGATACTCAAGACCTGGCTCTTCGGCTGATCGGAGCAGCTTACCCCCCCCCCAGTCCCTCACGGGTGAGTAGCGTGCTTACAATTCCCTGATTGATTGATTGATAGCAAAGTCTTGGAAGCTAGGTCCAGGTCAACTGCTACAGACTTTCCCTCTCTCGCATCCATCTATAACTTGCTCCAACTCTACAGGGAGGAATACAACAAGGATTCATTTGCTTCCAATTTAAAAACACAGGTGGTACTGTGAAAGATGTCTTCATGGCCGCCTTTTCGACATTGAGTCTCAGTCTTCTAGTCTGATGGAATCATTACAAAGGTATCAAAAACCAAATAAGACAACACAATAGTAGATTACAGGCCATGGGCCATATGTATCAAAGTTAGGTTTTGC
The DNA here is from genome assembly GCA_963921515.1 of Calotriton arnoldi. NCBI lineage: Eukaryota > Metazoa > Chordata > Amphibia > Caudata > Salamandridae > Calotriton > Calotriton arnoldi. The sequence goes on along the minus strand of CAWUFW010008911.1, from coordinate 592,990 downwards.
GATTCCCAAATAGCGAATTTTACAGAATTGCTATTTGAGAATAGCAAAACGAGATGTATGTAGGATTTGCAAAGAAATTTGCGAATCCTACATATTCCTAATTGCGAATCGCAAAGGGCGATTCGCAATTAAGAAACCCTCCCCATTCATTCCTATGGGCCTAGAGGCCCATAGGAATGAATGGGAAGACATTCTCAATTTGCGATTAGCAATTAGAGAATCGCAAATTGAGAATGCAATTTCAAGGTTGCAAGGGTGTCAAAAGTACACCCTGTTGCACCCCTGAAATAAGCATGGGTGCACATGTGGCGCACATACATGCCCTAAGGGCATGTATGTGCGCCACATTGCACTTTGAAAAATGCAAAAAGTGAATTTTTCAAAGAAATCGCAGATTACCACCAACTTGAAGTTGGTGGTAATTTGCGATTCCTTAAGGCCAAATTGCACTTTTTTTGTGCTTCTTACATTGCATTTAAGGAATCGCAATTTGCGATTCCTTAAATGCAATTGCAAAATAGGGAATCGCAAATTTTGCGATTCCTTATTTTGCGAGGCAGTTTTTCTTTAATACATACCACTAAGCCCAATTGCGATCGCAAACGCCGAAATTCTGTGAATTTTGGCATTTGCGATCGCAATTTGGAATGATACATATGGCCCCATGTCTCAAATGTTTGAAGATGTTGAAAATCGAATGTGATTAAATAATCTCTGCGTATTAGGCAATCAGGAGGGGAACGTGGGGGACAACTCCAGAGGGTACATTGCCACCTATTTCAGCAGTCATTACCTCAACTCAGTAACTGGGATATTGATTGCCAGATACAGTGAATGCACAGATCCCTTTTCTGTAAACTAAACAAAGGTAGGGCAGCCAATTATCCACAGGCCATCCTGATTTTTGTTGGGAATTTCATGTTCAAGAAACATATATTCCAACTGGCTCGCCCAAATAAACCGGTCATAGCTTGCGGAGTGGAATTCTTTGTGAGGTCTGACTTTTGCCGTGAGACAGTAGAATGCAAATGGCACCTACGCAAGACAATTTTACCTTTTCAGAAACTTAGCACCATGGTTTCCTTATTAGAGCCTGCTAATCTGAAGATATGCTTTAAGGGCTAACCTATTTATTGCCAAGACCCAGGGAAAGCACAGGACTTGCTGAAACAATGGTGTGAATCTAGTGGTAAGTGATCTTTTTTTTGTTTTGGCTGTATCACCTGATCTGTCTTTTACGGGATGACCCTGGGAAATGCAGCACTGCTTTTAGAAAAAATTGTATTTGACCACCTGGGCCAACGATGTTTTGCTCAATGTGTCAGTTTAGGGCATATTATCAGACAGCATGGGCTCACTATGGAAGGTCTTTCACCTTTTCTTCTAGTTTTTCTCCTCCTCATTCATAATTGTCTTTGATCTCTTCTCCTTTTCATTCTATTTTGGTCATTAATTAATTTAGGAAATCGGAAGGGCATGCTCATGTTGTTTGATCTGTTGAACACTCCTGAAGGTGGGATTTGCTGACAGCCGGGTTGCAAATTCAACAAATGGGGGGTCGGTGTGGATTCACACTGAAGATCTCAAAGTCCTGCTTGGCAGGGCAGGACAGAAATGGGTATGGTGTGGTCTGTTGGGAGTGGTGGGGCGGGCGGGGTTGGTTGGTTGGTTTGAAGGTGAAGTTTGGTATGGGACTCAAGAGACTGTGCGAGGACTCGGGCCAAAGCACAACAATTTTGTTGGTGCAACAGGATTCCAAAAGGGTAAAAAGAAGAGATGTAGCTTCAGTGGAGGTAGCCAAGTCAAACCACGACACCATGCGCCGGAGTAAGTTCTCACCTACTAAAAGATAATATTGCTCAGAGTCATAACCAGGAGTTGCAAATTCTCAGTTGGAACATCAATGGTATGTGCTCTATTGCCGAGATTAGATATATTAGAAAGGAACTAAGCACTCTCAATCCTCACTTTTTTGTGTGCTTAAGACCCGTGTTACCACCAATGAACTTCATAAACTTAGTAGCCTCAATGTAACCAGGATTGATGTTCCAAAGAGGGGGGGGTGGCATTACTCTTTAGGGGCAAGGAATGGGTCACTCATCAGGTCACGCTAGATAGGTCAGGGAGATGGGTGATTGCTCTTATAGGGAACAGTAGTTTACAATTAATGTTATGCATAGTTTATGCCACAAATGTCGATGACCCTACAATGTTTAATTTTCTGATTGGTGGGTTCAGTATGTGGCCAGACCCAGTTGTAATGTGTGGGGATTTTAATTTGACTATTCATCCAGGGGTGGACTCAATAGCATCCTCGATAGTAAGTCTGGGGTGCATGAGAAAGTCGGGGACACAAACCTGGGCTTTGCTTTCATTCTATTCCACATGGCACATCCTTTCATATAGAAATGTTCTTTGTCAGTCATTGTCTTATACCCAATGTATCTATTAAATTAAATCCTAGGATTGTCATGGATCATAACCCATTGTTACTATTTGTGAAGTCAAGTCATCTGGCCCATACTACATCTCCATACCCATGGAATTTTCCTCACAAGTGACTGCTGGATTCAACATATATTAGCTTCATGGGCTCTGGCTTGAGTGAAATTATCAGTATCAGCAAAGGCTCTGCCAGCCCAATAATTGTTTGGGATGCTCTAAAAGCATTTGTATGGGGTCAGACTAGTAGTATACTATTCTAAAGGATAAGGAAGAGCAGGCAGTGGAGGCTAAGCTACAGGTGAAAATCATCCAACTGGAACTGGAATACTAATTCTGACATAGGTATCCAAATCACAAAGATAGCATCTCGAATATATTTGGGTAACTGACTATGTTGCAGATGCAACTAAAGAAAATGATCTGGGACAGGGCCTACTCCAAGTATCGGACAAAACTTCTATTGTGTTTCGTGAATAACTGGTAGAGGGGTCATCTATTGGCCTTTCAACTTAAAGAAAAGAACAACAAAAACTTGATTTTGGATATGAGAGATGCTAATGGCAAAACTGTTCCAAGCTGTTTCATCAATTGTATTCTAATCCTTACAAGGAGGACTGCTGGGCAACCCAGGGTATGATTGATAGCTTTCTTCAGACAGTAAGGCTCAATCGGTTTACTGTGGAGCAGAGGGCTGGGATGGAAATCCCAATCACCAGGGAGGAGATCGAACTGGCTATCACACAATTAGCAGTGGATAAAGCAGCGGGCCCGGACTCCATCCTGCCAGAATTCTACAAACAGTACAGAAATATTGTGACTCCTCTTTTTTGTGAATTTGTAAATTTGCCTGCCTTTTTAGAATGATTGCCAACATCTTGCGGAAAACGTACACTTAATTGTTGCTCATATCGCCCTATATCATTAATACATTGCGACTCTAAAATTTACACCTAGGTATTATCAATTCGACTGGCAGCATTTATAACTTCACTAATAGATCCAATGCAACATGGATTGGTTCCCTCATGGGGTACCACCTCCAACATCAATCTAGCCATATCCACTCTAGATGTCACACGTAAACTGAAAAGCTCAGCCGGGATGATCCTGTTGGGTGCTGAAAAAGCATTTGACAGGGTTTCCTGGTGGTAACTGTGGACGATTATGTTTGATATGGGATTTGGCAATGGTGCGGGCAAGGGTTTTTAACAAGCAGCAAGTACCTCTACTCCTCCCTAACTGACAGGAGCATTTGTATGGGAACACTATCCGAGGCAATTCAAATCAATGGTGGTACTAGACAGGGATGTCCCCTATTCCTGTTCCTATTTGCTCTCTATTTAGATCCATATATTCAGGTATTGAAACTATTTCCCTGCAATGCTACACTTGAAGCTGCATAACTCAGAGGTTAAGCTTTTAGCATACGCAGATGATATTGCAATCTTAACATCCGCTCCAGCAAAGGCACTGCTAGCGATTGAGGATGCTGCTACAGCATTCGGGCGCATCTCAGGGTATAAATGGAACATGTATGAGACAGAGATCATAGCTAAAGTCAATCATAAAAATGTTGATTCCCCATATGTATCGTCAGCCAGGTATTTAGGCATTCAAATCTCATTTAATATGGGTCAAATCTCTAAACTATTAAGCTTTATATACATCCCTTTCTCTATCTAGAAAATGGGATAGACTACATCCTGGTCAAATTGGCAAATGTAACATTATTAAGATGGTTATCTTGTCATGCTAGCTTTACTTATTTAGGTCTATTTTCTTGTATCTTTATATGAGCTTCTTCAAAGGAGTTGAAAGTAGTTAGCAAAAATTGATATGGCAATTAAAAAAAAACAATGTGCCTTAAGATATATGCAAGTGTCTCGCAGTGAGCGTGGGTTTGCACTTACATTTCTGTGGAAGAACTTTATTTGTGCATTTATGTTAAGGCTCTCCACGGTAATTGGGACAGGGGCATGGGAGGTTGCTGGTTTATTCCCGAACTATCAGGTTTTTCCGCAAACTATTATACCCGCAAACAATTATACCAAGCAAAGGTTTGATCAATATGATCTATTTTACACAGTTTAAGACTTCATCGATGTCGCTTGAACATTTAATTCATTGAAAAAACAAGAGGCATTTGGCAAAAAAGGAACAGTTTGTTTAATTAAACAGTGCAGCTGGGAGAACAGTTATAGGCATTGGGTCTGAGGACTGTCTCAACTTACAATAAATCTGACATGGGTTTTAATACAATTCATTGTATGCCATAAAGTAGTTCAGGCAATCCTTTTTTGGTAAGGAACGTGAGCCACTGTCTTTGGAGCAAACACATTAATGTATTTGATGAGGAATCCAGGTGGGCCTCAACCTTGCATAGACACAATGCGGCCAGTAGGTAATGTGTCCAGATGTCCAGCATGAGGAGCGCGTGATCACTGTGTGTACTGTGTGTGCTGTGTCCTGATTGGCTATGTGTTCCTAAGTTCATTTGGCATCTGACTTTATGGTGTTTTGGGAACAAAAAAACTATGGATTCAATCCAGATCTCTTGACTGGGGGTGAGTTGTTAAAAGGTTTCAACACTCCGTCCATCATCTTGTTGTGTTTGCTATGTTCACCCTAAGTGGCCATGGGTATGCCTAGACATGAGTCCCTTGCTCACTAAGCCGCTGGATTCAAGCTAGCCTGGCTAATGAGGGGTGAGACCCCGAAACCAGTCCCAGGATGCTTGTTTCCGGTCCCAGGAGGACCAGGCCTGGCTGTTCGGGCTGGACTGTTCCCATGCAGAGCAGGGTCAAGACTGATTTGCATATGGCTGGGTCCGAACTGGGCTTGCATAAGGAGCAAAAGAATGATGTATTCAACCCAGATCTCTTTACTGGGGGTGAGTGGTTGAAAACTTTCAACACTCCGTCCATCATCTTGTTGTGCTTGTTATGTTCACCCTTAAGTGGCCAAGAGTATGCCCAGATGTGAGTCCCTTGCTCAGTGTGCCACTGGATTCAAGCTAGCCTGGCTGATGAGGGGTTATACCCCGAAACTGGTCCCACAATACGTGTTTCCAGTCCCGGGAGGACCTGGCCTGGCAGTTCATTCTGGACTGTTCCCATGCGTAGCAGGGTCAAGACTGATTTGCATATGGCTGGGTCCAAACTGGGATGGCATAGTGAGCAAAAGAACTATAGATTCAACCCAGATCTCTTGACTGGGGGTGAGTGGCAAAAGGTTTCAACACTCCATCCATCCACTTGGTTTGCTTGCTATGTTCACCCTAAGTGGCCATGGGTATGCCTAGACATGAGTCCCTTGCTCACCATGCCACTGGATTCAAAATAGCCTGGCTAATCAGGGGTGATACCCCGAAACCGGTCCTAGGATGCTTGTTTCCGGTCCCAGGAGGACCTGGCCAGGCAGCTCAGACTGGAAGGTTCTCATGAGGAGCAGGGTCAAGACTGATTTTCATATGGCTGGGTCCAAAATAGGCTGGCATAGTGAGCAATAGAATGATGGATTCAACCCAGATCTCTTTACTGGGGGTGAGAGGTTAAAAAGTTTCAACACACAGTCCATCATCTTGTTGTATTTGTTAGATTAACCCTACGTGGCCAACGGTAGCCCCAGACATGGGTCCCTTGCCCACTGTGCCACTGGATTCAAGCTAGCCTGGCTGGTGAGGGGTGATACCGAGAAACTGGTCCCAGGATTCTTGTTTCCAGTCCCCGGAGGACCTGGCCTGGCAGTTCGTGCTGGACTGTTCCCATGCAGAGCAGGGTCAAGACTGATTTGCATATGGCTTGGTCCAAACTGGGTTGGCATAGTGAGCAAAAGAACAATGGATTCAAACCCAATATATTGACTGGGAGGTGAGTGGCTGAAAACTTTCAACACTCTGTCCATCATCTTGTTGTGTTTGCTATGTTCACCCTAAGTGGCCAAGTGTATGCCCAGACGTGGGTCCCTTGCTCACTGTGCCACTGGATTAAAGCTAGCCTGGCTGATGAGGGGTGATACCCCGAAACTGGTCCCAGGATACTCATTTCCAGTCCAGGGAGGACCTGGCCTGGCAGTTTATGCTGGACTGTTCGCATGAGGAGCAGGGTCAAGGCTGATTTGCATATGGCTAGGTCCAAACTGGGCTGGCATAGTGAGGAAAAGAACTATTGATTCAACCCAGATCTCTTGACTGGGGGTGAGTGGTTGAAAGGCTTCAACACTCTGTCCATCATCTTGTTGTATTTGCTATGTTCGCCCTAAGTGGCCAAGGGTATGCCAGACATAGGGCCATTGCTCACTGGGCCACTGGTTTCAATCTAGCCTGGCTGATGAGGGGTGATACTCTGAAACCGGTCCCAGGATGCTTGTTTCCGGTCCAGGGACGACCTGGCAGTTTGCGCTGGACTGTTCCTATGAGGAGACGGGTCAAGACTGGTTTGCATTTGGCTGGGAGAAAACTGGGGAGGCATAGTGAGCAAAAGAACAATGAATTCAACACAGCACTCCATCATCTTGTTGTGTTTGCTATATTATGAGCCTAGGCACATATATTATGAGCCCTAGACAAAGTGGTGGTCAGGAGGCACACTACATTAGTGCAACAAAAATAGGTCATGCACAGACAGTGTGCCCCCTGAAGGAAGCCCTTTGGAGGGGCTAAGGTGGGTCCCAAGGACACCCCAGACATCTCCCTGCAGACATGTGCAGTCATCTCCTGCACCTGCTTGCAGGGGGATCTCTGTCTAAATTTTTGAAATACAAGCAAGTGCAACCTGCACAGGGAAAGATGAAGCAGCTACGTAAATCAGGCACTCCGTCTTTCCCTAGTGCACTGCCATCAGGGCAGGTCCCAGTTTGTAGCTGAACTGGGGACAAAGCATTGATGGTAATAGGATGCACTGCCACTCTTCTTTAGATGCACAGTAACACATTATGGGGCAGTGCACAATTACCATAATTGGGTGCCCAATTTCGCAGATAAAAATGCAGTTATCTCCCTCATATTGATCTTGAACAGATCTACAATCTAGCAGAATGTCAGAACCCTTTTCAAAGGGCCACGGGGGCCAGCAGGGGCTAATGAGCCCAACCGTGAGGGTTGAAGTCTTTTACTCCTGATGTCTTTGTTCCCAACCTACTATAGGTCCTGATCAAATGGACCAAGTAATCCTTCATTACTTGGCTCTAAGTAGCAATGTGGGTCAAGCAGTCCATGGCTTCTTGGGGGTGGGGGAGGTAGATGCAGGGGGTGAACAGATGCTCAAAATTCACAATGTGCTCAATAGCAGCAATATATGATTGTCCAGTCAAATACTTGCTTTAGTCAAAAAAGAAGACACAAAATAAAATATGGCATACACAAACAATACACAGTCCCCTATGGTTGGGGCCCTGGTGTTCATTAGGCAGGTCCCTGAGTCCCACTTTCCTCTCACTACTGGCAGTAGTTATTCCCCATTCACTAAAGGTGACATTGAGGTTAAACCCAACTTGTAGTCCTAGTCTCAGGAGTCCCACACCAACTCTTCAAAAAGTCAAGAGTGTTACAGCGTCCGAAGCTCTATGTGACAGATCAAGTTTCCCCGGGGTCTTTTGGCTCTAGAGTTAGTCTTGCCGGCTCCTGGAGTGGTTGTGATACTGGACTCTCTGAAAGCATTTCACTCACGGATATTCATGGAGGGCTGCTGCAACTGCTAACGGTGAGTTGACTTGCTGCTCTGCATGGGCAGCAGCTGGGCATCTACTGCACTTCCTCCAGTGAGACAGTAAGTTCCTCTAGTCTTTCCTACAGGTGAGGGGCAATTGCTTGGGTTCCGATCCTTAGTCGGGGACTTTTAGTTCATCACAACCTCTTCTCCTCGCAATGGTGGCTGAACTAGTCAACATTCCTTGTTCTTCACATTAGCCCCCTTTGGCCTATTGGGTCACAGACCTCACAGCTCACATGGGCTACAGCCCGAGTAGCACAGCAGTAATCTTCACGGCAGCCACTGTTTCATATGGGGTGCCAACTTCATATCAAATAGGGGCTACTACCCGATTGCCACAGCTGTAATGTTCACCGTGGCCTCTTCTGGTTTACAAGATCATGACTTCACTTTGCACATGAGCTATGCCCCCTCCGAATAACTTCACAGCAGCCTCCTCTGGCATACGGGTCACCCACTGGGATCTACACAAGGGCAATGACCCAATCGGTCCAGTAGTCATTTCCTCACACCTTGCAACAGGGATCAGCATGCTAGGATCCACCCACTGAACCTTGCTCCCTCCAAGCACTCTCCTCTTCCTCACAGTGCACACTGGTGACCGTGGCAAGCAGGCAGGCACCAGTGCTCCAGACTCCAGGGGCAGGTGGTCTTGGATTTCCCTGATTGATGTCTTCTTACCCAATTTCCCTGGATGATGTCTCCTTACTCAGCTGGGAAACTGGCAGGCATTAGCCCCAACTCCTGGTCACAGGCAGAAGTCTTGCAGAGCTTCTCATCCTCGCACAGCCCAACTGCCTGCTTGATAGTTGACAATTTTGGAGGCCTTAAGCTCCCCTTCTTATAATTCCAGACACAAAATGTGATTAAGAGTCTGTGTCTTTGAAGTTTATGTTTGGTGTCATTTTGAAGTCCTCACTCCTCTGCCCTGCTCTTCCTACGGACAGCAGTCTGTCAGAGCAGGAGTAACTCCATATCTGAAATGCCCCACAGCGCAGGCCATGGGAGGGACTAGAAGTTCACAACTTGATGTCTGCCTCAGTGATATGTGCATCAAGAGGTTACCCCAAGGCCCCAGTCCCGCTCTTTCTGATTCTCTTACCAGCCCCATATCCTCCCTGCCATGTCCCAGGCCCATTTTCATTGTCCTCTTCATGAACCAAAGACCACCCTTTGAAGTGTACTGTAGAGCCTAGCTCTTCTTCCTAAAGTGGGTGTCCCACCCAGTTCACAGGAATGCAGCAATCCACAAATGTATCTGGGGGATTCCTCCACCTCCTCATGCTCCTCCAGTCAACCATGGGTCTCCCAAAATGGGACTCAGACTTTTCCATGTATTGTACCATTCCCTGGCACACATACACACAGCACATGCATACAACCACACGGGCGCTGCACAGAACTACATACTAACTCAATGTATGCCAAAGGTGAGTTAAGCACACAGCAGCAGAATTTTACATGAGTGAACCTGTAGGCATTACTCCAATGACACAGGTAAAAAAAATCCTATTCACTTCTAATGATCACTACATGGTATGTTGTCCCCACTGCACTAGTGCTATTTATTTTATTTTTTATTTTGTTTATTGGTATTTTAAAACAGAATAATAGCACTTTACAAACTGATAGCCAGTAATAAAGCAATGGCATTAGAATTACGGTGCCTTTCAATAGGAAGTACAAATAAAATTAGACAAGCTCGCTTCCTCGGTAGATCTGCAAAGAAGATGACATCGACATAGTACATACCATCACTACTAGGTTCAATAAATCAGATAGTCATTCACATTACAGCCAATGGAACACAGTAAATAGGGTGGGTGTGTCATCTGGAGTCTATTTCGGTGTCATACAGTGACTTACACGGTACATGCCTCATTGTATTTTCCTTATCCTTCCCCTGTTTGTGGTATCTTTTCCGATGTTTGTGCTTCCCCTCCTCCTTCCTCGTGTTGTGCGCGGGCCCACTGTACAAAAGGTTCCCAGATATCTTTAGGTCTGGAAGCTGAGGGCATGAGTTCCCAGAAGGTTGTTAGTTGAGTATGCCCAAAAGTGATGTCATGTATCCACTACTTTACGTTAGGCGTGGCTTTTCTCCCCCAATGTTTGGCTACACAGCGTTTAGCGAATAACAACAACATTGCGTGTAGTTTGCGGAATTGCACCGGGGTATCTTTAACATAGCCTAGTAACCCTAAAATAGGATCCGGGGTAGCTGGTGTGTCTGTAATTTCATGAATGGTTGTGAACACCACAGACCAGAAGGACCACAACCTCGGACAAGTCCATGTCATGTGTAAAAAGGAGGCGAGGGCGGCGCCACATTTCCAGCAGTGATCGTTTTCTTTTAAACCCATTCGATGCAGGCTAAAGGAGTTCTGTAGAATCTGTGAAGATATTTGAAATGAATTAACCGGAGTCTATAGTTGGGCGAAAGGGCCTTAAGTTGGCCGCAACAATAGGCCCATTGGTCGTCTGTAAGTGGGGATTGTAGTTCCGCATTCCATGCCTGGAGCGCTCGCTGATGTGTTGGTGGGGCAGTGTTTTGAGTATGGTTATATATACGTGTTATTAATTTGCGCGGTGATTCCGAGTTCAAAACATTTTCCAGTGCGCTTAAAGTTGGTGGGGGGTGCGGAAACGTGTCATGCAAGGACCGACAAGTGGCTTTAATCTTGTGATATAGAAATGTTTCCGAGAATGGCACCTCTCTGTTTTCTTCAGCTGTCGGTGGAGGTCGAAACTCTCCATCTGGGTATAAATCTGCAAATGTGTGCATGTTCATTTTGGGAGCTAATGAGATGCTAGAACTTTCTGCCATCGTTGGTAGCATTGGATGATGTGCCAGGGGCATGGAGGGAGCGTAGAGAACAGGTGCCTGCACTTTCCTTCTCAGACCATCCCACGCCAATCTTAAATTGTTGACGGTGTCTATTTCGGCTCTAGGCCGTTTATATGGGTGGTATAGCGCCACTGGAAGAGGGGTTGGTGCGGCGACGTCTGTCTCAATGGCAGTGTGTGGCTCGAAAGGAGTTGGGTGCACCCAGTGGTATAAGAATTGTGCCTGTGCGCACAATGCAGAGGTGCATATCCGGTGCTCCCAGCCCGCCTTGGTGTAATGGAAGGGTGAGGAGGTCCCACGATATCCTGGGCTGTCCCCCCGCCCATACCAGTGAAATCAGGTGTGTTTTAAGAGTTTTAAAAAAGGCCTGTGTGAGGGGAAGAGGAATGTTGACGAATAAATAGAGTAGTTTTGGCAGCACCACCATCTTGACTAGGGCAATTCTGCCCGCTAGTGACAGAGGGAGTTTGGCCCACGCCGTCACCTTTTCTTCAAGCCAGGTGATAGCGCGTCCAAAGTTTAGATCCCATAGGTCCTGAGTGTTCCTACTTAGCCATACACCTAGATATTTGAATGGCTCATTTGCCCATTTGAGAGGGTATTCAGTGGGAGTCGGAGTGGTGGTGTCGGTTAAAGGGAATATAACTGACTTTGTCCAATTGATGGACACACCGGATAAACACTAGTGCTATTTAATTCTTGGTAAAGGCAGTAGCTTTTCACCATCATGAGGGTAGCTGTTTGGGCGCCCCCTCCTGTTCCAACAATAGTGCAGTCCTTCAGACAAGCCTATTTCATGGCGCTCACACATGATCTGTGTTCACCCATGACAACACAAATCAGCAGAAGGAATCCAGACACCTTACAGCTAGAATACTCAGGGCAGAGGTGCATGTTCATCACCGTGCGAGGGACTTTTCCGTCCCAACACAGAATTTAGATAAGTGCATTTTCATGTTTCGCTTTAACTGTCAGGCTAGTCATTGAACACATTAAGACCGTACCCATCATGTAGGACTCATAAGCCTTCCAATGAGATACATTTATAGTGCATTTGTAAGCAGAATGTAACTGCTGCTTGATTACGCACCATTCTTAAATTAAGGGCCAGTTGGATTTGCGCTAGTATCCCTGGTAGAAGATATTAGGGGGCATATTTACGTTCCCTGGCGCATCCATGCATATCAGCAGGGATGCGCCAGGGAAAATGCGTCACGCAAGTTTACCCTTGCGCCACGTCCGATGCGCCGCATTTACAATGCAGCGCATCGTGGCGCAAGGATAAGCAGATGCGTGACGCATCTGTCGGCGGAAGGTTGGCGCAGTGCTGAAGTTGTGTCGAAGCGCGACGCAACTCCAGCACTGTTCCAACCTTCCCTATCCCTAACATGGTGCGTCAATCCTTACGCCTGCTTGAAGCAGGCGTAAGGATTTGACGCACCAGCGTCGGAAAAGTGACTGCGTGAAATCTTGTAGATTTCACTATGTCACTTTTCCGAGGCGTTCCTGCGCCGGAACGCCCCCCCCCCGGCGCCGGTATGCCCACATGAAACCTGACGCAGGTTTCATGTGGCGCAGGGGTTTACTATGTGACGCATCTCCCTAGATGCGTCACGTTGTAAATATAGCGCAACGCGGCGCATGGTTTGCGTCGCCGCTGCGTCACATGCGTGACGCAACGTCGGTGCAAAAGTGGCGCAAAGGGCTTGTAAATATGCCCCTAGGTGATTTAAATAGTGCTATGCTGTGACAGATTTGGGAAAATGTAACTTATTTCAGGATTGTTTTCCAAAGTGAATCCAACTGTAATTGATAACGCGCTGTTGCCATGTAATGCTTAGTTTCTGAGCGTTGAAGTTCAGCACTGTTCTGAAGCACTTATTAAAATGCTGAACACACACTGTAGCATCTTGTTCATGTATAAGCATTATTATGCTTATTGGAGGCATGCATCAGCATGAATACTTTAATGTGGCTAATTTCAGTCCGGCACACAATCCAGTTCAAAGAGCGGCTTGCTTGACTTCAGCTGCAACCTTAAAGAGGCTAGAAAATCTAGTGATAGACAAAGTTGTGATTAAAAATAGCCTTTGCTGTGTCAACATATTAAATTACATTTATTCTGCATAATTATGGCTATATTGAGTGCTTGAGAAGAAAAACAAATAATATGAATGTATTTGAGCGGCTGTGCAGATGGTAATTAAAGACAGCAGTCTCATTAGTATCTTTATTTCAGAAGGCTGAGAATATTGAGAAGATTAAAAAGTTATGATAAAGCTAAAAAAGGAGTAGTGAGAAATTGGTTATTTAGACACTTGCTATGTCCCTCATGTGCTTTACATATATTTAACAAAATCTGTTATTTCAGTTCCCCTACAAAACTCTTTGTGAGATGTAACAAATACAATCACAAAACAAAACATGTTTCACTGTAAATATGTACTCAACATAACATATGGGTCCCTGATTATGTTGTGTCGAAATAATTGTAATCAATGAAACAACCTGTTGTGCTACACATGTCACAACTATGAATTTTCCGACAAGCACCGCTGAAATTTACAGGGGGTTGTTAGATCTGCTATTCTTGGTCAGGTATTCCCAAACTTTTTCATTCCCCCTCATGTTTTCTCCATTTCGTTTTGTTGGCATTAAGACTGTGCACTTTACCAAAGCTTACCAGTGCTAAAGTGATTGTGCTCTCTCCCTAAAACATGGTATAATTTGCATATACCTGATTGGCACATTTAATTTACTTATAATTCAATATGGTACTACCTATACCCAGGACTAGTAAATTAAATGCTAAAAATGGGCCTGCAGCACTCAGTGTGCCACCTACTTAAGTACCACTTTAAAACACGACTCAGTTCTGCCATTACAGCATGTATTGCTGTTTCAAAACTGCCTTTTCAACATGGCAAAATAAACCTTTTGCCAGGCTTAAACCTATCTTTTTAAAACATACAAGTAACTTCTAGTGTAGGCCCTAAAGGCCCATAGGGCAGAGTGCATTATATTTAAAAAGTAGGGCATATGTTTTGAAGTTTTACATGTCCTGGTAGTGAAACCCCCCTAATTTCTATTTTCACTACTGTAAGGGCTATCTCTCCTATTGTATAACATTAGGTTCCCTTAATACATGTAATGAGTGCTAATGTTTGATTGGGAGCAGGTAGGAATATCATTTTTTTGGACTCAAATGAATTGTAATTTAAAGTCCTCTTTAATGGTAAACTTGGATTTTAACTCACAATTCTGAAAATGCCACTTTTAGAAAGTTTCATGCCTGCTGCAGTGTACTGGGTCACATGACTATGAATAGCCCTGCTGTTGAGGTTTGTGTAGTCCTCCCAGACAGTAATACAAAGAAAGACTAGGATTTGGCAGGATGGGCCAACCTGCCAGGATGGCTGGGGGCAGAACTGTTCCCTGTCCCACTTACATTTCAAAGGGCTGACTTCAATACCCAATTTGCTGTGTATTCTTTTGGTTTCAATATTTTTTATGGAAATTGGTGTGTGTATATCTACAGCCCTAAGGCAATGAGTGGTTAATCAGTGAAACATTTTCAGTGCCGTGGGGCACTGTTGTACAGAAATGGCCGCAGACGCTTGTGTGACACCTTCTGTAATACTGACAGCACTGACGCGCATGTCTTAAGAAGGCATATCCTCATTCGCATGGGGCATGGAAATGAAGAAAAATCTTTGGCTTTGTATCTATTTTGGCATTTTTCATGCAGAGACTCAGGAAGCCAGTCATGCCCAGAAGATGCTTCCTGCTTTTGTCTCCATAACAAATGTCTTTTTTGGGGGACAAGGATGTTAGCTTTGTCTGGTCTCTGCCCTTTGACCTCTCAGGCTTGGACAACACTGCCAAGAGACTTAACTCCCGCCAGCATAGATCTCCAGGTCACTAAGGTATGGAAGCCCCTGGACTACTTCAAGGGGTGATTTTCTGAAGAGATGCCATATTATGAGCTCAGGCGCAAAGGCAAAGGAGTGGTCAGGAGGCACACTAAATTTGTGCAACAAAAAACGGTGGCGCACAGACTGTGTGCCCCCTGAAGAAAGCCCTTTGAAAGGGGTAATGAGGGTCTCATGAACACCCCAGGCATGTGCAGTCACTCACTAAACCTGCCTGTAGGGAGATCTCTGTCCAAATCTTTGAAATACAGGCAAGTGCAGCCTGCACAGGGACGATGAAGCAGCTGCTTAAATCAGCCACTCGTCTTTTATTAATGTGCAGCAATCAGGGCTTGGTCAAGTTTGTGGCTGAACTGGGGGCTGCACATTGATGACAATAGGATGCGCTGCCCCAGTCTGTGCTACTCTTGTTTATGATGCACAGCAAGACAGAATGGGCCAGTGCACACTTACCATAAGAGGGGGCCAAGTTCCACTTATAAAAATGCAATGATCACCCTCATATTGAACTAGTACAGATCTTCAATCTAGCAGAATGTCAGAACTACTTTCAGAGGGCCAGAGAGCAAGCAGGGGCTTCTGGAGCCAACCGTGGGGGTTGAGGCATTTTACTCCGGATGTCTTGGGGCCTAGTCTACTATAGGTACTGACCAACTGGGCCAAGTACTCCTTCTACTTGGCTCTAAGTAGTAGTGTGGGTGAAGCAGTCTAAGGCTTCTCGGCGGTGGTAGATGCAGAGAGAGGGGAATAGAGCCTCACAACTCAAAAGATGCTTAATTGTAGCAATAAATGATTGTCCAGTCAAATACTTACTTTTATGAAAAAAGATACCCCAAAGTAAAATACGGCATACACAAACAATATATGCAGTCCCCTAAAGTTGGGGCCCTAGTGTTCATTAGGCAGGCCCCTGAGTCCCACTTTCCTCTAACCACTGGTAGTGGTTATTCCCCATTCCCTATGGGTGGCATTCAGGTTAAGCCCAACTTGTCGGTTGAGTCTCAGGAGTCCCACACTAACTCTTCATAAAAGTCAAAAGTGTTACAAAGCCCGAAGCACTAGGTGGCAGAACAAGTTCTCCCGGGCCCTTAGGCTTTACAATTAGTCTAACCGGCTCCTGGAGTAGTTGTGCCACCAGAGTGTCTGGAAGTGTTTCATTCTCGGATGTAATGGAAGACTGCAGCGGCTGCTGATGGTGAGTTACACTTGCTGCTCTGCAGGGCCAGCAGCTGGACATCTGCGGCCCTTTCTCCAGTGAGATGGAAAGTTCCTCTGATCCTTCCCACAGGTGGGGGGCAATTGCTTGGGTTCCAATCCTCAGTCGGGGACTCGCAGCTCACCACAGCCTCCTCTTCTCGTGATGGCGGCTGCACCAGGCAATGTTGTTTGTTCTTCACATTGGCACCCACTGGCATATTGGGTCACAGACCTTATCCCTGACATGGGCTACAGCCCGATCGTCACAGTAGTAATCTTCACAGCAGTCCCCTCTGGCATATGGGCCCATTGGATTTGCTCTAGTATCCCTGGTAGAAGATATTTGGTGATTTCAATATTGCTATGTTGTGACAGATTTGAGAAAATGTAACATATTTCAGGATTGTTTTCCAAAGTAAATCACAATGTAATTCATAACACGCAGTGTCACCATATAATCCTTACTTTCTGACTGCTGGAGTTCAGCATATCTCTAAAGCATTTATTAAAATGCTGAACACACAAAGTAGCATCTTGTCCATGTATAAGCATTATTATGCTTATTGGAGGCATGCATCAGCATAACTACTTTAATGTGGGTAATTTCAGTCCCACACACATACTTTTCAAAGAGTCACTTGCTTGACTTCAGCTGTGAACTGAAAGAGGCTAGAAAATCTGGCGATAGACAAAGTTGTGATTAAAAACAACCACTGCTGTGTCAACAAATTAAGTTACATTTATTCTGCATAATTAAGGCTGTGTTGAGTGTTTGAGAAGAAAAACATATAAGTATTACAGTATCATTATGTCATTAGCATCTTTATTACAGAGGTCTGAAAATATTGATAAGCTAAAAAACTAATAGTGAGAAAGTGGTTATTCATATACTTGCTATGTTCCTCATGTGCGCTTTATATTGAAAGAAATCTGTTATTTCAGTTCCCCTACATAGCTTTTTTCTGACAGGTAACGTATACATTCACAAATCATGTGTCACTTTGGATATGTACTCAACATAACATATGGGTCCCCAAAAATGTTTTGTCCAAATAATTTCAATCAATGAAATAATTTCTTGTGCTACACCTATCATAACTATCAGTTTTGCGACAAGCACTGCTGAAATTTAAAGGGGATTTTTAGTTCTAACATTCTTGGTGTGGTCTTCCCAATCTTTTGTCTTCACCCCTCCTCTTTTCTGAATTCCGTTTTTGCTGGCATTTGGGGCCCGATGTAGGTGGCCCAAATACCGGTCGGTAACGGTGAAAATCGGTAAATTTCACCGTTACCGACCGGTATTTAGGCATGCATGATGTAGGGAAGGAATCGGTAATAAGGAATCGGTAAATACCGATTCCTTATTACAGATTTCTAATTTACCGAATCGGATTTACCGAACACCCAAATACCGAATCGGTAAATAAGAAACGGTAAAAACGAGAAAAGAGATGTAGAAAAATTTGGTAATACCGAATTTCCTAAAAATCGGTATTTAGGAGTCGGTAATTAACACTGACTGAAAGCAGGTGGTAATCAGGTGCAGTGTATATAAGCAGTCCCAAAATGCAGCAGTGTGATCACTATGGCGGCCCTCTATGTAATTGCAAGGCGGCTACGGCTACAGGCAGCAGGAGTGAGGATCTGGAGACGGGAGGAGCGCGTTTACAGACAGCGCATCACACTCTTCCAACTGACTGAGGCAGAGATCCATGAAAGGTACAGGCTACACCCCCACACCATCCTGGACCTGATAAGGGACCTGCACCCACTCCTGGAGCATCCAACACCAAGGGCGCACGCTATACCACCACATGTGCAGGTGCTCTGTAGCCTACACCTACTTGCATATGGCAGTTACCATGGGGTGATAGCTGCGGTAGGTGGGGTGTCCCAGAGTTGCCTGTCCCGTTTCTTTAAGAAGTTCCTGGATGCCATGATGCAGAGAATGTATCACTACATAAGCTTCCCAAACACACAGTCGGAACTGCTGAAAACCAAGACAGACTTTTACCAAATGGCACAGTTCCCGCATGTTATAGGGTGCATTGATGGGACACACATTCCAATCTGCCCACCTGCAGCCACTGAGTATATCTACAGAAACCGAAAATCCACCCACTCCATAAATGTGCAGGTAATCTGCGATGCAGCCAACTTAATCACCGACATTGTGGTCAAATTTCCAGGGAGCACCCACGACTCATACATTTTCCAGAACAGTGGGATCTACACACGCCTGGCTGCGGGAGAATTTGGAGAAGGATACCTGCTAGGTAAATCACTGTGACACACCCTGATGTATACTGCAGATGAATGTTTTGGTGTTTGTAATTAATGGCACTCTCTTTCTCACCTAGGTGATAGCGCTTATGCTGTGCGGTCATTCATCCTCACTCCTTACCTAAACCCATCAACCCCAAGTGAGAGACGATACAATGTGGCACACAAATCAACACGCAACGTTGTGGAGCACACGTTTGGACTATTGAAAAGCAGGTTCCGCTGCCTCCACAAAAGCGGAGGCGCACGTCAGTACACACCCATCATCTGCTGCAAAATCATCGCAACTTGTGCTATGCTGCACAACCTTGCCACTAAGAAAGGTACAGAAGTTGAATTAACGGACTCTGAGGACGATGATGATGAATTTGCACAGCCAGAGCCCAACGCAGCAGGAGTGGCGCCAGCACCAGATGGGAGACAAAGACGGGCTGAGATCACACGCAACTATTTTTGAGTAAGTAAGGAGACACAGCCAGTTGTTGCATTTGAATGACGTAGTTTAATATTTTGGCACTACGCCACTACACGAAGGGCTCAACTTGCCAGTCCTATTTGTAACCACCCTACGAGGATGTCATGGATTAAGTCACCCAGTTAAGTACACAAAGTGTGGCTTGCATTAACGCCTGCGGCCACGCACAACACTGCTGGATTCCCTTAGCAGACTGTCGTCACTGGCAATCGATCCAGTGCCAGCCCCATGACGTCTGCTGCTCCTCCTGGTCTCAGTTGCAGGGGCGTTATACTGCTGCGACTTGTCGTCTCCTCACTGTCCCCCACATCACCTGCACCAGTATTGGCAGCCTGAGTAGTTAGGAGCACTTCAAGTGCAGTAGTAACTTTAACAAGCCCCCTTGAAACATCACGGCTGCAGTGTGCCATCCCTTCCTGCATGGCCACGGAGCGCCTGCAGAGCAGAGAAGTGGCAGTGGAGAGGCGGTTCACCGCCTTTGTATGATTCTCCATCTTCTGCCTCTCCCTGCGCCGTGCCATCCTGTCCTCATCAAGCTTGCTGCACAGCAGCATCACTGACTGGGACATGTCCCTCATGCCCTCAGCCATTTCCTTCATGCCCTCAGCCAGCGTCGTGGTCATTGAGCTGATGCCCTTCTCACTGTTGAGATGTTTGCATTCAGGTGTCTCATCTGCCGATGTACAGATTGTATTGCTTTCCCTTGCAGGCGCTGAACCTTTACCATGTTCGCCTCTAGCCCTGCAAACACACCATGCTCCTCACCGTGCAAAGGTGGACTGGGTTCCCTAGCCCTGCGGCGTCTGGCACCTGTGTGTGATCTCTCTGTGGTGGACAGTGATCCTGCATTATTGCCATCCACTGGCACTGTCGACATTTCTCCACCCCTGCTGTCTTCCAAGGACAACTCCATCTCTTGGAGTCTGGCAACTGCATGCCTCGTCACGTGCCTTGTCACTGCCGGTGGTGATGCTGCTGGTGATGCTGGCAGTGGTGGTGATGCTGGCAGTGGTGGTGATGCTGGCAGTGGTGGTAATGCTGGCAGTGGTGGTGATGCTGGCAGTGGTGGTGATGCCGGTGGTGGTGGTGTAGTGTCCCCTGCACTTGCAATGGCCTCCTCCGATCTCTCCTTCCGGGGTGCCCTTCCTGCCTTGTCTTGTGCAGACCTGCGCGATGTCTCGCCTGTGAACACAAATTGTACATTAGCTCACTAGTCTGGCAGCACTACGTACCAATAATACATTTTCATTTCTGCCAATCTATCTTTCTGTCCTCTGCTTGCTTATCACTGATGTGTGTCACATGCCTTTGTGTTCAGTGGGATGACTGTCATGATAGGTGTTACACTGACTACATCTCCCATAATGCATTGCTGGTGTTTAGTAAAACCTGTACTGGAGTGGGATTCACACTGCCTCATTGGGGAATGGGGTTAGGGAGTGGGGGGCACAGATTGGTGTGCATGCTTCTTACCTTGTTTGTTGGCAGCTCTGGCTGAGCTGCCTGCATCCCCAATTCCGCTGACGCTGTCAGGCTCTATGATGGACTCCACCAGCTGTTCCAGTGCAGTCAGTGCAGGTGCCCTGTTTCTTCCTCCTCCTGTCAGGCTGGCTTGTTTTTTCCTCTCAGCCATCTTCTTCTTTGTGAGGCTCCTGACAACTTACCACCTTTTTTTTTAGTACCTCAATTTCTCGGGGGGTCACTCCAACCGCATTCACATGTGCCTGTATTCCAAGCCATATTTTCCTTTTCTCTGATTCTGGCACTTGCAAGAACTGTTTCCCAAACAGCTTTGTGTGTTGTTTGACCACCTCCTCAATCAGGACCTGCAGCTCCCTTTCGCTGAATTTTAGCTTTCTTTTCCTTTCAGCACCTTCTTTTTCTGTCTCCTTGTTGGCCATTATGCAGTTTTTTCAGGAAAAGTTCTCACAGTTGCTCCTGTGTTCTCCTCTGCACTCCCTGCCTCTCCAGAAGGTTCTGATTCAGTGCACCTGGATGGGTGTGGCCACTTCCTGGTTGGGAGGTGGGATGGATGCACAGGATTGGCTGTTTCCTCAATTGCTGTTATTTTGAAATACCGATTCGGTATTTACCGATTTGGTAATACAGATTCGGTAATACCGATCAGTATTAAGGAATCGGTATTGTTTTTTCCGATTTTTACCGATTCGGTAAAAAATACCGATTTTTTACCTACATCGGAAATTCCGAATTCTTAATACCGAATCGGTAAAATTCGGTATTAAGAATTCGGAATTTCACTTTTACCTACATATGGCCCTTAGACTCTGTGCACTTTACCACTGCTAACCAGTGCTAAAGTGCTTGTGCGCTCTCCCTAAACCATGGTATAATTGTCGAACACCTGATTGGCACATACTTAATAGTCCCTTGTATATCATAATACTTGTATCCAGGAACTATAAATTAAATGCAACTAATGGCCTGCAGCACTAAATGTGCCACCCACTTAAGTAGCACTTTAAAGCATGCCTCAGGTCTGCCATTACATCCTGTATTGCAGTTTTAAAACTGCCATTTCAAACTGGCAAAACAAATCTTGAGCCAGGCTTAAACCTATTTTTATACAGCATATAAATAACTTCTAGTGTAGGCCCTAAAGCCCTGTAAGGCAGGGTGCATTGTATTTAAAAAGGACGGTATTTGTTTTTAAGGTTTACATGTCCTGGTAGTAAAAGAAACCTAAATTTGTTTTTCACTACTGTAAGGCCTATCTCTCCGATTGATAACATTGGCTCCCCTTATTACATTTACAAATGAATTGTAATTTAAAATCCACTTTAATGGTAAACTCAGATTTTAAGTCACAATTCTGAAAATGCCACTTTGAGAAAGTTTGGTGCCTGCTGCCAGTGTACTTGGTGACTGTGAATGATCCTGCTGGAGAAGTTTGTGTATTCCTCCCAGACAGTTGGATAAAGAAGTACTAGGTGTTGGCAGTGTAGCATCCCCCCCAGCCTCGGAACAAATAAATGATTATGCCACACACAGAGCTTGGTATTACACATCTTTTTTCCTCAGCGTGTAACCGTTAACTGAATATTCGACATCATGAATTATATCAAACAATCCCAAGTACTTATGTCACTGTTCTACAGGGACTGTCAGGAACCTAAAGGGTTTTGTCATCTGTAACTCATAAGACACGACACCTACCCTTTTGTTAAATAAAAAGTACAAGTATGACATATATACTCCGGCCGCGGTGTGTAACAATTGTTATCGTGACTTCCGGACTGTGACGTTGTGACGTCAGAAGCCACATTCGAGCAGAATGAAGCAGAGTTGCCAAGCTGCGAAGAATTTCCAAACTCTGAGGAGGTCTGCGGGCACATTGGGTTGCAGCTGTGGCAGGCCTGAGGTGGGACCTGAGGCACCGGCCACGCAACATACCGCAACATTCCGGGACAGAGAAGAGGATCTCAGCACAGACAGAGGAATCGGGTCGGGAGATCGGATAGAAGTTCTTTGAACAGAGTAGTGCCGAGGGGGAGGCAAGGTGAGGTAAGGCCAGAGCGCTGTGTTAGAAGCTACCACTCACTGAGTGTGAGCCTGGGCCCTACGCGGAAGCAGCCCAGCTAGGTCTGGGCATGGCTTGATGTTGGGCCGGTGTGTTCCCGCTCTGGCTCCTTCCTCCTGCCCACTCCCCCCTCACTCACTTACCCTCCCTCAACACACTGCGTTGCATAAAGGGTAACAATACTAATAGGAGACCACCAGAAAAAAGTAACTGGAGTTGAGCATCCTTCTCTGACAGATCCATTTGTATCTCATGAACACTATATAAATACCCTAGTTTCGGCATGTTAAGATATCCATCTACTATCACAGCAGAGATTGCACCTAAGCCCAGTAATTCACTTAAATAGGGAAATATCTAAATTAGTGAGGGCTCAATTCCGTAATTTGTCTCTAGACTGAAGTAAATTAATTAATTTACTAAAAAGGAAAAATCAAGGAACAAACAACTCCTAAGGCAAGAAAAGGAAGATTACACTGGGGTCCCGTTAAAAGAGGCGGCCTCAAGGAATGACACTAAAAGATATTGAGAAATTATCTCGGATAGCACTGGTTCTAGAGCAAAATCCCTCCCAATCTCTATAAATGTAGAAGACTGGAACTCTTACCTTGTAGATCTATATTCAGCCAACCCTAATTCAGTCTGGTCTTCCTCTTCTTTAATCTCAACCTTGAGACTGCCAGAACCTAGCTATGCTCCCTCAACAGGAGAGATTGTATGACTCATTAAGAGGATGAGAGCATCTGGAGCAATGGGTCCAGATGAAATTCCCATGTCAATAATTAAAAAAGAACGTATGTTATGGGCTACATATCTTACTTCCCTTTTTAATCACTGCTATCATCAGGGTAAAACTCCCCCTACCTGGTCTGGTAATATTTTAATTCCACTCTATAAAAAGGGACCTAGACACCTTCTGGGTAACTACCAACAGATAGCTTTGCTAGACACAGTACGGAAAGTATTTGCATGTAGTATTCTAGATCATCTTACTGAATGGGTGGTAGAAGAAAAATGTTTTCCCATCGAACAAGCTGGATTTAGAAAAAAACATTGCACATTAGATAATATTTGTATATTGAAACTGATTGAGGAGAAGTACACTTTAATCCGAGGGTTAAATGTATATGTAGCATTTATACATTTCACAACAGCCTTTGATAAGGTAGATTGGCCAACACTTTGGAAACAATTGCAAAAAATGGGAGTGCCCACTCCTTTTCTATCTCTTATTATCTCATTATACTCTCATACATGGTGCCAGGTACTATAAGAAGGGGAGCAAGACCTCTCTGCCATAATACCAACAAAAAATGGACTGATGCAAGGCTGTTTGTTAGCCTCACTATTATTATCTTTGCATGTAGCAGATTTACCTAAATGCTTTGCTCCTCAGGTAGGTTATGCACCGAAGATAGGTGGCCCTCCTTTCTCTTGTCTGATGTACATGGATGATATTGTAATTATGGCTTTAACCCCCATAGGGTTGAAAATGAAACTAATGTCACTTCAGGAATACACCTCAGCACATTATCTGAAGATAAATGTTTCAAAGAGTAAAATACTGATTTAAAGAAATAGTAAGAGCAGAAAGAATAGCAAATTTGTTTAGAGAATACACTCAGAGAAACTTGAGATCGTAGATTCTTATCTCTATTTGGGGAAGTTGATAGATGGTAACACAAAAGGCAAGTCCCACATTGATCACTGCTCTAGTAAAGCTGCCTCACATGCAAATGGGCTACGTGCATTTTCATAATATAATGGGTCAAAGGCAGTTTTAGCATATGATATCTACTTTTAAATTAAAAGTCCCCCCAACACTGTTAAATTGTATTTATTTATCCAAATCGGAACATTGAGCTTCCTTGATAAGATAGAAGGCCAAATTATGTGTAAATTATGCAATTTTAATACTTCTGTTCCAACCCCAGCTATTGAATTAGAATTTGGGGCCATATGTACGACCCGCCAATTAGTGAGTCTCAAATTGCGTCGCATTTGCGACTCACAATTTGCGACTCGCTAATTGGGATGCACAACAGTGTCTGAGCCACTGTTTGCGATTTCCAATGGGGTTGGAAATTGCATGCCTCATGAATATTAATGAGGCTGTCGCAATTTGCGACCCCATTGGGAATGGCTGGCACTCCCAGGGATGGTGGCCTGCTGGGGTCAGGAGACCTCCATATCTGGGACTGCTTTTAAATAAAGCAGTTTTTTTAAAAAAATGCAGCCCGTTTTCCTTAAAGGAAAACAGGATGCATTTAAAAAAAAAAAAATGAAACTTTTCAGTTTCATTTTTTAAGGGCAGGCAGTGGTCCCTGGAACCACTGCCTGCCCTTAAAAAATATTTGCGCATGCATTCACAAAGGAGAAGGGGTCCCCTGGGGACCCCTTCCCGTTTGTGAGTGCTTTACCACCCTTCTGAGAAGGGTGTTAAACAGCGAGTGTTTTGCGACCGCAATTGCCATTGCAAAACATTCTTACATAGCTTAAGGTGTCGCTATTAGGGAGAGATCTCAAATATTGTAGTGTGAAGAAAAGATTGGAGACAATACCTATATCAAGCAACCCAAGAGCTGCCCAGAAGTATTTAGCTTGGAATTTGGATCATGGTATTCACTGCATGTTGATTTTGTTCCGCTTGAATTTACTTCCACTAAACAATTTAACAGCAAATTGGTCTACCCCTGCAAGAACTGAAAATTACTGTGATTTGTGTAACGTGGGCATTCATAACGTTAATCATGCCCTGTTTGTTTGCCCAGCCCTGCTACCACATCGTCTCTGGTTGCTTCGGCCAATGTTCATACAGAATAATATAAAAACCGTAGCAGCAGCAGCAGCACGCGAGTTCCTCTTTAACTCAAAGAACGAAATGATATGTCCAAAAATAATTTACTTTTTTAAGGAGTTTTTGAATCTGTTTTAACTGCTTAGTATATTGCTCTCTGAGAGAAAGGAGATTACAAGATGGATACCCTTCTTGCTATCTTATACTAAGGTTGCTAGGGACTTTTTAAGCAGACCTATGTTAGGGTAACCAGTAATATCATGTTTTGGAAAATGTTGCACATGACTTTTGCTGCTATGGGGGAGTGGATTCTTCTTCTTTCTTGTGTAAAATCGTGTAGTTTTAAGTATTGGCTTTTTTAAGGAAACTATGTATGATTCTCTGTTTATTATCATAACCCACAGTAATATTGTAATATGACTGTAACCTTTGAGGCTACATGAAGTTCTACCACAACTGCTATCTATTCTGCTTTTTTGGAATAATTTGCACATAAATTTTGCTGCTAGATAGTTCAATTTGTTTGCACAAAATGGTAATATTCTATGTATTGTCCATATATGAAAGTTTTAACAATAGTAAATTACATATGTATTTAGCTTTATTTATTTGAAAGCAGTAAAGGATCTATATATATATATCTAATTGTATAATTAGTATCTTAAAACTGTGATTATATCTTTGTACATTCTGTTTTAACTTACTGTCGACCTCATTAGAGATCCAAATCTTAATAAAAAAATTGAATTGCAAAATTGAATTGACATATATACATCATACCTCTTCAATACGTCATCTTGGTGCGCGAATCGATAGCCCAGATCTGGTCATGTGAGACTGTGGAGATACAGGAGAAGTGTCTATGACTAGCACTGGTAACAGAGATACAGGTGCAGTCGTTGGACTTTCAGGATTCCCAGGTGGAGAACTGTCACTTTTGACATCTGGAGTTGGTGAATGTTGAGACTGTCGGTTGAAATGCGAATAATGTCGCTTAATGGACTTCCCAGGACAGTGAGTAGTCACCTTTTGTCCTTTACTAGTCACAACTCTCAGTGGGTTTACATCAAAATGAGCATCAGACTTGCATTTTCATTTTTGTCTGACAAGGACTCAGTCTCCTTCTATAAAGACAGTGTTCCTCTCACATTGGCATTTGTCTGCATAGGTTTTCATTTTGCATTTGTGACATGAATCTGTTTGACGAAGTTCATCATCATCAATCACTCCTTTAGTTGTCCATTGTGGCAACTTGGTCTTCAGGAAATGAAAAATATAGTACAAGATTCTGTAGCTAGCTTCTTGGGTAACAAAAGAAGGAAAGAATGGGAATCAGGTGAAGAATATTTTTCCATGTCTGAAGAGGATGATAATTTGGTAGGAATAGGAGGGAAGGGGTTGAGAAAGACCAAAGATGTTGAAGACATTTATTTGCCTAAGAGGGGAAAGGATGGTCTGAATTCCATGTCTTTAATGGCACTCAAAGATTGCATATCCAGAGTGGCACACAAAGGAAAGGTGTCATTCGCGATACACAAGATGATGGAAACAGTAGGGCAATTGAGAGCCCAGCCCCAGCAAATGGTAAGGAATGGGATGAATATATATTTGATTTGCAGAACAAGGATTGGATAATGAATTTGAGAGTTATGAGGAAGTCTCTTCAGCAGAGGTGTTAAGGGATCCTCTAGGTGAGGAGATGTTTTCCCCTTTAACATAAGACACCCTAGAAGTAGAGATTGGTGGCCCATGAACATGTGGGCATGTAAACCTTTGGACAGAGATGTGAGACGGGTGTTAAGGGCAGATTGCTCTAGGCTGGTTATTGAGGAGAAAGTGTGCATTACGCCAAATTTGGATCCAGAATTAATTAGTTTCTTGTTCAGACTGGGTAGAGACCCAAGAAAAAGGGTTAGAACGATCTCTTAAAATATGCCAGGATAAAGTATTGGATGTGATGGGCTCAATAGCCAGGATAATGGATATGATGGAGTAGACCAATATAAATGAGACTCCACTTGATGCTGAGCTGCTTAGGGGTTGAAGCCAGAGAGCAGTGGTGTTGTTAGGGAATGCTAACACAGGTTTGCTGTCAGAAAGGAGGAAGGCAATATTAATGAAAATAAGCCCTGAACTAGGGGACATGGCTCAGAAGGAGCCCAGCGATGATCCTAAAAGATTACTCTTTGATGAAGGGCTTGTGAAAAGTATAGGCAAGTATGTGGCAACATTCACAGCTCTGGATAAGGTGCAGACAAATATGCGGAAGGTGTTTGGTAGTGGAGTTTTTGGAAGGGCTAGTAGAAGAGGACACGCTACTAGCCTGGGCATGCAGAGGTCCCAGTATTACACACAATTCAGAGGAAGGAGGTATCAGCGCTCCACAACCTTCTATCCAAGTTGAGGAAGAGCTGGAAGATCAGGAAGAGGAAGGTTGTTTGTGTCCACAAGGTCAAAGTTCCGGAAATCAAGGTGAGTACGGAGATTATTTCTGGTTCTTCCCAAGGAAAAGTAGGGGGTCGTTTGAGAGATTTCTTAAGAGAATGGAAGAAGTTAACCCGGGATCCTCGGGTTTTAGAAACAGTACAAGGTTATGGTGTAGAGTTCATAAGTTATCCTCTTCAGGGAAAGGAGCCAAGATATTTGACAGTGGACGAGGAATAAAAGAAAGTAGTGGACGCAGATAGAGTCTATGTTTCAAAAAGGAGCAGTGAAATGCCAAGAGGAAACAGAAAAGTATTATGTAAGCACAATATTTTTGGTCAAAAAGAAAGAGAGAGGATGGAGACCAGTGATCAATCTCAGAGAGTTAAACAAATATGTGGTGTACAGGCACTTCAAAATGGAAGAAATCCATTGCCTAAGGGATTTGTTGATGGAGAGCGATTAGTTGGTAAAGCTAGATTTGAAGGATGTGTACTTTACTATCCTTTTGGACACAGAGAGTCAGAGATACTTACAATGTTGATGGCAGGGTCAGTTGTACCAATTTCAGTGCCTGACTTTTGGTCTTTCCTCAGCACCATGGTGCTTTCCAAATGTCATGAGAGTAGTGATGGCTTATTTTCAAGGGAGAGGAGTACGACTGATTTTGTATTTGGGCGACATTTTGATAATGCATCAGAGCATGGACGAGTTGAAGAAAAATTTGAGGGATGTAATAGGCATGTTGGAGTCTTTAGGTTTCATAATAAACAGGGAAAAATCCTTATTGGAACCAACCCAAGAATTGGAGTTCTTAGGTTTCTTAGTCGACACAAAGAAGTTGATTCTTCAGCTTCCAGAGAGGAAGGTGAGGATGATAAGGAAGGAAATTACTTAAGTATTAAAAAGGGAGTTCCTATCTTTAAGACATCTGGCTCGAGTGATAGGATTGTTATCTTCTATCCAGGCAATCTTTCCAGGACCTCTACATTATCAATCATTACAGAGGTTGAAAGAGAGGCTCTGAGGAGTGGTTTTGGTATGGAGACAAAATAAGAATAGTTTCAGAGGCAAAAGAGGAGTTGTTATGGTGGTTGCACAATGTGAAGGCTTGGAATGGACGAGCTATTTTTGGTTGTGTACCGAATTTTGTCCTGGAGACAGATGCAAGCCTGAGAGGATGGGTAGCTCATTTTGGAGCTTCAGAGACTGGGGGAGTGTGGACACAGGAAGAGAGATCAAGGCATATACATTGACTAGAATTAACTGCAGGGTTGTATGCGTTGAAGAGTTTCAAGAGAGATTTGAAAGGACAGACAGTATTGATGAAAATGGACAATGTGTCTGTGGTGGCGTACATCAACATGTTAGGAAGGAGCAGATCTGGTCGATTGGCAGAGATAGCAAAGTATTTTTGGGGATTTTTGCTTGGAGCACAAGATAATTGTGAGAGCAGAGAACTTGGCAGGAGAGATGAATATGTGAGCCAACTGAAATTCAAGGCATTTGAGAGATTACAGCGACTGGCAGTTGGATCGCAGATTTTTTCGCAGGATAAACGAGTTATGGGGACCCTTAGAAGTGGATTTATTTGCAAGTAGATTGACCAGTCAGTTAGCAACGTATTACAGTTGGATGCCGGATCCAGAGGCGAGTGCAGTAGATGCATTCCTTCAGGTCTGGAAAGGCTAGAGAGCTTATGCGTTTCCTCCTTTTGCGATGTTGCACTATTGAAAGTGAGAGGGGAGAGATGTCAGATAGTTTTGATGACTCCGTTTTGGGTTTCTCAGGTATGGTTTCCAGCAGTGCTGGAGATGGCGTGTGTGGTACCTTTTTTGATTCCGGCAAGAAAAGGACTTTTGAAGAATGGAGATGGTCAAGAGCATCCGTTGGTACAGGAGGTGGTGTTGAACCTACTTATTTGGAAGGTATCAGGAGAAACAGAAGTTTGCATGGACTTTTGAGCAGGGCTTCAGAGTTACTGGAGGACTCTTGGGCTTCAGGAACCAGGAGTAGATATAAAGGAATATGGAGAATTTGGACAAGTTGGTGCATAGAAAGGGGTTTGGATCCCATGGAGGCTCCTGTTGTAGAGGTAGTACATTTTTAGTAGAAAAGTTTGAGAAAGGATTAAGTTACAGGACTTTAAATTGTTACAGATCAGCAGTTTCTGCAGGTCATGCACAGGTGGATGGAAGATCAGTTGTTAGAAGCGTATTAGTTTGTAGGATTTTGAAAAGTATGAGGTTGGGAAGACCCAGGGCACGCTATGATGTACTGTGGGATGTAAATAAGGTTTTGAAATTATTCCTGGATTGGCCTTTTAATAGATATTTGGATTAAAAAAAGATTTCAGAGAAGCTGGCAACTCTTTTATGCCTGGTATCATGCAGGTGCTGCTCAGACGTTAAAGCTGTGGAGGTAAGTAAAAGGATATATGGTCTAGAAAGAGTGCTTTTTGAAATATGGAAGAGAACTAAGACTATGTCGGAATCAGTCTTTTGTCCTAGATTTCATGAAAATATAAAGTTATGTGAAGTTGATTGCCTGCTGAAATATGAGAGAAGGATGATGGACCATAGAGCTCATGGAGTAGAACAGTTATTAATTTCTTATGTAAAACCGCATAAAGAAGTGAGTTCAGCGACTATTGCAAGATGAGTAAAAGATATTATGAAGGAAGCAGGAATTGATATTGTTAAAATCAAAGCACATTCTTTGAAGGGTGCGATGGCAAGTAAGTTGTACATGGCAGGTGGTCAATTGAAGGTGATTCTGAAAGCGGCAGATTGATTGAATGCGGGGACATTTGCAAAGTATTATTTTCGGGCAATAAAACATGTATCAAATGTGGTGTTGAAGGGCTTTCAACATGCATAATGGTAGCATCATGTCTTGAAATGCAATGGCGATTCTCCAAATGAAGTGCAAAAAGAATCAATATTTCATTAAAGACACGGAGGCTAACATTACCCTGCCTTTCTCGACCCATGTTAAAAGAAAATGCACTAAAAAAATGAGATAGGGTATAAAGATAAGTATAGTGAGGAGGAGAAGCAAGTAACAGGGTGTGCAAGTCCTTATGGTTTAAGAAACTAACAGGGAGTATGAATTTTATTTGAGTAAGGTGATTTAATTAGAGTAAATATTTTAAATAACATAGCTGAATTTAGAGGAGTGTTCTATCAAATTTGATGTAAGTGATGTTTAGGATTGCCAAATATAGTTTGCACTGCTTGATGTACTGTGACAAGAGTGAAATTCTTTCCATATAGACACACGTGGAAATGTTCACAAGCCCACACCACAGTGAGGGTTTCTATTGGAAGTTGTGAATAGGCACATTCAGTCTGTGACAAACGTCTGCTAGCATAAGCTACAATATGTCTATGAGCATTTGAACGTCCATTGTGTTGGGCAAGAATCACGCCCAACCCTACCGGGCTTGCGTCAACAACAACTTTCTGTATGTAGCTTCGGTTCAATGGTATTCTCATTTGCATGTTTAATATTCTTGAATCTTTGTTCACATTCAAGTTATGTTATGTTATATTATTTGTAAAGCGCATGGCTGCCCCAGCAACGGTGCGTCCCAGCGCTGAAGAAGAAACCATTGAACTGAAGCATTTCATTTAATTGAATCACTTAATGGGGCACTCACTGTGGCAAAATCATGGATGTAGCTAGAACAGTACCTGCCCATGCCAAGAAAAGAGCTTAACATGGTAACATGTTGTGGGGGGCAGGTGGCTGAGAAAGCCTGTACTTTAGCAAGATCTGGAGTAATTCCCCCATCAGAGAAAATATGGCCAAAGAATTTGAGTTTTGTTTTCTGGAACTCACACTTCTCGGCATTCAAAAGACGACCAGCATCAGCAAGTAATTGCATTACATCATTGTAATTTAAAACCATGTGAAACAGGCTGTATTATGTGATGAATAACATCTTGAAACAGTTCTGCAGCTGATGACATGCCCAAACTTCATCTTTTATATATGAGCAAACCAATGTGGGTAGGAAAGGTAGTATAATGTACCTGCAATTTTCCTCTAGGTCCAAACGATGATATCCTTTGTTTAGATCAAGGCGAGAGAAGACTTTTGGCACCATTCAGCTGTGTGATCATATCAGCAATGTGTGGACCTGGATGTTGTTCTGTTTCAATTGCCTTGTTAGCTTGATCGATATCAACACAGATGCATACATCTCCTTCAGCGTCTATTTTAGCCACTACCATTATGGGCGAAACACATGCTGTCAGACCAGTAGATCGCTCAATGATATCATGCCTTAGTAAGGTCTCAAGGTCCTTTTTACTAGCTTCCTGTAAATCAAATGCTGTTCGACGATGTTTCTGAGCATATTAATATGCAGTTGCACTTTCATTGTCTTAAGTTTTCCGAAACCATGAAACAACAATGGAAATTGACTCACTATTTCGTGATGAGCATTTATGTTATAATTTACAGATATCAGTCCCATTTCAGCAGTAATATTAAACTAAGTAAACAGGCACTTGACAAAGTACCTTGAAGTACGTGAATTGGTGCTTGTACTTTTGGTACTTCTGTCTTTTTGTGCTTCATGGTTGCTGCAAATGAACCTTGACTTTTTAATGGCATCAATGCAACCAATGTATACACTTTAGTCTTCGACTATGTAGGACGGGTTACTGGAGACAGTGCATGGTAGTTCTCCTCAGGCATAATGTTTGTTGACGCACCACTTTCTATGATAAAAGGTACGGACCAGCCATTCACCTTTAGTGTGATTTTGGGACAGTGTCTAAATGAATTTTGTGACTTTACTTGTCAGTCTCTCTTCAACTTGCATTATTCCTTGCATGTGGCCAATACTACATGTGTATGTTTCTCTTTAGTTAACATCAACATTGCACATCCATCTTCTTCACTGTTGCTTGACAGTTATGCTGTAGAACCTTTGGATAAAGATTTCGACAACAATCGATTCCGTTTAGTTTCAAATTGCCTCAACTGATATTGCCGCTTTGTCTTGTGAGCATGAGTAGAACATCACTTCTGGAACATTTGGGTGTCCATTTTGTTTTCTCAACGTGACCCACTTGGTTTTTCTGTCGCTTTGCAAACTTGCAAAATGGTTCTCTTCCCACAGCACATGCATACTTGTCCAATGGTGGGACATTTACCTTCATATGGAAAAGAACAGCCACTTCTGAAGCAGAGTTTATTTTTCTTTGGAGACATTACTTTGTGCCTCTCAGCCCTGTGTCTCTGCTTTCTTTTCACATTCAAGGCTGACTCACTCTGAACTCCTGCAGCCTCCATGTCAGTAGCTTGTCGGTCTGCACATTCTTCGGCTCTTGCAACCATGAGTACTCGCTACAGACTGAGCATTTCTCTCAGCATTAGTCGGGTGAATTAATCAGACAGGCAACCATCCATGACTCTGAGACGTATGGCTTCTTCATCATTGAATTAATTGAACTTACAATGTTTGATGAGCATATCAAGTCTTTTGACAAACTCGTCGATCATTTCACCAGCGTTTAGTCTTCCTTGGTTGAAAGTGTATCTTTCATAATCGACATTCGGCATTTGATTGAACTTGATATTTAACGCCTCTTTGAGTTGATGGTAGGAGACTTAATCAGCGTGTGGTATTTTCTTTATTACTTGCTTTACTCCTTCACCTGCAAGATTCTTCAGATATTTGATTATCTTTTTGTTATCGAATTCTTCTAATGCATCAATGAAATCATTAAAATTTTCGATCCAGGTTGTCCACCTGCCACGAATATTCTGCTTTTTGGTGGTATAGAATGGAAGAGGTGGTTTCAGGAACGCGGCGGCGCTATGATCAGTTGTGGAATTTACTGACATTGAGAGTATATGCTGTTCAGACAGTGCTTGATGAGCACCTACTTCTGTACCTTCTAGATGTACTGGCTCAGTGCTTGAACTCGGGTTGTCTGGCTCTCGCACCGGACACGCAGTGCCTTCTTTCTCTTTTACAGTAAGCGCACATTTTGTCTCTTGCATGTGCTCATAACCATTTTCAGTCTGCTTCTTGTATATGATTTCCACTGCCATTAGCGTTCCTCTGTAAGTGGCTAGTATTCTTGTAGCGCTTCCTTGTACCTGGCTATAGCTGCCTTTAGTGCTATCATTCCATATGGCTTATGGCTCTGTTTTGCTTTGTGGCGCAGTACCTCTTTCACAGCCTCATCAGCAGGTTCCTTGGCCATAATACACAAATTTCTCTGTAAGGCCTTTGTCTTCTTCGAAAGCTTTGCACTGGCTGTTTTGACTCCACATACACCAACCATCGATCTTCACTTCGACTGAGGCGCATGTGGCATGCACAAGTAGTTTGCTGGACCATGGCGAAATCTCTGGGAGAGAACTGTTAGTTCTTTGGGTTATGTATCCCCTATCTCGTCGCCTGCTGTAGTGTCCTCCCCAGCCTCCGAGAAGGTCAATCATTAAGCGACACAAAGAGCTTGGTATTACACATCTTTATTCCGCAGCGTGCAACCATTAACTGAACATTTTACATCATGAATTCTATCACCCAAGCACTTATGTTACTGTTCTATGGAGTCCATCAGGAATCAAAAGGGTCCCATCATCTCTGACTCACAAGACACTACACAATATAACATGGCATCCTTGCACCCTCATGGTGAAAGGGCACATGCATTTGAGCACCGGGCAGCACTCGCTGTGGCAGTGCAGAGAAAGAGGGGGAATGAGACATCTTAATAAATGAATGTCACATTCCTCTCCCTTTGACGCAGCTCAGCAAGCTGTCCTGCAAAAAAAAGTTTGATAACTCTGGCCCCTGGCCACTGGCGCATTTAGCACTGTATTGATAAACCCTGCAGTATTATTATTACATCATGCCCACACTCCCTTTGGAACAAAGACAATTGCAAGCACTCGCCGATGCTAATAGTGCATTTTAAATGGATGGCACACACTAAGATTTAAAAACCTCTTCGTGAATATGGTACAATGATCGTAACTAAATGTACTTTTTGGCTTTGGAATTTGCACTGGAGGGCACATGTGGCTACTGGCCACAATCAATGCATCAAACTATACATCTGGATTTTATATATATATATATATATATAAATATATATATATATATATGTATTATCTACTGGCGGTCGCCAGTAGATAGTTATAGTTACAACCTATTATCCATAGGAAATCCGCGACATTCTATTTGAAATAACTCTCTTGCCGGTTGACGTATCTTCGCAAAATTTTCAAACTTTGTGGGGCGCTCCGGTCCGCTCCTACCCTGAAAGTCTCCGGGGGATTCGTCAACCGGGGGCCGAGAAAAAAGGGGGGTCCCAAAACGCGTTTTCCCCATGCAATTTTCCATAGGAAACTTTAGACACGGCTACAGCCCGAACTGCTGAACGGAATTACACCAAATTTGGCAAAGAGGTAGTTCTTGGTTCAGAAAGAACCCTTTTGTTAAATGGTGTAAATCCGTTCAGTAGTTGCTGAGAAAATCAAAAGTAAAAAGATAGATATATCTAGGGCCGCGGATCCTCCCGAGCACGAGCTTTATGTTAATTGGCTGTCAACACTCCAAATCAGGAAGTGTTGGCAGCCATTTTGTCCCTCGGTAGAACCGAGGGACAGAAACAAGTGCGCAAAGCGCACAAAGGGGGCAGGGTAGAAACACCCTGACCCCCTAGGTCTGCTCAGGGGGTCCCACAAGGACCCCCTGGGCAAAAAAAATTTTTAAATTTTTTTTTAAAAATCGGCAGGATGCGCTCAGGGAGCGCGAATCCTGCCGAAAAAAAAAAAATCGAAGCGCGGTCTCCCGTGCTTTGATGTTAATTGGCACCCGGGTGGGCCAAGTCCCGGGGGCATGCTGGGGGGGGTTAATTTTATGTGTGGGGGCCTCTAAGGGCCCCCCAAGCCCCGAGGACCACCACCCCCTGGGGCTTTATGTATAATGGTGCGGGAGGGCTCTGAGCCCTCCCGCAGCCCCGGGGACCACCACCTCCCTGTGGCTTCTTTTTTAAATTAAAAACCTGTGTGGGGGGCTCCAGCCCCCACACGCCCGAGACCACCACCTCCCGGGGCACTAAGAAAAATTAAAATGGGGGTCCGTTTTGGACCCCCAAGCCCCGGGACCACCACCTCCCGGGGCTTTCAAAATGTAGGGAGGGGGGCCGCGCGGCCCCTCCTGGAGCCTGTGGTGGCCCTGGGGACCGCCACCCCCAGGGCCGGCTCCTGCAGTGTCCCGGGGTGCCTACCCCTGGGACACTGCTGTTTGCAATGACAGGACGGGAGCCTCGCGGCTCCCGTCCTGTCATTGCAAACTTGCTTTGGATATTGGAAGAGAGAGCTGGGAAACCTGCTCTCTCTTCCAATATCCAAAGCCGATTGCTTTCCACATGGGGAGCTGCATCTTAGCAGCTCCCCATGTGTAAGCAATGCCGGCTCCCGTAGGACACGGGGAGCCGGCGGGACTGTGGGGGCTTGGGGACCCCCACAGTCCCCAACGAGAGGCCAGGCCCCGGGGGATGGGGTCCCCGGGGCCATAAATGGCCACGGAGGGGGCCACGCAGCCCCCTCCCCAAAGTAAAAAATTGCAAAAAAATTTAAAAAAAAGTGCAAGGCCGGCCCGGGGGATGGGGTCCCCGGGGCCTTAAATGGCCTGAGGAGGGGGGCCACGCAGCCCCCCTCCAAATAAAAAAAAAAGAGGCCATGCCCCGGGGGATGGGGTCCCCGGGGCCAATACAGGCCCAGGGAAGGGGGGCCACGCGGCCCCTTCCCGTTTTTTTTTTATTTTAATTTTAAAAAAGGGGGTAAGGCCCTGGGGGATGGGGTCCCCAGGGCCTAAAAATAGGAAAAAGGAAGGGGGCCACACAGCCCCCCTTCAGAGCGGGAAAAAAAAAAACAAAAAAAAAACGATCGGGCCCGTAGGCCCCGCCCCCTTCCTTCACCACTCTGCAAACGCGCCCCCTGGCGCGTTTGCAGAGGGGACGAATTCCCCTTGAATACTGGGGGTCCCTGGGGGCCAACTAGCCCACCAGGAACCTCCAGTATGCGCCAGGGGCTGCCTTGCAGAGAGGTGTACAGAGGCCACGCCCCTTTTACATCTCTCTGCAACGCAGCTCTATGGCGCTTTTGGAGGTATATGGTGGGCTAGTTGCACCCCAGGGACCCTCAGGATTCAAGGGAGTTAATCCCCCGACTTAAAACGCACCACGGGGCGCGTTTGCACAGTGGTGAAGGGAGGGCGGGGCTTCAGGTGACATGTGTGCAAACAGGCCCCGTGGCGCGTTTTAAGATGGGGAATTAAATCCTCTTCAATCCTGAGGGTCCCTGGGGGCCAACTAGCCCAACAGGTACGTCCAGAAAGCGCCACAGAGCTGCGTTGCAGAGAGGTGTAAAAAGGGGTGTGGCCTCTGTACATGTCTCTACAACGCAGCCCCCTGGCGCATACTGGAGGTTCCTGGTGGGCTAGTTGGCCCGTAGGGACCGTCATGATTCAAATGGACTTAATCCCCCAACTTAAGACGCGCCACGGGGCGCGTTTGCACAGATGTCACCTCAGGCCCCGCCCCCTCCCTTCACCATTGTGCAAATATTCCTCTAAAATCAGCCGAAATACGAATTCTGATTTACTCACCTGTTATCAGGAGAGACCTCAGTGCTGCATCTTACAGCCCAGTACTAATCCTGAAAAGTAATTTTAACCGTACTTACCAGTAACTTGAATTTCCTTCCATAGGCTAACATTGACTGGTTTCACTTGGAAATTCTTCTAAGTGTGGAGTTTTGGAACTTTAAAATATTCATCTAAAATCAGCCGAAATACGAATTCCGATTTACTCATCTGTTATCAGGAGAGACCTCAGTGCTGCATCTTTCAGCCCAATACTGATCCTCAAAAGTAATTTTAACCGTACTTACCAGTAACTTGAATTTCCTTCCATAGGATATCATTGCCTGCTTTTTGCTGAAAAAGTTTCTAAGTGTTGATTTTTGAAACATACAAATATTCCTCTAAAATCAGCCGAAATACGAATTCCGATTTACTCACCTGTTATAAGGAGAGACCTCAGTGCTGTATCTTTCAGCCCAGTACTGGTCCTGAAAAGTAATTTTAACCGTACTTACCAGTAACTTATATTTTCTTCCATAGGAATCCATTGTCTGGTTTTCAGCAGAAAAGTTTCAAAGTGTCGATTTTCACAAACTACAAATATTCCTTAAAAATCGCCTGTATGACTTAAACGCATTCTTTCAACTGTTTACAGGAGATGCACCAGTGCTGGATCCAGGATCCAACACTGAGTAAGAAAAAGTAAAGATAACAGTTTTTACCTGCTAAGTGAATTTCCTTCCCTAGGATAACATTGGTGATTCTATGAGAAAAAGTTTCTAAGTGTCAACTTTTAAAATACAATAATATTCCTTAAAAATCACGACTGTAACCAATACGCTTTTACTCAACTGTTTACAGGAGTTACCAGGACTGAATCTAGGATCCAGTCCTGTGGTTAGAAAAGTAATCCATAAAGTAACTAATTGCATTTAACTAGAAATTCACATTGAGCTGAATGTTGCATTGTGTTTGAAAATGTGTTGCCCATTGCAACAACTGTAACTACTTTACTTAAAAGTCTATTGCCTATGTGCAAAGTATTTAAACTAAAGTAATTCATTCTGAGAAAGTATTTTTTGTAATGTAATGTATAATGTAATTACAATGTAATTTAAAAAATAAAATATGTAAAAGAAATTGTTTCTAAAAATGTAGTAAATCAGTATGAAAAAAATTAATATAAAAATTAATACATTTAAAAATTGTCATTTAAAAAACCTTTGAAATTCACTGAAAAAACCGTAGGTTTCAGGCACGTTATAGTTACAAATTAGCATTTTAAAAACCTTTGAAATTCACTGAAAAAACCATAGGTTTCAGACACGTTATAGTTAGAAATTAGCATTTAAAAAACCTTTGAAATTCACTGAAAAAACCATAGGTTTTAGGGACAGTTATAGTTAGTTGGACATTGCACTCGTACAAAACCCGTGAAATTCCCCCGTTATAGTTAGTTCAGCTAACTATAACTCGCGCCTCGCAATGCACTGCTGATGACGTCACATATTACATCACTCATGACATGGTCAGTGACATCACTGATGACATCACTGATGACATCTCAAATGACATCACTGATGACATCATCCACGTGATAATCTGATGCAGCTCCTCACACCCTAATATAACCTTTGATACACCCAATCTAAATTACAGAGTGCCATTCGCAAAACCATAGACACTCCAACACCAATAACTACATACCCACTCACTGATTCTTAGGTCTACACACACACATCCACTCACTCACCCGTACAGTCACTCATACTTATGGTCACTCAGTACAGGACTATCATATGCACTCTTACTCCTATATAGACACTCAAACACCGCCACTCATCCATAGAGGTACTCACACACCTAGTCAGTCATGCAAATAATTAAACACACTGCCATTTACTCACCTATACAGTTATACACACACCAGCTCACTTAATCATACAAATACTAGCACATTGTTATGCTCTTATACAATCACTGATACAAGCACACACTCATCCATACAGCCACTATCACAATCACTCACTCTCGCTTATAGCTATTTATATACTCCAATACACATATATACTGCCTTTCACATATGTAGTTACTCACACATGTACCACTGGGACATACATTCACTCACTAACACACTCTTACACACACTTACCCACCCATACAGTCTATCACAGATGCACTCTTGAAACCATCCACCCAGTGACTCACCCACTCACACATCTATGCACAGTCGCACACATCCCATCCACACAAACACTCAGGCACCCATACAGATACTCATAGAACCAATCAATAACCCATATAGACACTCATGTAGCTATTCTCAAATCCATGCATCCACTTACACACCAACAGACGGATACAGACATTCACACAGTTTAGTCACTAACCCATGCATTCAGTAAGATACGTTTAATCACTCACTTGTAGAGTCAGTCACGCACGTACTAAATCATCCATTCAGACACTTATACACCCACTCATTCTTCAATACGCCTTTCCCTATATATATTAAACATATTTAAACTTTACAGAAACACACAGTCACTGGATGATGTCATCAGTGATGTCATTTGAGATGTCATCAGTGATGTCATCAGTGATGTCACTGACCATGTCATGAGTGATGTAATATGTGACGTCATCAGCAGTGCATTGCGGGGCGCGAGTTATAGTTAGCTGAACTAACTATAACGGGGGAATTTCACGGGTTTTGTACGAGTGCAATGTCCAACTAACTATAACTGTCCCTAAAACCTATGGTTTTTTCAGTGAATTTCAAAGGTTTTTAAATGCTAATTTCTAACTATAACGTGTTTGAAACCTATGGTTTTTTCAGTGAATTTCAAAGGTTTTTAAAATGCTAATTTGTAACTATAACGTGCCTGAAACCTACGGCTTTTTCAGTGATACATACATATACATACATACATACATATATATATATATGTATATATATATATATATATATATATATATATATATATATATATATATATATATATGCAGCAAGACTCGTCTTTCTCCCAAGGTAGGAAAAACATGTAAAAGACGAAGCGAACCCAGATAATGGTGCAGTTTTCAATTTATTGCATGCCCAACACCACCGCCG
Source organism: Calotriton arnoldi (assembly GCA_963921515.1). Taxonomy (NCBI): domain Eukaryota; kingdom Metazoa; phylum Chordata; class Amphibia; order Caudata; family Salamandridae; genus Calotriton; species Calotriton arnoldi. Next base: position 552,609 of record CAWUFW010008911.1, on the reverse strand, counting down.
CCATAACGCGTTTCAGCCCGCGTGGGGCCTTGATCACATGACACACTTGAGGGAGCGGTTACAACATTTATAGTTTAAGTCTGTGACGTATTGATGTGCATCAGCTGTGATACTAAAACATGGACATGGAAAAAATACTCTCATTTTGAAACACATCCAAATAAAATACAATATAATACTGTAGGGCATCCTAAAATGTTAACAACCTCTCTAAAGTGCACAAGATAGAGAATACATGATATAATATCATGAGAATAGCAGCACATTGAATAAATAAATAAATACATAAATACATACTCAATAACAAACTATCCAGCTCTAAAAAGTCTCACTACATAGAAAAATCATGCTTATATTGATGAATAAAAAGTGAAATCTTAAAAAAGTAAAACATTGTAAAACTTTTTTATCCTTTTTCCTCCCACAAATAGCAGCATTATTCAAAATTCATATAAGTCTATATTAGCACCTAGGATATACCCAAAAAGTGGAATGTTTCAAAAGAATAAAGCCCAAGTGGGCAATTACCAAAAAAATTCCATGTCAAAAGTTTAAATCAGTGCAAAATACGCAAAATCATGTCACAATCTAAAATCCAAACACCATGTGCAAAAAAGTCAAACAACCGAAAATACAGTAAAAATTACCTCTAAAATTAAAATATTAAAAACTTTTAATTCCGAGTAGATAGGCAGCAGCATTAATATACAGTCTAGATCTCATTGACTAATTAAAGATGAGTTAAAAAATCTTCACTAGCGTTCAATCCTTTTGGTGCTTTACAGTCCATTTCTATAATGTACCTTGTTTCCAATCTACGTAACAAAGATTCACGGTCCCCACCTCTTCTCAGTTGTGGGACCATATCAATTACAAAGTACTTTAAATCAGCAGAATTCTTAGCATGGCCTTCTTCAAAATGTCTAGCGACAGGATAAGCAGCATCACCATTATTAATAGCGCGTATGTGCTGGAGTATCCTCTTGTGGACCTGCAGCTTAGTGCTTCCCACATAGCGCAGGCCACAGGGACACTCCAGCACATATACAGCAAATTCAGACTTGCATGTAAGTTTTTTCTGGATATGAACAAGTCTGTTAGTAAGCGGATTCAAGTATTCAGTCTTACTAACCCCATTTCTACAAGTTTTACAAACGGAGCACTTAATGAAACCTTTACTGCTGTTCAACCACGAACTGTTGATTCTGACCTCGGGGCTACTTGACACTAGACAGTCGCTCATCGATCTCGCCTTTCTATAAGTTATATATATACATATATATATACATACATACATACATATACAACCCCCCCACGCTGCCCCGGGGACTGCCACCTCCCCGGGGCTCTATTTGTTGTTTTTTTTAAAAGATGTGTGGGGGGCAAGAGCCCCCTCACACGCCCCAGGAACCACCACCTCCCCGGGGCACAGACTTATTTCAATGCGTGGGTCCGTTGCGGACCCCCAGGCCCCGGGGACCACCACCTCCCCGGGGCTATGTCAATTAAGGGAGGGGGGCCGAGCGGCCCCCCTTTGGAGCCCTTGATGGCCCTGGGGACCGCCACCCCCCAGGGCCGGCTCCTGCAATGTCCCAGGGTGCCCACCCCCGGGACATTGCCGTTTGCTATGACAGGGCGGGAGCACGGCTCCCGCCCTGCCATAGCAATCTCTCCACCAGTGCGCCAAGAGGCGCGTTTGCAGAGTGGTGGAAAAAGTGGGCATGGCCTGTGTCCACCTCTCTGCAATTGAGCTCTGTGGCACTTAATGGAGGTACGTGGTGGGCAAGTTGGCCCCCAGGGACCCTCAGTATTCAAGGGGAATTAACCCCCAACTTAGAACGCGCCAGGGGGCGCATTTGCAGAGTGATGGAGAAAGGGGGGTGGCCTGTGTCCACCTTTCTGCAATCCAGCTCTGTGGCGCTTACTGGAGGTACCTGGTGGGCAAGTTGGCCCCCAGGGACCCTCAGGATTCAAGGGGAATTAATTCCCCAACTTACAACGCGCCAGGGGCGCGTATGCAGAGTGGTGGAGAAAGGGGCGTGGCCTAGTATGAGAACCCTCCCGCCAGCTCAACGAACCCCAACCAAGCCGCCAGCAACCTCACAAGATGGATCACCAACTGCGCTGACATCCTCGCCCCATTGAAGACCCCCCCAATCAGACCCGGCAACAAGAAAGCACCCTGGTTCACCGACGAACTCAAGAAATCCAAGAAGAACTGCCGGGCCCTTGAGAAAGCATGGCGCAGAGACCCGACTGCAGACAACATGACCACCCTCAAACACGCCACCCGAAAACACCACCAGCTGATCAACACCACCAAGAAAACCGCATTCAAGGAACGACTGGACAACAACGCCCATAACAGCAAGGAACTCTTCATCATCGTCAAAGAGCTCTCGAACCCCAGCGCCAGAAACAAAGACATCACCCCCTCGCAAGACCTCTGCAACTCGCTCGCCTCGTTCTTCCACAGCAAGATCGCAGACATACACAACAGTTTCAGCACACAGCCGACGTACCCTACAACCGTTCCAACGTCCCCCACCTCCACCCTCCGAGCCTGGACCCCGATCAACACCGAAGACACTATCCGCACGATGAACTCCATCCACTCCGGATCACCAACCGACCCCTGCCCTCACCACATCTTCAACAAGGCCGACGCCGTCATCGCACCCCACCTCCGGGACATCATCAACACCTCCTTCGACACCGCCACCTTCCCAGAGAGCTGGAAGCACGCCGAACTCTGCGCCCTACTGAAGAAACCGTCAGCGGACCCCACCGACCTCAAAAACTACCGCCCCATCTCGCTCCTTCCTTTTCCTGCCAAAGTCATCGAGAAGACCGTCAACAGACAACTGGCCGCCTTCATCGAGACGAATGGATCCCTCGACCACTCACAGTCCGGCTTCCGGGCCAACCACAGCACCGAGACCGCCCTCATCGCAGCCACCGACGACATCCGAGCCCTGCTCGACAACGGGGAAACAGCGGCCCTCATCCTCCTGGACCTCTCCGCAGCGTTCGACACAGTCTGCCACCGCACCCTAGTGCAACGCCTGAACAACGTCGGAATCCAAGAGAAGGCATTGGAGTGGATCATCTCCTTCCTCGCCGGAAGAACCCAGAGAGTCCGCCTCCCCCGTTCAGTTCCGAGGCCACCGAAGTCATCTGCGGCGTACCACAAGGATCATCACTCAGCCCCACCCTCTTCAACGTCTACATGAGCCCCCTCGCAGCCATCGCACGCCAACACAACCTCAACATCATCTCCTACGCCGACGACACCCAGCTGATCCTCTCCCTCACCAACGACCCCACAACCGCCAAAACCAAACTACATGAAGGGATGAAGGATGTAGCCGAGTGGATGAGGAACAGCCGCCTGAAACTGAACTCAGATAAGACGGAAGTCCTCATCCTAGGATCATCACCCTCCGCCTGGGACGACTCCTGGTGGCCCCCTGCCCTGGGCAACGCACCCAAACCAACGGACCACGCACGCAACCTGGACTTTATCCTGGACTCCTCCCTCTCAATGACCAGACAAGTCAACGCCGTCTCCTCGTCTTGCTTCAACATCCTACGCATGCTGCGGAAGATCTTCCGGTGGATCCCCACCGAAACCAGGAAGACGGTCACCCAGGCCCTCGTCACCAGCCGACTGGACTACGGCAACTCCCTCTACGCCGGAACCACAGCCAAACTTCAGAAAAGACTCCAACGCATCCAGAACGCCTCAGCTCGACTCATCCTGGACATCCCCCGACACAGCCACATCGCCGGACACCTGAGAGGCCTGCACTGGCTCCCCGTCAGCAAGAGAATCACGTTCCGACTCCTCACCCACGCACACAAAGCTCTCCACAACCAAGGCCCCAGATACCTCAATGACCGTCTGACCTTCTACACTCCCACCCGCCAGCTACGATCGACCAACCACGCCCTCGCCGCCGTCCCCCGCATCCGAAGAGCCACAACGGGAGGAAGATCCTTCTCCTACCTGGCTGCCAAGACGTGGAACTCCCTACCCATCCACCTCCGCCTGACCCAAGACCACCTCTCCTTCAGGAAGCAACTCAAGACCTGGCTGTTCGAACAGTAGCGGACCCCCTCCCCCTAGCGCCTTGAGACCCTCCGGGTGAGTAGCGCGCTATACAAATGCTTGATTGATTGATTGATTGATTGATTGATTGAAGTTAGCAATCCTGCTGTATGGGACTTACTAGAGGTAATAGGAGGGGTAGTTGGCCCCCAAGGTTGACGTTGGGGGCTAACTACCCCTCCTGTTACCTCCAGTAAATCTCATACAGTGGGATTGCTAAGAGGTGTTCGGAGGCCACGCTCACCTTTCTCCACCACTCTGCAAACGCGAGTGCTATGTTATAGTTAGAAATTAACATTTAAAAAACCTTTGAAATTCACTGAAAAAACCATAGGTTTCAGGGACGTTATAGTTAGAAATTAGTATTTAAAAAACCTTTGAAATTCACTGAAAAAACCATAGGTTTTAGGGACGTTATAGTTAGAAATTAGCATTTAAAAAAACATTTGAAATTCACTGAAAAAACCATAGGTTTCAGGGACGTTATAGTTAGTTGGACATTTCACTCGTACAAAACCAGAGAAATTCGGCCGTTATAGTTAGTTGAGCTAACTATAACTCGCGCCCCCACAATGCACTGCGGATTACGCCACATATTACATCATTCATGACATGGTCAGTGACATCACTGATGACATCACTGATGACATCTCAAATGACATCACTGATGACATCACCCAGTGACTGTGTGTTTCTGTAAAGTTCAAATTTGTTTTATATATATATATATATGCCAAGGTGTTTTGTAGTGTGAGTGGGTATATGAGTGTCTGAATAGATGATTTTGTAGGTGCGTGACTGACTGTATAACTCAGCGATTAAACGTGTCTTACTGAATGCATGGTTTAGTGCGTAAACTGTGTAAATGTCTGTGTCAGTGTGTCAGTTGGTATGTAAGCGGCTGCATGGGTTAGTGAGTAGCTACATGAGTGTCTATATGGGTTATTGATTGGTTGTCTGAGTATCTGTATGGGTGCCTGAGTGTCTGTGTGGATGGGTGGGGGGTGTCTGACTGTGCATAGATGTGTGAGTGGGTGATTCTCTGGGTGTATGGGTTCAAGAGTGCATCTGTGAAGGGCTGTATGGGTGGGTGTGTGTGTGTAAGGGTGTGTTGGTGAGTGAATGGGTGTCTCAGTGGTACATGTGTGAGTAACTACATCTGTAAAAGGCAGTATATGTGAGTGTTGGAGTATATAAATCACTATATGTGAAAGTGAGTGATTGTGAGAGTGGCTGTATGGCTGAGTGTGTGCTTTTATCAGTGATTGTATAAGAGAGTAAGCATGTGTTAGTATCTGTATGAATAAGTGAGGTGTGTGTGTATAACTGTATAGGTGAGCAAATGGGAGTGTGAATGATTCTTTGCATGATTGACTAGGTGTGTGAGTAACTCTATGGATGAGTGGCGATGTGTGAGTGTCTGTATAGGTGTATGAGTGCAAATGATAGTGCTGTATTGATCAGTGACTGCATGAATGAGTGACTGTATGGGTGAATGAGTGGACGCGTGTGTAGACCTAGGAATCAGTGAGAGGATATGTAGTAACTGGTATTGGTGTGTCTATGGTTTTAAAAATGGTAGTCTGTATTTTACAGTGGGGGTATCAAAGGTTATATTAGGGTATGAGGAGGTGCATCAGATTATCACGTGGATGATGTAATCAGTGATGTCATTTGAGATGTCATCAGTGATGTCATCAGTGATGTCAGTGACCATGTCATGAATGATGTATTATGTGACGTCATCAGCAGTGCATTGCGGGGACGCGAGTTATAGTTAGCTCAACTAACTATAACGGCCAAATTTCTCTGGTTTTGTACGAGTGAAATGTCCAACTAACTATAACGTCCCTGAAACCTATGGCTTTTTCAGTGAATATATATATATATATATATATATATATATATATATATATATATATATATATAAAACAACAAGATACTGAGATATCCACAATCGCAACAATTCACAACAAGTCTTCTTGGTTGGTTTCTTAAGTTGTGTTTATTCTTTCTTTAACTTAATTCTCCAAATAAATTGTAAGTGATCAGACAAAAGCCAACACGTGTTTCGCGCTCCACTGCACTTCTTCAGGGCTTGAAATTCTGAGTTATGATCATTTTTGTTTAATCACTCCCATTGCTCCAGTTATTAAATTATTTGTGTCATCCGTTATCAATTTCTTCTAAAATTCTTTTAAGACATGTAGAGCTCCTCCTTTTATATCAGTTTAGAGTTAATGTCCTTGTGCATGCTCAATATTTCAGATCCCCCTTGATACGGGTCGGCTACAGGCTGAGAGCCTCCTGATCCTTCTCCTTCAATTCACGGACGCTTAGTTAGTTATAGTTAGGACCTTGTTTCTGTTCAAAAAGCGTTTTTTCTTTTGCCAATATCTTTGGCCCCGTTTGACGAATCTTTGCGAAATTTTCAAAACTAATGCGGCGCTCCGGTCAACTTCTGTCTTGAAAGTTTTGGGGTGATTCGTCAAGCAGGGGCCGAGAAAAAAGGGGGGTCCCAAAACATGTTTTCTCCATGTTAATTTCAATAGGAAGATTTTGTTGTGGCTACAGCTCGAACTGCTGAATAACACCAAAATTGGCAGAAAGGTAGCTCTTGGTCCAGAGTGCACTCTTTGCTTTAAATGGTGTAAATCCATTTGGTAGTTTTTTAAATATTAAAGGGAAATAAATGTATATATCTGGGCGGAGCCTAACCACACATCTCATCGTGAGATCTGATTGTCTGTCAGCACTTCATCCAAGAAGTGTTGGCAGTCATCTTGGGACCAATATACATGATAGCACCCCATTAAAATGTATTGTAATGAATGGAAGGTTTTGAGGGTCCCCAAAAGGAGTACCTATAAAGGGTGATAACAGACTTTAGATACATTATAAATCATTTGTTGATGGTACCATACTAATTTTAGGAATTGTGGTGTGTTCTAAGGTTATTTTACCCTGTGAAAAAGCCTTCTGCTGGGATATCATGAATCATGTTTGAGAGAAAACTATTTTCTCATGCTTTTCCCATAGAGGCTTGGAAGGTGCTGCAGTAGCTAAAATGAGAGCATATTTTCTGTAAATTCACATTATCTTTCTCAGTCATGTGAGAATGAAATCTGACATTCTCAGTAAAACATGTACATCCAACAAGGGCAGAGACTGTCTGTTGATTCCTTTGTGTTCTACTGCAGCTTCTCAGAGTGTTCTAAAGCACAACTAGAGCGCTAACAGTCTTACTTATGACAAAAGTATGGCACACCTGAAGTCATCTTGATTGGAATAAACTGATAACACTTAAAACATTTAATTTAAAAAGGAACAAAATGAGGGGGTTCATTTTGCCACAGAAATTAGGATTAGTGCTGCAGAAAGAAAAATTAGGGCACATTTTGAGTAATTTCTCAAATCCTCTTCTATTTCATTTAAAAATTCTGAAATGCAGACTGAAACATGCACTTTCAATACCAGCAGCAGACTTCCAGTTAACTCCCTGGTGAGCAGTAGCTTTACTACAGTGATCTAATGAGCAACTAGAGTGCTAACATTCTGAATTTATGGCAAATGTGTGACACATCTGAATATCTTCTTGATGGATTCAAAGTAAAAAACTGAAAGCATTTCCTACTGAGGAGATTGCAGTAAATTAGGAAACTTCATAACAAATAAGTCTCCCAAGATGGCCACCAGAGAAAAAAGAGCACAAATGTAGCAAAAATATCACCCAGATGTAGCCCACGTAGAGCCCAATGACAGAAGTGTGGAAAACACTTTTTATTTTTTGTTTTTTTGCAGTTTTATATAGTGCAGACTGGTCAGGTATTGGAGTGCTTTACATGAGCATTGGTTACATCACACAAGGACAAATTCATTTTGGTTGTAGGCATGGAGAGATTAAGTGATTTGACCAGAATCACAGAATGTCGAGCTGAAGCAGAAACTCCAACCTGGTTACCCAGTTGCAAAGTCTGCAGCTCTGGAAGTAACACCACATCCTCTCCCCCAAGTGCAACATTTAATCAAGTGGTCAACTGGATAAAAAAACATAAAGATAACAAATAATTTAAAAGTGCTTTGTCGCTATTCGAGAACTCAGAAAATATGTCCTTATTTTTTTTTTTTAGATCACTAACCATAATTTCGATGCAAATAAGACCCTCTCATTTCTATAATTTCTATAGGAAATGCTTCAGGTGTTACAGTTTTGATTACATCAAGATGACGTCAGGCGTGCCACACTTTTGTAATAAATATAGAATGCTAGCAATCTAGTTGTTCATTAGGATACCGTTGAGAGGCAGAGGTCAGGGGCACGAATTCGGAAAATTGAAGGCAGGTAGGAGGATGCAGAGGCAACAATTCGACCACACTGGGCAGGCAGGAAGGGCAGTGGCAGCACAACAGACTATGGAGGGCAGTGGAAAGGGGGGCAGGGGCAAAAAACGAACAATGCAGGAGAGGCAAGAGAGGCTGTGGCAATATAATAGACCACTGTGGGCAGAAGGAAGAGGCAGTGGTAGTACAACCATGCATGCCAACAGGCCCGATTCAGCCAGTAATGCCCAATGTTTTTAAGGCCAAATGGGCTTTATTTTATCTGTCTCCTGTCTACAATCTCCTCTTTTTCAATGTAAGTCAATGGGGAAAATCAATTCCCCAGTTTTTGTTTCCAAATCTCCCTCTTACCAAGTTGACCATGGAGGTCAGGCAGGATAGGCACTAGAAGCACAACACACTATGGCGGGCAACAGTGAGACTATAATGGCATACACACAGACCATGGAGGGAAGGTTGGAGGGGGTCAGGGGCAGTTAGCTGACCATACAGGGAAGGTAGGAGGGGCTGTGGCCACACTGAAGACCATGCATGGCAAGCGGAAGGGTTAGTGGCAGCACAATGGCCATGATGGGCAAGAAGGAGGGAGAAGGGGCATGCACAAAGGACCATAGAGGATAGAAGGGAGGGGTAGTAGCTGGGCACAGACAAGAGAGTTCAGGGGAAAGGGTCTCACAACAGACCACGCAGGGCAGGCAGGAGGAGCAGTTGCAGCACAACAGACCAGGGAGGGCAGAAGGGTGTGGCAGTAAATGGACCATGGAGGACAGGAGGAAGGGGATAGGGGCATGGAACATAGACAGGAAGGGTGGAGGTGGCAGGGACAGGTTAAATCTGATAATGCTAGGCAGGTGGGAGGGGAGTGGCAGCTCAACACAATACTCAGAGTAGATAGGAGGGGCAGGTTCATGGAACATAGTGGGCAAAAATGATGGAGCAGGGGCTAGCACACAGACATCGGAGGGCAGGGGGAAGGCGAGTAGGGGCAGCAAGCTAAGCACAGAGACTAAGCAGGAGGTCAATGTTGGGGCATAGAATTGGGCAATGGAGGGCAGGAGGAGTGGACTGGGACATCATGCTAAATGGAGGGCAGTTGCAGCACATCAGACCATGTATGGCAAGAGGGAGGAGGCTAGTGCATGGATTCAGACAACAGAGGATAGGGAGGAAGTCAATGGGGCAGCAAGCTAACTGTTCAGAGAAGGTGGGAAGGCCAGTGGCAGAGCAATGGCCACACAGGGCTGTAATGAGGGAGCAGGGACATGGACTTGGACAATGGATGGCAAGGAGGAGGGGAGGCAGGAGCATCAAGCTTGGGTGGGAGCAGTACAATACCAGGCCAGGCCCTGCTTCCAACACCCGACCATCCATTGTGATATGCATCTTACTTAATGTTAAAATAAACTAGAAATTTGCTGAAAAAAACAAATATTACAGGGACGTTATAGTTAGACTCAGATTTCACTTGTACAAAACCAGTCAAATTCAGCAGTTATAGTTACCTGAGCTAACTATAACTGACGCACCCGCAATGCACTGCTTATGACCTCAGACATTACATCATTCATGACATGGTCAGTGACATCACTCATGACATCACTCATGACATCTCAAATGAGCTGTGAATGAAATTGAACTATAATCACCAGAACTTTATTGAGGGATAGTGTGTGTATATTAACACCCCTTTTTTTCTTTTCTTTCTTGTAAGAACCATTATAATACGCAAAGTGCCCAGATCAATATGGCCGATAGCCTTTCACTTTAAAGTAATGTGTAATCCATTGTTTATGTTGATGTTTGCAATCATAAGTATGTTTATTATGAACAAGTCATGTTGACGAACATACAGGTACGGCGGTCACAGGGCAAGATATGCTGTAATGACATTGTGTGCATATCAACACTTGTTTTCTTTTCTTTATTGTATGAATTCCCTGAGTTTTCGCATCGCGACCAGGCCAATATGGCCGCCAGCTTTTTGGATTAATGTAATATGTAGTCCTTTGTTAATGTTGGCAACTGGAGCCATTTGTACATTTAAATAAGGAACCTACAATGAAGTCTTGTATCGTTATCAAGGTTCGGACGAGCCGAAATGCGTGGATCGCGTCCTTTGCAGATTAAATACTTCCAAACTACAACCTGAGTGCTGATTCCTTCCTTGTAAGAGTGAGAGGTGATTGAATACATATATATAAAATTCACTGAAAAAACCACAGGTTTCAGGGACGTTATAGTTAGAAATTAGCATTTAAAAAACCTTAGATATTTACTGAAAAAACCACAGGTTTCAGGGATGTTATAGTTAGTCTGACATTTCACTCGTACAAAATAAGAGAAATTCAGCCGTTATAGTTAGCTGAGCTAACTATAGCTCACGCCCCTGCAAGGCATTGCTGATGACGTCACATATTACATCACTCATGACATGGTCAGTGACATCACTGATGACATCACTGATGACATCATCCAGTGACTGTGAGTGTTTCTAAAAAGCTAAAGAATGTGATATATATATATGATGATTCAGTCAGTGTGTGACTGACTGTATAAGTGAGTGATTATACGTGTCTGGGTGAGTGACTAATCTGTGTGAATGTCTGTATCAGTCTGTCAGTTGGTGTGTAAGTGGCTGCATGCGTTGGTGAATAGGTACATGAGTGTCTATATGGATTATTGATTGGTTGTCTGAGTACATGTATGGGTACCTGAGTGTCTGTGTGTTATGTGACTACCTGCATGGATGTGTGAGTGGGTGATTCACTGGGTGTATGGGTTCATGAGTTTGTCTGCGAGGGGCTGTATGGATGAGTGAGTGTGCATATGGCTGTGTTGGTGGGTGAATGGATGTCTCAGTGGCATATGTGTGAGTAACTGCATATGTGAATGGCAGTATATGTGAGTGTTGGAGTATATAAGTGACTGTATGTGAGAGTGAGTGATTGTGAGAGTGGATGTATGGATGAGTGTGTGCTTGTGTCAGTGATTGTATAAGAGAGTAAGTATGTGTTAGTATCTGTATGAATAAGTGAGGTGGTGTTTGTATAACTGTATAGGTGAGTAAATGGCATTGTGATGGACTCTTTGGGTGACTGACTAGGTGTGTGAGTAACTCTATGGGTGAGTGGTGGTGTGTGAGTGTCTGTATGGGTGTATGAGTGCATATAATAGTGGCTATTATGATGAGTCACTGCATGTATGAGTGACTGTATGGGTGAGTGAGTGGATGTGTGTGTAGACCTAGGAATCAGTGAGTGGGTATGTATTAACTGGTATTGGTGTGTCTATGGTTTCGAGAATGGTAGTCTGAATTTTAGAGTGGGTGTATGAAAGGTTACATTAGGGTGTGAGTAGATGCATCAGAGATTAAGTGGATGATGTCATCAGTGATGTCATCAGGGATGTCATTTGAGATGTCATCAGTGATGTCATCAGTGATGTCACTGACCATGTCATGAGTGATGTAATATGTGACGTCATCAGCAATGCCTTGCGGGGGCATGAGTTATAGTTAGCTCAGCTAACTATAATGGCTGAATTTCTCTGGTTTTGTACGAGTGAAATGTCAGACTAACTATAACGTCCCTGAAACCTGTGGTCCCTGAAACCTGCGGTCGCCAGTAGGTCGTTATATTTAGGACCTTGTTTCTATTCAAAAAGAGTTTTTTCTTTTGCCAATATCTTTGGCGCCGTTTGACGAATGTTCACGAAATTTTCAAAACTAATGGTTTGCTCAGGTCAGCTCCTATCTTGAAAGTTTTGGAGTGATTTGTCAAGTGGGGGCCAAGATAAAAGGGGGGTCCCAAAACACGTTTTCCCCTTGTTAATTTCCATAGGAACTTTAGACACAGCTACAGCACAAACTGCTGAACTGAATTACACCAAATGTGGCAAAAAGGTAGCTCTTGGTTCAGAAAGCGACCTTTTTTTAAATGGTGTAAATCCGTTCAGTAGTTCCTGAGTAATTAAAAAAAGAGAAATATCAATATCTGAGAGCCAAGGAGGATTCGCGACTCCTCCCGAGCACGAGCTTCATTCTGATTGGCTGCCAACACTCCAAACCTGAATGTGTTGGCAGCCATTTTGTGACTCGGTAACCGAGTTACAAGGGAAAAGTGAAAGAAATGTTTTAAATTAAGAAACGGGGGCAGGGTAGAAACACCCTGACCCCCTATCTCTGGTCAGGGGGTCCCACAGAGTCCCCCAGGGCCAAAATAAGTGCTAAAAACTTTTTGGGGAGGAAGTCACGCTGGGTGTGGGAATCCCGCTGAGAAAATGAAAAAAAAATGAAGCGCGGTCTACCGTGCTTCGTTTTAATGAGCCCCCGGGTGGGCCAGGTCCCAGGGGTATGTGACTATATTTATGTGGGTGCCCTTCTGAGGCCCCCGCAGCCCCGGGGACCACCACCTCCCCGGGGCTTTTTTTATATATGCGGTAGTAGGGGGGCATGTGGCCCCCTTGCAGCCCCAGGGACCGCCACCTCCCCGGGGCTGTGACATAAATATAGTGTGGGGGGGTTGAGCCCCCCCACACGCACCAGGGATCACTACCTCCCCGGGGCACTAGTTATATTAATACAGGGTTCCGTTGCGGACCCCCAGCCCCGGGGACCACCACCTCCCCGGGGCTCTGTAAATGTTGGGAGGGGGGCCGTGCAGCTCCCCTCCTGGAGCCCTAGATGGCCCTGGGGACCTCCACCCCCCAGGGCCGGCTCCAGCAATGTCCTGGGGTGCCCACCCCTGGGACATTGCAGTTTGCAATGACAGGGTGGGAGCAGTGCTCCCGTCATGTCATTGCAAGCTTGAAAACCTGCTCTCGCTTCCATGAAGCAAAGCAGATTGCTTTTGGACAAGGGGAGCTGCATGTTAGCAGCTCCCCTTGTCCAAAAGCAATGCTGGCTCTTGGAGGAGGCGGGGAGCTGGCTGGGACCGCAGGGGCATTGGGGCCCCCCGTGGTCCCCTCGATGAGGGCTGGCCCTGGGGGATGGGGTCCTCGGGGTGAGAAGTGGCCTAGGGCAGGGGGGCCATGTGGCCCCCCTCCCATATTTTTGTATTTTAAAAACAGAGGCAAAGCCCCGGGGGATGGGGTCCCCCGCGCCAATAATGGCCTCAGGAGGTGGGCCATGTGGTCCCCCTCTTTATATTTATCATTTAAAAAAAATTAGATGGCATGCCCCGGGGGATGGGGTCCCCGGGGCTGAAAGTGGCCAAGGGAAGGGGAGACACGCGGCCCTTCTTCCTTGGGGCAATTTTTGAATATTGGAAGTGGGGTGGTTTTTTTTTCTTTCTTTCGAGTTTGAAGTTGTGACCCCAATGTGGCTCTCATCATGCCCCACATGTAACGTCGCGTCGGATTCGCAGTTCCCCCTTAAATAAATAATTTAGTAGTATATAATTTAGATGGTAGTGTTGCATTTGTGAAGTTGTTTTAAAAAGGAAGTGTGATTGAAGTTAATGAGAAGATTAAAATTAATAGAGTTAGTAAACATATATCAAATTAAAAATTAAACGTTAAACTTGTAAAATGTATTTTGTTGTAGTACATTGAATTCATGCTTATGCAAATTCGCAACAGGTGCGCAAATCCACAAAAAAATCAAAAAGAGTATGAATGTGTTAAAAACATATAGATTCACTATTGTGTTATAGAGTGGCTCTAAAAAGAGCCCATGTTTTTATTATGAGTTTTTTGTAGCTACATGTAAGTGCGGATGCAAAGCTTTAGATTGTTGAGAAAGACTCTGGTTCCTTGATCTGTGAAGTGTACTCCATCACTTCTGTAGACGTTTTCCATATCAAAACGTATATTGTTGTTATAGATGGAGCCCATCCTATGGTCTCTGAGGTAAGCAGAAACAGCTTTATTGACATTCTTCCTAGCTTTCTCAAAATGTGGACAGAATTGATTTCACCACCTCCATTTCTGTCTTTGGCATATATTAGAGTATACAAAGACAGTTTGAGGGAAAAGCAACATCAATTGTGCAAAGGTGTCCTTCATTAGCATTTCCAGACCTACCCCACTCAATGTGTCTAGGTCATTGTCACCACAGTGCATAATCATGAGGTCAGGGGGTTGGAGATGCAAAAAGGTTTTAACCAAAGGCATCAATTGGTGCCACTTTAATCCTCTCTGTGCAATCCATTTAATGTCCACATTTTGTAAAGCTAGGTCTTTGTCAATACCTCTGCGTTCAGCATACCTTTTGCACCAGAAAACATAGCTGTGTCAAACAATCCACACTTTAAGCATCTTGAAGGGATGTCTGGAAGTAATGAAAAGATGTCTGTAGCTGAGGTAGTTAGTTGGTAGAATGAGAGGTAGCTAAAATGGTGGACAAGATGCTGTTTTTTAAAAAGTAGATAAATGATTGGCTGTTTCTGAACATTTTACACTCAAAAATAGGGTGCATGTTATTTTGTTTAAAAAGCATATTTCTTATTGGTTATTTAAAAATGTTTGAAAGGTACAGTAGATAGGATAAGGTTATTTTTTGCAAAAGTCAACCACACCTGCTGTTTGCATTTGTAATCTTGTGTGCTGAACTTGAAAATATGGTGAACTTGTGACCTGCCTGTTCAGTTGAATGTTGCAAAAACTGTTAGTATGGAAACTGGGATTAAGCAGTATGGGGGAAGGGTTGAATCTTTACTATGGTTTTAAAGATGGAATTGTAATTGATATATAAGTAATATGTTATTAAAGTAAAATTTCCCAAGTCAGTATTGTGTTTAGAAGTGGTGTGTTCTTAAAAAATAGTGCTATTATTATTAGTAATATACTTTTGAACTCCCGTGTGTATTCACGCCTCCATCGCGATGGTGCATGGTGGAGTCGCGACTCTTGAAAATTCCAGAATCAGTTTGGGCACTTTTAGAAGTCAGTTGGTAAGGGTTATTATGTCTAACCAATATAAATGTGTTTTACAATTTGAAATAATGTAAGAAGCAATGTGATTTGTTGCTTACATTTATTTCTGTTGAGAAAGAGAGGGAAAGTTTGCCATTACTGGTTTTACCTTGTTGAGAATGGTGCATTACATTGATTGTGTGCATAAGAAAATCTTTTATGAGTTTCTGATATTTCATATTCATTAAATCAATTTGGAAGGTGAGTTATATATTTCTGAGGTGTATTATGTATTAGCTTTATTTTTAAAAATTATTCGAGAACTGTGATGTTTGAAATATATTATTAAATGTAGAGATGTGTATTGTAGTTTGTTTTATTGTACTTAAATGATTTTTGAAATAGATTCTGAATAGTAATATGTGTATATTGAAAGATGGATTCGTGATTATGGTAGTTTGTTTTAGTGTGTAGAAATGTACATTTGAAGTATACCACATAGTTTTATGTGTCGCTTTCAAATTGCAAGTGCAGTCTGTCAAGTTTTAAGGTATGCATGGGCTTGTGTCTGAAGTATGTCTCTACTTGTATATCTATTTTCCTATGTCTTATACATTTGAAGGTGCATGATGTATAACGAAGAGGTGTTGTTGCTTTTTATGTGGTAGGCTCAAGACTGTGAGTAGTAGTATAATGGTGAAGATGCAGCACAAAAGTGTGGTTTAAAAGATGTTGACATAAGGTATTAGTGATTAGCCTACTTTTTATAAGTCTCTAGAAAGGTACAGTTGAAATATGCCGCATAATTTTTGGAGTTTGCTTGAAATTGGAAGTTTGTTCTGTGAATTTTTGAGGTGTGCATAGTGTTGTGATAGAAGAACGTCTGTGCTCGGAGATATATTCTTATATGTGTTATGTATCTGAAGATGCTAGATGTATAAAACACGTGTATGCATCTATTTGTATATTTCTTTTATATATGATGGTGCTGGAAAAAGGTACAGAAATATGCATGTATGCTTTCAGGAATATGGTGAGACTTATAGCAGAGACATGTGAAGGGTTCCAGGTTTGTATTTGGCGAGGTGTATCATTATAAGTAGTTGTAGAATGGTAAAGCAGCAGCACAAAAGTGAGGTTTGAGATATGTTTGTAGATATATTATTTATTAGAGTAATTTGTATGAGTAAATGTAAAGTGCAGTCTGTCAAGTTTTAAGTTTAAGGTCTGCATTGTCTTGTGATTGCTGTATGTCTGTACTTGCACATGTGTTCTCATGTCTGCAATGCATGTGAATATACAAGTACACATCTATTTGAATATTTAGATATGAAGATGATTTGAAAAGGTAGATACATATGTATGCATTCTTTTAACAAAATGGAGAGACTTACAGTTGAGTTATGTAATAGACTGCTGTTTTATATTTGGCTAGGTCCAACATTCATGCAGTTAAAAAAACACCCAAGCACTACCCATGCAGTCTTCTAATCATCCAGGCACTACCTATGCACTGCTGCAATCACCCAGGCACTACCCTTGCACTCATGCAATCATCAAGGCACTACTTATGTACTCATGCAGTCACCCAGGTATTACCCATGCACGCTTTCAACCACACAGGCACTACACATGCACTTATATAATCACTCAGGCACTACCCTTGTACTCCTCCAATCATGCAGGCACTACCCTTGTACTTATGTAATCACTCAGCCAGTACTCATGCACTAAAATCACTCAGGCACTACCTTTGCACTCCTCCAATCACTCAGGCACTACCTCAGTACTCCTGCAATCACCCAAGCAGTACCCATGCACTTATAAAATCACCCAGTCACTTCCTGTGTACTCCTGTAATCCCCCAGATATTACCCCTGCAGTCATGCAATCACCCAGGCATTACCTATGTACTCCTTTAATCCCCCAGACGTTACCCCTGTACTCATGCAATCACCAATGCATTAGCTATACACTGCTTCAATCACACAGGCACTACCCTTACACTATTTCAATCACCCAGGCACTACCCTTGTACTTATGTAATCACTCAGCCAGTACTCATGCACTTATAAAATCACCCAGGCACTACCTTTGCACTCCTCCAATCACTCAGCCACTACCTCAGCACTCCTGTAATTATCCAGGCAGTACCTATGCACTTATAAAATCACCCAGTCACTTCCTATGTACTCCTGTAATCCCCTAAATATTACCCCTGCACTCATGCAATCACCCAGGCATTGCCTGTGTACTCCTTTAATACCCCAGACGTTACCCCTGTACTCATGCAATCACCAATGCATTAGCTATACACTGCTTCAATCACCCAGGCACTACCCTTGTACTCTTTCAATCAGACAGGCACTACCCTTGTACTTATGTAATCACTCAGCCAGTACTCATGCACCTATAAAATCACCCAAGCACTATCTTTGCATTCCTCCAATCACTCAGGCTCTACCTCAGTACTCGTGCCATCACTCAGGCAGTACTCATGCACTTATAAAATCACCCAGGCACTTCCTATGTACTCCTGTAATCTCCCAGATATTACCCCTGCACTCATGCAATCACCCAGGCATTACCTATGTACTCCTTTAATCCCCCAGACGTTACCCCTGTACTCATGCAATCACCAATGCATTAGCTATACACAGCTTCAATCACTCAGGCACTACCCTTGCACTCCTCCAATCACGCAGGCACTATCCTTGTACTTATGTAATCACTCGGCCAGTACTCATGCACTTAAAAAATCACCCAGGCACTACCTTTGCACTCTTACAATCACTCAGGCACTACCTTAGTACTCCTGCAATCACCCAGGCAGTACCCATGCACTTATAAAATCACCCAGTCACTTCCTATGTACTCCTGTAATCCCCCAGATATTACCCCTGCAGTCATGCAATCACCCAGGCATTACCTATGTACTCCTTTAATCCACCAGACGTTACCCCTGTACTCATGCAATCACCAATGCATTAGCTATACACTGCTTCAATCACCCAGGCACTACCCTTGCACTCTTCCAATCACGCAGGCACTACCCTTGTACTTATGTAATCACTCAGCCAGTACTCATGCACTTATAAAATCTCTTAGGTACTACCTTTGAACTCCTCCAATCACTCAGGAACTACCTCAGTACTCCTGCAATCAGCTAGGCAGTACCTATGCACTTATAAATTCACCCAGTCACTTCCAATGTACTCCTGTAATCCCCCAGATATTACCCTTGCAGTCATGCAATCACCCAGGCATTACCTATGTACTCCTTTAATCCCCTGGACGTTGCCCTTGTACTCATGCAATCACCAATGCATTAGCTATACATTGCTTCAATCACCCAGGCACTACCCTTGTACTCTTTCAATCACGCAGGCACTACCCTTGTACTTATGTAATCACTCAGCCAGTACTCGTGAACTTATGAAATCACCCAGGCACTACCTTTGCACTCCTCCAATCACTCAGGCTCTACCTCAGTACTCCTGAAATCACACAGGCAGTATCCATGCACTTATAAAATCACCCAGTTACTTCCTATGTACTCCTGTAATCCCCCAGATATTATCCCTGCAGTCATGCAATAACCCAGGCATTACCCATGTACTCCTTTAATCCCCCAGACGTTACCCCTGTACTCATGCAATCACCAATGCATTAGCTATACACTGCTTCAATCACCCAGGCATTACTCTTGCTCTTTTTCAATAACCCTGTTAGTATCTATGCACTCCTCTAATCACTCAGCCAGTACCCATGCTCTTAAGCAATCAGTCAGGCACTACCCTAGCACTCCTCTAATCTCCCAGGCACTACCCTTGTTCTCTGACAATCACCTAGGCACTACCCCTGCAGTAATGCAATCACTTAGGTAGTGCCCGTGCAGTTATGCATTCACCAAGGCATTATCTCTGCAATCATGCAATCAGATATGTATTACTAAAGCACTCCTTCAATCATCCAGGCACTACCCATACAGTTATATAATGACCCAGGGCCCGATTCACAAAAGTAATCTGAGACAAAATCCTACCTTTACGACTTTCAGTATTCACAAAAGGCATTTAGGAGTACTAAAGTTAGGATTTTGTCTCAGATAAATTTAAGCTTTGGTCTTAAGTTAAACTTAAGACAAACTTAAGTTTAACTGAGACAAAATCCTAGTCGTAAAGTTAGGATTGTGTCTCAGTTAAACTTAAGTTTGTCTTAAGTTTAACTTAAGACCAAAGCTTAAGATTGACTGAGACAAAATCCTAACTTCAGTACTCCTAAATGCCTTCTGTGAATACCGAAAGTCGTAAAGTTAGGATTTTGTCTCAGATTACTTTGTGAATCGGGCCCCAAGGCACTACCTTTGCACTGTTTAAATCACCGAGGCACTACCCCTGTACTCTTCCAATCACCCAACCAGTACCCATTCACTTATAAAATCACCAAGGCACTACCTGTGCACTCCTCGAATCACCCAGGCACTACCACTATACTCATACAACCACCCAGATATTTCTCTACACTTATGCAATCACTCAGACATTTCTCATGCACTCCTCTAATCACCCACACATTACCTCTGCACTCATGCAATCACCTAGGCATTACCCAAGCAGTCCTTCAATCACTGAGCCGTTACCCATACACTTATATAATGACCCAGGCACTCCTCCAATAACCCAGGCACCATTTCTGTACTCATGTAATTACCCAGGCAGTACCAATACACTTATAAAATCACCCAGACACTACTTATGTACTAACCCTGCAGTCATGCAATCACGCAGGCTCTACCTATACACTCAGGTAATAACCCAGGCACTACCCTTGCAGTCGTAGAATCACCCAGGCCCTACTGTTGCACTCATCTATTCACCTAGGCACTACTCAATGACTCATCTATGCCTTCAGGTTCTATTCATACACTTATCCATGCACTCAACCTCTATGTGTGCACTCATTCAATTAGCCAGTCACTATCCATCCTCTCCTCCAATTACCCAGCACCTACCCTTGCACTCATACAATCACCCAAGCACTACCCATGGAAGTATGCAATCACTCAGGCAGATCTATTTTATGTCTCAGTTGTAGGTTTCACTATTTTCTTGAAATATTGTATACATATTTCTTTTAGATATGATGATGATTTGAAAAGGTAGAGACATATGTATGCATGCTTTTAACAATATGAGAGACTTACAGTTGAGTCATGTAATAGTCTGCTGCTTTATATTTGGCTAGGCCCAACACTCATGCAGTTAAAAAAACACCCAAGTACTACCCATGCAGTCTTCCAATGATCCAGGCACTACATATGCACTGATGCAATCACCCAGGCATTACCCCTGCACTCATGCAATCCCCCAGGCACTACCCATGCACTCATGCAATCACCCAGGTATTACCCATGTACTCTTTCAATCACCCAGCCACTACCCACGCACTTATATAATCTCTCAGGCACTACCCTTGCACTCCTTCAATCATGCAGGCACTACCCATGTGCTTATGTAATCACTCAGCCAGTACTCATGCACTTATAAAATCACCCAGGCACTACCTTTGCACTCCTCCAATCACTCAGGCACTAACTCGTGCCATCACTCAGGCACTTCCTATGTACTCCTGTAATCCCCCAGATATTACCCCTGCAGTCAGGCAATCACCCAGGCATTACCTATGTACTCCTTTAATCCCCTAGACGTTACCCCTGTACTCATGCAATCACCAATGCATTAGCTATACACTGCTTCAATCACCCAGGCACTACCTTTGCACTCTTCCAATCACGCAGGCACTACCCTTGTACTTATGTAATCACTCAGCCAGTACTCATGCACTTATAAAATCACCCAGGCACTACCTCAGTACTCCTGCAATCAGCTAAGCAGTACCTATGCACTTATAAATTCACCCAGTCACTTCCAATGTACTCCTGTAATCCCCCAGATATTACCCTTGCAGTCATGCAATCACCCAGGCATTACCTATGTACTCCTTTAATCCCCTGGACGTTGCCCTTGTACTCATGCAATCACCAATGCATTAGCTATACATTGCTTCAATCACCCAGGCACTACCCTTGTACTCTTTCAATCACGCAGGCACTACCCTTGTACTTATGTAATCACTCAGCCAGTACTCGTGAACTTATGAAATCACCCAGGCACTACCTTTGCACTCCTCCAATCACTCAGGCACTACCTCAGTACTCCTGAAATCACACAGGCAGTATCCATGCACTTATAAAATCACCCAGTTACTTCCTATGTACTCCTGTAATCCCCCAGATATTATCCCTGCAGTCATGCAATAACCCAGGCATTACCCATGTACTCCTTTAATCCCCCAGACGTTACCCCTGTACTCATGCAATCACCAATGCATTAGCTATACACTGCTTCAATCACCCAGGCATTACTCTTGCTCTTTTTCAATAACCCTGTTAGTATCTATGCACTCCTCTAATCACTCAGCCAGTACCCATGCTCTTAAGCAATCAGTCAGGCACTACCCTAGCACTCCTCTAATCTCCCAGGCACTACCCTTGTTCTCTGACAATCACCCAGGCACTACCCCTGCAGTAATGCAATCACTTAGGTAGTGCCCGTGAAGTTATGCATTCACCAAGGCATTATCTCTGCAATCATGCAATCAGATATGTATTACTAAAGCACTCCTTCAATCATCCAGGCACTACCCATACAGTTATATAATGACCCAGGGCCCGATTCACAAAAGTAATCTGAGACAAAATCCTAACTTTACGACTTTCAGTATTGACAAAAGTCATTTAGGAGTACTAAAGTTAGGATTTTGTCTCAGATAAATCTAAGCTTTGGTCTTAAGTTAAACTTAAGACAAACTTAAGTTTAACTGAGACAAAATCCTAGTCGTAGAGTTAGGATTGTGTCTCAGTTAAACTTAAGTTTGTCTTAAGTTTAACTTAAGACCAAAGCTTAAGATTGACTGAGACAAAATCCTAACTTCAGTACTCCTAAATGCCTTCTGTGAATACCGAAAGTCGTAAAGTTAGGATTTTGTCTCAGATTACTTTTGTGAATCGGGCCCCCAGGCACTACCTTTGCACTGTTTAAATCACCGAGGCACTACCCATGTACTCTTCCAATCACCCAACCAGTACCCATTCACTTATAAAATCACCAAGGCACTACCTGTGCACTCCTCGAATCACCCAGGCACTACCACTATACTCATACAACCACCCAGATATTTCTCTACACTTATGCAATCACTCAGACATTTCTCATGCACTCCTCTAATCACCCACACATTACCTCTGCACTCATGCAATCACCTAGGCATTACCCAAGCAGTCCTTCAATCACTGAGCCGTTACCCATACACTTATATAATGACCCAGGCACTACCCTTGCACTCCTCCAATCACCCAGGCACCATTTCTGTACTCATGTAATTACCCAGGCAGTACCAATACACTTATAAAATCACCCAGACACTACTTATGTACTAACCCTGCAGTCATGCAATCACGCAGGCTCTACCTATACACTCATGTAATAACCCAGGCACTACCCTTGCAGTCGTAGAATCACCCAGGCCCTACTGTTGCACTCATCTATTCACCTAGGCACTACTCAATGACTCATCTATGCCTTCAGGTGCTATTCATACACTTATCCATGCACTCAACCTCTATGTGTGCACTCATTCAATTAGCCAGTCACTATCTATCCTCTCCTCCAATTACCCAGCGACTACCCTTGCACTCATACAATCACCCAAGCACTACCCATGGAAGTATGCAATCACTCAGGCAGATCTATGTTATGTCTCAGTTGTAGGTTTCACTATTTTCTTGAAATATTGTATACATATTTCTTTTAGATATGATGATGATTTGAAAAGGTAGAGACATATGTATGCATGCTTTTTACAATATGAGAGACTTACAGTTGAGTCATGTAATAGTCTGCTGCTTTATATTTGGCTAGGCCCAACACTCATGTAGTTATAAAAACACCCAAGTACTACCCATGCAGTCTCCCAATGATCCAGGCACTACAAATGCACTGCTGCAATTACCCATGTATTACCCCTGCACTCATGCAATCACCCAGGCACTACCTATGCACTCTTTCAATCACCTAGCCACTACCCATGCACTTATATAATCTCTCAGGCACTACCCTTGCGCTACTTCAATCACACAGGCACTACCCTTGTACTTATAAAATCACCCAGGCACTACCTTTCTAGTCCTCCAATCACTCATCCACTACCTCAGTACTCCTGCCATCACCCAGGCACTTCCTATGTACTTCTGTATTCCCCCAGATATTACCCCTGCAGTCATGCAATCACTCAGGCATTACCTATGTACTCCTTTAATCCCCCAGACGTTACCCCTGTACTCATGCAATCACCAATGCACAAGCTATAAACTGCTTCAATAACACAGGCACTATCCTTGCACTCCTCCAATCACCCAGGCACTACCACTACACATACAACCACCCAGACATTTCTCTACACTTATGCAATCACCCAGACATTACTCATGCACTCCTCTAATCACCCACACATTACCTCTGCACTCATGCCATCACCTAGGCATTACCCAAGCACTCCTTCAATCACTGAGCCATTACCCATACACTTATATAATGACCCAGGCACTACCCTTGCACTCCTCCAATCACCCAGGCACCATTTCTGTACTCATGTAATTACCCAGGCAGTACCCATACACTTATAAAATCACCCAGACAGTACTTATGTACTACCCTTGCAGTCATGCAATCACGCAGGCTCTACCTATGCACTCATGTAATAACCCAGTCACTACCCTTGCAGTCGTAGAATCACCCAGGCCCTACTGTTGCACTCATCTATTCACGTAGGCACTACTCAATGACTCATATATGCCTTCAGGTGCTATTCATATATTTATCCATGCACTCAACCTCTGTGTGTGCACTCATGCAATTAGCCAGTCACTATTCATCCTCTCCTCTAATTACCCAGCGACTACCCTTGCACTCATACAATCACCCAAGCACTACCCATGGAGTTATGCAATCACTCAGGCAGATCTATTACATATCTCAGTTGTAGGTTTCACTATATTCCTGAAATATTGTATACATATTTCTTTTAGATATGATGATGATTTGAAAAGGTAGAGACATATGTATGCATGCTTTTAACAATATGGAGAGACTTACAGTTGAGTCATGTAATAGTCTGCTGCTTTATATTTGGCTAGGCCCAACACTCATGTAGTTATAAAAACACCCAAGTACTACCCATGCAGTCTTCCAATGATCCAGGCACTACCTATGCACTGCTGCAATCACCCAGGCATTACCCCTGCACTCATCCAATCACCCAGGCACTACCTATGCACTCATGCAATCACCCAGGTATTACCCATGCACTCTTTCAATCACCTAGCCACTACCCATGCACGTTTAATCTCTCAGGCACTACCCTTGCACTCCTTCAATCACGCAGGCACTACCCTTATACTTATGTAATCACTCAGCCAGTACTCATGCACTTATAAAATCACCCAGGCACTACCTTTCCACTCCTCCAATCACTCAGCCACTACCTCAGTACTCCTGCCATCACTCAGGCAGTACCCATGCACCTATAAAATCACCCAGGCACTTCCTAGGTACTCCTGTAATCCCCTGGATATTACCCCTGCAGTCATGCAATCACTCAGGGATTACCTCTGTACTCCTTTAATCCCCCAGACATTACCCCTGTACTCATGCAATCACCAATGCTTTAGCTATACACTGCTTCAATCACCCAGGCACAACCCTTGCACTCCTCCAATCACCCAGGCACTACCACTACACTCATACAACCACCCAGACATTACCCTTGCACTCATGCAATCACCCAGACATTACTCATGCACTCCTCTAATCACTTACACATTACCTCTGCACTCATGCAATCACCTAGGCATTACCCAAGCACTTCTTTAATCACCGAGCCATTACCCATACACTTATATAATGACCCAGGCACTACCCTTGCAGTTCTCCAATCACCCAGGCACTATTCCTGGACTCATGCAATTACCCAGGCAGTACCCATACACTTATAAAATCACCCAGACACTACTTATGTATTACCTCTGCTGTCATGCAATCATGCAGGCTCTACCTATGCACTCATGTAATAACCCAGGCACCACCTTTGCAGTCGTAGAATCACCCAGGCCCTACTGTTGCACTCATCTATTCCCCTAGGCACTACTCAATGACTCATCTATGCCTTCAGGTGCTGTTCATACACGTATCCACGCACTGAATCTCTATGTGTGCACTCATGCAATTAGCCAGTCACTATCCATCCTCTCCTCCAATTACCCAGCGACTACCCTTGCACACATACAATCACCCAAGCACTACCCATGGAGTTATGCAATCACTCAGGCAGATCTATTACATGCCTCAGTTGTAGGTTTCACTCTTTCCTGAAATATTGTATACATATGTCTGTACCTTTTCCTAGCAATTTCATATATAAAAGTAATATACAAATAGATGTATACCTGTGTTTTATATGTCTATCAACTTCACATGTAGGATATATATCAAAATGGATATGCAAGTAGAGATATACCTCAGTTACAAGACTATAAAGGGTTTAAAAGTTGAGAGATTGCACTTTACATTTCAAACAGACACGTAGATTTATGTGGCATACTTCAAGTGAACTTTTCCACAGATTCTTACAAAGTACCATAATCAGTAATTAGTCACCGAACTTATCTTAAACATCACTTTTCTACTGCTACTGCTTCACTATTCCACTACTAGTTAGGTATTGAGCATAGCTAAGGACAAAGCAGCAACCTTTGACATGTCTCTGCTGTAAGTCTCACCATCTTCCTCAAACCGTGCATGCATATGTCTGTACCTTTTGGTAGTGCACCATATATAAAAGAAGGATAGAAATAGGTGTATACTTGTGTTTTACACATGTAGCATCTTCAGATGGATAACACATATCAGAGTATATGAGTAAGTAGAGACATATGTACATAGACACCTACATTTATGTGGCGTACAAACATTTGCATGGATGCTTTCAGGAAGATGGTGACACTTACAGCATACATATGTGATAGGTTGCTGCTTTATATCTGTGAAAGGTTTGCATGAAATACACCACATGATTTTAGATCTCTACTTGAAATGAGAAGTGCAGCTTCTTTAGTTTTAATGTGTGCAAAAAGAAGGAACAGAGGTGCAGAAAGAAGCAAGTGGGGTGCAGAAAGAGGGAAGAGGGATGTGAAAGAGGCACGAGGGTGCAGAAAAAAGCAAGAGGGTGCAAAAAAGCATGAGAGGTTCAGAAAGAAGCAACAGAGGTGCAGAAAGAAGCAAGAGGGGAGAAGAAAGAGGGAAGAGGGGTGCAGAAAGAGACACAAGGGTTGCAGAAAGAAGGGACAGAGGTGCAGAAAGAGGCAAGAGAAGTGCAAAAAGAAGAAACAGAGATGTAGAAAGGGGGAGGAGGGGTGGAGAAAGAGGCAAGACTGATGCAGAAAGAAGCAAGAGAGGTACAGAAAGGAATAAAAGAAGTGCAGAAAGAAGCAACAGAGGTGGAGAAAGGGGGAAGAGGAGTGCAGAAAGAAGGAAGAGGGGTGCAGAAAGAAGCATGAGGGGTGCAGAAAGAAATAAGAGAGGTGCAGAAAGAAGCAAGAGAAGTGTATAAAGAAGCAATAGAGATGCAGAAAGGGGGAAGTGGGGTGGAGAAAGAGGCAAGAGGGATACAGAAAGAAACGAGAGGTGCAGAAAGAAACAAAAGAAGTACAGAAAGAAGGAACAGAGGTGCAGAAAGAGGTAAGAGGGGAGCAGAAAGAGGGAAGAGGGGTGTGAAACAGGCTCGAGGAGTACAGAAAGAAGCAAGAGGGGTGCAGAAAGAAGCAAGAGAGTTGCAGAAAGAAACAAAAGAAGAGCAGAAAGAAGGAACAGAGGTGCAGAAAGAGGCAAGAGGGGTGCAGAAAGAGGGAAGAGGGGAGCAGAAAGAGGCACGAGGAGTGCAGTAAGAAGCAAGAAACTTGCAGAAAAAAACAAAAGAACTGCAAGCAGCCAGTACCCATGCACTTATAAAATCACTCAGGCACTATCCTTGCATTCCTCCAATTACTCAGGCACTACCACAGTACTCCTCCAATCACCCAGGCAGTACTCATGCACTTATAAAATCACCCAGGCACTTCCTATGTACTCCTGTTTTCTACAGACATTACCCCTGCACTCATGGAATCACTAATGCATTAGCTATGCACTGCTCCAATCACTCAGGCACTACCCTTGCACACCTTCAATCACCCAGGCAGTATCTATGCACTCCTTCAATCACTCAGCCAGTACCCATGTACTTATAAAATCACCCAGGCACTACCTATGCACTTATGCAATCACCCAGGTACTACCCCTGCAGTGATGCAAACACGCAGGCTCTACCTATGCACTCATGAAATAACACAGGCAGTACCTTTGTAGTCATAGAATCACCCACGCCCTACTGTTGCACTCATCTATTCACCTATGCAGTACTCATGCAGTCATATATGCCTTCAGGCACTATTCATACACTTATCCATGCACTCAAGCTCTATGTGTGTTTTCATGCAATTAGCTAGTCACTATCCATCCTCTTTTTCAATTACTCAACCACTACCCTTGCACTCATACAATCACCCAAGCACTACCCATGTAGTTATGCAATCACTCAGGCAGATCTATTACATGTCTTAGTTGTAGGTTTCACCATTCTCCTGAAATATTGTATACATAATTCTGTACGTTTTCCTAGCAAATTCATATATAAAAGTAATATACAAATAGATGTATACCTGTGTTTTATATGTCTATCAAATTCACATGCATGATATGTATGACAATTCATATGCAAGTAGAGACATAGCTCAGTTATAAAACTATTAAGGCATTAAAACTTGACAGATTGTATTTTACATTTCAAACACACACCTATATTTATGTGCATACTTCAAGTGAACTGTGTACAGACTCATACAAAGTAGTGTAATAACTAATCCATCTTCTAACATGCCTTAAACCTCACTTTTGTGCTACTGCTTCACCATTCTAGTAATGCTCAGGGTGTTGGGCCTAGGCAAATATAAAGCAAAAACCCTTGACATGTGTCACCTGTAAGTTTCACTATATTCTGAAAATCATATATGCATATCTCTGTACCTTTTTAAATTGAATGTATTTCTTTATTTATAGATGGGAATATTTGTATATAATTATTTTAATAATATTGAATAATTTTTAGAAAGTTTTTAAACTTTTCTTTTTTTCAGATATTCTCCATAATTATTAAGAAAGATTCAGTATGACAAGAAAAGTGCAAAAGAAAAGACAACAAAAAAAACTGTACTATTTAAAGGAGAGAGAAAAGCAGAAATTAGATGAAGTACAACATGTGACGTTGAAGAAAAAGTGTTCTGGTAAGAGAACTAAAGAATTTGTTAAAAGACTTTTAAAGAATGTAATGAATTTTCAAAATGGGGAAAAGAGAAAGAAAAGTAGTAGAACCAATCAGAAGGAAACG
Organism: Calotriton arnoldi; assembly: GCA_963921515.1. NCBI lineage: Eukaryota > Metazoa > Chordata > Amphibia > Caudata > Salamandridae > Calotriton > Calotriton arnoldi. The sequence goes on along the minus strand of CAWUFW010008911.1, from coordinate 523,706 downwards.
AAAATAGGACAAAATAATGGAAAATCAGGTTATGGGAAATCAATCTATGTTGAAAGAAGGAAGAAAGAACATAAAGACATTAGGAAGAGAATGTATAAAAGTAGAGTACTACAAAATCTATTGAAAGATTGCAAAAAATATAAAAGAAGATCAGCATCTTGCAAGAAAAAACAACAGATTGAAAGTGTAGTCGAAAAGGCTTTAGAATTGAAAAGAAGATTGTTTATATTAGTATTGAGGAGAATGAAAACATTGAATAAAACAATGCACTTTATGAAGGAGAAAAGTAAAAGAAAAAGACTAGTTAATAGAACTAACTTTTGCAACAAAGAAAAATTTCGGGAGAATGGAAGCACACTTCTAGTACTGAACTTTTTTTTAATGAAGAAAGCTATTTTCAACAAAATACATTAGTTCATGCAGTTGATACCAGTGGTCATTGTTATGAGGTTAAAAATGGTTGTCCAATTGAAAAAGAAAAGATGGTTCCTAGAAATGTGGAAGAAGTAATAGCTGGAGAAGTTCAAGGGAGACGTACACAAGCTCCAGTGTATAAGTGGGATTGTAGTAGTATTTGTAGTATACGACAGGAATCTATTGATATATTACGAAATTTCTTACGAGATTATGGTAGAAAAAGTGTTAAACAGAAGATTAAGATGTTGCCAGGACTAGATCCTTGTAAAGTGAGAAAATATACTAACTTGCAGGGTCATTCTCTGGCTTGTCTTTCAAGAAAAGTGTGTCAAAGTACTTTTCATCATTTAAGAATGTTAGCAGTACATCACTCAGAAATGCAGAAGTTAGTAAGAAGATTGTACTATGTGAAAAGTCCTGCATTATCTTTAAGTGAAATAAACACAGCTCTTTTGCATGGTTCAGGATTGGATGTAAAAAAAGTTTCTGATGATATACAGTTTCGTTTCTTTGGTCCTCAAGAGGAGTGTACAGAAAGTGAGAGTTTTGAAGTGTAGGTGTTAAAGAAGAGGTGGAAGATAGTACTACTGAGAAGTTTGCAGAAGAAATTACAAAGTTTAAGGTACTTTCTTGTGAAAAAACAAACTATGTTTGTATTTGTTGTCGACATACTCACTATAGAAGTCAAACTAGGAATGTTGATGTGTATTTAAAAAGTGAAGAGGAAAACAATGATAAGTGGGAGCAATTTGGTGCTTATTTGTTGGTGGAAGGTCGTTTTGAGTTGGGTAGTGATCAACATATTTGTAAATATTGTTACAACAAATTAGAAGAGAACAAAATGCCAGCTAGAGCTGTACATAACAACCTAGAGTTGATAGCAATTCCTCCGGAACTGGTAGATTTAAATACGTATGAGTCCATTCTTATTCAATATGTGCATCCGTTTCAGGCTATAGTTCGTATGGAGCCTAAAACAGGTAAGCTGCCTCCAACAGATTTACAAAGAGGTTAAAAAGGAAGAGTTGTGTATTTACCTTTAGATTTTAAGAAAAATATTAAAACTGTTGGTATAGAGAGAGAGGAAAGTGAACCTGTAGTTATTCTAGTTAATGGTGTACCAACAAAGAGTCAGAAAATATGGCAAGAGTTAGTAGATGTCACCAAACTTCAAAAGGCTACATTATATCTTGTACAAAATAATATTTATTATAAAAATGTATATGTGGAAGTACAAGAAATATCTTTATAAGATGATAGAGAAATTCCAACTGGCCAAATAGAAAAAGTGGACAACTACAGGAGTGAAGAAATTTATGAACATTACAGTATACGTCCTCTACATTCAAAAGAAGTTATAGGAAACACTATTGAATTATTCCAAATGAAGAAAGCGAAGGGAACTCCCATGAGTGTATGGGAAAAAAGTTTAGAAGCTCGTTGTTTTCCACAGCTCTTCCCCACTGGAAAAGGTGGACGATATGATGAACGACCAGTACAGATTCCAGCTTCAGAATATCGTACAACAAGATTGTACTCAGAAGATCCAAGATTTCGACAGTGTATTCCATATTTATTTCATCTTCTGTTTGAAAGTGACTTGTCTGGACTTTCATATGCAGTGAACCACATATTAAAAACGGGAGTTCATCTTACACATGTTTCTGCAAAGGAATTTTTGGACAAAGTTCAACAAAGAGACGATCATTTAGAATCTCAGTTAATTAATTTGATGGCGTGTCAACGTGGTACTAATGAGTATTGGTATCGTCGTCACGGAGAACTTAAATGTATGTTAAGAAACTTAGGAACCCCTACGTGGTTTGTTACGCTTAGCTGTGCTGAATACGCATGGGACGATTTACTTGAATTTCTACGACATGCAAATTCAAATGTAAAAAACATTGAATTGAAGACAGCTGGAGAACTGTGTTCCTTGGATCCTGTAAATGTGTGCAGATATTTTAATCATAGGTTTCAAGCTATGATGTCTTTTATCTGCAATAAAAATAATCCACCTCTTGGAGAAGTTATTGATTTCTTTTGGAGAAAGGACTACCAAGCCAGAGCTGCTCCTCATATACACATGCTATTATGGATCAAGAATAAACCTAAATTTGGAACCGATTCTGATGAAACTGTTTTGTCTTTCATTGAAGACTATGTTACCTGTGCCATTCCAAAAAAGGAGGAGAAAACAGCTTAAGACAACAAGTTTTACGGTTTCAAAGTCATCGATGTGGAAAATATTGTCGACGGAAATACACGTCAAAGGGAAAATTTTATACAAAATGTCGTTTTGGATTCCCACGTCCAGTAATTTCAAAAGGAAGAGTCAATAGTTTCATGTCAGCAGTAAGGCATACTATAACTCGAAAATCTCCAAAGAATACTTACAACATAAAAAGAACTGAAGATTCAAAGTATATTAATGACTACAATCCAGTGATTTTGACAATGTGGAATGCAAACATGGATATCCAGTATGTTGCAGATAATTCGATTGCTGTTCTTCGCTATGTTACGTCATATATAATGAAATCTGAAAAGACGGAGTTGAAAGAAATGTGGGAAGAAATTTCACAAGAGAAGACTGTTAGTAACAAATTGTACAGCTTTAGTTTGAAGATGCTTTCTCATCGAGAGATTGGATCCTACGAATGTTCGGATCGGTTGCCCTCTGCAAGTTTATATTCAAAGTCAAGAGGAATCATTTGGGTAAGTCTAGGTCTTGCTGCAACACGAAATCGAGTATTGAAATCTCTACAAGAAATTGAATACTTAGCATTGAAGGAACCAGAAAGTACAGATATTGTTAAAACTAATATGTTGGATACGTACTATCCCAAAAGGAGTCCACATCTGGAAAACATATGTCTCTATGAAGTACTGCAACATTACAGTTTTAAGAGAAATGTTACAGAAAATATAAATGAAGAAAAATATGCAGTAATTGGATGTAATGGATGTTTGGTAAAACATGCCAAAGGAAATCTTATTAACCACAGGAAACTCAGTTGTGAAACTCCAGATAAAAGGGAATTTTTCTATTTAGCACTTCTGCAACTCTTCAAGCCTTGGCGTAGTGAGATGGAATTACTTGGAGATTTTGAGTGCTATGAAGATTCTTTTAATGCATGTAAAGATAGCATTCAATGCACAATTTTTCCAACTTATCTACAAATGTTAAATGAAGAGATTGAACAAGAAACTACTATTGCAGCTGAAATAGCTAGAGACAGTTCTCAAGATAGTCACACGTTCTGCTCCACTAAGTCAAGATCCACTAGGACAACCAATTGTTGAAAATGAAGCAGCAATAGCCATGAATGAAGTAGAAACGGCAATGCAACAAGCACAACAGGATATTATTGAGTTGGGAAACTTAGAAGAAAAACTAAATATTGAACAAAAAGAAATATATCAGCAAGTGACACAACAGATACAGCATGGTTTACTGCATGAAAAAAAAGAATGCCAATGCACATCATTTAAACCTATTCAAATGTACATCAGTGGGCAAGCTGGAACAGGAAAAGGTTTCTGAATTAAAGTTTTGACCAGTTATCTACACAAAACCACTGAATCACATTTATCTTGTGTTGTAACTGCTCCAACTGGGTTAGCAGCACACAACATTAAAGGGATTACATTACATCGATTACTCATGCTACCAGTTGAACATGAAAATAAGTTGGAATATCACAAGCTATCTTGGAGAAGCTTGTTATGAAGTTTCAAGAGTACTCAAGAAAATGAAACTTCTAATCATTGATGAGGTGAGCATGGTCTCAAACTTAATGCTTGCCTTTGTACATTTAAGAATGCAACAGATTTTAAAAACAGATTATGATGTTCTATTTGGAGGAAAACATGTAATTCTATTGGGCGACCTACTACAACTTATATCTGTAATAGGACAACCTGTTTTTAAAACACTTCTCCATGAAGACACTAAGAAATCTTTGGGAAGTATTGGAAATGTCAACATTTGGTCTTATTTTGAATATAAAGAACTTATTAACAAGATGCGAGAAGCAAGTGATGAACATTATGGAAACATTCTTCAAGAGATAAGAATTGGTGTGTTAACAAAACATGGAAAAGAAGCTTTACAAAGTCGGCTTTTAATGAACTTGTTTCCAAATGAAAACATAGCACCTGAAATAATATACAAACAAATTGGAGAAAAGAAGTCTATAGTTTGCCTAATGCCTACACTGCAAGAGTGTTCTACATTCAATCAAGAACTTTTGAAATTGGAAAAACAACCAATACTGAAAATGGAAGCTATCGATAAAATGGAACACGAAGGAGTTACTATTCTTCTCTCAGAGAAATTACAGTCAAAATTGGATTCTTTGGAAAAGTCGATGTCTAAGACTGCAGGTTTAGAAAAGACTTTATATGTATGTGTGAACTGTCGGGTAATCTTACGGCGTAATTTGAATGTAGAAGGTTTAGTAAATGGAGCAATGGGAAAAGTTGTTGATTTTGTAAATTTTCAGAAGAGAGATGGAATTGAATTTTTGAAGATTACATTTGATCAGATTGAAGAGGTAAAACAGATTGGACGTTGTAGTGTTCTTTTTTTGCTTGTAAAAGACTTGTATGTTCGTAGAAAACAGTTTCCTCTTTCTTTAGCATATGCTGTAACCATTCATAAATCTCAAGGTTTAAGTGTAGACACTGCTTTGGTAAATATTGGAAGTACAGGGTTTAAAGAAGGAAGGGCATATGCTGCATTGTCTCGAGTAAGGACATTATCTGGTTTGTGTTTGATTGATTTTGATGAGAAAAAGATTAGTGCTGATGTATATTGTGTAAGAGAGTACAATCGGTTAAGAAGACTTTATGCTCCTAACTTAGGTGAATATCCTGTATATGAGAAACGTGTAGTGTGTCCAAAACAGAAATATGACAAATATTTTACTGAGACTCAAAAAAAGAAAACAATTCAAGAGAATGATGAGACTGCAAAGAAAATGAAAATGGACACAGTTGATGATATTGTAGGACACCAGTTAGAAAATAGTTCAGGTATCAACTGCTATGCTAATGCAATTGTGAATGTTGTCTTTTATCTAGAGGATCTTCATCATGAAATTATGGAAAATCGAGAAAAAAGATTCTGTTCTTTACTACATTATATTTTTCAAAAGTTGGTAACTGATAGAACTAACATCCATACTGCTTCTGGCATTCGGCATCTTTTGGATATATGTACTGGATCATTGAAATTTACATTGATTGTACAACAAGATGCACAAGAATTTCTTATGTTTATGATTGCAGTATTGGAAGATGAAGGAATAGAAATTGAAAATTTGTTTGGCCTAAGTTACAGATGGGATCATAAATGTGAAGAGTGTTCATTTTCTTCTACCACTGAAATAGACACTGAACGATTCATATATTTGACAATACCAGATTGCAAATCAGTGTCTTTTAACAAGTTACTAAAAACAGCTAATCAAGATATGAAATGTTCTCATTGTAAATCAGAAATGTTGTCAACATTATTTATAGAAAGATTTGGACAATATGTCATTTTAATGCTACAACGTTGTAGAGCAGATGGAAGAAAATTGGAAACCAAAATAAATAATTTTGTTTCAAGTCAAGTATCAATTTCAGGAAGAACTTTTAAAGCAGTGGCTATTATTTTTCATGATGGACCTACTAAAACATCTGGACACTATACTGTGTATTTAAAGTGCAATAAAGGATGGACACATTGCAATGATGCCCATTTGGAATTCAAATGTAGGTTGCCTTACAAATTTCCAAATTCATATCTGATATTTTTGATGCCAAAGTTTTGAAAACATCATGCGGCCTATTGGGAAGATGTGAACAATTACTGTTTGGATTATTGTTTGTGCTAATTCTTATTGCATTTGCAAAATTATGTTTGAAAGAAGTAGTTTATATATTTGATCTTTATATTATACGCGATGTGAATGAGAGTGTATATTTTACAAAATGTACTTGAGAGAAATAAAAGATTTAATGTAGTTGAAGAATGTAATTTAGAAACTGTAGATAGGTAAACAGATAGTTGCACTTGTTGTAAATATTTTCAACGCAGATTTGTTTTTTTTTATAATCTGATTGATAGTTTTTTCCCCTGCTGTTGTATGATGATCTACATTGAAATCACTGTGTATGGTGAAATTCAGTAGAATCTGAGAATAGCAAAAAAGGGAAACTGAATATATTATGTAATTCTAAAATTATGTTGTGTTCTTAAAACTATAATATTATATGCAATAACAGTTTTTCTTCTTTTTTACAGAAGGTAATGGTAAAGTTTGAAAAGATTTTAAATTCAGTTTACAACAAAACTACTGTAAAATAGTTCCACTGAGTCTTTAATAAAAAAGTAAGATGAAATAATGTAATAAGCATGATAATGTGAACTAATGTTTACAGTCACTTTTACTGCACTCATCCATTTTTTCAAACACTACCCATGCACTCATCTATACAGTTAGACACTATTCCCACACTCCTCCAATCACCCACGCACTATCCATGCACTTCTCCAATCACCTAGCCAGTACCCATACACTTATAATTTTACCCAGACACTACCTATGTACTCCTCCAATCATCCAGGCACTATCTGTACACTCATGCAATCAGCTAGACATTACCCGTACACTCTTCCAATCACCCAGGTATTACCTATACACTTCTCCAATCCCCTAAACATTACCCCTGCACTCATGCAATCACCCAGAATCTACCCTTGCGCTCTTTCAATCATCCAGGCAGTATCTATGCACTCCTCTAATCACTCAGCTAGTACCATACACTTATAAAATCACCCAGACACTACCTATGCACTACTCCAATCATCCAGGCACTACTACTACACTCATGCAACCACCTGGACATTACCCCTGCACTCATGCAATCACTTAGACATTAAACATGCACTCCTTCAATCACTCAGGCAGTACACATGCACTTATAAAATCACACAGGCACTATATATGCACTCCTCTAATCGCCCAGGCACTACTCCTGTACTCTTCCAATCAACCAGCTAGAACCCTTCAAGATATAAAATCACCCAGGCACTACCTATGCAATCCTTCAATCACCCAGGCACTACCCCTACACTCATGCAATCAGCAAGACATTACCCCTACACTCATGCTATTACCCAGGCATTACCTAAGGACTCCTCTAATCCCCCAGACATTACCCCTGCACTCATGCAATCACTTAGGCATTACCAATGCACTCCTCCAATTACCTACACATTACTCCTGCACTCATGCATCACTTAGGCATTACCTATGCATTCCTCCAATGACCCAGACATTAACCCTGCACTCATGCAATCACCTAGGTATTACCCATGCAGTCCTTCAATCACTCAGGCACTACCCTTGCACTCCTCCAATCATTCAGGCACTACCCATGCACTCTTACAATCACTGAAACATTACCCATGCACTCCTTTAATCACTCAGGCACTAACTATGCACTCCTTTAATCATCCAGCCACTACCCATGCACTCTTACAATCACCTAGGCATTACCCATGTACTCATGCAATCACTCATGTAGTACACATGCACTTCTGCAATCACCCAGGCACTACACATGCACTCATGCAATCACACATGCACTACCCATACACTTGCCACAATTCATACAACACTTACAAACTTGTCTATTTTTAACCAATAGGCGGTTCTAAAAAGACCCATTTTTCTTCTTTTTTGTTTTCAACTTTTTGTGTTTTTTCAACTTTTTTGTATTTTTGGTGTTTTTTTAAAATGAAAAAATAAAGAGACCCAACGGTGAAAACTTTCATAACATTATGCAAATACAAAGTCATTGCATTAAAAAAAATGAACAGTGGTGGTTTTTAATGGCAACCACGATGGCATCCACTGATTGATCGCCAAAACATTAAAAAAATGTGCATTTTACGCAATGCTGCTACACTGCCAAATTCAGGTATGATGTTTGGTGTTGTAGTTGCTGTGGTACCAGATGAAGTGCTAGGTCCAGCAGCATTGTCCTGACTTGCCTGCTTCTGTTGGTCTCGTTGCTGCTGTTACCTCATGAGATGCGTGGGTGCATTGTTTGTAAATGCTTGAGCATGGATGACGTGCCACAGGAATACTTTTTCTCAGATCCTCGTGAGAGGACCTTGTCACATATGGTGCACTTAACCTTTAGTGCATTTACCTTTTTCTCCCCAGGTGGTATGGAGAAGAAAGCCCAAACGATCCTCTTGTATCTCACCTTCACCGGTTCTTCCAAGTCTTCTTCTTCTTCAGGTGGAAGCTGCTGGGATGGATTGGAAGCAGCTATTTTCTGATGAAAAAAAAACACTAAAAAAAGCCAAAGAAGAAGAGAAAAACACAACAGGTGTGTCTCCTGAGATGCACTTGAAAGAATGAAAAAAATGGGTGGGGTCCTTCAAGTTCTAGAATCAAAAGCTTCTTAACCAATGAAATTGTTTCTTTTGAAGTGACATGGGCTCCGCGCACCAGGCGCGCAAGCAGCGCGCACCAGACGTGCACCCGACGCGATTTCCGAAAACTATATTTAACAATAATATATCTTTATTACAGTTACAAATATATGATATTTACAATTATGTTAAATAATCTCTTGGTATAATATAAATATTAAAGTTATATACATATACTCTTAAAACGTAAAAATTTGCGGTGGATTTGTGCACCTGGCGCAACCCCCAGAAATACGTACGTGACGTTACGCGGGGCCGAGAACCGCGCACCCTTCGCATACCGAACGCGCATTGAACATGACTTAACCAATATGGCGTCAAAATTCATTGATTTGCGCACCCACCGTAACTGGTACATGACCGGTACGCGAATCCAAAAAAAAAAAAAAAGATAAATACAAATATAAATTCATATTTTAGAAAAGAGAAAACATCACATTATTTTTATAAAAGTTTGACGTTATAGTTAAAAATTAGCATTTAAAAAACATAGAAATTAACTGAAAAAACCACCGGTTTCAGGGACGTTATAGTTAGTTGGACATTTCACTCGTACAAAACCAGAAAGATTTGGCCGTTATAGTTAGTTGAGCTAACTAGAACTCGGATGACATCACATATTACACCACTCATGACATGGTCAGTGACATCACTGATGACATCTCAAATGACATCACTGATGACATCATCCACATGATAATCTGATGCACCTCCTCACACCCTAATATAACCTTTGATACATCCACTCTAAATTACAGACTGCCATTCTCAAATCTATAGACACACCAACACCAGTAACTACATACCCACTCACTAATTCTTAGGTCTAAACACACATCCCCTCACTCACCCATACAGTCACTCATACATGCACTCACTCATCAACACAGCCACTATCATATGCACTCATACACCTATACAGACAGTCACACACCGCCACTCACCTATAGAGTTACAAACACAGCTACTCAGTCATGCAAAGAATCAATCACACTCCCATTTACTCACCTATACAGTTATACACACACCACCTCACTTATTCATTAAGGTACTAACACATACTTACTCTCTTATACAATCACTGACACAAGCACACACTCATCCATACAGTCACTCTCACAATCACTCACTCTCACATATAGTCATTTATATAGTCCAACACTCACAAATACTGTCTTTCACGTATGTAGTTAGTCACACATGTACCACTGAGACATCCATTCACTCACCAACACACCCATACACACACTCACCCACCCATACACCCTTCATAGATGCACTCTTGTACCCATACACACCCCGCAACCACCCACACAGACCCTCAGGCACACATACAGATACTCAGACAACCAATCAATAACCCATATAGACACTTATGTAGCTACTCACCAACCCATGCAGCCGCTTACACACCAACTGGCAGACTGATACAGACATTCACACAGTTTAGTCACTAACCTATGCATTCAGTAAGAAACATTTAATCACTCACTTATACAGTCAATCACACACCTATTAAATCATCCATTCAGACACTCATACACCCACTCATTCTTCATCATACTTTGGCCTATATATATATATATATAAAACATATTTAAACTTTACAGAAACACACAGTCACTGGATGATGTCATCAGTGATGTCATCAGTGATGTCATTTGAGATGTCATCAGTGATGTCATCAGTGATGTCACTGACCATGTCATGAGTGATGTAATATGTGATGTCATCAGCAGTGCATTGAGGGGGCGTGAGTTATAGTTAACTCAACTAACTATAACGGCCGAATTTCTCTGGTGAGAGTGAAATGTCCAACTCACTATAACGTCCCCGAAACCTGTGGCTTTTTCAATATATATATATATATATATATATATATATATATATATATATATATATATGTATATATATATATATATATATATATATATATATTTAGAGAGAGAGAGAGAGAGAGTATATATAATATATATATATATATATATATAGTTCATCCACCTCAGCTGGTTCCTGGAATGATTCGGGGTGATCTGTTAAGTGGGAGATGAGAAAAAGGGAGTCCCAAAACATAAATTCTGCATTTTTCATAGACTTCTATAAGACAGGTTTTAGCAAAAACTGCTGAGCGGAATTACACCAAATTCAACAGGAAGCTTGATCTTGGTCTGCAGATTGTGCTTTTTGTGATTGGGTGTAAATCCGTTCAGTATTTTTTTACATATTAAGTGTAGAAAATAATTGTATATTTCGGCACTTGGGCACTTGGGCTCGGCAAAAGCATGTGAGCCTCCTGTGAGAGCGCTAAATATCAAAAATGGAGCCCTGTGATTGGTCGAGAGGCCCGCTTTTCCCATGAAACTTCATGCTCTGGTTGGAGCGAGAGGCTACCATGTGTCTTGTGAGAGACATCACTCTGTGTGGCTGACTGTTGGAATGTTAGAAATGAAATAGCTACTATTACTGTTTACTGTGAAAAATTTAAGATGTTGTGGAAATGAAATAAAAAAATGTATATAAGGGGGCAGCAGAAAGGCATGCTTTCCCCAAAGATGTAGAGAGGTGGTGTCTGAGGGATAGTTACTGTGAAGAAAATAAATGCATGTTGTATTTAACTAATTTTTACGATCTTGCTGGACTCTCACTGGATCATGAATAGTAAAAAGGAGTAGATGAGTTCCCAATACACTCCATAAGTAGGAATGCATATTGTGGTTGTTGCTTTGAGAGGAAGTGTGTACATATCGTACAGTGATGATTAGAAGGTTAAATATTTTTATTTTTAAATATTACGATCCTGCAAGACTCTTGCTGGATTGTGAAAAGTAGGAAGGAGTAGGTGATGTTTGAATACACCACGCTATGCACATTTGTTACTGTATGAAAGAGTCTTACTGGGGATGGTGTTTATCAAACTCTACTATTTATGCTCATTGGTTTGAGATGAGTTGTGAGTACAGTTAAGGCTCATCCAAACACCCTACTCCACACACCTATCATCTGAGATAAAGGTCTGAAAGTTATGCCCGTCCCTTCCCACACTATAGTACACACAACTATCCTTACAGAGAGAGAGCTCAGCAGAGAGGCCAGTCCCTCCACACACCTTACAATGTGTATCCGTTATCTGAGATTCAGAGATATGGAAGGGGAGGGCAGTCCCTCCCCACACTCTACTATGCACACCCGCCATCTGAGAGAGAGGTCTGAAAGGAAAGCCCTGACCCTCTCCACACCCTACTATGCATAAACATCATTACAGAGAGAGGTCTCAGCAGAGAGGTCAGTCCCTCTACATACCCTACTACGCACACCCGTCATCTGAGAGAGATGTCTTAAAGGAGAGGCCAGTCCATCCACACACTGTACTATGCACACCTGTGATCTGAGAGAGAGTTCTGAAAGGAGAGGCCAGTCTCTCCCCAAACCCCACTACATATACCTGTCATGTTAGAGCTGGGTCTCAGTGAAGAGGATACTCTGTCCTTCATACTACTATTTCCCTACAAATTTGTTGTGATCCGACTAGAATCTTGTGGGAGTAGCTGACAAGCATCAGGAAGTGAAGCTTGCTGCATAGATATGTGTGATCTCGCGAGAGTCTCGCTGGACAGGGATAGAAAATTACTGAGCCTGCCACAAGGTGTTTTACAATCTTATAAGAGTCTCGCAGATCATAATAGGGAGAAGTAGAAAAAAAAGACAAAGGCTCAACAAACAGTTACCATTTCATATTTTATGGTTGAAGAATGCTGTGATGTGAATGGGTGCAGAAACTAAGATAGTTCACATTGTTCTTGATGATTTGGAGGAGAAGGAATCCTGTTGGAGTTATGCTCAACAGAAATGACTGAATTTGGAACTGACACAGACTGGTATCTTCAGCTACATATAATAAACTTCTCCAAGTTTAGATAATAAAAATATACTTTATGAACTTTGTTGAGAAGTGTCATTAAGTACACTACTGTTGGTAAACATATTGTTTACAAGGTTTAGTGAGTCAAAGCTGTTTGTAGAGGTGCATGTTTTTTAATATAGGTTTTGAGAGGTAGAGTTTAAAACGTAGAGAGCTATCAACATGTATTGGACTTTGTGTTAAAAAATTAAATGTTCAATTTGTATGTAGTTGTAAGTAAAAGAGGCGGTGTTTCTGCAATTATAAAACAAAGAATCTGCAATATGTTAACTCAACGCTAGTGCTTTTATGAACCTTACTGTACACATATTTTATCCCTATGAGATGTTTGAGTGGTGATATTGCTTTTTTAAGAGTAAAACACAGTATTCACTGTCAGGAAAACTGTGAATAGAGGGATGTGTTACTTTATAAACTGCTATGGAACCACATTTGATGGCATGTTATAATTTTATTGTCAAATAATGCACTGGTTGAGGGTGTTGAATTTTTCAAGAGAAAGGAATATGAAGTTAGTGGTACAGTACATATAACTATGTGATTGTGGGTAAAAAAATGTAAAATAAAACATTAGAGTTTATAGTGAGGTATCACTGTTATCAATTATTGATCTGCATGTGACTAACTTTTTGGGGTATCTTTTTTAGGTGGAAAATGGAGAAGAGAAGTTTTGAAAAACAGAAGTATCATGTCACTGAATATATGGAGGAGAAAAACAAAAATTGCTCACTTTGGAAGAAAGAGGGAACAGTAAGTGTGTGGAAAGTCAAGAAAAAAAATAATTGTGCAACTGATGTTGATGTTACTGCCTCAAGCAACATTTGTACCCTAGGAAAATATTTGTTTTTGATTACAAAATAATCTGCTTACTTAAACAGGAAAAATGTGCTTTATTTACAAAAGGAGGGTTATTATCTGCTTGAGCAGATGTAGGTGCCTGTAATGGATATAGCACACTGGTTGTTTCTTATTTCCCAACTGGGCTTCTTTTTGCTAATTTTATTTTATTTTATTTGAAGTGACTATTTTGCCACCTAGTCTTCCAGAGAACGGCTAATAAAGCAGGTAATGTTTGGCAGGCTAAGGTGGCTTAAACAAAGGAAAAGAAGATCTTCATACATCAAAATCCATTAGACAAATAAAGCAAACGGGGAGGCGGTCTGTTGTTAAATTGTTATTTTTTAAAATAACATGTTAAAAGTTACTAATGATTTCTTTGCTTAATGGCTTTTAAAGATGTCAATATCATTACAGTCTTGCAATGTTGACTTAAAGTGACAGTTCCATCTTAAAGAACTGTTATTGTTCTGCTGCATGTATAGGTATGTTTAAGGTACTATAGAGAGATTAGTGTTTCTTCCCACTGTAGTTTAAAGATTTTTATACAAGAGAGGTTTTGGTGCAAAAGTGAATGCGATCTCATAGCTTACTGTGCACTTCTGTCAGTTGCTGGAGAGGGTGGTTGTTTTGCACATCTTAGTATATATGCTTGTCACTCTGGAGAGAAATTTTAGCACAGAGGTCTGTCTCTGTGTACAACTTACTATACATGCCTGCCCCCATAAGGAGATGTCTGCGAGAGAGGAGAGGGTGTCCTTATTTTCAAATATTCACACTGTTTGTCCAAGACACAGTTGTGAACAGAGAGGATACTCGATTTTATACTGTACTAATGACATTTATTATCATGAAGAGAGATATGAGAAATGAGAGGAGTCTGTGCCCACAGCCTGTTTTGCACACAGTGATGTCTGAGCTGACCTGGCAGCCTCTCTATATTCTAGTCTGAATGCTTGTCATTCAAGAGTAACTTCTCAGTATAGAGTTCCTTTCTATTTCACACCCTACTTGTAGATTTGTCATTCAACAGAGATGTCTTAGCAGAGAGGCTAGTCTCTACCAAAACCCTAGTACACACACCCATCATCCAAGAGAGAGGTTTAAGGATATAGGGCAGTTCTTCCCCATGCCCTACTACACGCACCCGTCATCCAAGAGAGGGGTCTCAGTATAGAGGCCAGTACCTCCCCACACCATACTATGCATACCTGTTGTGAGAGAGGTCTCAGTGAAGAGGCCAGTTTTCTTCCTACATCCTCGCACACTCACCCTTCATCCAAGAGAGAGTTCTTAATGTTGAGACCAGTCCTTTTCCATACGGTATTGCACATCCTTGTAGTCCTGGGGAGAGGTCTCAGTGGAATGGCCAAACCCTATTACCCTACTACGTAGAGTGACTATCCTGTGGTGAAGTGTTTTTGAATAGTCCAGTCTCTCATCACTCCCTACTATATACTGCTGCCATACTGTGGAAATCTGGGACTGGAGTTGTCACATTTTCCTGAAGTCCTAGGAGAAGGAAGTAAAAGTTGTAAGCACATTATGTGATTTAAAAACTTTTTACAATCTCGCTAGAGTCTTGCGAGATTGTGAAAAAAAGGATGGAGTGGTAGAAATTTTTTTTATACAGAAACGTGCCAGTGCACAGGCTTATGTGTTTGAATACTCCACTATCCACACTGAAGGATGCAGACCTGTTGTCAATGAGAAATACACTAAGGGCCCGATTCCGATGCGGTTAGGAAAGCATTCCCACCTAGGGCCCGATTACAATGCGGTTAGGAAGGCCTCCTAATGGCATTTGCTCCTTCCGAATTGGATCGGGAACGTGTCTTCTCGGCCGAGGTCCAGATTACGATGCGGTTAGAAACATAGGCTCCCATTGAAGTCAATGGGAGTCCAACCAAATCGTATTGGGAAGCATCCGGATGCATCATACTTGGTCGGTCGGACTCTCCCGATCCGAGTCGGTCAGAAACCATTTCCAAACCGATTTGATCGGGCAGATTTCCTAACCGCATCAGAATCGGGCCCTAAATGCTTGAGCTTGCGAGACTCTTGCAAGACTCTTGTGAGAGATAGAGAAATACATGGCTGAAGGCAGCCATTTGAGTGTTCTAACACTCGTGCAAAGCTTGCAGGATCATTTAAAAAGATATAGAAGTTGGGCAGAGAAAATCTGTCCCAAGAGAGAGATTTTAGTTGAGACTGTTGTATTTGTGTGCAGACTATAGAGAGGAAGTTTCTAAGGGATAACTGCTCTGAGGAGAATAAATGGGCCTGCCACAAGGTGTTTTATGATCTCACAACAGTCTTGTGAGATCGTATAGGGGGAAGTAATAACAAAGGGCTAAGGCTCAACCAATTGTTACCATTCCTATTACATGGTTGGAGAAATGCTGTGATGCTGTGATGTGATTGGGTTCAAAACCAGAGATAGCTCAGTTTGTCCTTGGTGCTTTGGAGGAGAAGGAAGTCTCTGAGTTGTGCTCAGCTGAAGTTAATTTATCTTGAGCTAAAATAGACTGGTGTGGTCACTTGCATCTTGAGTTGAAATAGAGTGATGTGGTCACTTGCATAGAAAGAACTCCAAGTTCAGGTATTTGACAATGTATTTCAAAAACTTTGTTGTGACTATTTAGTAAGTGTACTAATGTTGGTACACTTATTCTGTAGTATGTTTACAGACTGAAAAGTTGTTTGATAGAGATATCTCAATAAGGATTGCAGACTGTGTTGAAAAATGAAGAGTTCCCAACTTTATGTACTTGTAAGTAAGGGAGGCAGTGTTTCTCAAATTATGAAACAAAGAATTTGTAATGTGTTAATACAAGTTCTAGCGTTTTAATGAACCTGAATGTACATATACTTTAGCCCTGTGTGATGTTTGAGTTGTGCTTTTTCTATTGCTAAAGTGAAACACCAGGCTCAGTGTAAGCAAAGGTGTCTCAAGAGGAATGTATTACTTTATAAACTTTTATGAAATCAGGTTTGATGGCATGTTAATATTTATTTGTGAAAAGAAAATTCATTGGGTGAAAGGAATAGTGCTACACGAGCTATAAATATGTGATTGTGGGTGAAAGATGTAGTAAACGTTACGAAATATAGTGAAGAATGACTGTTATAATATATTGACTAGTGTGTAACCTTACAATTTTGTGGTTATTTTCTCTTTTTGTAGGAGGAAAATGGAAAACAGAATTTGTGAAGAAGAAACCTACCATGTGAGAAACTATATGGAGGAGAAAGAGAAGCATTATTCACTTTTGAAAAATCAGGACATATTTACTGCATGGAAAATGAGGGAAAAATATTAATTGGAAACCTGATAATGATTGTATTGCATGGGTGGACATTTGTGATCTCGCACATGCTTGTGCTGTGTAGGTCTACTTGTCTCTGAGGAAATAATTATCTGCTAACATAAGCAGCAAAACTAGCTTTGTTAAGATAAGCAGGATTATTGTCTTTTTCAGCATTGAGTACCTGAGCAGGCACAGTGTATCCAGGTTGAAAAGATGTGGAAGCACATGAAGAGCTATGCAGTTCAGCAGCACAAGCTAACTAAGCGAGCTAGCCTTTGTGAATTCCTTTTGAAAAAATTGCATGCATGAGAAACTTTTTTGCTAGCTGGTCTCAAAACAAAAAACTGCCCCACCAAAGACTCTTTGTCAGGCTGAGGTTGTGCAGCTACACCAGGCTGCTCATCACAATGTGATGAAGACATCTGGTAAAGTTGGCTTTTTTGTTTGTTTCATAATTGCTGACATAGTTTGTTAATGTAGTTATTGTTGTTGTAGTTTTGTAATGTTGGTAAAAGGTTTTTTGTAATACAAATGTATGAAGTTACTACTAATTTGTTTGCTTAATGGTTGCTATAGATTTTAATATTATTACAGTATTGTAATGTTGACTAAAACTGTCAGTTCCATCTTCATTAAGTCCAGTTTTGCTCCAGCAATGCACATATTTTATGCTACACAGAATTGATCATGGAGAAACCAATTATTTGAATACCCAACTATGTTGATTTCTCATGCAACAGTGAGCTCTCAATAGAGAGATCAGTCCTTGTGATCACTGTAGTATACAGACCTGTCATACAACAGAGAGGTTTTGGCACAGAGGCCAGTACATCCCCATATTATACCACTCACCGAGATGGAGATATGATAGTGGAGAGGGCAGTTCTTTTGCACATTACTGCATATGCTTGTGACTCTGGAGAGAAGTTTCAGCAGAGAAGTCACTCCCCTCCGCACGCCCTACTATGCCTCATTGTCACCATAGGGAGAGGTCTGAGGAAGAGGTGAGTGTGTCCCCATATTCAACTATCCACACTAATCAGCAAAGACACTGTTCTCAGCAGAGACTATACTCCATTTTTTATAACCTACTTCCCACAGCATACTTTGCACATATATTACCCTGGGAAGATGTCTCAGCTGACAGAGCAGTATATTTAGGCATCATAGTCTTTATAATTGTTATGTAAGACAGACTTCTGAGCATAGAGGCAATTTCATTCTCACACCTTAATTGTACATCTGTCATCCTGGGGAGCACTGTGACCAAAGAGGTAAGCTCATTTTCACAGCCTAATTTGCACACCCATCATCCAAGACACAGGTCACAGGAGAGGGTCAGTCACTCCCCACACTTTACTGCAAAGTCTTATGCAAGAGAGATGTGTCAGCAAACAGGGCACTTCCTCCTCACAGTCTATTATGCATACCTGTCAGCATGGGAAGAGCATTGACCAGAGAGATACTTTTTTCTCAAACCCCACTACAGACACCTCTCATCCTGGTAAGCTGTGTTATTGGAAAGCTCACTTTGTTCCCAGACAGCACTGCATATCGCTGTTGCTTTAGGGAGAGGTGTCAATACAGAGACCATTGCTTACCCACACCCTACTGCATATCTATGTTGTCCTGGAGATAGGGGTTAGTTGAGAGGACAATATTTCACCACACACCAATGTACATGTCTGTGATGCTGAGGAGAGCTGTGACTGGACAGCAAATGCATTCTCACACCCTAATATATAAGGGTATTTCCCTGGGGAGAGGTCTCAGTGGAGAGGCCAGTATTTGTTATACTCACTATGGAATAGTGGGGTCTTATATGTGAGGTGAATACTTTCTCTACCGTACTATGCATACTACTGAGCCTGTGGAAAGGTATGAGTGGAGAGGCAATGTCTCTTTACCACCTAGCCTACACACTGGTTATCCTCAAGCAAGGTCTCACTGGAGAGGCCAGTCTCTCCCCATAGTCTACTGTACACCCATAGTCTACTATACACAGTTGTTAGGCTGCAGAGAGGTGTCAGTGAGATCCCAGTGTCTCCTTGCACTGTACTTTGCACTATTGTTATACTGTGAAAAGGTCTCATTTGAGAGTCTAGTTTCTCCCCACACCCTACTAATGGGGATTATAAGGCATAAGTATTGTAATAAAAGAAAGTGCAAATTTTTCCTCTAAAAAAAGTTTACGATCTTGCAAGACTCTCACGGGATCATAAAATAAATGTAAGGATTGAAGCTTTTCTAATAGCAATAAATGGACTTATCATAAATAAATGAGTATCAATGTGTGCTATGTAACAATGTTTCATCTCATGCAGATAAAATATTAGTTTTTTCTTTCATAAATATAAGTGATTTATTTTTCCCCATAATTATATAATGGATTGCAATTCATGAACACTGTTACTATTCTGGCGTATATAAATTATATGTACTACATCGGGATATATTCAGTGTAAATGCAAAGTCCAATATAAAAAGTACGATCTCTTGAGATGCTTGTGAGAGCAAACCAGGAAGTACTGCCACCTTAGACTGCACACATGGGATTGCCTCCCTGACTCTCACAAGAAGCTTGCGGGAGCTTTCAAGAAAGGAAAAAAGGGAAACATATTACAAACAACATAGATCATGGAACTATAAGGTCAATTAACATTTATTGTTAACATTTTTCAAAAACTATACTTTTTTGTTTTCAATTATTTTTTATTATATTTTTGATATTCATTTTTTTAAATGTTACAACAAAAACATAAAACTTAAAGTGTCAAACAAACACTGACATCATCGCCTTAAAAGAAAAAGAACTTTAAAAAAAAACACAGCATAGGGGGGCACTTGTGCTCTTGGACAAACTTTCCTGAGCAGAACTGCTTGTCTCTGATGAAAGAATGATCTGCTTATACAAGCAGCAAAACAGCGCTTTATTTAAAAAAGCAGGATTATTGTCTGTTTGTGCACTTAGAACCTGTGCAGGCACAGTATCTCCTGAAGCATTTGATGTTGAAGCCCCTGTAGAGTTGTCTAGCTCCGCAGCATGAGCCAACTCTGCCTATGCAAGCCTTTGCGGATACATAAACCTCTCCACAACCCTGTGGTACTCATGCTATATTGTTTATCTCTACTCCCCCGTCTGAACTCTTTGCTGCAAAGTTTACAGGTGACGTACTTCGCAGAAACTTTCTTGGCACCTGGCCTCATTTCAAAGAATTGCCACACCAAGGATACCTTGGGTGGCAGACATGGCTGAGCTGCTGCACAAGCCTCTGGCTGTTCATCTGCATCTGATGAAGACATATTTCTGCTGAAAGGGAACAGGATAGGAGAGCAAATCAAATATCTCTACTCTCATAAAAGGTCCAATGGTGAAATAAAGCAAAAAGGATGGAATCTTCTTCTTCTAAATAAAGACATCCATATAAACCAATCACAATTCTTCCTTAGGGTGTGGTTCCTCTCTCCAGATCTCTTGTGAGATACACACAGGCACCTCGTGAGATCGTAAAAATATTGTTGTTATATATATTTCATGGAACAATTCATAATCAGCAATTTTCCAAGTTAATCAACATCTCTAATGTCTAAGGGGCTGATTCCAAGTGTGGCGGTCTTCTGACCGCCGTACTCATGGTGGCGCAGCAGTGGCGGCCCACCGTCAGCCGGATTATGACTTTTAAAATCGTGCCAGCGGTGGGCCGCTGCCTACACCAGGGAACTGCTGTTCCCTGCCGATGACGAAGCGGAGGCCCAATGTAACATGCTGAGCGGCACTGACGAAGTCCCGCTGAGCATATTACGAGTTCCTCCACAGCCAGACATTTCATGGTGGGCTCCCAGACATGAAAAGGCTGGCGGTGAAGGAACAAAAGTAGCCCTAGAGGGTCCCCTTGCCCCCCCAGCCATGGGGGTGCATTCAGGGGGGCACAACATGTGCCCCCCTGCCTGCTTGCACCCCCAGTTCCAGCACAGAATGGACGTCACCATCCATGCCGTGCTGGAACATTTTTGACGTTCCCATTGTGATGCCTGCTTTTCTGGCACTGCAATGGTTACGGCAAAAAAAAATCCGCCTGCACGAGAAATTCTTGTAATCAGACAGGCGGTCTTTGCGCAGCTTTGGCACAGCTGAGCTGAGGCGACACAACTGCCACAAAGCCATAATGAGGCCCTTAATTTGTTCAGAATGACAAGAAAATAGTGTTATTAGGCTAGTTTCAAATGCACAATCTTGTGGGTAGATCGTAAGAGCTGAACAGAAAGTACAGCCCACTCGAAGTCCATGCAGGGGATTGTGTGTTTGACATCCACGATTTTAAAAATATTATTGATTTATATATGCAAAGGAACAAATCATAATCAATTTTACTAATATAATCCACATCTCTTTTCTGTTACTTTGTTCACAATTTTACTAATATAATCCAAATCTCTTTTCTTTTACTTTGTTCACAATTAAGGCAAAGCACTGTTCTTAACTTCATCCCAAATGGGCAATCTTGAGAGACGGTCGCAAGAGTCGACCATGAAGTACATCCCTCTCAGAGTCCACGTAGAGGGTTGTGTGTTTGACTCCCACAAGCTTCTAATTAATGCATATTACAACCATATTTTATTGACTCTATTATCACAGATTAACATTAAATAATAGCTGAATACATGAAAAAGAACTCTAAACAGTAGATTAAAACAAAATATAGAACTCTAGTGAGTAATCACACTCTTAAAAATAGATTTATACAATGAAAGTTAAAACAATATTCCAAAAACTGATTATTCTCTTCCTGTATAATAGCTATGACTTTAATGTAAATACACATGCAAAGTTTATGAAAAGTATGCTACTACAATATTAATTAACTTGCTGGGAAAATGTCTCAATATGAGAGTCAGAAGAACTGAGGAGATTTTCAATCTCAACACAAATATTGTTGCATTAGTTTCTTTTATACTCAAACATCATTTTTTAGAAACATTTTGCAAAGTAGGCATCTTTTACTGTTAAGTTACAGTGCTAAACAATTCCTTTTCAGAATAATGTTGCATACAGGACATATTATACAGTTATTCTACCATACATACACTTAAAAAAGAAAATTACTTTTAAAAAAACCTAGAAATTCAGTGCAAAAAACAAAGGTTAAAGAAACATTATAGTTCGGTGTGATAAAAAGATCTGTTTTTGTTTTTAAAAAGAAACTTAGAAATTTACTGACAAAATCAAAGGTTAAAATAATGTTATAGTTACCTGAATGTCTCAGTGACAACATTTATGTTTTGAACTAAAGAAACACAGAAGCTCTTTAGCAGGACGAACCTGGAATCTGGACGGTGTCCCTTTGTCACTTGGGACACTATGCACAAATGTTGTTTGATGTATAATGTTTACTCTTAACTTGTTTAAAAAATCCATAAAATATACTACACTGGAATCGGTGTGTTAGTGGTTCCTTCGCGCTCTGCCATTATCTAACCCTCTATATCGCGATTGTGCTTATGTATCATAACCTCATAGTATATTATTCCACAGGAACCATTGTTTTTCCTATATGAAATCTCAGCAGAGCATGAAGAGCTAACTAAACCAACTCTCAGTATGCCTCATTGCCATAGCTCTATAGCCCCTAACATCTGCAGATTCCTTCCTTAAGCCTCCTATGTGGTTGGGTTAGAGGGGATGGGGTAGATAGGCCTGGCATTCCCTTCCTGTCCTATTCCTCCTTTGAAGCCTCATGCTTTACGATCCCTCCCCCCTGCTATGGCATTCCTGTGTAGCAGAGCCCTCTCTAGCAGATTGCCTCTCCCCTGGTGAGCCACTTACCACTTCATCAAAGCAGCCTGGCTAATCTCCCAAGTCTTTGAGTGATAGTTAATTCAATACCTAGCAATATGTATGCGTTCATAAACTATTGCAGTGTTATCCTAAAATGGGAAAACTGAAATGTGCACTTTCTCCATCACCAGGGCATATACAACATCTTTTATAAGGGCCCTGGGTATAGTTATATGACCCCCCGCTCCCCCCCACCCCTGGGGGATCCTGAATATGCACACATAGTGGAGATCCTCACTCCGCAGTGCTCACAGCACCAAAGTCGGTTTTGGGAGGCACTTTACTACAATGGGGGAAGTGAAATGTGCAATTTCTCTATCCCAGAGTATATAAACATCTTTTATAAGGACCCTGCTCATAGTTACATCACCCCCACCCCTGGGACACCTAGGGGACATCCTGAGGTTACCTAATATGTAACAATATTGTAGATTATCACTTTTTAATTGCCCCCCAAAATCGAGTTTGCTGTTAATTTACTTTTAAAAACAGTGCTGCAATGCAGGACTGCTTTTAAAATGACCTCAGGCACTAAGCAGTGCAAATATGCAAGTGCAGAAAGGGCTGCTGACCTCTAAACTGCTATACCCTATTACATATAGGGACTTATAGGTAGTTTTAATCCCCTGCCCTATTATCTATTTGGGACTTATAGGGTAGGTCATGTCAATTGTAAGTGTTCCCTAATACATAGTGTACCCTAATGCATGTGTGTGCTTTTGCAGTGTTTTCAGCATAGCACTGGCCCTGGTTAGGCAGAGCCCAGTGACAGTCTGTGTGAGTGGCAGTATGGGTAAGTAAGTGGTCATCTGAGGGCTTGTAGGGATGACTAAATGGGTATGCAAGTAATTGTGAGAGTCGGTGTGTGTGAGTAGTTATATTGATGTGTCAATAGGTCTGTTGATATGTTGAATGGATGAGTGACTGGCTTTCTGAGTTATTGTCTGATTGATTAATTGGGTGTGTCAGTAGCTGTAAGGTTGATTGTATGGCTTTGTAAGTTGTTGTATGGGTGAGTAAGTGGTTGTATGAGTAGCTGTATGAGTGAGTGAGTGGGTGTGTGAGTATCTGTATGGGTGAGTGAGTGGGTATGTAACAAGTTGTATGGATATGTGAATAGGTATGTGAATAGTTCTGTGGGTGTGTGAGTGAGTGTATAAGAGACAGTATGGGGTGTCAGTGGGTGTGAAAGTGGTTCTGTGGATGATGCCATCAGTGATGTCGTCAGTGATATCATTTGACCATGTCATGAGTGAAGTAAACTTTGAGGTCATAAGCAGTGCATTGTGGGTTGCATATGTTATAGTTAGCTCAGGTAACTATAACTGCTGAATTTCAATGGATTTGTACGAGTGAAATTTGAGCCTAACTATAATGTCCCTGTAGCCTTTGTTTTTTTCAGTGAAGGTTTTTTTTTAAACTATTTCCTAACTATCACGTTCCAGTAACCTTTATTTTTGCAGTGGATTTCTAAGTTTTTTTTAATTCTGTTTTCTAACTATAAAGTCCCTCTAACCTTTTGTTTTTTGTGAATTGCAAAGGTTTTTTAAATTTTATTTGCTAACTGTAACATTTAACCTTTGTCAGTGGATGTGTGATTGGCTGTTTGTAGCAGCAGCTGGTGCAGGTAAACGCGTTGGGGTGGGGTGGGGTGGCAGGAGGGGAAGTTGGCAGATGATGGAATAGGGACAATTAAATAAATAAATAAATCCAATTCCATTGTCTGTCGACTTCCCGATCCACCCCACCGTGCTTACCTGCACCGGCTGCTGCTGGCTGAATGGGTCTGTGAGTGGGTGTGGGTATGTGAGCAGTTTTTTGGGTACGTGAGTGGTTGTCTGGGTGTGTGAGTGGTTGTATGGTTGTTTGTGTTGGTGTGTGAGTGGCTGTATGGGTGTGTGAGTGGTTGTATGGGTCTGTGAGTAGGTGTCTGAGTAGCTGTGTTAGTGTGCAAGTGGGTGTGCGAGTAGTTGTATGGGTATGTGAGTGGGTGTGTGAGCGATTGTATGTGTGTGGGAGTGGATGTGGGAGTGATTGTGTGGGTGTGTGAGTAGGTTTGTGAGTTGTCGTATGGGTGTGTAAGTGGGTGTATACCATAATTATTACAGCCAATACTGGGGCAGAGAATCAGGCACAAATTATGCAGCAATTTTATGAAAATACCTAGACAAATATGTTCAGGAAGTAATTCCCACTTTTCTGTTTTCACATACATCTTTGCTTTAAATGTCACACTCCCCAATATTTGCTTTCATCCTGGAAGATGTCCAATAATCCTGGGGTGCACTTAACGCTTGCTAATATTTCTAACTTCTCCTATTAGGACTGTGTGCACACTTGTGTCTGGTAAATAAATTAAAAAGTAATCAATGCATGTAAATCGGCTCAGGGCTGAGTGCTTCTTATCTGCGCGTAGGACTCATCACCCCTGCCAGGGAGATTTCCCCAGCTGTGAGAACTGCTCCTTGGTGCACAGAGAGACCACTTTTGTACCCAGCGATAAGATGCGGTGATGAGAGCACATGACAGCTTCCCACATGACAAAGATCTGGGCCCTCCTCACTAAGTCATAAAGAAACCGATAAAAAACACTCTATTGTTCCTCTCAAGCACCTGAACTTGTAACATTAATGAGATGTGGCAAGTATGCTGCACGGATGGACAGACAATATGCCTCGTGGTTTGTGTGTGAAAAGCGGACATTGCAGATGACGGCTTTGCAGAGCAAAACCTGGGTGTTCAAGAGGGCTGCGTATTCAGAGCTTGTCAGGGAGCTCACCCCGCTGGGCAGGGTGAAACGGTTTCTGATGGGGGTAGCCACAGTGAGCAGCCTCGGTGGGACTGCAGAGGCTAGCCTCTGACCAACAGCAGTGGGTAACCTGAGGCAAACCACAGTGCACAGCCCTGACCAATGAGCAGGCACCAGCTGGGAACAGTGAATTGTGTCCAGTGGCAGCAGTAGGAAACCTGTGGTGGACCACAGTGAGGAGCCCCCAGCCACCCTCTTTGAAAAGCACCTGGCCGGCAAGTGAGCAGCCTCCAGACAATACAGTAAGCAGCATCAGTTCCACTGTAAATTTCAGACTCCAGCCATCAACTCTAGGAAACCTGTGGTGGGCCGCGGGGAACAGCCACTGACCGGCTGCAGTGAGCAGCCACTGGCCAGCAGACCGTTGAGGGCAGGCTCCGGCCCGCAGCAGTGAGCAGCCACTGGCCAGCAGACTGTAATGAGCAGGTTCCGGCCCACAGCAGTGAGCAGCCACTGGCTGGCAGACAGTAATGAGCAGCAACATTCCAGGAGGAGCCAGCTAGCCTAGCACGTTCACCTAATTTGAGCCGACCTCCTGTCCCCTGAATCAGCAGACTTAATTACCAACAAGGAAATATTTCTGCCTCCCTGAGTTTTTTCCTTTTTGGAGTAATAAAAGAGAGGGGAGATGAGATTGATTCATGGTAGCTGATGTTCCAATTATCGACTAATTATAACACCAAACCTCCCATTGAACCATAACTCTAACTCAAGCCCACACCCCACCCCAGCACTAGTTGGGGCAGGATGAATGATGTCACAATAAGTCTCAAACCCCAGATGACGTAATCAAAGGAAGCCACATGCTAATGTGCCTATTGTTGGTGATTGTTGGTGATGCAGAAGTGGGCAAAGTGCTGTGTTTTTCCTCTTCACTGATTGGCCCCTCGAAGTCAACTCTGACATTAAGAACGCCCTTAGCCCTAATGCAGTACCCCTAACATTATTATTACCCTGGCTAGCACTAACACTGCTACTATCCCAGTGCTGTCCCTAGCACTAATAGTACCCCCACATCTAACCATGGTGTAAACCTAACATGTCCCATTCCCAAAGTAAACTTGTCAATGAATCGAGTGTCCGAATACACCTGGAGTGCAGTACTTTTCAGCTACAGCCCTCTGCAAAGTGTGCCCTGTGCCTCATTCAAATGACAAACATTGTATACAATGCCATATACTCTGCAACACACCTATACATAGATATGAGTATCATCGCCAGGCCCATGTGAACATACATTGACTGATGGTGCTATTATTAATGACTGAATCCAACAATAATTTGAGTAAGATGCAAAACACCTATTTGTTGCCTCACACAATGATTCTTCGTTTCTGTGTTTTTAAATGTACATGTGAGAAAAGCATGGCCCCTGTCCAGGGCTATACTGTGAAACCAAAGCAAGTGGGGCAGAAAAGCTCAAACCACCCTCCTTCCTTCTTCCACTCACTCTCTATCTGTTTCAGTGCATCCATTCCCTCTCTCTACTTTTCGCCTCCCTCTCTTTTCCCCCTGTCTCCACTTGTTGTCTCCCATTCCTCTCTTCTACTCTTTCTCTCTCAGTCTTGAGGCCCTGTGTGCCTGCTGCAATTTATCTGGGGACATGAGGAAAGCGACAGAGGCACCAGCTGCAGCCCAGGACGTTCCAAACTGACCTCTGGCTCAAGTCCACTGGGCAAATAGCCAGTGGAATAAAAGGCAAGCAAGTCCTGCCCCGCGGGCATCCATGCTATATATAAACTTCATGGTTAAATAACTGTGGCTTGAGAGATACCTCCCCTTTACCAGTACCTCCCAGCAAAGCAGTTTTGTCCATAGTTCAGTACCTTTCATTCGCTCTTAAACAAATAAAATAACCTGTTAAGGAACGATGCAAATCTGGGAAATTTGATGATAAATACATCTTATATAAATAACCATGTATGTGTGTACATCAGCGCTGGAAAGGAGAGGACTGAACTGGATTTCCAAAGTAAGCCTACCGTGCCCACAAGGAAACACTAAGTGACACTGCGAGGTCACAGCTAAAACAAAATGAAGCCAACAGTAAGCCGCATTTAAAGATCTCACAGCCTGTGTTATCAGAATCCAGTAGGTCTGTTAAAATCGGGATCGGTCACAAAACACAGGGAAAAGAGGGCAAAGGGGAATTGAATGCATTCAACTCTAGAAAGGATAAAAATACATTAAAAAACAATGATTGGAAACTTCATGCCTTTTTAAAAAACACACACACAAGCAAAATGTGGACAATATAATAAAATATGATAGAGGAGGAAACAATGAAATAAACTATGGTTTCAATAACATATCATGAGAAGGAGCCGACAATTGTCCAGCTCCAGGCAATGACACTCTAAAGAAGCCCTTCACACGCCTTATCCAGGCGGACGAGAAAATCAAGCACTGCCCACATAAGCACAGTGCACCGACTGACATGCATACTTTACTGCTGGACAGAACTGGCGTTCATAGTCCAGTGCTTGGAATGTCTCCAGCAAAACTTGGCACTCTCCTAAATTGATCACATCTTCTTTGAGACGCCCTCGGGTCCTCTCACAGCAAACACTCCCTACCTACACACACTCACCCAGTGCACGCAGAAAAAAACACCCTCCACTGAAAGACAGAACCGGAGCCATAATCAGCTTTAGGAAGGGGGTCCGTGCAGCCCCCCTCCATTTTGTTTATGAAACCCCAGGGATGTAGTGGTCCCGGGGCACTTCACAGCTTAAGGAGGGTGGGGGGCCAAGTGCGCCTACCTCCATAATTTTAAGCATGCCCCCGGGACCTAGCCCACCTTGGGGCTAAATAATAAACAAGTATGGGAGACTTCCACAGATGGCAAAAAATAGAAAGAAAGAAACGGTTTTTTGCCCTGATAGGGTCACAGGGAATCCCAGGACCAGTGCTAGGGGGTCAGGTTATTCCTACCCTGCACCCTTTTCTTTTTTTCTAATGTTTTTTTGGGGTCTCGGCAGAAGCCGAGTCCCAAGATGGCTGCCAACACTTCCTGGTTGAAGTGTTGGCAGTTAATTAGATTTCAGCATGGGGACTGTTGAATCCTAGGAGGATCTGAGTCCCTAGATATACAAATTTGGTTTTCTTTTAGGATCTCAGAAACTACTGAATGGATTTACACCAATTCACAGAAAGGTTGCTTTCTGGACCAACAGCTACCTTTCTGCCAAATTTGTTGTAATTCCGTTCAGCAGTTCGGGCTATAGTCATGTCTATAATCCCTATGGGAATTTGCATTGGCAAAACGGGTTTTGGGCCCCATCTTTTTTACAGCCCCCACTTGACGAATCACCCCGAAATGTTCAACACAGTAATTGAACTGACTGCAGCACTAAGTATAACTTCCATGAAGATTCATCAATGGTGCCAAAGATATTGGCAAAACAAAAAATGCTTTTCCAATTGAAACTAGGTCCTAACTACAACTACATATATATATATATATATTATCACTTAAACTTACCTTACCTGTGATCATGCTGATTGGAAAAAGATAATATTATAATTCTTCGAAAACAAAAATGTTATTAACTCACCGAGCCCTGCAACCTCCACTCCTAGCAGGTCAAGCAGGTCCTGCTCCTGGTCAAGGAAATCTGGTCACGAGGCCTCAACTGCTGATGGGTGCACTGGATTCCTGTACTATGGTGCATACATCACGGCACTCACCCCTAGAGCAGCCAATGCTCTCACATGGCGTAACCCTTACCAGGCCTGATGCCTGCTGCCAGCATGCGGAAAGGTCGCGCTGCACCCAAAAGATTAGTGCTTCCACCGCAACCACACTGAAGATGGGGTGGACACATACCCCTCCACACAGGGGGTTCAGTTGACAGTGTCTGCTTCTACCATTGGGACCAAGTCGGGAGGGAGTTGGCTCTACTGAGAAAAGAGGAGCAGGACGTGGTGCACATTCCCGTCAGACAGCGCTTTGAGCCTGATTCTGCAAAGTGCTGTAGCCAAGCAATCATTCATTCATAGGAGGTTCCATTTGTAGTCACTGTAGACCTCCCGTGACATGCAGGATGCAGGAGGACGTCCAGCAAGAGCAGCGCAGGTAGGCAGGCGGGCGGACAGCATTCATGCTGCTGAATCCCTGTGGCTCTGATAGCGGCTGGCAACGGGGGCTGGCAATGGGAGCAGGAGTGATACAGAGACAGAGTTAACCCTGACCCTTGACTTCCAGATTTTCATCTGGGTTCGAAGCTGGTCCATGAGTGTGAGACAGTCATATGTCAAACACCATTGGAATTTGCCCGGCATGTCTCTGCCTCCACCTGTTGTGGCCCTATTTTGACTAAGAGAAGAGCTACAAAATTTTGGAGGATGCAAGGTAGTGAGGTGAGTGGGGGAAGTGGTACTTCAGCCTGAGTCCCCCGTTAAGGGGGGCCAAACCAGGGGGTTGAGCACATAGGTAGCAGAGGCAGCCACACTAGGTTGAGGTGTGGCTTCTTGCCTCACTCCCCCCTTGTGGGCATTCCTGTAGGGATCCTGGTGTGAGACACCTTTGAGCGGGCAATATATAGGGGAGAGTTCTCCTCTTTTAAGTGCATTTAGTTTCTGGAAAAGTGCCCCTGAGAACATATGGAGGGAGCAAGTTGAAGCAAGTAGAAGCAGCCTTATCACAATTGCTTAGGGCACTTTCCTGACCGATATAGCATATGAGAAATTAACCTCTAAAGGGACCTTGCAGGCCAAAAGTCCTCCTAAACACAAGAAGCAGGTTGGTATATCTTGGGACATAAGGTATTGGAAGAGCACAGTACAATGACAGTAAAAAAACTGAGATACAGATGCCTGCTAATGGGGAGGAAAAACAAAATCTAATCAGCTACGAAATAGAGATCCCTTAGTCAATGTACTAAAATGCAAGGATCACATTTTTTCTCTGTTGGAAATGCAGAAGACATCTCAAGAAGCCAATGTGGATTCCACTTCAGGCCCAGACGGGGTGCCTCAACACCAATGCTTGAATGGGCTTAATCTTGGGATGGTCGCTAGAAGGAGAATAAACTAACAACAATACATCATGAGAGTATCTCCCAAGAAATGTTTTGGATTTACTAAGTGCGGATTCCACGCTCCCCCTAAGCTCTCCTCCTTCCTATGCCTGGTCCCAGATACAAGCGGGTAGCTCCCATCATAGTGGGTAAGACAGCCATATTATCTCGGGAGGGTCTCTCCCAAAGAGTATCTTTAGGTACTCCAGATGGGGACTTTATGCCACCAGATATAGATGTAGACCATCATAGGAAATATGGGCAACAAGATAATGATCACAAATTACAGCCTTTGGACTCGCCTCCTCTGACACTACCTATTGGTCTGCAACAATTCAGTAGTAAACCCTCAAATCACTCCGATTTACGATCACAATTATCAGAGACGCCATATCTGGAAGTAATCAACAATCGGCCATGTCACCCTCCGGACCACGAGGTAAAGTTCTAAGCCTCCCTACTTTGCTTAGAGAGGCTCTTATCCTCCATCTTAAATCTGCTGGAAAAATGTATAGGGGGGGATCGGATGCCATCCTTGATATGGTGATAACCATAATGAGGGAACTGATTGACGGGAAGAATGATACAGAAAAGGGCCCCGGCCAAATGGCTTCGTCAGAGGTGATATTATCAACAATCGCAAAGGATGCCCATAAAAAGACCCGGACAAAAATTGACTTTGGTTCTCAAGCAGGAAAACCGAACTTTAAAACCATCTTTGAAGAACCTATAAAATGGAAAGTCCAACTTGTTCTATAAGATACATCTTTGATACTGATACAGCTACTCCTGCAGCTAGAGGTGTAGCTGAGAAAAACTCGCACATGGAAAAGAAAGTGTTTCCTATATTTAAATCTAACCCTAAACTGGACACAAACATGGGGGAGCCATGCCCTGTCCAGTTTAAACTGAAAGCCCGGTGGGGGGGGCCCTTCATATATAACTTTTAACTCAGCGACTGTGAGGAGTACAGACAGGGCAATGGCAGTATCTCTAGCTGGTCAATCATCTCCCATTGTGTCCTCTCTGAATCCAATGACCATCCCTTTTGTGGACTTAAGTATGAAGAAGGGCACAGGGGTTTATCTGTCTAATCCTGAAGTCAAAGCCCATACGCTATGTAATAGTGATGCCTGTATATTGGACTACATCTCACTTTTTGACTCTGATATAATTTTAAATAGGGCTGCTTTACTTGCTTGCTTTATGGACATTGAGGGCTCGATTCACAAAGGGCCTCCGCACACATGGTGGAGGCCCCGCAGTCATGATGGGGGCCCCGCACTCGTGGCAGGACCTCCGCATTGAAGTTTCTTATTGCGGAGGTCCCACCACGAGAACGGGTACCCCGCGACGACTGTGGGGCCAACACCATGAGTGCGGAGGCCGTTTGTGGATCGGGCCCACTGACTTTAAATATTATTCGAAGCAGAGATATTAACTTGATTTCTTTATTACATACAAGGGTAGGAGCCAAGTCAAGAGAGTCTTTTTATTGTAAAATTATTGTAAAAACTATTCTGCAAAACTCTGAAAGTTTGCAATGTAGAGATATTGATGTCTGCCCAGTACTGGAAGAGAGGGGTTGTCTGGAATCAAGCATGAAGTGATGTCAGGGTAGTGAGTGGGATAGGGGTTTGTATTCCCCCTTGCCCTCTAGGGGTATTCCTATGGTTGATGTTCAGGGGCTGCAAGTACACCTCAGAAAAAATAGTAGACAGATGGCATACACAGGACCTAAAACTATCTCTAGCCAAAGTGCACTTTATGATAAAACGCAAAGATGAAATTGGTTGACTGGTGTTCTAAATAGTGCTTGTGTGACCAATCACCCTATTCTGCCCCATAATTAGCAATTAATTAAAGGTTGTCTCTTGGAATGCAGCAAGAATAGTACAGAGAATCTACAATTGTTAAGATCCCTAAAAGCAGATGAAAATCACCTCCAGGAGACATGGTGAGATAGGGAATTCCAGTGTGTTTTATTCTTGTTTGTAAAGCTAGGCCCTGTGGGAGGGGGCACGCTAAGGGGGAGATAGACTTTTTTCTGTCCAATAGATCCAAATGGAAGTATGACAGCTACAGAGATCCCTCTGATTTATTTATGGCAGTAACTTTGTTCCATCCAAGCGGGGGCAAGGTGCATCTCCTCTTTTACTAGTAAATGCTTATATCCCGCCTGATGCACCCTATTATGCTCTTATGCATAAATGTTTTTCTTTTATCAAAAAACTTCTGCACAAGGATCAGGTTCCCCATGTAATTTTAGTAGGGGATCTCAAATGCAAAATAGCTAATCATGCTTTGAACCAATCTTGTGATGCTGAAAAATGGAAGTCTCTGAGAATCCCCCTGATTGCCTTTCCACCAAAGTAAAAGACTGATAAGATAGGGTCACTTCTACTGGATCAATCAATAAGAAATGGTTGTATTATCACAAATGGGAGACTACCCTCGGACTCTCTCTCATAATACACATGTAAATTTTCAAGGGGAGGTGCAATCTTAGATTATGTGGTCAGCTATTCTTCTTTCTATTAACTGGGTGATCTAAAGCCTGTGGATACCCCCATTAGTGAGCATAGTTTGCTGATTTTCTCCCTGTGCTTACGTATGTCCCCTACCTGCTACTGGAGATGTGACGGGCCTCATCTAAATTTGACAAGAAAACAGGAAGGACACAGTGGGACTATAGATGGATCACTGATTTAAAGGGCATATTAGAAACCACGCTCAAAAATGTAGATGTCAGGGTGAGCGATGAACTGAAAAGGTTCTCAATATTTAAGAAGCAGCTAATTGTAAGGGTTAATCGAAAATCATCCAAGAGTATCTTTAAGCCCAACCCCCTCCTGATTCTCTTGCTGAATAGAGAGGTCAATGCATATTCCTAGTCAGGAAACAACTTGTGGCATAATCCCCTGAGAAGGGCTCTATGGTGTCGCTATTAAAGAGGAGAAGGAATAGGCTTAAGGCCCATCTGAAAAGAGAGGAATATGACTGGCTATGGGTAGATCTGAGAAAGGCAGTGGTTAAGGGACAGACAAGGTTTTATTGGACTCTAGTAGCGGAAGGCTGTGGGTCAAGAGCTAGATCACTTCCCTCAGCCATTGAGGAGGTCTGCTGGATTTACTTTATTACTAATTTGTATGCAGCAAACAGAGAGGAGGTTGAATTCGTCAAACTAGAAATGGGCATACACACTCATGACCCTCCTTCAGTTAAAGAAATAGAGATGGCAATTCGAGGGATGCTTATCTCCGCCGCGATGGGTACAGATGAAGTGCTAATCTCTGCTATAGAACATGAATCATATCTCTGGAGTAACATATTGTACCCGGTTTTTAAAAGTTGCTATAAGCATAGGAGAGCCCACGCCTCTCCTGGATAGGAAGTATCTTAGTCCCGCAATTTAGGAAGGGAGATCGACAGACATCCCTGCTAGATGTGGTGGGCAAAGTTTTTACAAAATGCTTACTGACTCAGTTAAGCAAGTGGGTGGATGACAATATTATAATACCTATGGAGGAAACTGGGCTCCGGAGGAATCATGGAACGATACACAATATAGCAGCTCTTCAGCTGATTAAAGAGAAATATGTAAAGGTAAGAGGAGGAGTGAACTCTGCGGCCTTTATAGATTTCTCCACATCATTTGATAAAGTTGATCGATCTTTGCTGTGTAGGAAACTCAGAAGGCTGGGTATGCCAGGCACCATGTTAGAATTAGTTATAGCACTCCATTCCTCTACCTGGTGTAGAGTACTTCTAGGTGGCGATCGTGGCCTTTCTGAGATAATACCAACTCAAAAAGGTTAAATCAAGGGTGCCTCCCAGCCCTGATACTCTTTTCGCTTTAAATCCCGGAACTCCCAGTTTGCCTATCATAGAGTGAAGCAAAAGACACACAATTGGCATGGTGAGCAAAAAAATGATGGATTTAGGCCCAGATCTCTGTACTGGGGTGAATGTATGACATTGTTCTGCATTCTGTCCATCAACTGTTGTTTTTGCATTTGTCACCCCGAGTGGGACGGGTATGCCCAGACGTGGGTCCCGTGCTCTCCATGCCACTGGAATCAAGCTATCCTGCTTGAAGAGGGGTGAAACCCCGAAACCGGTCCTAGGATGCTTGTTTCCAGTCCAGGGAGGACCTGGCTTGGCAGTTCGGGCTGGACTGTTCCCATGAGGCACAGGGTCAAGACTGATTTGCATATGGCTGGGTCCAAACTGGAATGGCATGGTGAGCAAAAACGATGGATTTAGGCCCAGATCTCTGTACTGGGGTGAATGTATGACATTGTTCTGCATTCTGTCCATCAACTGTTGTTTTTGCATTTGTCACCCCGAGTGGGACGGGTATGCCCAGACGTGGGTCCCGTGCTCTCCATGCCACTGGAATCAAGCTATCCTGGCTGAAGAGGGGTGAAACCCCGAAACCGGTCCTAGGATGCTTGTTTCCAGTCCAGGGAGGACCTGGCTTGGCAGTTCGGGCTGGACTGTTCCCATGAGGCACAGGGTCAAGACTGATTTGCATATGGCTGGGTCCAAACTGGAATGGCATGGTGAGCAAAAAACGATGGATTTAGGCCCAGAACTCTGTATTGGGGTGAATGTATGACATTGTTCTGCATTCTGTCCATCAACTGTTGTTTTATCATAGAGTGAAGACATAGCGATATATATTGGCAATAACCCAATATCCTGTCTACTGTGTCCAGATGATATAATAATCTTGGACCTTACCCCTAAAGGCCTACATAGGACTTTGGAATTTGTGGCTATTCATCTCTTAAAGAATAATATCTGGAAAAGAAAAATCATGTATTTCTATGGTAAGAAAAACCCAAATACAGTAATTTCTCCCAAATGTTAGAATTAGTAAACTTTTATACGTTTTTGGGGAAGATAATGTGTGGTAATCTTATTTATAAGGCCCATATTAAGAATATTAAGAGTAAAGCTCAGGCCAAGCCCAAAGGATTGGGTGCCCCCGTAAGGGAAACTGGTAGAAGACACTTCTCAAACCTCCTTGAGGTTTATCCTGTTAAAATCCCTGCCTCACTGCTTTATGGTCTGAAGTTGATTGGAGTAGCCAAATGGGGGTTCTTAAATGTGATGGAAGGGCGCATCCTATGACATATCTCTTCTGATAACTCAGCGATTTCAGTAGCTGCCTAAACGTTGGTAATGGGTTTAAGAAAGACCTATTTCCAGGGCCTGGCGGGGTGGTATTCTGGGTTGCCTGCCTAGCAAGGAGTGATGAAGATTCATTAAGGTCTCAATTAAAAGCTAGCCTAAAACAGGCTACGTGGGTGCTAAGTTTTCACTTGGACAGGGAGGTGTGCCTTAAGAACAGGGGTTTTCAGTATATAACAGACTCCATCACAGCAAATAGAGTACAACCATATATTAATTGGAAATTGCCTGATGGGCTGATACGCTTTTGGATATTTTTGAGGTTGTGTATGCTCCCGCTTAGTCCCCTCATGGCCAAATGGTACGGAACTTCCTCTAAATGTAATTTATGCCATAACGGGATTCAAGACCTGAACAATGTTCTATTTGTCTGTCCAGCGCTTCTATGACATTGTTGAAAATGGTTGAGGCCCAAATGCTTGCATTTATCTATACAATTGGTATCTGAAGCACTACAGTCACTTTACACGCCTCCTAATGAAATGTTTTGCTACAGAATTTTTAACTTTTTTATGTTTTTTTAAAATTTGTACTGATCATATACCAGCAGTTATCTATATGATCGGACTTGGATGCACTATAGTCACTTTATGCGCCTCCTAATGAAATGTTTTGTTATATAATTTTTGCACTGCCCATATATTTGCAATTATCTATATGATCGGTCTTGGAAGTACTTTAGTCACTTGTCGTGCCTCCTAATGAAATGCTTTGTTATAGAATTTGTAACGCTTTTCAATTGTTTTTGAATTTGTATCAATCTTATTCTTGTTACAGTATGGTAGCGTTAATACGGATTGGTTTCCCTATCCACAATATGTGTATTTTCAAGTACTATGAGTATATGTAAAAATTTTACAAATGTTTTTATGTGGATTCCATAACATAAATTAAATAAACTCAAAACTTGAAACTTGGGAGGGTGTTGGACTGAATTTGGTATTAGAAACGGGAAGAAAAGAAACAGGGGTTCAAAGAGGACAGGTCCGGAAAGGAAAACAAAAGCAAAGTACAAAAAAGTTACAGAAACGTAAAATAAATACAGGGAAAGTGAGACAGTAACACGATAAGTGCAAAAAAGTTGAGATTGGTAATAGGGAAGAGAAGATGGGTTTGGATTAGGTTAATTGGAGGAAAAGGCAGCCAGCAAGGAGAGAGGAACAGACGCAGGCTAAACAAAATGGCCACGCCTTTGCACATCACTTAGTGCTGCTCGTGTTGATTTTTCAGTGCAGAATGCATTACTGGCATGAAAAAGAAGCATGACTGGCTGGATGAGCATTTTTCTGCCCATTGGCCGAAATCAGCGGAATCTTGCTGAGTTTTTTTTGTAACTCCACGGAGTACGACTCTGCGAGTTCCACCCAGGCCTATTTGAAACCCTTTGTGAGTGTGCTC
This sequence comes from Calotriton arnoldi, assembly GCA_963921515.1. Lineage (NCBI taxonomy): Eukaryota > Metazoa > Chordata > Amphibia > Caudata > Salamandridae > Calotriton > Calotriton arnoldi. The sequence continues at coordinate 486,456 of CAWUFW010008911.1, read as the reverse complement.
AAGCACAGTCTTTATGATATGCAAGAGTGGTATATGGGTCGTTTAGGGCCTACCCTATGGGTGACTTATATGTATTAAAATGGAAGGTTTGGACCTGGCAAAAGATGGACTTTGCAGTGTCGAAGTGGCATTTTAAAACAACACCCAGGCTGCAAAGGCAGGCCTGAGTCATGTTTGAAAGGCTGCTTAAGTGGGTTGCACAATATGTTCTGCAGGGCCAAAAGTAGTATTTCATTTACAGGCCCTGGGTATAGGTAGTACCACTTCACTAGGGACTTACAAGTAATTTAGATATGCCAATTTGGGGTAAGCCAATATTAGCATGTTTTAGGGAGTGAGCAAATGGACTTTAGCACTGGTTAGCAGTGGCAAACAGAGGCGGCTGGCACAGGTAAGAGCAGTGGGCCGGGCGGGGTGATTGTGGAGAAAGTCGACAGACGACGGGATAGGGAAATTTAAATAAATAAATAAAACCACTTACCTTGCTCTTGCTGCATCGTTGACTCGACCTAAGTGTGCATGTCGGTTTGGCCTCCTAAGACAGCCGGCCAAACCAATATGCGCACATACTGTACCCACCACTCCTCCTCCCTGCCATGGCCTGGCCCCATCACGCCCTAGACTGGAATCGGCTCAGTCAGTAAAATAAAATCATAATAAAAGTATTTTATTATCATTTTATTATTGCTGGCTCGCATTGGGGCGACGCTCCTCGGCCATTACAGAGGAGCTGCCACTGGTACATAATCTGCTAATATTATTTAACTTTCTAACAGTTGTGAGACGCCAGGGGGTCCGCAGACTACACGTTAAGAATCACTGGTCTAGAAAGAGGAAAGGTTTGCGCCCAGTACAAATTCTATGCTAGACAGCACATTCTCACCTCTGCGTGTTGGTGTGGTGCTGTGCCTTGTGAAGGGTCAGTGCATGGGATGACAGCAGCAACTCAGGTGAATCTTTGCAGGTATGGCTCTGCCCTATCTTTACCGCTTGGGCCATGCAGTGCCGCAAATGTGGTTGCTGTGCTGCCTTGCGTGAACAATTTGTAAGTTCTATAATTATACCCGCAAGCCTGCACCTGACAGCATGTCAGGCGTGTTTGAGGAAATGTTCATGAACAGAAAAAAACTTAATCCTATCGTCAGTTGGGAGATTCTTTTCTTTTTACATTTCTTTTGTAGAGGGTCCAATGTGTTTTTTAATTAAAACATAATCTTGAATCACGTTCAGATTCAGCGATGCTTTAAAATATAATTGTAGATGTAGACTAATCAAATATATTCCAGCTCAGATTTTTAACAATGGAAAAACAAGAACGCCGTGATGTACCTGCGCTCCCACTCCCTGCAGATAATACCTGGCTGAGAGCCCAGACCACACTGAACTCTACCAATGTCATTTCACATCCATAGTAAAATAAATGCCACAGTCCGATTATAAATGCTGACGGAAAACACAGCTATCTGGAACTCGTACGTCTGAACAACTTGCCAGTGTGCGATGTTCCCTGGGATACAGAAGGGAAAATGGCCTGGCACTTCACTCCACGTTGTTTGTGAAAGAGCCCTCTCGACGGCGGCGCGCCTGCTTTCATCCATCACAGTAGACATACAAAGTTAGTTCTAGTGTGGGTGAAGCACGAAGCAAACACGCCATCAAAGAAAGAAACATCGAGCTTTAGCTCGTGGCTTTGTTCTCCTCTCCATCTGAAAGGAAGCAGAACCCGCCAGAAGGGTCATAAGAGGGCGAGGAACAACACTCGAGTCAAAATGGCTTTTCACGGAGATTGAGATTATCATTGCACAGAGACATCCCAGCCGACTTGGCCAGCCAACATGCTTTCTGAAGGGATGCTCGAGAGGGTAATGCTTTTCAGCATGAGGACAGCGTCTGATGTTCACATTTCTATGAGGAAACATTTCACCAATAAATCATCTATATTTACTTCTGGGGGACTGTGTGGTTTTATTTGCAGGTACCTCTACTTCGAAATAGCATTTGATGTGGATGTAATAGGTAGAAGTTCAACTTTACGGTCCAGTTCCCATGGGGAAAAAGATCAGAAAAGCATTGTAATGAGAAGGTAACAAAGGGTGTCACACCAGGAGGCCTGACACAGATAGCAATCCCTGTCGTGGATCTGTAAGGAGCTCCTTCAGGCATGGCAGGAGCTCTGGGACTGCAATCCCGCTCCCTCTCGCCTAGTCTTGGGGGCATCTCCATCACAAGTCTGGCAATGATAAGGTACCCCTAAATAGACACATCCAGTATCAACATTATCAATGTTTGGTTAAAAGTGGTACCTTCCGGTGATGATCATTAACTATGCAGCTCAAGAGTACCTCATGATAGTGAGACTGTTCTGGCAAATATAGGAGTATCTTTAGGAGAAGCAGTTTGTAGTTCGAGAAAGCTATTATGAAAAAACATGGCTTCAATGGTAGCCACAGCAGAATGATCAAGGGGCGGGGGTGATGATAAAGAAATGTGACAAAGATTAATTTTTAGTGTGGAGGGAAACTGGAGAATGAATCCCAAATAAATTAAAGTGTTAAACTGCGAACTATACCAAATAGCCTTGGGTACTGTCTGCAAACGGTGTATTTCATTTTGTTACTGAACATGATGCAATAATTATTTTTACTGGGTTTGGCTAAAGATCCTAAAATGTGGGTTTCATACCATCTAGTGCCAAAAATAACCAATCGAACAATCATATCTCCCTGCAGTGTCACATATGCTTAGATTTAAAAAAAAGGGGTAAACAGAAACAGAAGTAAACCCGTTGACCCAGCTGAGACCGGGTAATTATTATAAAATAGAACAACGTCTCAACTGGTATATCATGTAGGGGGGACTGTTCATAGAAAGTGCGTCAATCAGTCTCTCGCCCGCGTACTGGTATTGGTAGTTCTGTTTCTGACGACCGTGTCCGCGGCCACGGTCCACTCCTAAAAAACCGGTCGGTAGGAGTGGTGGTGGATGAGCACGCTTGTGTGAGCCTGAGCTTGTGCCTTCACCACCGTCTGAGTCCTCAATGGACGTATTAGAGGAGTCAGAGAAGGTTATGAGCTGGTTATTACGGTATCTGCCCCAGTTCTTGTTTCTTGGAGGCTGGTAAGGTGTATTGTAGAATGTGTCAAGTAAATATGGATAAGTGTAGTCTCTGTTGTAATTCTTAATGTCCTTCTGGATTTTGTAATTTTTTTTATTCTGTTCAAAAGTATGAAAGGTTGCGATAGTGGTGTTTACTCTATCTCGGAGACCTTTAGCATCAGTGATGGTGGTGTCAGCTAAGATAAGTTTTTCTAGCTCCGCTATCTCTTCCAGTTCTTTTTTGCTGTGTTCCAGCGCTGTGTCGATGCCAAGCACAATCCAGTGCTTGGAGCAGGTGGTGGCCAGATGACTAAAGCCAGTGCGGAATTTTGGGTCCTGAGTAAAGATAGCTGGGACGTTGCGTATTTGTAAACCTGTGGGTATAGTGTTTGATTTGAGGTATTCAGTAAGCATGCCAGTTGAGACGTCGTTCTATTTTATAATAATTACCCAGTCTCAGCTGGGTCAACAGGTTTACTTCTGTTTCTGTTTACCTGTTATTGAGCAATCGCCGGATTGCGAGAGTATATTTCTATATATACGATACACATCATTGTATCACATAATGTGCAACTAATCTACATATTATGTCCTCCAGGGAGACCCCCTCCTACTCGGATGATTACATTCAGAACATTCTCAGTGGCCCTTCCCTATTGTCCCAGACCTCTACCCCTCTCCCCACAGCACCCAACACCTCCAGGGTACTGCTTGAGAGACTAGAAAACCTCAAGAAGAAACAAATCCGCACTGACCTGCATGCTCACATGCTTACTGAATACCTCAAATCAAACACTATACCCATAGGTTTACAAATACGCAACGTCCCAGCTATCTTTCCTCAGGACCCAAAATTCCGCACTGGCTTTAGTCATCTGGCCACCACCTGCTCCAGGCACTGGATGGTGCTTGGCATCGACACAGCGCTGGAACACAGCAAAAAAGAACTGGAAGAGATAGCGGAGCTAGAAAAACTTATCTTAGCTGACACCACCATCACTGATGCTAAAGGTCTCCTAGATAGAGTAAACGCCACTATCGCAACCTTTCATACTTTTGAACAGAATAAAAAAATTAACAAAATCCAGAAGGACATTAAGAATTACAACAGAGACTACACTTATCCATATTTACTTGACACATTCTACAATACACCTTACCAGCCTCCAAGAAACAAGAACTGGGGCAGATACCGTAATAACCAGCTCATAACCTTCTCTGACTCCTCTAATACGTCCATTGAGGACTCAGACGGTGGTGAAGGCACAAGCTCAGGCTCACACAAGCGTGCTCATCCACCACCACTCCTACCGACCAGTTTTTTAGGAGTGGACCGTGGCCGCGGTCATCGGAAACAGAACTACCAATACCAGTACGCGGGCGAGAGACAAACCCGCCACAAATTTTATCAATGGGGGCCCCAGCAATGATAACTGAAACACCGCCTAACATTGCTACACTCTCTCCTTTGGTTACCCCCATGCCATCCAACTTCATTAGTGTGAATAGCATTCCACCTACCTTTTCCATGCCTTCCATGATAGTCCATCCAGGGCTACTACAACCAGACACGAACAATGAGACAAGACATAATGCACCTCCATCACCAACTCAGACTCCATCTCTCTCCAACACGAACATGCCCATCTTCAATCTATCCACTCATCGTCTATCCCCTGATGAGATTTCCCTACTCAGTAAAGGACTTTCTTTTGTCCCCACTGAATGCAGTAATTTCTTCAGACTACAGGAAGATTTACTCCTGTTTTTCAGACGTATCCGTCTGAAACAATTTTTTTCAGATAAACCCGACACTGACATGCCTTTTGAAAAACAATTCAAACCTGTCTCTACCTTTTTGCCACCCACCTCGATGATGCCACCAGAAATTTTAGTCTTCGAAAAACTTGTCTTAGACGAAGTCAAAGAACTTCAACATCAATCCGAATTGTCCCCTACAATCTGCCACTTACAGAAAAAGTCGCCATAAACAGGCTTAGCGAGAATAAAATATCGTCATCAAACCCGCCGACAAAGGTGGGGGCATAGTTGTGATGGATCAAGACAAATATGATAGCGAAATTCTTCGCCAACTCAATAAGCCTTTACACAACTGCAAATTGGCTTCAGATCCCCTCACTACCATTCTGGATAAAATATCCACAGTTACCACTGAGGCACTACATACCGGTATCATCTGTAAAAAAGAGCATGCCTTCCTCAATAACCCACACACCCGAACACCTGTGATCCATACTTTGCCAAAAGTGCATAAAAATCCATTTGTACCACCAGGGCGCCCTACAGTATCCGGTTGTGGTTCCATTTTGGAACCAGTGGGTAAATTTATTGATGCCATCCTCAAAGAGTTTGTTCCATTCACCAACACCGTTGTCAAAGATAGCACTCACTTGATCAATATCATTGAGGATTTCCCATTCAACCCCGAGACTGACCTGATGGCTGGTCTCGACATAGAATCATTATATACTAACATCCCGCAGACAGAGGGCTTGGCAGTGATGAAACTTTTGTTAGATACACGATTGAGACCTATGCGCATTCTCACAGACTTTATAATCCAACTCCTCCACATTGCTTTCACCAATAATTACTTCTTGTATAAAGATACTTACTACCTCCAGACAAAACCAGTCTCTATGGGTGCTTGTTTCGCCCCCAATTTTGCTGTTCTATACGTCCATCACTTGGAAACAACACTTATTCTGTCTATCCAAAACCCTTTTTTGAACAATATTATTTTATGGCTTCGTTACATAGATGATATCCTTCTGTTTTGGCAGGGTCAACACGAAGATCTATCCTCCTTTGTCACATGGCTTAATAACAACCAACCTCACCTCACCTTCACTTCTGACATCAGGAAAAATGACTTACCCTTCCTAGACCTCCTTTTACACGTAGAGGATGGGACCATTGGCACAACTTTGTACCGCAAACCCACTGAGCGGAACACCTTGCTACTATACTCTAGTTATCATCCCCGTGGTCTACGCGATGGCCTACCATACGGGGAATTCCTCCGTATACGTCGGAATTGTAAGTGGCGCAAGGATTATTTCCGTGAGGCAGCCATCCTTTCTGAGAAATTGAACAACAGAGGCTACCCCAAACATCTGGTCAGGAAGGCTCTTAAGCGGGCATGGTATAGCCATATAGAGATAATCCTCACACCCTCGATCAAATGCCAAAACTCGCGCATTCCTTTTGTCTCTACGTACAGCCCTTCTAGCAAGAAGGTAGGCAGGATAATTATATGAAACTGGACCTTACTCCGTACCTTCCCATGCTTCAAGGAACCCCCATTACTTCCATACAAAAGGGGTAACAATCTTTCAAATAAATTGGTCCACGCCATCACATGGCCACTTAAAGAAAAGAATGACCAATCGGTTACATCTCTATGGGGACTCCCACCCATTTTAGGTCATTTCAAGTGCCAGACGTGCAATGTCTGTGACCTTACCAGCAACACCAAGGTATTTGTCACCACAGAACGCTCTTACCAGCTTAAACAATTCTCCAATTGTTGCACTAACAACGTCATTTATGCGATCCGCTGCCCGTGTAATTTACTTTACATTGGTCAAACCACCCAGATGGTGAAACAACGCATTTCCCAACACAAGAGTCGCATCAGGTGCAATGTTACTACTGCACCACTGGTCACACATTTCAAAGAACACAATCACTCCGAAACAGACTTGGCATGGCAGGTCATAGACCGCCCACTATTACCCATTCGTGGAGGCAATCTCCAACTGTTACTAAATAAATGTGAGTGCAGGTGGATCACGCGCTGCAACTCTGTTGCCCAAGGACTCAATTCACTCGATGAGTGGAACACAGTGATCTCTACAGTTTAGTGTTCCTCCCTGCTACCATGCACCATGCACCCTGTGTAAGCTTTGTCATCTATGATGCATGTACTCCTGATGACAACCATTTGGCGGTTTAATAATTTTCTCCTCATGGTGAGGAATTTTTAAATCCACCATTTGATGTGTAAATAGATGTTTTGTAACATCCCCACATGCGCTTACCCCACCCTTGTATATATTTTGTCTCGGATCATACATATGAGAGATATATATATCATTATTTTGCTGGTCCCGTATTTGTGAGCGCTAATGTTTATATGATTGATCCTAATTTGTTCTCCCTGTTTAATGTATATTGCATTTTGTGTGCTTTCACTATGTCCATTTTGCCCGAAATGTAAATGTACTGTAATTCGTGCTCCAATTTCCTTCTTCTTTTTTGGATTGTACATTATTCACCTTGGATTTGTAATATATAACATAAGTCCCATATTGAGTTATGTTTATATGTCACCATATCTCGGTGTCTACTAGACGGCCATGTTGCATCGGCCGACTACTCTCCTTCTGATCCCCCCGGGGCACACGATCCTTAGCACCCACGCACCAGCTCCCTCTTTCCAGCGCGCTCACGTGACCCATTCCCAAGCGTTCTCACATGACCCATCTGCCGGCTTCCACTTGTACCGGATCAGCCGAGCAGCACGCATGCGAAGCTTTACTCGTCCACCCTCCGGACTAAACCCGGATACGCGGTACACGTTACATTGCAGAAGTATTCACTCCTTCCTCCGGACATCGGCTGCCGTACTACCGTTGAATTCATCCCTAAGGTAAGCCCACGGTGCTTTTTCCAGCCCTTGCTTAGTTGTTACCGTCCCCCTCCCCGAAAATAACTCCCGGCTTTTCCATCTCCCTTGTTAGCCTGCAGCCCAGCCTTACACATGCTGCCTCCAATAGATGTGGATTTGATGCCCTAAACCGCAGCCAAGCCATTCTTGAGGCTGCCCCCATTCAGTGACACCTCTACAGGTAACCTCCTAGCGGATTCCTACCTACATTGACGTGCTGTGCTCGGGCTTCTTATCCTGATCCCTTGCTTTCCAATTACAGCAGTTCCTGAGTTACGGACTCCTGCCCTTCCCCTCCTGGATTCTCTGCTCCTCTGTTACAGTGCCAGCAGGTATCCTTATAACACTTTCTCAGTGTTTTCTTTGTTTCTTATCTGTCTGGGCTCTACTCCTATTGATTATCCCTCGCTTTCTTTTTGAATCTATAGAGCACTTTTCAAGAATTATGTAACCATCGTCCTGATGATGACCTTAATTTAACTAGGTCGAAACGCCGTCGACTTCCCAACGTCATTCGCGGCACCCAAAAGGGGTCATTTACAAACAATGAAATTGTACCTGTAATTGTAAATACTTTTGTTTGACCTACGTTATTGTTTCATATTGTTTTTTCCGCCGCCTCACGTTGTTCCTTAATCACTTGTGTCACTGCGCCATTTACTCACTGCAACACTTCCAGTGCACAATTGGTTGTTATGGTTACTGCAATTTAGTTGTATTATAGTGCTTCTATATGCAAATAACAACCCTTTCACTCTTTTTGGTCTCCCTCGTCCCCTTTTTCCCTGTGCTATGTGATTGACGCACTTTCTATGAACAGTCCCCCCTACATGATATATCAGTTGAGACGTTGTTCTATTTTATAGATTTTTTAAAAAGCATAAGATTTCCTTTGTTTTATTCGTCCGCTGGATCACTGTCCTTTGATTAGTACCATCGCGTGCCTGCTTTACAAAAGAGTTCTTTATTTTATCGTGATTACGTATTAGCTCACGTGCAAAAGCCAAAGGAGCTTATTTATAAGTCCCCTGGGCCGCCGGTGCGTAACATTAGCAATGCATATCTAAAAAAGGGGGCATCTTCTCCGATATGCTGCATCGTTTTAGCATGGGTGGGCCTGGATATGGCTCTAATGTCTACAATTAGGTGTTCCCTAAATCTTTGTCGAAAAGCAAGTTTTGGGACATTGTATTACCTCACCTTTTACTTAGTATTCCAACCTGTATTAATAATCATATTCATAATAATGAAAAGGTAACTAATATAGCTCTTAATCCCATTGGCTGTGTGCGGTCAATTACAGTTGTTACCATAACTTAAATTCATTTTCTTTACTTTATCAAACTTACAAAGATGAAAGTCTGAGTTTCCTTTGTACGTATTAATACTAAGGTATTACATCCAAATGCTTAACTCGCTGAGCCATCGAAATGGTGGTTTTTGCAGTCTATTTTCTTGAAATGCCCAACAAGGAGATATTGTCATCTCTAGCTAAGTCCAAAATATATCACGTCATCAAGTGTCCCCCTTTAATTAACGTGGTTTTCTTTTAGGAGAGAACTAATTAGTTGTACATAGTATCTGAACAATCAGCTATTCTAAAATGCCCAAATGCAGGTCAATTTGTTAGCTATACCCCACACAGGGCCGTAGGCTTACATTCGGTCAGAGAAGCCTTGGTTTTCCCCTAGAGGAAATTAAGAGGCACTTTTTTCTGTTGAAACACTCAAGAAGCCATTTTTTTTTTCATTACAATTAACCTCTTGTTATTTATTGTTTTGTGCCACCGCCCATTGTTTGCAAGTTTGTGCTGATATGTTGCAATCTAGATCCTGCATTCCCTGCATGATCGTATTAGTGCATGATGGATTTCGTTTTTGCTGGTTTAGAGGCTTTGGGTACTTTGCCACTGCTGATCAGCGTCAAAGTGCAAGTGCTCACTGTGTAAATTGTTATTACAATTGGTTCTCCCTGATTGGCATATTTGATTTACTGGTAGGTCCCTATTAAAGTGCACTCGATGTGCCAGGGCCTATAAATCAAATGCTACTAGTGGGCCTGCAGCACTGGTTGTGCCACCCACATGGGTAGCCCTGAAAAGGTATCTCAGACCTGCCACTACAGTGTCTGCGCGTAGTTGTGAGCTGTCATGTCGACCTGGCAAATGCACCCACTTGCCAGGCCCTAACCTTCCCTTTTCTTACATGTAAAACACCCCTATGGTAGGCCTAAGGTACCCCATGGACAGGGTGCAGTGTATGTGAAAGGTAGGACATGTACTGGGGTGTGTGACATGTCCTAATAGTGAAACACTGCCAATTTTGTGTTTCACTATTGAAAAGGCTATCTGCCCCACAGGATATAATGGGAGATAATTTGTAGCATCTTGCAAGTACAACTTCCCATTGGGACAAGATAGAGAAATAAAGTTTAGGCTCTCTGAATTCAGAATTTAATAACACATCTTTAAGAAAAGATGTTTTTTTTAAATTGTGTGTTTGAAAATGCCACTTTTAGAAAGTAGGCATTTTCTTGCTTATACATTCTGTGTGCCTCTGCCTGTTTGTGTATTGACTGTCTGGTTTTGAAGTGACAGGGGGCAGGGGATGTGCATTCACTGGAGACAGCCACTGGAGGGGTTGAGGTGTGCCTGGCACTCCCTGTATGACTCAGAGTTGAGATGAATGGGGCTTGGGTGCATTTAGAGTAGTGGGAGGAGATTTCCTTGCACCAGAATAGGGCCTGTCTCCCTTGCACAATGCTGTCTCCACCCCCTGTGGTCATATTGCACCGGTGAGGACAGAACTGGTTTGGACTGGGCTCAGAGACCCTTGCAGAAAGAGAACAAAGACAAAATGGGGTATAAGTAGTAGACCTTAAACTCCAGAACTTTAGATCACTGCTGGACTCAAGAAGAACCTTTGCCAAGGAGAAGAGCTGGAGAGCCACGAGGAGGAGTGCTGCTCCTTTGCTCTTAGTTGTTTGGGGTTGGCCTGCAGTTGTTGTTTCTGCCAAGGAAAGGACAAAGACTGGAACTTTGCTGTGAACCTGCTTGTGAAGAATCTCCAAGAGCCTGTGTGTGCTGGCCTCCTGTTCTGAAGTCTCGGGGACACAAAGACTTCACCCCCAGCTCCCCTGAACTCTGCTGCTGGGAGTTCTGACCTGCCAGAAGGTGCCTGTTCCAGTTCTGGCCTCTGGAGGTTGTTCCTGTTGTTGGGAGCTGGAAGAAACCTGAAGATCTGAGAAAAGTGACACATCGCCCTTCTTGCAGCCGTTTTTCCCGATGCAGCACAGCCGTGCGAGAAGAATCTCCATGCACTGCTGCAGAGACGATGCAGCACCTTATCACGGCTGCAAGAACCGACGCATTATGGTATCCTGGCTGAAGAAACCAGTGCAGCGCCACTTGTCGCCGCCGCATCGATCGCCAGCGCATGCCGGATTTCCACTCATCGCACCTGTGCGGCAAGTTTTCCCGACGCATCACCCTCAGACCAAAACGGTCTTGGAGTCGACGCATCACTTGCCCCTACAGTCCGGATTCGACGCATCACTTCTCCTGCATGCAGCAGAATTGTTGCACCGCCTCCCCAAGGCCTCAGGAACTGAACCATTTCTTTGTTTCTCGACGCGTCCCATCTCTGCGGCTGTTTGGCCTTGTGAATTTTGAGGCATCTACAGGTACTTTGTGTAGAATCACGCATCCATAGTTTGCTATGGACTCACAGATACATGCATCAACCATTTTTGCGAGCGCAAACGGTGCGATTCGCAAAAATCATCCGTTAGCGCCCGCAAAAAGGGCATTTGCGATGCATGAAGGGTCAAGGCACGCGCAATTTGAGCATTCGCAATTAATTGTGAGTTCTCAAATTGCGATTGCATTTAAGGAATCGCATTTTGCGATTCCTTAAATGCGATGCAAGAACCACTTTGAAGTAGCGATTTCGCTACTAGGGGGCGCAAATTACCATGAAGTTGAACTTCATGGTAATTTGCAAAAACTTTGAAAAATGCACTGAAGTGCATTTTTCAAAGTTGTAGGTTACACACACACATGTCCTTTGGACATGTGTGTGCGCAACATTTGTGCACAGATCAATTTCAGGGGTGCAACAGGGTGTCCTTTTGACACCCTTGCACCCTTGAAATTGCATGCGCAATTTGCGAGTACCAATTGGTACTCGCAAATTGCGCATGCAATTTCCCATTCATTCCTATGGGCCTGTAGGCCCATAGGAATGAATGGGAAGCCATTCCTTATTTGCGACTCGCAATTTGCGAGTCGCAAATAAGGAATGTGTAGGAATCGCTATTTTTATAGCGATTCCTACATGCATAGGCTTTTGCGAGTCCTTAATTGCGATTCCTTAATAATCGCAATTAAGGACTCGCAAAATCCTACCTTGATGCATGTGCCTGTATGTTGCTAGAAACCTTTTAAAAGTCATATTATTATTACATGTATGTTGAATTTTTGTCGTTTTGGTCTTGTTGAATTTAGATAAAGATACTTTATTTTTCTAAACCGATGTGGTGTCCATTTGTGGTGTACTCACTGTATTTCTGTGTGTTTTGAGTACAAATACATTACACATTACCTTTGGTATAAGTCTGCCTGCTTGTGCCATGCTCCTCAGGGGGTGAGCAGGGGTTATCTGAAGTATGTATCCCCCTTATCATGACTAGAAGCAACGGTCCCTATTTGGACAATGGTACCTACCTCTGCCAAATAGAGACCCCCATTTCTAACAGTGCCTCAGACTAAAAGTATGTATAAATAACGCACTTCTCATTTAATATTGTCAGCACAAAGTTATGGGTATCGATATATAAAACAAATAGTACCATTACATAGATCATGTCATGAGGATCATGAAAACTTCACAGTAAAGTCAAGTAAGAATAGCTTTCTAGTTGCAGTCCTTGTTCAAACTTTCAATTGCACGGCACATGTATCTGTGTTTGTACTAAGGTTGAGCCCTTGCCATACCTGGCTCTGTGGGCGAAGATGAGTGTCTCCGTGAAGCAACTTCTGACCATTGATAGCTTGTTTGAGGGATGATATTATGGGGTAACATACATAAAAGTGTTGGGATTGTCTTATTGCATCATAATAGATTTTTAAGGTCCTTTTTGTGACAACATAATTTGTAAGCAATAGTCATGATGATTTATGTGGCATACAAATCCAGCTCCTAATATGAGGATTGCTTTTGAAGGAGATTATCAGTGAAATAAAGTGCCTCACCGCGTGCTGAAATGCTCAAAGAAGGGACACCATAAGTCACAACAACAGCAGGAAATAATACACTTTTAACCACCTTTCCAGAGTACTTTTAAAACGTGCCTAAATTAAAAGTGTGTCATTGCACGTATATCTGCTCAGAGTTCATTCACCTACAATAATTCACATTAAGCTTTTGAGCAAATCCTACAACAAGTAGCCAATAAATACATAGAAAAGTGGAGGACTGGCTAGAGGCACTGTTTGAACTATGTAGGATATAATCATTAAAGAACTCTGTTCTAAATATACCGAGCAAGACACAAGACTGTATTGGGCGACACAGTTGTCCTGTGACTTTCCAGAAAGCACACAGACTTTACTGATAGGGACTCATGGCAAAGGGCTAAAGGAAGCCAGACTCAGGTTGAAACACTTTACAGTTGTTCACAACTGGAATGGTTTCCTCTGAGACTGTGGTAGCCTCATGTTGGAGATGCTATGGTCTGTATTGTGATCTCCTAAGTGTGTTGGGGTCTTGTCCACTTCTCGACTCATACTGGTCTCGTGTGTGGCGCTTAATGTCAAAGTTAGCCAGATTAGCAATTCCAAACGATACCTCAGAAATAGAGGGCAATACATCTCACTGGCACATGAGGGTGGCCACATCACATGTTTTGTCAAAGTTCAGCATAGTGAGACATTGGAGATCTGTGGTGATTCTAACTCAAAAGTAATGGTACTCAAAACTATTAGAAATTGCTTATTTTCTATTGGTAATAAACAAATTACAAGACAGGTCACCGACCTTTGAGAAAACATAAGGTCATTTTCTAAAAGTATGGTCTTTCAGCATCCCGTTATATGCTAGTGAATTGTTTTATGTTTGCATGGCTGACCTGTATCCCACTGGTTTATTTCATTTCATTTAGTTGGTGATTACTAGCGTTGTGATGCTGAGTTTAATACTGCTATTGATGCTATCCTGTGGCAATGTACAGCCTATCATCAACCATTTCGCTGCTAGGCCTCCCCCCCGTGCTAAGCCTTTTTTTGGCTATCTGGGGTAGTTCGCACTTAGGCCCTGTTGGACTTGGCCTTTTTTGCAGGGTTATCCCCAAACTTTTTGCTTCTTCCTCCTATTTTTTTCTGACCTGTTGTTGTTGGTTTTTTGACTCTGGGCACTTTACCACTGCTGATCAGTGCTAAAGTGCATATGGTCTCTGTGTAAATTGTTATTATGGATTGGTGTTTCCATGATTGGCATATTTGATTTACTGGTAAGCCCCTAGTAAAGTGCACTAAGTGTGCCAGGGCCGGTAAATCAAATACTACTAGTGGGCCTGCAGCACTGAATGTGCCACCCACATGAGTAGCCCTGAGAAGGTATCTCATTCCTGCCACTGCAGTGTCTGTGCACAGTTTGTTAACTGCTATGTCGACCTGGAAAATGCACCCACTTTCAAGTCCCTAACCTTCCATTTTCTTACATGTAAGGCACCCCTATGGTGGGCCCAAGGTACCCCCATGGGCAGGGTGCATTGTATGTGAAAGGTAGGACATGTACTGGTGTGTGTGACATGTCCTGATAGAGAAATACTACCAATTTCATTTTTCACTATTGAAAGGCTATCTTGCCCCATAGGATAGCATGGGAAATGCTTTGTAACATCTTGCACAAACAGAACAAAGACATTTTGGGGTATAAGTATTAGACCTAAAACCCCAGAACTTTAGACTATTTCTATAATCAAGAGGGACCTTTGCCAAGGAGAAGAGCTGGAGAAACTGGAGGAGGAGTACTGCCCCTTTGCTGTGTGCTGTCTGGGGTTGGCCTGCAGTAGCTGTTTCTACCAAGGAAAGGAGAAAGACTTTGCTGTGTGCTGTGTCCCCCTGCTTGAAGAAGATCTCCAAGGACTTGTGTAGAGCTTGCCTCCTGTTCTGAAGTCTAAGGGACACAAAGACTTCACCCCCACCTCCCCTGAACTTCCTTGCAGGGAGTTCTGACCTGCCAAGAGGTGCCTGAGACTGTCTTGGAGCGCATTTACTGAAATCCGACAGGGCAAGCGCTTGGGGTAGTTGCGAGCGCTGATCAGGAACTGCTTCCGATTTTTAATCTTTGTTTTAAAAATTGTCACTGTTTGATTGAATTGTGTTGGTAGAATCACGGAGCTGTGTTAAGGCTCCAGGGGGGGTAACGCTCTACGTAGGTTAGCACTCTAGCACTCTAGCACTTTAGATCAGGTGCGCTAGAGCGCCCTGACGTCAGCACGCATAGTCAGCCTCATTAGGAGCCGATGAAGCGAACGTGCAGGAGCGCATTTACTGAAATCCGACAGGGCAAGCGCTTGGGGTAGTTGCGAGCGCTGATCAGGAACTGCTTCCGATTTTTAATCTTTGTTTTAAAAATTGTCACTGTTTGATTGAATTGTGTTGGGTAGAATCACGGAGCTGTGTTAAGGCTCCAGGGGGAGGTAACGCTCTACGTAGGTTAGCACTCTAGCACTTTAGATCAGGTGCGCTAGAGCGCCCTGACGTCAGCACGCATAGTCAGCCTCATTAGGAGCCGATGAAGCGAACGCGCAGGAGCGCATTTACTGAAATCCGACAGGGCAAGCGCTTGGGGTAGTTGCGAGCGCTGATCAGGAACTGCTTCCGATTTTTAATTTTTGTTTTAAAAATTGTCACTGTTTGATTGAATTGTGTTGGGTAGAATCACGGAGCTGTGTTAAGGCTCCAGGGGAGGTAACGCTCTACGTAGGTTAGCACTCTAGCACTTTAGATCAGGTGCGCTAGAGCGCCCTGACGTCAGCACGCATAGTCAGCCTCATTAGGAGCCGATGAAGCGAACGCGCAGGAGCGCATTTACTGAAATCCGACAGGGCAAGCGCTTGGGGTAGTTGCGAGCGCTGATCAGGAACTGCTTCCGATTTTTAATCTTTGTTTTAAAAATTGTCACTGTTTGATTGAATTGTGTTGGGTAGAATCACGGAGCTGTGTTAAGGCTCCAGGGGGAGGTAACGCTCTACGTAGGTTAGCACTCTAGCACTTTAGATCAGGTGCGCTAGAGCGCCCTGACGTCAGCACGCATAGTAAGCCTCATTAGGAGCCGATGAAGCGAACGCGCAGGAGCGCATTTACTGAAATCCGACAGGGCAAGCGCTTGGGGTAGTTGCGAGCGCTGATCAGGAACTGCTTCTGATTTTTAATCTTTGTTTTAAAAATTGTCACTGTTTGATTGAATTGTGTTGGGTAGAATCACGGAGCTGTGTTAAGGCTCCAGGGGGAGGTAACGCTCTACGTAGGTTAGCACTCTAGCACTTTAGATCAGGTGCGCTAGAGCGCCCTGACGTCAGCACGCATAGTCAGCCTCATTAGGAGCCGATGAAGCGAACGCGCAGCGGACGCGCCGCTGGCGCGCCGAAGGAGCGCCTAAGGCAAGCCCGTCTGCGCCCGTCCGCGCCCGAACGGAACCAGGGGCCAGGAACCCTGTGGATTCCAATAAGGGAAGGCTCTGCTATAGTTCGGAGCAGCTCAGACTTTACAGGGAGCAGCCTAAAAGTGAGTGTAGGCACTCTATTCCTCCTGAATATAATGTCCCACAATGTCTTAGTTGTGGTTATAAAATTAGCCACCCTGTGTGTAGGTCTGATATCCCACAGGACAAAATGGAGCTTGAAATGTTTTTACTTAATTGTCGCTCCCTCCCTAAACATGCTCTAGAAATTCATATTCTGTTAGAAGATAAAAAACCAGATATTCATTTTCTCACGGAAACCTGGTTGAACAAAGGGTCGGATTATGCAATTGTACGAGCCCTTCCATCTAATTATGCAATACAGAGGCTAGACCGGGTTGCTGGTCGGGGAGGGGGCATTGCTATTATCTATAAGGATGATTTTAAATGCCGCATCACTGCCAATCCTATACCTGATTGTGAAAGCATCCTGTTTTCCATCAGGGTATCTCATGTTCTTACCATGTCAGGCATTCTGATATATCATCCCCCAGGCCCTGATGGCCAATTCTGTCAGTTCATGCCAGAGATTGTAGCTAACCTTGCAAGCTCCCTGCCCAATTTTACTTTATTGGGAGATTTTAACATGCATTTTGACAATGCACAACTCCCCCAAATATCAGATCTTGTTGAAGGGTTAGCGGCCTTTCAGCTTAAGCAAAAGGTCGTAGGCCCGACACACTTCAAAAGCCATTTATTGGACCCTATTTTTTCAAATATTCAAACTCTGGTTACCTCGCAACCCATTCCATTGCCATGGTCTGATCCCTCTCTGCTCCCATTTACCTGGGACACACGGCAAATGAGGCCATCTGCGAGGGAAATTAAAAAGCTTGTACGGACCTGGTCAAAACTTCCGTGGGAATCATGGGAGACCAATATGGAGATTACAAGACCTAAATCCCACCCTAATCCCATCATTGCTAATGATATATTTAATGGTTGGCTAGAGTCCTCGCTTAATACTATCCTTCCCAAAAATGAGATACACATAAAAACAGGAATCAATAGAAATCCCTGGTATTCCCCTGGTCTCCGGAAACTTAGACAAAAGTGCAAAATATCGGAAAGGAAGTGGAGAAAGGATTTTTCATCTGATAACAAAGTCAAATATAGAGAGGCCATAAAACATTATAAGTTAGAAATAAAATCCGCACAAAGCAGTTATTTTCAAGACAGAATTTCATCAGCTGCTAACTCTCCACGTGAAAGTTTCCAAATTGTAAAATCACTTTTGACCCCTTCGGCCCCCTCACAGACTGCAGATAATCCTCAGCTTCGATGCAACCAGCTAGCAGAATTTTTTTCTGCTAAGATACAAACCATCTACTCGTCATTCCCTTTGGAAAGTGACCAATGGATGACACCGCTAACTGACTCAATAAAGGAACAGGACCAGCTGGAGGAATTCCCCCCACTGGACCTAACTTCCTTAAACAAGATTTTGAATCATCTTAAATCTGGTTCTCCAATAGATCCAGCTCCGCCCACCATTTTAAATAAGATTAGGAAGACCATCTCCCCAACCATTTTAGATCTGATTAATGCCTCCCTTCTTACTGGAATTGTGCCTCCGCTGTGGAAACAGGCGATGGTCAAGGCACTGCTAAAAAAACCTAATCTGGACCCGGAAGACTGGGCAAATTATCGACCGATATCTCTGCTGCCAGGCATAAGTAAAATAGCTGAGAAGCATGTGAACTCATCCCTTTCGGGTTTTTTGGAAAACCTGTTGGTAGTGGAGGAAACTAGAAAAATCATTGACGACGGAGGCTGCGCGGCAATTATTTTATTAGACCTGAGCGCAGCCTTCGATACAGTCAATCACCCGCTGTTGATTAGTAGACTTAAAGATGTAGGAGTGACAGGAATGGCGCTTAAATGGTTACGCTCTTTTTAGAAAATAGAGTCTTCTCAGTTTTTGAGGATGAAACCCAGTCTAAACAAGTGCCTCTTATATGTGGAGTCCCTCAGGGGTCAGCATTGAGTCCCACTTTATTTAACGTCTACATGGGTTCCTTGGCGCACATAGTCACTCCATCTGGGGTGCAGATTGTCACTTATGCCGACGACACTCAGTTGGTCGTCTCCTTGAATAAAAAAGACAATTTTAGTTCAGGCCTAACTTCTTGCCTGGAAAAAGTGGCCAGATGGATGGACACCTCATTTTTAAGCTTAATGGGGCGAAAACTGAGGTTATGCTCCTTGGCAATGCCGCTCCGCCTAACATAGACTCCTTTTGGCCTAATTGTCTGGGTACTCCTCCGGTTCCGAAAAACTATATAAAAGCCTAGGAGTTGTATTGGATTCCAATTTGGATTTTAAGGAACAGGCTCGGAAAGTGGCAGCCACCTGTTATGGCTTTATGAGGATGATTAGGAAAATCCTCCCAGTACTACCTCTCATGGCTAGAAGGCTGCTAGTACAAGCTCTGATTTTGTCACGGCTTGATTATGCCAATTCTTTATACTTAGGAGCTCCCCTTTCTACAACTAAAATATTGCAGACAGTTCAAAATTGTGCAGCTCGGCTGCTTCTAAATGTCCCGAAATGGCTTTCAGCCAAACCTGCTCTTGCCTCTCTGCATTGGCTTCCAATTCAGGAGAGGATTCAGTTCAAGGCTATGTGTATTGCACATAAAGCACTCTCCGGAAAAGGATCACCAATGATTTGTGCAATGATCCATCCTTACCATCCCAAAAGAGCCTTAAGATCAGAAAATAAACATCTGTTGACAGTTCCAAAAATCAAACGAATGAAAAGTGGAGGTCGCCTTTTTTCCTACAATGTTGCCAAGACCTGGAATCTTATTCCCCTCCACACTCGTTCACAACCAAACTACATGAGCTTCCGTAAGCAGCTAAAAACCTTTCTCTTTCCTTGACGAGTTTGAATTGAGTATTTGTGTACCTCTTAGCGCTGGGATGCCCTTGGGTAACCAGGCGCTCTATAAGTGCTACATCATTCATTCATTCATTCTTGGGCCTCTGGAGGTTGTTCCTGCTGTTGGGATCTGGAAAAGCAATGCAGCTACAAAAAAATCGATGCTTTGCCCTTCTTGCAGCTGTTTTCCCGATGCAGCACCGCTGTGCGAGAAGACTCTCCATGCATTGCTGTGCCGCTGCCAACACCGATGTAGCACCTGTCACCACTGCAAGAATCGATGCATTGAGGGATCGCAGCTGAAGAAACAACGCAGCACCGCTCGATGCCACCGTGCTGATCAACGCCGCATCACGGATTTCCACTCATCGTATCTGTGTGGCAAGTTTTCCTGATGCACCGCCTGTGGACCAGAATCGTCTTGGACTCAATGCATCACTTCCCCCTACAGACCGGACACAACGCATCGCTTTTCCTGTGTGCAGCAGAACTGTCGCATTGTCTCCCCAAAGTCTCAGGAACTGACGCATCTCTTTGTGTTCTCGACGCTTCCCATCTCTGCGGTTGTTTGGCCTTGTGAATTGTTTTGTTTGCAACTACATTTACTTTGGGAGAAATCACGCATCCATAGTTTTCTTTGTACCTTGTTGCTTAAAATCTTTTTAAAGTTATATTCTTAATACTTGTATGTTGGATTTTGTTGTTTTTGTCTTGTTGAGTTTAGATAAAGATACTTTATTTTTCTAAACTGGTGTGGTGTCCATTTGTGGTGTTATCACTGTATTACTGTGTGTTTTGAGGACAAATACTTTACACATTGCCTTTGGGATAGGCCTGTCTGCTCGTGCCAAGCTACCCAGGGGGTGTGCAGGGGTTATCTAAAGTGTGTATCCCCCTTACCCTGACTAGAAGCAAGAGTCCTTATTTGGACAAAGGTGCCTACCTCTGCCTACTAGAGACCCCCATCTCTAACAGGCCCTTGTAACATTTTGTACACATAAGGTATCCACACCAAATTTGTGTCCTTTTCAACATCCTGAGGATTTTAAAGGTACCTAGGGTTTGTGGATTCCCCTGGAGGGGACCTAGATCTCAGCCAAAATACAGAAACAATTTTTTGGTGGAAAAGTGGGGAAAAAGTGCTGCAGAAGAAAGCGTCTGATCCCTGCAAATGGTATCAACAAAGGGTTTGTGGTGCTGAACTCATCATCTTCCCTGCTTTCAGGAACAGGCAGACGATTGTCAGAAAACCAAAATTTTCTACACATTTTTGGCATTTTACTTGGACATTTTTACTATTTTTGGTGCTTTCATCCTCTTTCCAGTTAGTAGTAGAAATGGGTGTGAAAGCAATAATGGATCCCGG
This sequence comes from Calotriton arnoldi, assembly GCA_963921515.1. NCBI lineage: Eukaryota > Metazoa > Chordata > Amphibia > Caudata > Salamandridae > Calotriton > Calotriton arnoldi. The sequence continues at coordinate 465,674 of CAWUFW010008911.1, read as the reverse complement.
AAAGCTATATATTTCAGAAAAGTATACAAAATTCTGAATTTAGCAAGTGGTCATTTATGTAGCTCATTCAAGGTTTTCCTATAACAGTTGAAATAAAAATATATTGAAATTGAGTTGAAAAAAACAGCCATTTATGTCAACATTTTCACCTGTAACTTCTTCTAACTATGGCAGATTTTTTAAAGCAATATAGAGTTACATCTGCTGGACACTTCTGGTTGTGTTGATATATAAGACTTGTAGGTTGACCAAGAATCCGAGGTACTCAGAGCCAAGAACTGAGATGTGCCTTGCAATGGGTTTTCATTGTGTACCGGGTATATAGCTATTCGTTTGGTAAAACATAAAGAGTGAAAAATAGGTATCAAGGACACCTATGTATCTCTGAAATGGGAACAAAATATAGAGTTTAGAAGCAGTAGTTATTTGCACATCTCTGAAATTGTGGGTACCCATACTAGCATGTGAATTAGAGGACATTTTTCAAAGTGACTTCTTTTTTACACATTGTCTTGCATTTGGAAGGCAGAAATAAATAGAAAGTCAATAGGTAATAACAGTTGTTCTACAATTCTGTGTTCCCCTGAGTCTCCCGATAAAAATGGTACCTCACTTGTGTGGGTATGCCTAGTGCCTGTGGCAGGAAACTGCCCAAAGTGCAACATGGGTGCATCACATTTTCCAGTAAAACAGACCCTTTTTTGCAATGTCCCTAGCTGTGGATTTCAGACCCTAGCGCAGCCGGCACCTGAGGAAACCTAGCAAACCTGTATATTTTTTAAAACTATACACGTAGGGGATTTCCAGGATGGGGTGACTTGTGTGGCTATCACCAGGTTCTGTTACCCAGAATCCCTTGCAAACCTCAAACTTTATAAAACAAAAACACATTTTCCTCACATTTCATTTATGGAAAGGTCTGAAATCTGTGGGAGCCACAAACTTCCACCCACCCAGCATTCCCACATGTATCCCAATAAAAATTATACCTCACTTGTGCAGGTATGCCTAGTGTCCGTGACAGGAAATGGCCCAAAACGTAACATGGACACATTACATTTTCCTACAAAAAGGACCCTTTTTGTGCAATGTGCCAAGCTGTGGATTTTGGTACCTAGCTCAGCCGGCACCTAGGGAAACCTAGCAAACCTGTATATTTTTTAAAACTAGGTTGCCCGGGGAATTCAGGATGGGGTGTCTTGTGTGGCTCTCACCAGGTTCTGTCAACCTAGAATCCCTTGCAAACCTTAAACTTTATAAACAAAACACATTTTCCTCACATTTCTGTGATGGAAAGTTCTGGAATCTGCGTGGATCCACAAACTTCCACCCACCCCGCGTTCCCCAAAGTTTCCCGATAAAAATGGTCCCTCACTTGTGTGGGTAGGCCTAGTGCCCGTGACAGGAAACGGCACAAAACACAACGTGGACACATCACATTTTTCCAGTGAAAACTGACCCTTTTTTTGCAATGTGCCTAGCTGTGGATTTTAAACCCTAGCTTAGCCAGCACCTAGGGAAACCTAGCAAACCTAAACATTTTTAAAAATGAGACACCCAGGGAAATATAGGATGGAGTGACTGGTGTGGCTCTCACTAGGTTTTGTTACCCAGTATCCCTTGCAAACCTCAAACATTGTAAAAAAAAACATTTTTCTCACATATATGTGATGGAGAGTTCTGGAATCTGTGTGGATCCACAAACTTCCACCCACCCAGCATTTCCCAAAGCCTCCCAATAAAAATGGTACCTCACTTGTGTGGGTGGGCCTAGTGCCCACGGCAGGGAAGGCACCAAAACGTATTGCGGAGACATCAAATTTACCAATAACAAAGCGACCTGGTTCTGCAAAGGGGGTCACAAGGGTTTTTGGCCCGGGGTTCGGCGGCCAACTAGGGAAACCTACCAAACCGAAACATTTCTGAAAACTAGACACCAGGGGAAGTCCAGGGAGGTATGGCTTGCATGGATCCCCAAAAGTTTTCCTACCCAGAATCCCCTGCAAACCTCATATTTAGCTGAAAAAATCTAATTTTTCTCATGTTTCTGTGTGAAAAAGTTGTGGGATCACCGGGCTGACACAAATTTCACACCACCCAACGTTCCCCCAGGTCTCCCGATAAAAAATGGTACCTCACTTGTGTGGGTGGGCCAAGTACCCGTGGCAGGGAAGGGCCCAAATGTATTGTGGAGTCATCAAAATGACCAATCATAAAACAACATGGTTTTGCAACAGGGGGTCACCTGGGTTTTTGACCCTGGACTCGGCGGTCATCTAGGGAAACCCACCAAGCACAGACATTTCTGAAAACTAGACACCAGGGGGAGTCCAGTGAGGTATGGCTTGCATAGATCCCCCAACGTTTCCTACCCAGAATCCCCTGCAAACCTCAAATTTAGCTGAAAAAATCACATTGGAAGAAGGCTCCGGAGTCCTGACCCCTGCTTGAAAAGGGGAACTCTAACAAGACCTCAAGGACCGTTGAATCCTGAATCCTAGGGAATGAAACTGCTTTCCAAAGGTGATGTGGTTAGCCTTATACTTGTCTGTTTCAGGGACACAAAAAAAATAAAAGGACTCCAGTGGGCATGGGTTACACTGAAATGTTATACACCCCAAGGTTTTACCTCAACCTCAATGCCCACATCCACTGTCGCAGAGACAGTGTTAAACCTCAATTTTCATGAGACAATGTATCCCATGATAAGGCACCTCCTAATGCATCAAAATGTGAAGAATACAATCAAATGAATAAATGGGGTCCCTCAATAACTGAGTTTAAATCAATGGGAACGTTAGATGGTTTTATTACAGAATTAAAAAAATTAAGCAGTACAGAGTCAATGCCATAAAGGCTCTCAATGGAAATTATACAGAAAATGCAAAAATCTGAAATTATTTATGACTCAAGCGGGCAGAAAAATTGGGAGAGTCACATTCAGCATCCCTCGTAGGGCAGGAAAGTCTTCTGGCACCCTCCCCAAATTGAGGGTTTTATACATTACTTCTCATGTGCCATTACAAGATTTGCAGACTCACTGTGATGTGAAAAAATGTAGCATTCCATCAGCAATCATAACACATGAAAAATAAACGTCATTTTGCCTTAACATCTACTCACTACCCCACTATGTGAATAATTATTCAGCACTCTCAATGCTAATGTCATCCAGAGATGCTAGAGAAAAACCAGATACAGGAACAGTACCATCTTATTTGAATGAATAAGGCACAGTGAACCAACCAAAAGAAATGTTGTTAGGGGTGACCAAAAGTTAATTGAGAGCAGACTAACAATAACAGTGGAAATAAACCAATACTTCTTAGCTTGACTGTGTGCTGCAGAATTAGTGATTAGAGACATGAGCTGGAGGGACAGAGACATGAATGAGAGGGATGAGTTCCATTTTGGAAAATATGGTGTTTAACACACTACATTTACACTAAGGTGTGCAGGTCGGAAGACCTGTTGACCAGAAGGGTCAGAAGACCTTTATGTAAAACAAAGGAAACAGGGGATACCTTCTTCTGGGGTAATGCAATTCAAAATAAAGAGTATCCCTCTGCCAAACGAGAGAAGATAGGGTGGAGTGTGCATCAATTCAAAGAAAAGTGGGAAAAAGAAAAAATCCTTTTTTATTTAAACCCATCGCTCACTCTAGTTGTGACATGCTTCATCAACGGGTTCACCCTGACTCCTAAAGGTCAGGGTGAGCTCGACCATATTCCAAGCAGCTCTTTGTGCATAAATAGTCGGGGGAGCTATCCTTTCCCTTTATTAACGGAGTGGGTAGTAATGATTAGAATAGACTATGTGAAGTGGCAATTGGGATTTAATGGTCCTATGACCCTTGTGGAAAAAAACAAATATCTGTTGAAAAACTTAAAAATTAACAAACAATTTTGTTAAAAGAATGATAATAAACATTTCTTCTTTTGTTCTTATTTCTTCAATAAAAATAATCAAGAATCAAACTTTTTAATGTTTCTTCCTCTTACATTTGGTTTGAAAATTCTTAAAATTTGATTTAGTCTTTAACACTGTTAATAATTCACAAGTTGTTTCTTCTTTGGGTGCACTTTTCAAAAGTTTAATGGCAAACATTTATTTGACTGTATGTTTCTGGTTCTGACTTTTCTTCTTCTTCTTCCTCAGATACCAATGCTACATACATCTATTCAGGTGAAGCATACTTTCCATTAGGTCTTTTAGCAGCTGGTGATTCACTTTTCCTATTCTCTGAGTCTACTTCAATTACTGCCAGTGCTGTTTTTTACAGGTTTTGGGTGACTTGGTTGCCATATGCCTTGTATCATATGACCACTGCTGAAGCTCCTCTACTTACTTATGGACTTGAACTTTGATCAGCATCAGTAACATGATCTACTGTGAATTGTGTTCTTCCTCTGGGGGTGCTTATTACTTGAAATTTCAACTGAGGTCTTTCATTGTTTGGATCAGACTATTTCTTCTTGCTTCCATCCATGCCTTTGACATTGTAACAGCTCTTCCCTCTTACTCGTACTTTGAAACTAGACACTATTGCTCCTACCTTCTCCAGGAGCTTCACTTTCACCAACAAGAGTTTCTATTTGAGTATCTTCACCAGTTTCCTTTCAAATTGGTCACTCCCCTGGATCCACACTACAAACTTGAGCTTGACTATGTGGAATCATTGGTTGTTTTCACCAGGTCTTCATCCACCGCATTCACTATTTTAATGCCAGTGGTGTGGATCAACTTTGGAATTCTGGCACACTTCCCGCAGTGTTAGTCACTAGTATAACTTGATAAGGGCCATGCTACCTTTCCTCAAGACAATTTTTACGAATATTTCTTTGGACGACCACTCAATTGCCTGAGTTGAACAAATGACATTAAATTCCTTTGGCTGGTACTGTTGCCAACAGATTTTGCCGTATCAGCTAGACCTTTGCAGTAATCTAGAATGATGCCATCAGTAATTGAAACAAGTGTAGCTGAAGAAGTATAAGTCAATCTCACTGGTCTTCCCATCAATACTCCATGGGGTGAGAGACAAATCTTTTGTCAGCAGTACTTCTGATACTCATCAAGACAGGAGGAAGAGCATCTGGTTATTTCAAACCAGTAGAAGAATATACTTTGCCCACTTTATTTGTTATGGTTCCATTAATTCTCTCAACTATTACAGCAGATTGAGGATAATAACTACAATTGAACCACTTGTCAATTTCGAGAGCTGTACAAATCAATTGCAAAATCTGGTTTTAAATTGTGAGTCACGATCTGTCTCAATAGAGGTCAGCAGGCCAAATCTTGGAATCAATTCCCGAAACAGCAGTTTATCAAGTGTAATACTGTCCGATCTCCAGGTGGAATAGGCCTCAACCCATTTAGAGAACAAGGCATACACTCACAGAATGTATTTAAGGCCATTGTAAACTGTCATTTCACTCAAATCTGCCTGCAGTTCTGTAAATGGACCCTCTGATTTGTCAATATGACTCATAAGAACAGTAGTTTTTCTGCCTTCATTATTTTTTCTAACAGGTCAAACAATGACTTCTCAAATACTCTGCAGTATATCTAAATTTTGTGTTTACCCAATGCTTTGTAAATATCCTCACCATGGAATCAATCTGAATGTGATTGATTGTCCAAATATCTGCCCATGGGATGTAACATTGTATCAGGCAGTACATATTTATATTTAGGAGTGATATATAGGTCCTTCCAATTTTTTCTTATATCCCATTATTTTCTATTTTCTTTTCTCACCTTCTGGAGTTTCTTCTTGTAGATCTCTCGATTCACTTAAAGAAGTCTGAACTCTACTTTGCAAGAAACAACTCACATCTTCTGTGTTTACAGTGGAATTTACTTTTGTTCCATCTTTTTCTGTTGCTTGAATCACTGCTTCATTTTCAAGCGCACAACATCAAGCCACTTGATCAACATATTTATTTCCAAAAGTAACCATATCTTTTCCAGTCTTCTAAGCAGTGCACCTGACTGCATCAAAATCTTTTGGTTGTTGTATTGCTTACAATAAATCAAGTATATTGAGACTGTTCCTGAAAAGAGCTTCAGAAGATATCATAAATACCTTTTCTGACCAGAGTTACCCGAATCATAGGCCATTCCAAAGCCATATTGGCTGTCTTATAAATTGTCACATTCAAATTTTCTGACAAACAACAAGCTCTTGTCAGTTCAACCAGCTCTGCCACTTGCACTGAAGTTACATTCATCAGATGTGATGCCTCCACAAATACAGAACTGTGAGAAACTGGGTTGTTGCTTGAGGAGGGTATGAGCCCTCTTCAAGCAACAGCCACAATCTCCCTTAGGGTGAACCACTAAAGTTACAAAATTCACCTGGGAACTAACTTTCTGATAGCTTGGCACAAAAGCAGTCAAGCTATACTTAGAGACAATGTGTAAAGTATGTATGCAGCACACAAACAGTAACAATGTGAAAACACAACACAAGAAAAATCCCACACCAATTTAGAAAAATAGAGTACATTTTAACAAATTATATGACATCACAATGAAAAATATCCAAAGAGTAGAACTGAAGTTATGAATTATTGAATTTTTTAGTGAAAGCTAGTTCCTAAAAGAGTGCCAACAGCAGACATCTAGTCGTGTGAAACCGGAGCAAGGTCAGAAGTTATGGCCAACCATGATGGAATGAGATTTGGGTACACAAATTGGAATTGACCCAGTTTTGACTTCCCTTAGGAAGTAGAAGAAATTCTGTAGAAAACTGTCCAAAAAGTTAAAGGCCAGTGGGGTGAGGCACTTGGCAGTGTCCAAGGAGGAGATGTCGTTGTCGGAGTAAATAATCCTTTGTTCGGATGTAGCCTTTTTTTGGGAAGTCAAAGATTTCCAGTGGGACGAAGCAGCAGGTTGTAGTCGATGAAGACTCCACATGGCTGGATACCCCTTCTGCGAGGAGTCACTGAATAGGATTTACTGCTGCAGAGAATCACATACTAGGAGCTGCCACGAAGTCAGGCTGCAGATGCGTCTTCTGCAGATCAATGAGCAGGCTGATACCAGTCTCATCTCGTTTCTCAGAGCACTTTTTAGTCCCACGATTTAGATTTTAGCTACTTGGGCACTTTCACCTCCTGTTTCAAGGATCAAGGACTGGAAAGGCACTATGTGGAGGGCCAGGACTCACTTAGACAAGATCTAGGTGCGGGTACAAGATGGTTGGAGCCTTTCCTGTCCATGAGGCTATAATCAGGAGGCCAGCCAACAAGCCCTTGGAGTCACAGCTGGAAGTCATGGGTTCAAGTAAAAGAACAGGGCTCAAGAAACAGGGGAAATCTCTGGGGCTCAAAGCAGGGTTCAGGCAGCAGAGCAGTCCTTCTTGGTTCACCAAAGTAGTCCCTCTGAAGTACACAGTAGCCCACAGCAGCAGGCAGTCCTCTGAGAGTTCTTCCACAGGTCCAGGAGTGAACTGAAGAGTGGGTATAAGAGTCTCCTTTTATCCCTGTTGCCTTCATTGGAGTGGAGAAGTTTCTAAAAGATCCCCTTTCAAGTTGTTTGGAATTTACAGCCTCCCTGCTCTGGCTCCAGGATGGCTAGAGGCTCAATGGACTAGTGTGAAGTTCTTTGTGTGAGAACAGAGCTCACCCTGTTAATATGTAATTGGGGATGTGCCCAGCTCTGTCCCCTCATCCTGCCTGAGGTGGCCCATCCAGGATCATGTAACCCTCTATTGTGTGGCAGTGTGGGAGGAATATATAAAGGTCAACTGCCACTCACACATAGTCATGTGATCTAGGAACAGGCTGCAGACACCTAATATTTGGGAGAAGAAAATAATAACTTTCTAAAAGTGGAATTTTCAGAATTTCGACTTAAAATCTGAGTTGGCCATTTAAGAGTATTTTAAATGATAGTTTCTCGGACATGACTTACTTTACATGTTCCCAATCCAAAGTTAGCACTTATTAAATGTAATAAGGTAATGCAATGCTATCCTATGGATGTTAGAAATGGGGGTCTGTAGTTGGCAGTGGGATGCACATTTTTCCAAGCAGGGACCCTTCCTTCTAGTCAGAGTTACACACTTTAGATAACCACTGCTCACCCCCTTGGTAGCTTGGTACGAGCAGACATGCTTATCCCAAAGGCAATGTGTAAGTATTTGTACCCAAACACACAGTAAACCAGTGAAAACACCAGAAATGGACACCACACCAGTTTAGAAAAATAAAGTATCTTTATCTAAACTAAACAAGACCAAAATGACAAAAATCCAACATACATGTATCAAGATATACTTTTAAAACAGTTACTTTTAAATAGCACTTGTAGAAACAAAATAGCTCCACCTGAGGCTATTAGAACGTTGTGACAGGCACAAATCCAAAGTATGGCGCCGACTGCAAGGTGCGTGGCATCGGGCCCAGAGTCGCAAGGACTCCCAAACAACAGTACCTTGGAAACGAAGTCTATGGATGGTGCACAGCATCGTGGAGGTGAGGCGTCAGTGCTGAGGCGAGGCTGGTTCCCTGGTGTCCAGGGCGGAGGTGAGGCATTGAGTCCATGAGGAGGCAAAGCTTCAAATCCAGGACAGGGGAAGTTACGCGGTGTCAATGGTGAGGTATTGGTTCTGGTGAGGGTGAGTCAATGCGAAGTTGAAGAGTTAATGAAATCACCCTTGTCGGTTATTGGCTCCACGATAATGTGATGCTGGGGCTGGCGGTGATGGCATTGGTGCAAGTGCTGGCATCAGGAAGGCCAATAACTGCAGGTGGCGAAGGGTGTCAAAGGGTGTCGAAGGGCATCGGAGCTACGGAGCAGGTGGGCCGGTGCATCATGCACTTCACGAACGGTGCCCCCGGCCTCTGTGCAGTTCTCGGCATCACTGGCGGTGTTGCTGACAGTGTTGAAGTTGTTTTTCTTGCTTTGCACCACCAAACCCACAATTCTCAGGTCCCAGGAACTGGAATTGGTGCCCTTTTGAATGCAGGAGTCCACAGAGGAGTCCAGGTGCTAGTCAGTGGGTTGCAGGTGAAGTCTTTGTGGCCCAGAGATGTCAGAACAGGAAGCCAGAGCACAGGCCCTTGGAGATTCTTCTTCACGCAGGTTCACAGCAAAGTTCCAGTCTTTGTCCTCTCCTTGGCAGAAGCAGCAACTGCAGGCCAACCCAGCAAAGAACACACAGCAAAGGGGCAGTACTCCTGCTTACAGCTCTCCAGCGCTTCTCCTTGGCAGAGGTTCCTCTTGAGTCCAGAAGTGATCTAATTCTCTGGGGTTTAAGGTCCAATACTTATACCCCAATTTCTCTTTGTTCCCTTTGTGGTAAGGGTCTTTGAGCCTAGTCCAAACCAGTTCTGTCCTCTATGGTGCAGCATTACCACAGGAGGTGGAGACAGCATTGTGCAAAGAAGACACAGCCTGTTCAGGTGCAAGTGAAACTCCTCCCACCACTCTAAATGCAGTCAAGGTATATTCAGCCCAACTATGAGTCACTCAGGAAAAGCAGGACACACCTCAACCCCCCTTGTGACTGTCTACAGTGAATGCACATCCCCAGCTCCTGTCCCTCCAAAACCAGACAGTCAATACACAAACAGCAGAGGCACACAGAATGGTTAAACAAGAAAATGTCTGTTTTTTAAAAGTGGCATTTTGAAACACATAATTTAAAAGCCATCTTCCTACAAAGATGTGTTATTAAATTGTGAGTTCAGAGAGCCTAAACTTTATTTCACCATCTTGTCACAATGGAAAGTTATACTTGTAAGATGTTACAAAACAACTCCTTTGCTAGCCTATGGGACAGGTAGCCTTTCAATAGTAAAAAACGAAATTGGCATTATTTCACTATCAGGACATGTAAAACACACAAGCACATGTCCTACCTTTTACAGACTGTTATAATGTTATTCATATTATATTCATTTACCATGATTTTCTCTATGTATGCAATGACATGTATGTTTTGGTGTATTCCTGCCTCCCCATCCCTCATCCCCAACTGGTATATCTCTGCGCTCTGACAGTTGGAATGTAGTCAGAGTAGCTGAGTGAAGTGACACTGGAGGTGACTTGCCTTTGTTTAATTAACTTCTCTACAAAGAAGCATTCATTTCTTAACACTAGCAACAAGGGTGGGATACTTCAAGCGCACAGGGGACAGCTGGAGACACCTTCACCCCTGTTTATCATCGGTCACTCACAGCACAGTGAGGCACCTATCGGAGAAAAACGTGTAAGCAGAAAATGATTGGTTGGAATACGATTCTACGCCAGGCAAAGGGGACTTGTAAATCATTCTTGCAGTGACAGTCTCATTGTTGAAAGTAGGAAGTGTTGTGTAGTTGTGTATATATTAAATTGCCTTCCTGACGACCTGTGTTGTCAACTGTCAGCTGTCACCTCTTTAGTACCAACAGGAGCAGGATGTGAAGCTATTGATTTTCGGTTAACTCAATATCACTATAAACCTACTGCTGTGTTAATAGCTGGATAGGAAACTCCCTTTCCTCAGTAGACTCTTCACCGCTTGCCACCATTCTAATCTAAACGCCGCGTGTGTGTCGACTGGAATTCTGACAGGCTCCAGTGGCTTTTCGGTCTAAGACGACGGAACCTGACCAAGGGTGTGCCCCAGAGCTAATGCTTGAGCCCTACATTGTTTAACATCTATATTGCCCCCTTGGTCAACCTCCTTAGGTCCTGCGGCTTATTGCCCATTTCTTACGCGGATGACACCCAGCTCCTCTTCTCCTTTAACAAATCTCACTCGTCGGCTCAGTCCACCTTTTCAGAGGGAATGACTGCAATTGCCCTCTGGATGAAAAGCAATTTTCTCCAACTTAACGCAGGTAAGACGGAGATTATGCTCTTTGGGGACGCCCCCCTTCTATGTTCCCCAGACTGGTGGCCTGCAGCCCTTGGCACCCCTCCTGGCCCTAAAGACCTAGTTAAAAACTTGGGCATTCGCCTTGATCGTGCCTTAACATTAAAGGAGCATGCTGCCCACACAGCTAGCACCTGCTTTTATGTGTTGGGTTTGCTTAGACGTGTCTTCCCCTTCTTGCCAGATCATACCCACAAAACTCTCATTCAGACCATGGTTATGAGCCGCCTCGACTACTGTAATGCTCTCCTTGTCTCTGCGAATGAGTCATCCCTCAGTAGATTGCAGGTGGTCCAGAACACCGCAGCGCGACTCATCACGAATGCTCCTTTTAAAACTTCATCCCTTCCCCTTCTCCACCGGCTCCACTGGCTCCCAATCCGCAAGCGTGTGAAATTCAAAATCTGTTGTATTGTCCATAAAGCCTTGTATAACAAAGGTCCTCTCTACATCTCTAAGAAACTTAAGCCTTACGTTCCCTCCAGGACCCTTAGATCAGGAAGCAAATCTCCTCTTTTAGTTCCCAGGGTTAGGAAAACGAGACTAGGTGGGAAATCATTCTCCTACCTTGCTCCCCTGCATTGGAACCAGCTTCCCACTCACCTGAGACAATGCCCCGACTATCCACGCTTCAGGAAACTACTTAAGACCACCTTGTTCTGACATTTTCCGTCAGCCCGCACAGTAGCTCCGTCCAAAGCGCAGAGATACCCCTCCGGGGGGGGATTCAGGCGATATACAAACCCATAAATAAATAAATAATACCCATAGGGGGAGAAAAGTTTTCTCCATTCAGAAAACAGCATATTCTTTTGCATAATCTGGGGGTTCAGGGTAGAAAAATGTATGTAAATGTAATGACTCATTAATATGTGATCAGTTAGTTAGGTGCACTAATAACATAAAACATTCAAGATTAATTGCTTGCACGTAAACCAGATCTCAGGGATGCTTTAGAAATTGCCAAAAGCATAGAACACACTGTGGAATGTAAAAGTTATGAAACAACATTTAATAAATGAAGAGATACATGAAATACACATGACAAAGAAAGTGAAAGCAGTATTTTAGAAGAGAATAACAGACAGGCAGACAATAAAGCAAAATTCAAATTGCGTCTTGAGAATGTGGAGCCAAGATCTTATAGGTGTGGTAATAGTACACATTTGGCAAACAGTCCCAGTTGCCCAGCACATTCAAGTATGTGTAGGAAATTTAACAAATGGGGAACCAAGCAAGGGCCTGCAAGAACACAGAAAACAAATAAGTACATGCCATAGTGGGAAGTGAAGATTGTAACGAACAATTCATTTTCCAGATTGACTCTACAAGACAATAATTTACACCAATCATATCCCACATGTTATATAAATATGGATGGGGATGAGGTAAACGTTTTTGCAGACTCTTGCTCTCCTTACACATTGATTGGGAATGATGCATTTGCAAGCAAATTTGCATGTGAAGGTTACACATTACAAGAAGCAGACATCAAACCGAGTGGTTACAACAAGGACCCCATACCCCTGTTAGGCTGGACTACTATGTGCATTGAATTTAAAGATCGCTTGACAGTTGGGAAAATATAATTAACTTAAAAGTGGTCCAACCATCTAGGGTGGTGGCACCAAAAAGAGTTAGGGATGAAATTAGACCCCAATAATCCAGAACGTGTTGTTATGTGAAATGTCTTACACTGGGAAGGAAGTGTGTGTGGAATATCCTGAACTATTTGGGAACAAGTTAGGACTTTTACGTAACTATCAACACAAGATAAAGTTGAAATACAATGCTCAACCAGTTGTACATAAAGTTAGAGCGATTCTGCATCTCATGGGAGAACCGCTAAAGGAGAAACTTGAGAAACTGGCGAAACAAGCGGTAATAGAACCTATAGAAAGTTCTGAATGGCTGACACCTATTGTCGAGATAAACAAGGCTGGGGGAAAAGGTATCTGGTTATCCATAGACCTCAGAGTTCTTAATGCTTGTATATGGGTAGATCGTTTTCCCCTCCCAAGAATCAACAAAATGTTGAGCATGTTTGGTAGAGCAAGTTGTTTCAGTGTAATTGACCACTGTCAGCTTACCATCAGGTAGAACTCCATCCGGAGTCGAGGTCATTAACATCTTTCATCATTCCATTTGGAGCTTACAGTATTGCAGAATGCCCTTCGGACTTCCCTCTGCAACTGCTGTATTCCAAAGGATACAGCATCACGTTTTAAAAGGTTTAGATAGAGTCATGTGTTTCCAAGATGACATTCTAGTCTATGGCAAATCTGATGCTGAACACAATTAAACCTTAAGTGCAGTTATTTCAGCCCTAAAAGAAGTGGGGTTAAACCTGAAGTTGGAGAACTGTCAGATTGCAGTGGGTTTGGTAGATTATCTGGGGCACATGATCTTAAAGATGGCATTAGAACTAAAGTTGATCTTGTGGAGGTAGTCCGAGATGCATCACCACCTTTTACCAAGGATGAACTCAGATCCTTTTTAGGTTTAGCAGAATACATGGCTAAAGTCATAAAAATAATTTGCAGCGAACGTTTCTCCATTAAGGAAAATAATGAAAAAGGGGAGTTATTTTGAATGGAACACCAAACTTCAATTTACTTTCAATGAGATAAAACAGGCTATTGCAAGTGCACCTAGTTTGGGTAATTTTGATGAGAAACGTAAGACCATTTTAACCACTGATGCAAGTACAAAGGGTAGAGGAGCTACCTTGACACAGTTAGTGGATCACAAGGAAAGCATTGTGGCTTTATCATCCCGTGCCCTTAAAGGATCAGAAAGCAACTACTCTACGGTGGAAAGGGAAGCATTAGCATGCTATTGGGCAATACTGCACTTTAGATACTTCTTATGGGGTTTACCATTCACCTTGCGAGCCAACCACAAACCCCTTATTTCTCTGTTCTCTTGTAAAGGCATATAACATGCTACTCCCAGGGTTTCAAAATGGGTTCTGGGTTTGGAAGGATACAATTTTAAAATGGAATACTTCCCAGGAAGTAAGAATCTGGTAGGGGACTGTCAGTCTAGGTTGTCTATTGAGGGGAAAAGAAAATTTTGGTTAACAACCTAGAAGAACCAGTTTTTGTGATTGATATTCCTGGTATCACTAAGGAGGAATGGGAAGTGGGCATGGCAGCAGACCAAACATTGGCCAAAGTAAGAATTAAAATAATCAAATGGTGGCCTAACAGACAGCCCTATTGATGATCTGCAGTTTTTTGGGGGAATCAGGCAAGAATTGTTCATTGATGGTAATACTGTGAAAAGAGGCAACAAGGTAATCCCACCTAGAGAATTGTGGGACAGGATTGTAGACTTAGCTCATGAGGGTCATCCGGGAAGGAATTATACCAAGAGTAAAGCAAGAGCCCTCTATTGGTTTCCAGGTATGGATACTTTATTGGAGAACAAGGTAAAAGGATGTGTGAGTTGTGCTGCTAGCGATAAAACCAGGGTGATCAGGAAGACTCCTATTTCACAGGTAGAGGTTCCAAATAAACAGTGGGACAAGTTGGCACTGGATATTATCGGACCACTTAAACTCACGACTAATGAGGGAATGCACACGTTAGTCTTAATAGACTATCACTCTTGTTGGATTGTGACTTAAATTGTTTATTCCATCACTACTAATGTTTGCTTCAGTAGAGATGAACAATGCTTTATCCAAGTTGTCTGTTAAACACCTCAGAACAGCCTTATATTGCCCCAGAGCAATTGGTCTGGTGGAAAGGACAAACAGAATGATTAAGGAGCATTTTCAGTTAGCCATGACTACAAAAGATCCAGTGGAGAAAGCCATATGTGAGATGCTATGGTCCTACCATACTTAACTCAACACTATTACAGGACTTTCTCCTTTCATGTCATTGAAAGGCAGAGTACCAGGAACTAAATTACTTCCCAATTGGTTGGGAGGAGTGCATCCTATTTGGGTTGAGAGAGAACGTGTTAAAGAACGTCTCAAGCAACACCAAGAACAGTACATCACACAATATAACAAAAGACAAGAAGTAACCAGAAGGAGATGGGAAGTTGGTGATAGAGTAGTGGTGAAACTCCTCAATCTGCATAAGAACATAAGTGGTTGTTATTCAAGTCCCGAAGAAATAACACATGTACACAACAATGTGGTGGTTTTGGATGATGGCAAAATATGGAGCATGGGTAGGGTGTCCAAATGTCCTGTTATACCTACACATCCATCTGGCCCAGTTACTTTCTTTACTACAAATAAGAAGAGGCAGGGAGATTACTCCTCAACGAGATTACAGAAAACACCTCAGTGGCATAAGGATTATGTTATTAAGTAGTTGGAGTTGTATGTATCCCCAGTAGGTGTTTTTACAGCACCTAATATAGGATTTCTCTGTTTCTATTCATAATGGAATCTACACATTTGGGGGCATATCTACAAGGGCTGGCGATAAAATTATTGCCGCTTTAGCGTCCGTTTTCGGACGAAAAGCGGCGATAATTTTAACGTCCTATTAGCAAGGACACGCTAACGCGTGAATCCATGCTTCTTCGCCCTTTCTCCCATCGCCCAGCTTTGCATCTCTAATGAGATGCAAAGTGGGCGTTCCTCCCCAGAATAACGGGAGAAATGTCGCTAAGCGACATTTCTCCTATTATCAAGCCTCACGCTATGAAGCATAGCGACATGCAAAGTAGCGATAACCTCTGTTATCGCTACTTTCCTTACGCCTGCTTCAAGACTGACTTAGCCATGATATCCTATGTAAGGTGGATATCATGGCTAAGTATGTCTTGCCCTATCAGCAACCTATCGCCAAACCTTGTGCGATTATCGCTGTATTTCCAGCGATAATCGCACAATTGGCAGCTTGCGCTCTGCATTTTATCGCTTTGGAGATAAGCGTTGCTGATAGCACGCTATCTCCGCGATAAAATTCAGAGTTGGCCGGCGATAATTATCCTCGCGCTAAGAGCGCTGAGCGATAATTATCGCATGGCCTTGTAGATATGCCCCTTGGATTTCTTTCTTTCATGAAGTATGTTTCTTTTCTTTTATAGGAAGAATATGTTTTATAATGTTATTCATAATATATTATATTCATGTACCATGATTTTCCCTATGTATGCAAAGACATGTATGTTTTGGTATGTTCCTGCCTCCCCCCTCCTCCCTGCCTAGTATATCTCTGCACTCTGACAGTGGAATGTAGTCAGAGAAGCTGAGTGAAGTGACACTGGAGGTAACTTGCTTTCGTTTACTAAATGTTTAATTCTCTACAAATATGCGTTCATTTCTTAACACATACACTGCACCCTATCCATGGGGGCACCTTGGGCCTACCTGAGGGGGTGCCTTATATGTAAGAAAAGCAAAATTTGGGGCCTGGCAAGTGGGTGAACTTGCCAAGTTGACATGGCAGTTACAAACTGCACGCGCAGGCACTACAGTGGCAGGTCTCAGACACATTTACAGGGCTACCTCCGTTGTTGGCACAATCAGTGCTACAAGCCCACTAGTAGCATTTGCTTTACAGGCACTGGCACACTCAGTGCAATATACTAGGGACCTACCAGTAAATCAAATTTGCCAATCATGGATAACCCATCAGAATCACAATTTACGCAGAGAGCATATGCACTTTAGCACTGATCAGCAGTGGTAAAGTGCCCAGAGTCCTAAAGCCAACAGAAACAGGTCAGGAAAAATAGGAGGAAGAAGCAAAAAGTTTAGGGATAACCTTACAAAAAGTGCCAATTCCAATACTATGGGAGAGGTAGGCCTCACAGTGGTGAAAAACAAATTTGTGAGCTTTTCATTATCAGGACATGTAAAACCTGAAAGTACATGTCTAACCTTTTAAGCAGAATGAACCCTACCCTATGGGATGTCTTGGGCCTACCTTAGGGGTAACATATATGTAATAAAAAAGGAGGTTTCGGCTTGGCAAGGGGAAAGTTGAATTAGCAAATTAAAACTGCATAGAGGCTGCAATGGCAGACCTGGGACATGTGTTAAGTGGCTCCTTAAGGGGGAGGAACAGTAAGTGTGACAGGCCCACTAGTAGCATTTAATTTACAGGTCCTGGAAATATGGTATACTATTTCATTAGGGACCTATAAGTAAATTAAATATGCCAATCAGGTGGAAGTCAATTATTCCATATTTTAGAGAGTGAACAGAATCACTTTATCATTGGTTAGCAGTAGTACAGTGCAGAGAGCTCTAAGACCAGCAAACAAAAATATCAGAAAAAAAGGAGGGTGAAGGCAAACGATTGGGGGAAGACCATCCTAAGGTTGACAGGTCTACCAGGAACATACAGCATAACCAACCTTCAGTGCTACTTGATGATTTCTTAAACAGGAACCATCAACAAACAAAGCTAGATCAGCGATTTCAAGAGGAATTTCATGTATTATCTGGTCTTGGTTTGGTACATAATTCTGCAACACTGATGCAAGCATCATGATATGTTTCCACAACAAGGGCCTAATAAGGTGCCGACCATGCAGGCCTTGGCAGAATGCCTTAACGGTAATCCAAAAACAGAAAATCTGCCAACTATTAACTTGCCCCCTGCATGTGCCCCATATGTCATTATACTGACTGGTGTCCCAGAAGCTGCTCCCAACCATAGGGAAACCCAATTTGATCTTAGGAACAAGTGCCTTTATTGGTTAGCAAAATATTGGCAGTTTGACTATCGCCGGGCAGGGGAAATTTTAATGACCCGCAGAATAGGCTGGGTGGGAAATCGACAAAAAACAGAGCAGGGAGACTGTGTAGTTATAAACTTTACAAATCCAAAAATTGTGAGTTATTTACTCTGCCAAACCACATTTCACCAGGACTTAATAACAGGCATTGGGCTATACCCATTGGACTTTTTCTACACCCAACAGCAGCTGATGTCTAGAGGTCGCACTACCCCCAGCACTCCGAGTTCCCAAACAAGATCACTAATAGATGGCAGGTGGAATGCCCCCCCCCCCAGATCCACACATATAATCTGCCAGTAAGTAACAGATTTGGATCTCTTGAGGAGGTAGATTGACACGAGGTTAATCTGACTTGCGGTGGGGTCTCCGAGAAACAGGGGTTAGACCACTACTGGGTGAAGTATAGTGGGACGGGGGTAGCTAGTAAGGAAAATATACGGGATTCCCTACAGATAAATGCCCTACAAGTGGCGGAGGTACAGGCAGATAGACTACCTGGTGGACCTAATGGTACCACTCTGGCTGAGATTGATAGAGTGGGGGTCCGTCTGAGGTCCCCAGATTCTGACTATATGATCGGAGCTAGTGACATCCAAATTACTACTGGCTGTGTAAATAAGGTCTCAGACAGGGAAACTGACCGAGGCAGTACACTAAGAATCTTGTCGTGGAATGTTGCCGGGCTTAAAAACAAACTTGTTTACCCAGACTGGGGAATTTTTGTAGCTAAACAGGACATATGTATGTTTCAGGAAACATGGGCCAGGGAAGACTGTTGGAGGATAGGTTTTGCACCATTTACCATTCAAGCCACACATGGGGGAAGGGGTAGACCATCAGGGGGCCTATCCATATGGGTAGGATCACACTTGGGCTGCAGTGCCGAGCAAATACCCACGCCTACAAATGACATCCAATGTGTCCTACTTACCTTCCCTACAAAGACAAAAATCGCTCTTATCAATGTTTACTCCCGACCGGTTTCCATCAGTTCGGAATCCACCACCATAGACCGCTTGGGCCTCTTCATCTCCAATATGGATCCTTCCGTGCGGAAGAACATAGGGGGCGACTTTAATTGTCAATTTGAACCCCTCATTGATCCGAGCAACACCTCTCCTAGTGAAGAGGATTCCTACTGGCAAATTCCTGATCCTCAAATTCGACCTGTCAAAGCCTGGTCACAACTGGCACTGCAGATCAGTTCGATCACACTAGTCCATTCACTAAGAGCATGTAATGGCAGAAAAAAAATCAGATAGCCCGGGGCAGCGAACTTTCAACAGAGTAGGGCAAGAGTCTTTGTTGGATTATATACTGGTGGAGACCAGACTCTGGCAAATGGTATACGACTTTGTCGTCATAGTGAGGCAGGACAGTGACCATAACGCCTTGGTCCTGGAACTGAAGTGGCCAAATCTGGGATACACTATCACCGATCCCATGATTGCATACAGGGATAATGGTCTAGTATTAGCTAACAACAGATGGAGAGTCAGGTGGCCGCAAATCAAACAGACACCTGACAAGCTGGCCATGGTCTACCAGTTGGTAGCCCCAATACTTGTAAAAATGGGGGAACTTGTAGGCGCAAAGGGCTTGCCCCCTGTTGATGAGGTAGTTGTAAAAATGCACTTAGAATTAACTTCAAAAATGGAAGACATATTTTATCCAGTGGCTCCTAGGCGGGCCAAAGCCCAGTACAGATGCAAATGGTTCAACACAAAATGTCGCAATGCAAAGCGGGCCTTGTTGGACACGGTCAAGGCAAAGGATAGAAATGGAACGAAGTTAAAACGGGCTCTGTATAAAGAAACCATCCAATCGGAAAAAAAGAACTGGGAAATGGATAGGTGAGAAAGCCTTAAAATTGCACTAACAAATAAAGATCTGAGGTCATTCTGGGCAATAGTTAGCACAGGTGATAACCAAGAGAGGTTAGCTATCGAGCCGAATATATTATCTGAAGCCTGGGAGAATCACTTTTGCTCTTTGTATAATAGCACGGTGCCAACAATTGCTAATGAAGACCCCTCACTAACATTTTTTATGCGTGCTGAGGAGGCAACTTCAAGGATTACCTTGCCCGAAGTGCTGAATGCCATCAATAAGCTTTCTAGTAATAAAGCACCGGGCCTTGACAGAATACCAGGGGACCTCTTTCGGGACGAACCAAAAGTATGGGGACCGTATCTATGGTCCCTGTTTAATGCAATTATGAGCGGGACGGACCCACCAGATACCTGGCGTGGCACAGAAATTGTCCCGGTCTTCAAGAAAGGTTGTCCCCTCCTGCCTACTAATTATAGGCCGATTAGCCTAATTGACATATCCCAGAAACTTTTTGCTCGTGTGCTTCTTGACCGCCTATTGGTGTGGATAGAAGAAGAAGAGATCCGGAGTCCATATCAAGCTGGCTTCAGAAAGAACATCTCCACTGTCGACCAGCTATTCAGGCTTCAACTCCTGTACTGGAAAACAGTGGTTATAGAGGGTGGCAGCCTCTATTTAATCTTTGTAGATCTGAAGTCTGCTTTTGATCTAGTTCCCAGGAACAAACTCTGGGATGTCCTGAAAGAATTGACATCATACCTCCTTAGTATTTTAGTGAGGCTCCATGATGACAATTTTGCCCAGGTAAGGTTCGGGAAACACGGCGAATTGACATCTCACTTCCCAGTGAGCAAGGGAGTGCAGCAAGGCTGCGTGCTCGCTCCCACCCTGTTCTGCCTTTTTATTAATGGACTCATTGAGCAGCTCAGGGAGGTGAAGGACAACGATGCCCCCAGGCTAGCCTCTGGGAGGGTTCCAGCGATGATGTTCGCTGATGATACCCTCCTATTATCAAAATCGCCCATGGGAATGCAGCGCATTCTTGACAGTTTTGATGCCTTTTGTAAAAACCGGGGGTTGGAGATCAATATATCAAAGACCAAATACATGGTCTTCAACCCTGCGAACAAGTCTCGCGCAAATCCATCCCTACACGGTGCCTCATTGGAAAGGGTGTCAGTGTTTGACTACCAGGGTGTTACACTAACAGAACATCTGGAATGGGGGCCCCAAGTGACTAAAGCAACCAATAAGCTAGCACAGACAGTGGGACGGCTCACAAAATTACACAGAACTTCTACACTTAAACCTGTAAGGCCAGTTGTCGAAATCTACAAAACCCAGGCAAGGGGGGCTGCAATGTATGGGGCAGAATTGTGGGGACACTGTTCTACCACCAGCTTGAACAAAATTGAGAATAGCTTTATGAGGCAGTTGGTAGGTCTCCCCTCCAGTACACCCCTCATCCCCCTTCGCCTAGTCTTAGGCATCAGGCCCATCTGTGAAGAGATAGCCCTCAGACCCCTAACTTACTGGAGGCGTCTATGGGTGACCCCTGAACTGGCCATCTATCAAGCAGAGCTCAAAGAGATATTGAATAACCCGGCCTCTACAAAGTTACCCTGGGTCAAACACATTAGGGTTCTCTGTAGCATCCTGGGCAAGGTAGACCTTTGGAAATCGCCAGAGGAATCATGCCCGGCAATCTCACGGCTGGAATTAGTAAGATCGTATAGAGTGAATAAATTATCTACCATCCAAAGTTTGCCCTGTGGTCGCCTGACGGCGGACTTTTTTCAAATTAAAGATGACTATTCAATGGAGCCTCTTTTGGATGATATCCAACCTAGCCAGGCTAGAAAACTGTATATGCAGTTCAGAATGGGGATCCTGCCACTTTTTGGCTTCACTAACAAATGGTCTAAATTAGACCATGAGGGATGCCCTGCCTGTAGTTATAAGGAGGAGGCAGATATACATGTGCTTTTCTTCTGCCCTGCTTACAGAAGAATACGACAGCGCTGGCTCATCCAATTATGTAAGAACCTAGGTTTCACCCAATGTGCTGTGGCATACAGAGTTCTAAAATATGATACTCACGCCCCCATTGTTTTTTCTGTTTCCCGCTTCCTAAACTCTATGTGGCATGCCCGGCGGAAATTTTTAAATCAGTAAGCATGTTGCTATTATTCTGTATATACAAATTTTTATTGTTTTAACCTGGGACACTAGTCCAATTTTATCTGTTTTTAACTGTCTACGGACTTCTTCTTGTATTTATTTTAAACTAGGCTCATTCACGTTTAAATGTGCTGTTTTTCTTCATACAGTAGTTTTATGATAGTATATTATCCATGATTTAAATGTATATACTGTCTTTTTACACTGTTTTGAACTGTACTTTTATGGTCCTTGAGACCGAAATAAAGTTACTGAATCGATATGTTTCATCATCATCACTCCTGTTTCTATCATCACACCTTTTGCTTGGAACAGGAAGCAACATTGCAGGGTTCAATAAATTACATCTTTTAATTGAGATATTTTCAGCTGCAAGTATCACTTGTTCATATCTGGTCAGTCTACTGTTTGTCATGTGCTGAGTTTGTGCATGAGTCATCAGAATTTCAACACAGTGTAAAACAAACACATTCAACATGCATCCCATCATAATCCTTTCACTTTGTTTAATTGCAATGTAAACAGCTGCAACCACTTTCAAAGAGCCAGGAAGACTTATAGCTACGAGATCCAACACAGCTGGTAGATAGACTACTGTCCTCATGATTCCTACATGATTTTGTATTAAGATTACAAGTGCACACTCTCCTTTTCATGACAGAAAAGATAAAACTACAAACTATATTCAGGCATTACGAAAGCAAGTACATTAAACACACTTTCTCCTAACACCCAGAAGGCCTCTAAACATTATTCACGCCATTAGCCAACAGTTCCCAAGAACATTCCCACCTCCCATTGGGTGATAGGAGGATTCATTTCCAGAACTACAGAAGCTCCTTGTTCGTTTTGTCAATGTGATGACCAAGATAAACTACTTCCTTTTTCCAATACTTCATTTTTGGAGGGCGAACCTTGTGACCATTGTTAACTAATGAGTGTATCTGTGTTTGATTCACATTTCTTTTTGTCTTGCCAACGAAATAATTCTGGATTCACTCTGGAGTTTGTCAATACTCCCATTTGCAGTGCCCGATTTTACCAGAGAAACAACAAGTAGCGTTCTTCTTCAGTATGTCAACATTTGCATTCATTCCAAAATTTCTCACAATCTCTCTTCTATGACCTTTAATTTGCATAATTTCCTTTCCCATTTTTACACCCTGCATTGAGGACATCACTTTTATTTCAGCATTGTCAGATTGTGAATAAACCAAATCAGAACCCTTTGTACCATTTCTCTCAAAGTGCTTTGTCTGGCAACCATCAGCTTATCTTTGATTCTTTTCTGCTTCACATCAAACCAATCACTACTGTATTTGGCACATTTCAAGATTTCAGCTATACCTTTTGTCTGCCAGCACATCACACTCTGCTGAATATGAGAACTAGGTCAGTATGCAAAGCTATAACAAAAGCAGAAACAAAACCACTAGTTTTATCTTTTTTGGGATCTTATATTCCACTGTTCTAAAAATCACTATCCCACAAACCGGCCACTGGAATTCGTCACCTCAACAGTCTCCTTCCCCCCACTGTTAAAGCTTCAGCATTGGCTAAGATTCACACTAACGCAATGGAGCTAAGCCCGACCCATCAGGATCCAACGCTTTCATCATCAACTACCCACCTAACCTCTCGAAAAACGCCGCCAAGAAACACAAGCACCATCTACTCAGGGCCAGACCTGAAACGCTAATCTCTGATGTCTACTTTTGTTCAAACAAAGGTACCAGAGTCAATGATCTTATTTTCTACTCCAGGAAAAGAGCATGCTGGCGAAAAGTTTTCTATTCCATGCTCCGAATAACAGGCACCAGGAAAACACCCCATGGTTTCAAGATCACAACAGCTCCCTCTCCCACACTCAATGCCAATACCACCATCACCCTATACAATAATGGTATCATCCTAATCCAAGCATCTAATATCAACCTTGCTAAGATAGCCACTATCTTCCCATTAGTCAAAAATTGGGTCTCAGCGAAATCCAATGACACACACACTATCTCTACCTTCTCCCAGGACTTGTCGAGTCCGGCCCCCGCCCCCTCGAGAAGGCAATCACTCCCTCTAAACCACTCTTTGTCACTTGATCAGGAGAGTACAGCACCTTCCCCTGTAGACATACCTCAACCAGGAAGGCCCTATCTCCAATTAAACCTCTCCTCGCCACCTGATCTCCACAGAGGGGCTTTGTCCCCTGTCGATCCGCCCCTAACAGGTAGACCCCCGAATCTGAGGGAGAGAGACTCCACAGGCTCACTAGGTGCACAGCTACCCAGTACGATCCAAACCGTTACGCGACTGGAGAGAGCCCAGGGTGACCTACTGACATTGCCTACAATGCTGATCTCTTGTCCCTCAGCCTTCTCCTGATGACTCACACTGGGCGGAATTCCGGGCTAACGCCCTCCACCCATCAAGCTCGGTTGATCCCACTTATTCCGGCTTTGACTGTACCTATCCCTCATCTCAGCGATCACACCCCCCCTGCAAATGCTCCAACATCCCTATCAACAGAACCTGGAGCCTCGCCAGTTCAAATTGATCTTCTTCCTTCCCAGGAACCTCTCACCACCACCCTGGATCCTAAGGTCTTACACCAAGACCCCCCTTCCCCTCTCGCTTTCCCCTCTCCTCTTTCAGCCCAACACCCCGACTTGGCAGCGCACCTTGAGGACATATCTCTCCAATTGCACCTTCTCAACTCCGAGCTACATGACCTGAAAGCCCTCTATAATGATCACATCCCCGTGATCAGCTCATTCCTCGCATCTGCGAAGTTTCCCATCGCCTCCACCAGGGAGAGTGATCACATAGAGCAGCCATCAGCCACCGCCATCCGGAAAGACTCTCCCCTACCCAACGATCCCTCCCGGCCCAGAAGAGGTGCGACCCTCCCGACGCCCATTGATTTCCTTGTCCCTCACATTTCTAATTCCACCCGGTCCAACCCCAACATGATCCCTCCGAGACATATACAACCTATCCACTCTAACCCATACAGAGAACCTCCTTGCAATCCTAGAAGCAGCAATACTGACAACCTTACTTGTGTGACCATCACCCAGTCACCTTCCCCCCCTAATCCAGTACGTCTCAAATGTGCATTACTCAATTGCAGGTCAGCCAGCAAACATGCCTCCGATATCTTCGACCTCATCCAACACAAGGACTTAGACATTATCATTCTTACCGAAACTTGGCTAAATCCCTCTTCCACTCCCATCCTAGACCTCCTTGTACCTCCCACTCACGACATTATTAGGCTAGACAGAGCTCGGAAACTGGGTGGTGGCCTAGCCTGTATTCACAGAAACACAATCTCGATCTCTCAAAGTGAGTCCATTACGCCCTCCTCCTGTGAATACCTGTGTCTCAGCATATCAAGCAAGAACCTTCCGGTTTGTAAACTTCACACCTTCTACCACCCCCCGGGAGACAAGCTCCCATTTATCGAGCAACTAATGGAAATCATCTCTGTAAACGTTGATTCAACCGTGGCCCAAATCTTCTTTGGTGATTTCAACCTTCACTGGTCGAACCCCAATGACCTTGCGGTATCCTGCCTCAAATCATTCTTAAATGAGCAAGATCTGACTCAGCACTGTGACCAACGAACTCATAGAAAAGGAGAAACTTTAGACCTCATTATCTCTAATGAACATTCCATTACCTATGATGCCATTACCCCATGTGACTGGTCCGATCACCACTGCATCCTCTTTTTTATCAACAGGGAGTTGTCGATGAGGAAAGCTCAACCTACTAAATTAAAGATATGGAAAAGGGACCTCATATCATTAAACTCCGATGAAATAGCTACCCACTGTAAATCGGCCCTCTCCTCCCTAACCGACTTGGTTGAAGTGCAGTCTCTCACCGACTCCTACAACTCGACCATCTCCAATATCATGGATGACTTTGCTCCAATGCAACAACAAAATGCCTCAACAAAATTATCCAAACCCTGGTTTAATGACAATTTAAACACGGAACGACGCAACCTGAGAGCACTCAAACGTTCCTGGCGATCCAATCCCTCTTTGGACCACCTAAAACTCCTTAGAGCGGCCAGGAGCCTTTACAACAAACAAATTAAGAGCGCGAAGGCTGACTATTTCAGACACCAACTTGATCAAGCGGCAAACCGCCCTAAGAAACTCTTCGAGCTGGTCAAACAGCAATCAGTGGTTGGTCCAAATCACTCTGACCCCGGGGGCAGCTCACCCTCCGGCGATGAACTTGCTGCTTTCTTCACTGAGAAAGAAAGACTCATCACCATTGACCTCGCCTCTAAGAAGGATCTATTGACCTCCTCCAGTGACATTTCACTTCCTGACCTCCTATAAAAGCGCGGATCTTCTAACCTGAACCTAAAGAACAATGCAGCTTGGAGCACCTTCACTCCTTTTAGTGAAAAAGACATCACCAAGATCCTCCAGAATATAAACCCATCCAACCACTTCAATGATCCGTTGCCCCCGGCCCTCTTCAAAGAAATCAAGAATGTACTCATCCCCACTTGGACAAAGATTGTAAATGCTTCCCTTTCACAAGGCTTGATCCCCGACTGCCTAAAAGCGGCTCAGGTATCACCTATACTGAAAAAACCTAACGCAGACAAGGCTGATCTCAATAACTTCCGTCCTATCGCCAACATTCCCAACCTAGCGAAACTCATTGAAAAATGCGTACAATCCCAACTCTGTGCTCACATAGAGAATTACCAACTCCTTGACCAGCATCAATCGGGCTTTCGAAAGGGGCATAGCACTGAATCGGCACTCACCCACGTTATGGATGACATTTTAAAAATGCTGGACCAAAATGAATCCTGCCTCCTGATCCTCCTGGACCTTTCCTCTGCATTCAACATGGTTAATCATGACAACCTCCTTGACATTCTGAAAAACAGGATGGGTTTTTCTGGTCAGGTGCTTCAATGGTTTTCATCCTTCCTCCACCACAGATCTCAAAGGGTCAAGGCAAACCTCTCTCTCTCCCAGACCTCTCCAGTCCTCATGGGGGTTCCACAAGGGTCTGCCCTATCACCTATCCTCTTCAACCTGTTCTTGGAACCATTAGCTAACTTTTTAAACTCCACGGACACTCTCTTCCATATGTATGCGGACGATACGCAGATCTATGTGAAAATCTCTTCCCCGGAAAATCTCATCTCTCTCAACATGACCCTATCGTCTACTCAAAGCTGGTTAACTGGGAACCATCTCCTTCTCAACACCGCCAAAACGGAATTCATGGTCATCTCCCCTCCGAACAACACCCCCAAACTTGACCTTTGGTTGAATCTCCTCACGACATTCAACTGCACTCCTCTCATCATAAACTCAGCCAAATCTCTCGGAGTCACCTTGGACAAGCACCTGAATATGAAAAATCACATCAGTAAGGTGTGCAAGGGAGCAAATCACCTGCTGGGGACACTCAGGAAAATCAAATCTTTTCTTCCACAAAACGATTTCAAACAGGTGGTCCAAGCGCTTGTCCTGCCGAGGCTTGACTACGGTAGTGCGACCCTCTGTGGCCTTCTAAATACACCCTGGCTCCCCTAAGAGTATCACTGAACTCCGCGACCAGGCTGGTTACAGGCTCCAAGCGAAATGAGCACATATCCCCAGTCCTAAAATCTCTCAAATGGTTGCCGTATGATGCACGTATTCAGTTAAAGACTGCTGTTCTGACGCACAAAGCTCTTCACTTAAATACTCCCAGGTACCTTGCACAAAATCTTGAGCTATCTTGTGGGGCAAGAGACTCAAGGAGTGCCAATACTTTCCTCTTGAAACCACCCATCCTTAGGAAAAAGAGAACCTGTCACAGAGCCTTCTCAGGCGCCGCCCCAAAGATATGGAACTCTCTTCCTCCAGAAGTACGCAGAATCTCTTCAACAACGGCGTTCAAAGTGGAAGCCAAAAGATTCTTTATGAACAAATTCTTACCCTAATTGGGCTTGGCCCACCTGCTCGAAGTCATTGCTCTTACCTCCTTTGTATCATCTTGTGCTAATTCTCCTCTTTTCCTATACAAATGACCCCTTCGGGGCCCGCTTTTACTTGTTTACTGTATTACCCTCCTTGGACATTGCTCTTACTTCCACTGTACCTTCTTTTGTTACTACTCCTCTTTTCCTTTTACAATGACCCCATCTGGGCTCGCTTTATTTGCCTAATGTATTACCTTCCATGGTGCAACTGTCCCTGAATCAGTGATCATTCCTGTTTGTTTTTCATGACTACTTGACATCCCTTGGATCTTGTTCACGCTATATAAAACTTTATAAATAAATAAACTGTGCTTCTTAGAAATCTGCATGAATTTCTCATGGTAGGTTTGCTCTGACTCTTTTGGCCCTTGTGAGGGTCTTTAATTATTTGCCCAATCAATGCCTTTCTCTGGTACCTTCTTTTCAAATGCTCTATCACTTCCTTGTATTTGTCAGCAACTACATCAGAAGGGGTCACCCCTAGTTGGTTCTTCAGTAGGCCAGGTAACAACAACGATACACTCAGGTCACAAATCACTAGACACTACAATCTCAAACAATGAATTCAAATAAGTCCAAAGCCTTTTTGAAATAAAAGTCAACGTATGAACCTCCCTATGCCATTTTTCAGGTTCCTCTTGTTATTTTGGAAAATTTGCTCTAAAAGCATAAAGCTCACTTCTTGTTCAAGGTACATGCACATAATCCCCTCCATATACCTCTCTTAGTGGTTATTCTGAAACTGTCCCAATTTCTAAATCACTGCTATTTGACCACTTTGCTTTCTTTCATGTCTTTGAAGCATTTTATATTATTAATTTCCCTCTTCTTCCTTTCTCAGCATTTCTTTAATTCACTCCATTCCCTTGCCTTTTCAACTAACTCCTTAATGTTTGCTCTTTAGGTTATTAAACTTGCTTTTTTTTTCGATATTGGTCACATCCATCCTGTAATTTCTATTCACATTTTTCTTTTTGTTGATGTTCACTTCACACTCATCAGCCAATTCTTCAAGTTTGTTTTGTGCCTCATTTGCATGTTTTGCTGCTTCCTTGATCAAATATCTCATTTCATCAACATTATATGAAAATAATGTGTGCAGGTCAATCGTCCCTTGTAAAATGTCCCCAAATTCAATTATTAAAAGTCTAAAATTAATAACTCTCCTTTTAGGAAGGTCTTTGAAAACAGCAGTAGTAACAGATGAATCAATGAAGAACTAGAGAAACAGCCATAGTATCTCTACTAGTACTAGGCAAAACTGTCATTGCAATCCCAGATTGGGCACTAGATATTGTATGAACAACTGCACATGCAGTTGGTCCCTGTGCTTGTACACCCACATTATCTCCCGCTCCTCCCCTATCTGGTACTACTGCAGGTCCGTGTGTGTGTACTCCATCTGTTAATGAAGGAGGTCTGGATTTCAAAAGATCATTTAAAAAGCTAACCTCCTCTCCTGAACTTTGATGTTGTTTCTCTCTGGCTCCCTTGTCAGTATATTTTTATCTGTCATCTCTTTGACTATTGTAGGGAAAATTCTTACACCCATAGCAACACAAAAAGATGAGAGGCGGAATGCTGGACATTGTCAAACATTCACCCCCAGTCACAGATCTGGGTTAAATCCATATTTTCTTTTCTCACCATGCCATCCCAGTTTGGGTCCAGCCACATGCAAATCAGTTTTGACCCTGCTCCCCATGGGAACAGTCCAGTCCAAACAGACAGGCCAGATCCTCCATGGACTAGATAACAAGCATCCTGGGACCGGTTTTGGCGTATCACTCCTCATCAGCCAGGCCAGCCTGAATCCAGTAGCATAGTGACCATGGGACCCACGTCTAGGCACACCCTTCCCACTTAGGGCGACTATAGCAACACAACAATATGATGGACAGTATGCTGAAAATTGTCAAACATTCAACCCCATTCACATATCTAGGTTCAATGCATCGTTTTTTTGCTCACCATGCCACCCCAGTTTTGTCCTAGCCATATGCAAATCAGCCTTGACCCTGCACCCCAAGAGATTTAACCCGGATCTGTGACTGGGGTGAATGTTTGGCAATGTTCAGCATTCCGTCCATAATTTTCTGTGTTTCTATAGTTTCTCTAAGTGGGAAGAGTATGCCAGGCCTTGTTTCCATGCTCACTGTGCCACTGGATTCAAACTAGCCGGGCTGAGGAGGGATGATACTCCGAAACCTATCGCAGGATGGTTGTTTCAGATCCAGGGAGGACCTGGCTTGACAGTTCGGGCTGGACTATTCCCAAGGGGGGCAGGGTAAAGAATGCTTTGCATATGGCTGGGTCCAAACTGGGATGGCATGGTGAGCAAAAAAACGAGGTATTTAATGCAGATCTGTGACTGGGGGTGAATGTTTGACATTGTTTAGCATTCCATCCAGCATATTTTTGTGTTGCTAAAATTCTTACACCCTCCATCATTTCCTACCCAGCACCTTTCCTTTTGATCCCACTTTCTTTGAAGCCATTGTCTAGATAAACCCTTCACCTGCCTTGACATTTTCTTTCTCTCCTTCTTTGCAGCTTTCTAATGTTAAAGGTAACCTCTAAAAGAAACTGCCAATCTTTGCCAGAAGAGGTATATTCATACAATTCAGAAATCCAGGTACACATACAGAACCCAACGCCCATCATCATCTCATAGGCAGGTGTTCCCTCAGCAGTTAACTTCTGACCCTCAGTTGAAGGTACACGTGGGACTGAAGGCTTTTTCAACACAGCACCCATTATTTTTGCTAAAACAAATACCAAAATCACACAGAATATGCTAGCGAACAATAGCCAATCCCAGTGTTACTATATCAAAGGTTAAGCAATCACAGTGCAACTTTGTCAGGAACAAAACAATGACAGAACAACTCTCTGGTGACATCTCGCCAATCCCAGTGTAGCTCCTAAACTTACTAACCAATCACAGCGTGACTTATCTGTGAATGAGGAAAACCATTACACAGCCTTTCTCAACAAACTTACACTAAACTCACCAAAATAAACCTTGTCTACTCAACCTAAATAGGAGGAAAGTCAGCAAGTTAGAATAAAGGAAATCTCTTAAACAATAAAATAGGAGCAGTCCCTTTGCAGCACTGGTTAAACCCAATTCATGCTAAGCACACCTCCATCCTGCAGCAGTCGAACCTTGGTTAATGTATTTACTCCTGTACACCTAGGTGCAAAAGACAGCAAACCCAGATTAGATAAACAAATTCCTGGAAAGGAAAACGTGTTAATTCAGAAAACACTCAGGGGCCGATTCCGATTCAGGCCGGAAATCTCTCCGACTGAGCCGGACCCGGAGAGATTTCCGACCAAATCGGACTCTGGCAGTCCGACCGAACGAGTACGATGCGCACGCATGCAATCGGACTCGAGTCGGTCGGACTCCCATTGAAGTCAATGGGAGCCGGTCGTACAACGCGTACACGGGCTCCCATTGACCCAATGGGTGCGAGGCGAACAAGGGTGCCCCCTACAGCGGGTACACCTCGAAGCGACTCGCACCGTACATGCACAGGTAGTGGGACCCATGGGTCCACCCTGTGTGCGACTCGCGTGGCTACGCGTACAGGGGGGTCCGACACGGACCCCCAAAGTGCGGCTCCGACTGCTCTTTCGAGCCGGACGGCGCGAGTCGGTCGGACTGCTCGTGGCGCGCATCGTACTTGCCCGGCCGGGGAACGTCTCCATCGCGCGGTGCGAGTCGTGTCCGTGCGAGTCGGTCGGAGCGCATCGGACCCACGAACAAGTCGGTCGGCGATTTCGCATGCGCTTACATCGTACTCGCTCGGCCGGACGCACGTACGAATCGGTCGGGAAACAGGGCTCCGAATCGGATCCGGTTAAGCCGAATCCGATTCGGTGCCCTACCGGCCGACATCGGAATCGGCCCCATAGTGTGCATTTGGCCCCTCGCAAAACACACTACTCTAGGCAGAAGAGTAAAACCACAACATCTCTAGATCATGGATTTTGGCAAATATGATAAGCAAGCCAACCAATAATAGACAAAAAAAACTTTTCAACACACATACGAATAGTACATCTAAAGAACAGTGATCAAAGCAACAATAGAAATCAGAATCAAGAAAATGCTTCACATACAGCATAACTATTCATCTCTCAGTAATAGACTCAGCACTTCAACAACACACCAAAACACTCACAGGCACCAGAATCCTTCCACGCTCTTAATACCTATAAACCAAATTGTTCAGAAACAGCACAGTGAGTCAGGTTCTCAGCCAAATCCCCCACGATAATCCACACTGTTAAATCCAATATCATGCAGGACTGCGCAAAACTGAGATTTTAATATAGAAAGGAGGCTCTCTTTAACCATCCTCTGCTACCAAAATCTGTGGGTGCAGGGATACCCGATATTTTAGGAACCCTATATTTTTACCTCAACCCGAATGCTCACATTCATTGGAATGGAGAAAATATGCCCCGGCATTAAGGCACCTCCCAAAGCATCAACATCAGAAGAACACAATCCATTTAATAAATGGCCCCACTCAATAATTGAGTTCTAGATCAAATAAAGGGTTTCATTACATAATTTACAAATGAAGTGGTCCAGAGCCAATGTCATAAAGGCCCTCAATGGAAATTATACATGAATGAAAAAATCAGAAAGTATTCTAAGTCTCAAGAGGGTAGCAACATTGGGAGAGTAAGAGCATCCCTAGTAGAACAGGGAAGTCTTGAGACTCACCCCCAAAGTTGAGGGTTTTAATACATTATTTTTACATATGAAATTACAAGATCCACAGACTCACTGTGGTGTGAGCAACCATGGCATTTCATCAGCAATCAGAGCTCATAAAAAAGTAAACATCATATTTCCTTAACATCTAAGCACTAACCAACTCCATGAATAATTATTCAGCACCTCTATGGTAATGTCGTCCAGAGATGCTAGAACAAAACTAGATACATGAACAATAATGTGTTATTTGAATTAATAAGCAACAGTAAACCAACAGAAGGACCTTGGAAATGTTGCAGGTTGTGACTGAAAGTTCATTGAGAGTTGAATGACAATAGCAGTGTAAATAAACCAATACATCTCCACTTTACTGTGTGCCTAGATCCCTGTCAACATGCAGCCATTGTTTTCAATGCCACTTAACTTTTTCCCTGTGCCTTTTGTCTTAAAACTTGTTCTACTTAAACTATTTTAATGATCTTGGTGTCTTTTTGCTTATTAACTTTTTCTCTATTTTTCTAAATTGGTATTGGGACTGTATTGTGTTGTGTACGTTATGATTGTTGATACTGCCCAACCTTAACCTCCAGTTTTTATTTGGGATTGACTTCTTCTTGTGCCATAGCTGCAAGGCGTTTAGCAGATTTTCGCTCAGAACTATGTTTGCTGTAAGCAAAGTGGATTTAATAAGTTGATGTGGGTACTCTCCTACCAAATGAATAATTCCATTCCTGACACATTATTTATATTCTATAATATATTTGCATTAAGCATACTCATCTTGCTATAGTTGAAACCCTAAAGAAGAAAAATATATTTTAAAAAGTAGTCAATGAAAACTAAGACTGGGTTAAGTTGCAAAATGTTTATATGCAACCTTCTCAATGTCTACTGAGAACTATCCAACCACCATGATGTTTGCAATTATTACCACCTTAGGAAATCCACACGAGAATATAGAATATTGGAACAAATTGTTTCTCATGTATTCATCATTTACTTCTAAAACATTTTCATAAGTTTCTATATTTAGCAAAAAAGTGTCACCATTCTTCTTCCTTAATGCAATGTTGGATAGTATAGCACTACAAAAATAATAATTGTGACCAAAAAAATGTGGTTACACTTCTTGCACTGAGTTGTAATTAAAATATAGTTGTTTGTGGGAGTTTAGGGATTTCTTGCCGTCTATGAGAAGTCCAATTATTTATTAATAGTATATCCTCTGATGTTCTGAAAGCATTTCTTGTAGTGCACCTTGACAACATCCTAATCGTCTCTGCTTTCCTTTCTGAACATCAAGTCCTCATTTGTTCCATCCTTCTATGTCTCAGGGAAAACCATCTATGATGTAAAGCAAAGATGTGTGTGTTCTAAAGAACAGATATGGATAACTTGGTATAGCTCTCTGAGAGTGGATTATCCATGGACCCTGTTAAATTCATTGCCATCTTGAATTGGCTGACTCCTAAGTCCATTCAGAAAACCCAGAGTTTCTAAGGCCAGGCTAACTTTTATAGAGAGTTCATAAAGCCCTTTGCTGATATGTATAGCAATATATGTGCCACTTTGACAAAGGTGAACCTAATTAAAAGTTTTAATTGGATTCTTAATTCCCTGGAGGCCTTTGTAAATCTCAAGAAGAGTTTTACCCAAGCTCCTATTCTCAGACACCCAGATACATTCAAGAAGATTTTTTAGGATTACTGATTCTTCAAAGTTTAATGTTGGAGCAGTCCTACTTCAGCTGGAGGACAGTGTAGAGTATCCCAATGTTTTTATCTCTCTCTTGTCCTCAATTCATGTGAGAAACAGTATTCAGCTCTGGAAAGTGAGCTCTTGGCCCTCAAGCATGCCTGTATGGAGTGGCTACATGTGTTAATGGGAACAGGTGAACCGTTTGAGTTTTGGACGGACCATTAAAACCTTCAGTTTCTGCAGAGCATGCAATAAAGAAATAACTGACAAGCTCATTGGGCCTCTTTCTTTTCTTGATATTGTTTAGATGTTACTGACATGTCTGGTACTGAGAACTTCCTTGCCAATGACTTGTCTAGATGGGACATTTTGGTTGAGGATTCAGAGACTCATTTCCTTTTCCTTCCTGACAAAGCTGAGAGGCCCTTTTTCCAGCGAATGAGAGACGCTCATGTTGACATCTCTCTGGAAGACCTTGATGCTATGCAGAGTCAAGTACGCTTGGCCTTTTGCAAGAATCTACATGTTTTTACAGTAGGCCTTCTTGATCCTTATTAAGGTTCTTCAATTCGAAGTTCTGGAAATCTGTGACAACACTGCAATAGCAGATAATTGTGGGTTTAAGTCAACCTTGGAACTAGTCCTATGTTCCTTCTTGAGGCCTACTGTTCACAAGGATGTAGAGATTGACAATGAATTCTGTCCTGTTTATGCGCAATTCATGGCAGTCCACAATAGTGTTAACTTACCCCATGCAACAAGAAACTGAGTAATTGTGATCACAGTAGAACTCTTTTCTACAAATGGTTTCCATATGCCAGCATGATTGCAAGGACAATTCTGACTTCTGTATTCTTGCCTGCATGGGATCACTGACACTATAAGACTGGTCCCAAACTTTAAGGTAGAAGAGAAGGTTTGGTTTTCTGCCAAGTTCTTGCCCTCTTAAACAATTACCAGTCCATTTTACTCCTTGATTTTTGGTCCCTTTGTAATAACCAAACAAATCATCCTGTTGTCTTTAAGCTCCATCATTCATGTCAGCCAGATGAAGCGTTTTGTGCATGATCCTTTTCATCAGAGTTCCTCTCCCGCTCCTGTTATTGTAAATGGAGAACCAGAGCACAACGTTAGTAAGATCTGTGATTTGTTCACTGGAAGGACTATCCTGTTAGTGATAGTTCTCGGGTTCCTCCATCCTCAGCCCATGCCCCTAGATTGATTTTTTTATGGCATTTCCTGACAAGCCCGGAGCCTCAGGAAGAGGAGAATACTGTTGCAACCACTGTGTCTTGGCTGCTTGTGTACTTGAGAACCAATGTACCACTGTGCGGGTTGGTGGTTTCCGGTTCTCAGGAAATGCTGCATGAGGTCCGCAACTCTGGGATTTGAGTTTCACTCAACTGGACAGGCTCCTAGAGAATCTCCATGCTCCTCCAGCTCCAAAATGACAATCACCTGCCTGAGGGGTTGCCATTGACTACATCTAGTCCAGTTCAGGTTTTATACCTGTTTCTTTCCCTTTTCCATCAAGGCTGCTTCATCCTTAATTCCTTTCCATTTTTTCTAATGCTTTATGTTTCTTTTTGTGTCAAGTTTGATGTAATTTCTGTTTCCTGCTATTTTATATCATAAACGCTTCAGTCTGGTTGGAGGGTGCAGTGCAACAAAGATGTGTTCCTTCACTTGTTTCTTTGCTCCCTCCATTTGCTGATCCTGACTTCACACTCCTGAATAATTCCACTATCGGATTTTGGACTCACATTTTCTTCAAACCTCTGAAGTCTTAGTCCAGTGAAGAGTTTTTTTTACACATTTGGCTTGTCCTCCTGAGAGGGGTGCAGCTTCTTGAGGGCACTTGCCTACCACATAACCCAGTGTGTTGTGATATTGTATCTTACAGAAACAGTCACCCATACATCAGACAGCGGAAGACCAAGACCAGAACGTGGATAAGCATCATACCTGAACAATAATATGTTTAAAGAAAAAGTGGAGTGGATCTTTTTAAACATACTTTTCAGATTTGATGCATGACAAAATTAATTGTGAACTGTGTGGCAAATGACACATCATAAGATGTAATCACTGCTAATACATCTATTAATATATTTTGATTGACTGAGTCATGAAGCAGATGATGATGTAGACTGAGGTCACCTCTACTAAAGAAAGTGAAATGCCACAGAGCCACAGTGCAGCAGAAAGGGTGAGCAGGACTGATACATAAATTTAAAGAGGCCTTGGGTGGGCAATAAAGCTTTGTAAAGGGCATTTTGATACTAACATGTCTGTTGACTAATGCTTTCAGCTGGCACAAGGGGGCAGATATACCAATGTTTCATGCAGCGCAATGCTGCAATACACCTTGCTGGGTAGCACTGTGAGAAAGGGAAAGGGCAGGAATGCATCGTATCTAACATCATACAGCTCATTCCTGTTCTTTTCTTGCTCTGGTGCACTTTTGGCTGCCTTCCGCCAATGCAGGCTCCTTGCACCATGATGCAAGGGGCCTGCATTGTAAGCAGGATTGTTTTTGTGCAGGAAAGGATACCTTGGGGAGGTATAGCATTTTTACGCATTCCCAGGTCAACCACTTATGGAAAATCATGAAAGTTCAACACTTTTCCTCAATGTGGTTAGGTGTGGAGTGCGAATTGTAAATATAAATACCTCAATGCCCATTACTTCCCCAAAGTGGTTATGTTTGAAGTGGAAATAGTAAGTAAAACTCCCCTAACACCCTAGTGTCCAACATTTTACACAATGTGGTTAGGCTTGGGATGGGAATAGTAAATCTGAACCTTCCACAACCCAACACTTTACCCAAAGTGGGAATAGTATATCTGATCCCATCTATGTCCCACACTTTCCTCATTGTGATTAACTTTGGGAATGGAATAATAAACCTGAATCTCTTAAAGTCCAACACTTTGCCAAATGTGGTTAAGTTGGAAGTGTGAATAGTAAATCTGAACCTCTTGATATCCAACACTTTCCCAATACCCAAAGTGGTTACGTTTGGAGTGGAAATACTACATTTCATCCTCTCAAAGCCCTACACTTTCTCCAATGTGGTTAGTTTTGAAGTGGGTATTGTAAATTTGACCCCCACCCTCCAATGTCCAACACATTACCCAGTGCTCACCAGAGATGCTGCACTATCACGCTTTCCGCTGAGAGCCGATATGGAGCTAAGCCATAGACTCCGTTTATGCAACAGGTGGTACATCCCACGGGCAATCCTGTCAGAAGGAGGTTACACCTCCT
Organism: Calotriton arnoldi; assembly: GCA_963921515.1. Classification (NCBI taxonomy): domain Eukaryota; kingdom Metazoa; phylum Chordata; class Amphibia; order Caudata; family Salamandridae; genus Calotriton; species Calotriton arnoldi. Next base: position 428,348 of record CAWUFW010008911.1, on the reverse strand, counting down.
CCCAGTCAAGACCCTTCTGTTCCCTTTCCTGAGAGCAATTGACACCTCCCAACAGGCTACCAGATGACAGTTCTGGATTGTCTCAGAAATAGCTACTAGGGGCTTTAGGCAGGAAGATGTTAACTTTCTAAAAGTGGCATTTTCAAAAGTAGCAATTTAAAATCTGACTTTGCATCAGGCTGGATTTAAATTTCCTATTAATTAAGGTTTTTGACTCAAGATTCTGGCTATTCCCAAACTGAAGTTATACATTTTCAGGTATTATAATGTAACCCAGTGCTTTTCCATGGGAGAGCCAGCCATTTCCCAACAAAAAATGACTTTGTAGATGTTTCACTTCCAGGACATTTAAAATCATGCACCCTGCCCTATAGGCACTTAAGGCCTACCTTAGGGGTGACTTACCAATTTTTAAAAGGAAGGTTTATGTATAGCAAAGGTTTATGTGTGGCAGGTCTCATCTGCAGTTTTTCAACTGCACTCTCAGGCTGCAGGGGCAGGCCTCAAGACATGCTTTGCTCTGTCACTGTATTGTTAGCACAATAGGTGTTGCAGTCAACTAGTGCCATTTGACTTACAGGCCTTGGGTACATTTAGTACCATATACTGGGGATGTACATCTAAGTTAAATCTGCCAATCAGCGGTTAGCCAATTCCCCGTGATTTTAGGGGTCAGAGAACCCACCCGGGGTGATGGATGGTAGCACCCCAATGTTGAAAACGTCCACATATCAGCAGCATCAGTCCAAAAATTGGGGGACGGGTTGAAAACGCAAAACATGACATTTCCTTAGAGCTCCCAGAAGAGGGGGCAAAGTAAAAGAAGGAGCAACCTTCCAATCTGGATTAATTGAAAAAGGGATTCTCAGGTTATTCGGGCTGGGAGCCCAATCCTCTGGAAAGTACAGAGGTGGATAGCCAGCTTGAACTGATATGATTCTTGAAGGATACAATTAGTTAGGGAATGAGTTTTAAAGGAACTCCTGAAATGAAGAGTATTCACTGTTAAATACACCAATTACACTGAAAGCTCCATTATACCAAGTTGTTTGTAACAAATTAACATTTTCCTAGTCCTTATTCTGAAAATATTTTTCCTGAAATTGGGTTTAATCTATTCACACTGTGGCTTTGTATTTAGAGTATTTTACAAATCCATTTAGCTAAGCCTCAGCCTGAAAATATTCATTTGAGAAGGGAACTTAGAAGTTCAGTTGTGGATTGTGTGTCTAAAAACTGTTGACATGAAGAAGTAGGATTAAATGGTAAACTACAGCAAATGTTATCACAGTTTATTACTGTTTGTTACAGGTTGACTTTTTAAACAAATTATTATATTTCTGTGGACATGCTTTGACATCAATCAACCTTGGAGTCCTTTTTAATTAAGCTTGGACATGATATTACATAACTGTCATTCAGTGCAACATTAGTTGATTTTTGCTGAGGCAAGCCATGCTACATTCACTAATGTAAGATGAATTCTTGGGTATGTTTGAAGGTATCAGAAGAATTTTCAAGTAGTAGAACATAATCCAAGCAATAATTACAGAATAAACTGTGAAACAGTTTGTACAGTACATTCACACTTTAATTATTGAGCTTTGAGTTTGCATGAATAACTCAGACATTATTAGAAATTTACATTTGACATATGTCTTGATGCCTTATATGAATCTCATTTGTTAGTGTTATGCTGTACTATATCTGTGATTTTTCTTGATGGAAAATAAATGGAGGATTCACAAAAAAAGATGTGATGTTTCAGAAACTCGGTTCAAATTTGGGTGGGCCTGGTTCCTTGTCCTCACTGTCTTTCTCCCTTTGAAGACTAATTTGGCTACCCAGCCACTTTCCTGTCCTTGCATCTGTGCTGCAGATCTCCTCTCACCAGGTATCTCCTTTTGTCTCAGCCCAGGGCACTTCACACCTCATCAAGCAAGCTTGGTTCAGCCTGTCAAAGGCTGGCCAAACAGAAGAGGCTGCCACACGGCTGATTTTAAGTAACTTTAGGAAAGCAGTTCTAAAACTACTTGCCCACAATTGTTATAGTAAATCTAATCTTGGCAGGTTGCTGGATTTATTGTAACTATTATTTCCATACTTTTAATTATTATTTTAGCTCAATCCTTTCAAAAGTTCAGCCTTATTAAAGTTTAATAAAGCCTTCCCATGTTAGCTAATGTACTACAATGAGGGAAAAAAACAAAATTGGTAGTTTTTTCCTCACCAGGGCACATAAAATATCTGTTATAATGTTCCTGCTTATTACTACAATTATTACTACAATGCACTCTACCCTTGGGGCACCTAGGGTTGACCTCAGGCGTGACTTACATGTAAAAATAAGGTTGTCTAAGCTGATAGAAGTGCTTTTAATGCCAAAGGGAGAGGATGTAGCCTTATGGCTAGAGCGGTTGACCTCAAAGCTGGGGAATCGGGTTCGAGTCTCGGCAGGGACGCTCAACATCCTGTGATTCTGGGCAAATCACTTAATCTCCCTGCGCCAACCAAAATGAATGTGTCTGTGTGTAATGCAACTGGTGCTCATGTAAAGTGCTCTGATACCAGATATCTTTGGGTCGAGTTTGCGCTATATAAAACTAAAAGCATCCTGCACAGCAGGGCTGCCTTTAAAATGACTGTAGGCACTACAACAGTGCACATTGAGTTAATTAAATCTACTGGGTCTCTAAACCTACATGTCCTACCATATACTAGGGACTTACAGGTAGTTTTTCAGTACCAATTGCAATTACACCTAATTATCATATATCTTTTAAACAGATCACTGGCACTGGGCCTGGTTAGCAAAGCCCAGGGCACAGAGTCAGTAACTATCAGTATCAGTCAAAACAATTAGGGTGATCAGGGCAAAAAGGATGACTTTCTCACAGCCCTGTCCAACTGTCAGTTAACATTTGCCTGTGACAGGGGAGGGCTCTTTAAAGTGTGCTCCAAGTGTCAAATGTAAAATCTCAGCAGAACTGTCAAGTAGGCCCTAACACTCCAGCAGGATCTGATGCTGTGATGTCAACAAGAGGTCCAATGTGGTGGAGGTCAGTCTGACTAGGGAGAAAAATGGGTGCATGTGTGGGTGTCAGCCACATCTGCTTGTGGCAGGGTATGCCTCTTTGAAGTTCATCAAATCCTTATGCCTAGCCCAAAAGTCATCCACTGAAGGACACAACAGCACCTTCCCACACTCTGTTCACACCTACTGAAATGCTAATTACTGGTTAGCAGAAGTAGGAGGACAAAATGCAGATTTAGCATTCAGGGTACTCCAAGCATGGCAAAAGTAACTTTTTAAAAGTCACCTTTCCAAAGCATTTATCACAAAAATGGCTTCACCATTGAATTAGGCTTGAAATAATTATTTCAAAAAGTCCAAAAAGATAATTTATAGTGTTGTCCTAGGCGGAGATGACATTTCTTAACTTTAATAATCTTTCACAATGCTAACCCTGGTATAGTAAAAATAGTTTTTTGGGCTTTTTCACTGAAATAACATGTTTAACATTAAACCTTTACATGTTCTTCTTTTAAATACCAGGCACCCTGCTTTATGGGCGATAAGGCCTGATTATGGGTAACTTATTAATATGCATATGGAAAGTTCAGATCTGTCAAACTGGTTATTTTGACAGGTCAAATTTGCAGTTTTGAAACTGTTCAGCCAGACTACAATGATAGGCCTAAAGATGTGTTAGAGTGCCACTGCAGTGGATGGTTCAATGAGTGCTGCAGGCCACTAATACCATTTAAATTGCTAGCCCTAGCTACACTTAGAACCATATACTACAGACTTATGTGTAAATTAAATGAGCCAATCTGGAGTATAAAAATGTTGCCATGTTAAAAGGGGGAGCACACGTACTTTACCACTAGTTATCCTGGGTAAAGTGTAGAAGAGCTCTATAGGCAGCAAAATAGGATTCAGCAAAAAAGCAAAACAAATCTGGGCTGACCCTGCAGAAGGGACACATTTCCAATATTATATATTAGCAAAGCCAAAAGATTAAGCGTTATTGATCAGTAATGCTTTGCATGTGTGATTGTGCAGGAATATAAGTGAGTGGATGCTTGAGGTTTGCAGTGGATGGATTGGTTGATAAGTTGTGGTTGGGAATTTAATGATTGGACAGGTAAGTGAATGAGCAGGTTGTGGGTAGATTCATAGTAAGTAGGCAGAAAGTTGACGGAGTTAATGGGTGGCTGTGTGAGTGAGAGGAGTTCAGATGGGATAGATCAGTTAATGGATGAATGAGTGCCATATTCTTGATTAGAACTAAGCAAAATATAGAGCTTACTAGAGTTAATGAAAGGTGAAGAAATTTCCTATGTGCTACTATTCAGTGCATTACTACATACTGTGCCATGTTCAGAGCAGAGTCTTATTATACCAATCACTCTGGCACCTCTGCACTCAGAAGGACCAGGAGGGATCTCTTATTGGCAACGTATGGCACAGAGTGGACACATTAGCCGCGACCTCAAGAATATCAGAAAGCGCATAGAATGTCAAACTTGACTAATCACAGATGCCATGATTTATCAGTCAAAGCCATAGTATGACCTTATAAAGCACTGGATCCAAGATGGTGGTAACTCAATTGTTTCTTACTGGAGCTTCCCAATCCAAGAGGTGGCAATGTCTCTTCTGATGAGACCAGTTTTTGTTGCATGCATATAAAAATTAACAATTGAAAAGGCAATATACATTGCAAGGCATTTCAATCTCTTATCTTTTGTTGCACTCTATACCCCCTAGTTATAGATTATTGCTGTTGAAGTATCCTCTTCTAATCTGTTGTCTTGTATAGCATTGCTCTTCATTATAGTTTATTCTCAAGTAGATTTGTATCAACTTCCCTATGGATCATCTGACTCTGGACCTTGTATCCCTCTCAGTTCCAAATTTTTTCCGATGTCAGAAGGAGTTTGGTGTCTTGCTCATTTCACCAACACAATATACACTTTCAAGAAAGATCTACAGAGATTCCCAAAAGAGGTTTTTTTCCCTTACCAAAAAAGATTTTTCCCCTTTTGTGGGGTTCTCCCCCTATCTGCCACCCTCTAAACGAGATGCCTGTCACATTTTACATATAATATTCTCTATTAGGTGGCTCTGAGGCTACTGTTAAAGAGTCACCCATTCCCTGGGCAATTTCGAAGGGCATTCAACAAACTTAGGTCACACCCAGTCTTTGAAAATGAGTGAGTGGGAACATGAGTAGCTGCTTGATAGAAGAGTAGATTGAGAACTGGGTGTATGGATGTGTTATTGAAGAGAGGTTAGATGGATGAATGAAAGTAATGGGAGCACAATTACTCCCAACACTGGCATATGGCCTAGAAATACAACACGGTCAGGAAATTGATATTCTAAATAAACTGCAGACAAAAGTATACAAAGCAGTTTTTAATCTTCCCAAAGCCGCGTCACCAGCACAGATATGCTTGGAATTCGGCCTTCAGAACCAGGAATACCAAAGAAAATCCACCTTCGTGAAATTGTGTTGGAAATTTTGATCCTCGGAATCCGGATCCCTGAACAACTTATGCTGGGCAGAAATAAAGGCCCAGTTTGATCAGAAATCATCGAATACATGGGGCGAATACCTGAGAGCAGCCCTGGCAGCATTAGACATTCAAGAGGTTTGGGACGGTAAGGTGGAAAGAACAGCATTCAATAGAGTGTGTAATGCCACTGCAAGGAAACTGTCCTTTTTGGAAGACAAAAAAAGATTAGTTAAACGTCAACATGCCTGGTCGGTAATAAACTCATATACAAAGCTCAAACGGCAAGCCTATTTAGCAGCACATTTTCAACCTACACTAAAAAAGAGGTTTATGCTGTACCGACTAGGAGATCATAACACCAAGGACTTGCTACCAACCTGGAAAGGTAAACATCAAGACGAAAACTGTCGCTTAGGTAGATACCACAAAGAATTAATATGCCATCTGATGTGCGTCTGCCCCACAGTAAAAGACGAAAGAAGGAATCTCTTAAAGGTGATCTTAAATGAATTAAACATCCGCACCTGCAGGCAGGCTGTAACTTGCTGGATGGGGGGCTCATCAAACATTTTAATTTGCCGTGGGGTAAAGTTCTTCACATTGATCGGCAACCTCCTCCTAAAAGCGGATATGAAATAAGTGAACGAGGTCAAAAACGGAAACTGAAAATCATATAAAAATTGTAAAAATTTTAATAATGAACTACACTATTGGAATTATCGTTTTTTAATTAGATTGTTTTACATTTTTTATAGTGTGCTTTATGGTTGTGAAATACCAAATAAAGGCCTTTTTGACTGACTGAGTAAATGGATGGGAATCTCGATAAGGGTGAGTGGATGGACCGGTAGGCATGTCAGTAAGTCTATGGATGGCAGTGATGATGTGTGAGTGGATGAGTCAATGAAAGTGGTGAGACAGTCACTGGTTGAGTGTGTAATCAGTTGGTGCAAGATGTCTCATTGAGAAGATGAATTGATGAAAAAGTGGGTGGATGGTCAAATCGTTTCTGTGATTCTTTGAGTGAGTGAGTGAGTAAGTGAGTTATTGATTGAATTTATGTGGTGGAAAAAGACATCAGTGATAGCGCAGATAGATGAATAGGGAGCACACAGAGAGAGTGAGTGAAGGCAAATGTTAGTATGAGAATGGTCAACAGGAGCCATCAAACAGAACCAGAGCAACAGCAAGAGAATTCAAAACTCAGTGGAGCATGGTCACTGCTGCAGTATAGAATTGATGGCCTCTGCCTAAAAGTGCTGGTAGCTGCATAATATCACTGCATTCAGTAAAGGACACAAAAGGTTGAAATGGCAAGGTCACTGCGTAGAGGAGTGTATGGTAAAAGTGTATCAGTCGCATCTCCAGAGAGGGGGCAAATGGGGTTTGAGCCCAGTTCTTTTTGTCGTGGCCCCCTTGTGCCCCATCACAGCTGCTGAATGTGCAAGTAGGTGACACAAAAAAACATGCACACTGATCTTTGCCATACACAGTAATTTGTATATATATATATATATATATATATATATATATATATATTACCTACTGGCGGTCGCCAGTAGGTAGTTATAGTTAGGACCTTGTTTCTATTCAAAAAGCGTTTTTTCTTTTGCCAGTATCTTTGGAGCTGTTTGACGAATCTTCGCAAAATTTTCAAACCTAATGGTTCACTCAGGTCAGCTCCTGTTTTGAAAGTTTCTGGGTGATTCGTCAAGCGGGGGACGAGAAAAAAGGGGGGTCCCAAAATGCGTTTCCCACATGTTAATTTCCATAGGAATTTTGGAACAGGCTACAGCCCGAACTGCTGAACGGAATTACACCAAATTTGGCAAGAAGGTAGCTCTTGGTTCAGAAAGCGACCTTTTTTAAAATGGTGTAAATCCGTTCAGTAGTTCCTGAGAAATTCAAAAATAAAAAAATTGATATCTGAGCACCGAGGAGGATTCGCAAACCCTCCCGAGCACGAGCTTCATTATGATTGGCTGCCAACCCTCCGAACCAGAATGTGTTGGCAGCCATCTTGTGATTCGGTACTGAGTCAAGAGAAAAAAGGATAAAAAAAGATTAAAAACAAGAAAAAGGGGCAGGGTAGAAACACCCTGACCACCTAGGGCTGCTCAGGGGACCCACAGGGACCCCCAGGCCCAAGAAAAACATTTTTTTTAAAAACAAATCAGCCAAATTCGCGCTGGGTGCGTAAATCCGGCTGAGAAAATTAAAAAAAACGAAGCGCAGGCTGCCGCGTTTCATTATACTTAAGCCCCCTGGTGGGCCAGGTCCCGGGGGCAATATGCAATTATGTAGCAGGGGCCTGCGGGACCCCCGCAGTCCAGGGGACCGCCACCTCCCCGAGGCTTGAATAAAAAATGCATGGGGGCTCCAATCCCCCCCACGCTGCCCCGGCGACTGCCACCTCCCCGGGGCTTTAATATATTTGAGCTGGGGGGGCCTCGAAGGCCCCCCAAGCCCCGAGGACCACCACCTCCCCGGGGCTTCCTTCTTTAATGAGGGGGGCCTCATGGTCCCCCAAGCCCCGGGGACCACCACCTCCCCAGAACTTTTTAATTAATGGGGGGCTTTGCAGGCCCCCCAAACCCCGGGGACAACCACCTCCCTGGGGCTTTCTTCTTTAATGAGGGGGGCCTCGCGGGCCCCCCCAAGCCCCAGGGACCACCACCTCCCTGGGGCTTTGTACTCATTGGGGGGGCCGCTTTGCCCCCCCTGGAGCCCTAGATGGCCCTGGGGGCCTGCTCCTGTAATGTCCTGGGGTGCCCACCCCCGGGACATTGCCATTTGCAATGACAGGGCGGGAGCCGTTGCAAACACTGCTTTGCTTGTTGGAAGCGTGAGCAGGAACCCTGCTCTCGCTTCCAACAAGCAAAGCAGAATTGCATTTGGGCAAGGGGAGCTGCATGTTAGCAGCTCCCCTTGCCCAAAAGCAACGCCGGCTCCCGCAGGAGGTGGAGAGCGGCTGGGACTGTGGGGGCATTGGGGCTCCCCCCACGGTCCCCAACTTGAGGGCCAGCCCCGGGGAATGGGGTCCCCGGGGCCAGCAGTGGCCCGGGAGGCTGGCCAGTCGGCCCCCTCCCTTTTAATCAATTTTTTTTTTTTAAATGATGGCCGGCCCTGGCGAATGGGGCCATATTTGGCCTTAGGAGGGGGGCCACACGGCCCCCTCCTCAAAAAAAAACCAGGCTGGCCTGGCCCCGGGGGATGGGGTACCGGGGCCAGAAGTACTATTTTATTTTAAAAAAAACATAAAACGAGGCAATGCCCCAGGGGATGGGGTCCCCGGGGCCATTATAGGCCTCAGGAGGGGGGCCACGCAGCCTCCCTCCATAATAAAAATTAAAAAAAATGCTGGCCAATAGCGGCCCAGGAAAGGGAGGCCACGCAGCCCCTTCCCGTTTTTTAATTTTTAAAAAAAAATTCTCAGGCCCTGGGGGATGGGGCCCCAGGGCCTTAAAAATACTAAAAAAAGGGGGGCCATTTGGCCCCCCTTCTAAAAATATTTTTAAAAAAGAAAAGCTGGCATCTCGCCGGAGGCCCCGCCCCCTCCCTGCACCACTCTGCAAACGCACCCCCTGATGTGTTCTAATTTGGGGGATTAAGTCCACTTCATGCCTGAGGGTCCCTGGGGGCCAACTAGCCCACCAGGTACCTCCAGTAAGCCCCACACAGTGGGATTGCTGAGAGGTTGTCCGAGGCCATGCCCCTTTTTACACCACTATGCAAACGCGCCTCTTGGTGCACTGCTGGTGGGGCGAATAGGTCCTCTTGTGTCCTGAGGACCTCAGGACACAAGTGGACTTCATCCCTCGAGTTACCTCCAGTAAGTCCCACACAGTGGGATTGCTAAGATGTCTTCGGAGGCCACGCCCCCTTTCTCCACCACTCTGCAAACGCACCTCTTGGCAGACTATGGGATGGGGGAAGAAGTCCACTTTACTCCCGAGGGACTTTGGGGGCCAAGAAGCCCTCCTGGTACCTCTTGTAAGTCCTACGCAGCGGAATTCCTCAGCGCTGGTCGGAGGCCCAGCACCCTTTCTCCACCACTCTGCAAACGCGACTACTAGTTAAAGAAGCATTTGCAATGTAATAGGTTTCGCATTTGCGAGAGTTAGAGCTATTGGCGTTGTAAATGTAAAAGTTTTTTACTAATGTTTTTTGGTGTAGAGTGGATGTACATTGTGTGTAGTGGAATTATGTGGTATGTTGTACAGTGAAATTATGTGAATAGAAAGTATGTGGTATTTAGTGAATAGGAATTATGTGGAGTGGGATTATGTGTTTTGGAGATTAATTATGTGGCATTGTAGTCTGTGTTGTGGAGTGGTAACCTCAGGTTTAGTCTTCCTCGTTTCCTTAGAAGCTAAACTATAAACTCAATGAGACACAAAAAAAGAAGGAACCACTGAGGAGAATTTCGGGACCTAGTCGGAGGTATGAGCAGGGCCACTGGAATTATGTGACTGTTCGGCTGCACCAATTTTCACATAATTAAACATTTTCCGCAATTGCCAAATATTCCATCATCTGCTGCCTAATCTGCAGATTTGAACAAAAAAAGCCTTGTTTCTAGCTCAAACGGCTCAAATGTTCCCAAAAATGCGACGTCACGTGTTACAGCGTGGTGGAAGGCCCTTTGCAAAGCTGGAATGGTCACGTGTTACTTATTGCATAATGTGGGTGTTAAACTGGTACTAATGGTGCACAAACCTCTCTTCTTTCTGTGCCCCTCTTGCCTCTTTCTGTATTTAGCTTGCTTCTTTCTGCACCATTCTTCCTCTTTCTGCACCTCACTGTCTTCTTTCTGCACTTCACTTGCCTCTTTCTGCACTTCTCTTGCCCCTTTCTGCACCTCACATGCCTCTTTCAGCACCTCTGTTGCTTTTTTCTGCAGATCTCTTGCCTCTTTCTGCACCTCTCTTGCCTCTTTCTCCACCTCTCTTGCCTCTTTCTGCATCTCACTTGCCTCTTTCTGCACCTCACTTGCCTCTTTCTGCACTTCTCTTGCTTCTTTCCACAACTCTCTTGCCTCTTTCTGCTCCTCTCTTGCCTCTTTCTGCAGTTCCCTTGCCTCTTTCTGTACCTCTCTTGCCTCATTCTGCACCTCACTTGCCTCTTTCTGCACCTCACTCTCTTCACTCTGCACCTCTCTTGCCTCTTTCTGCACTTCTCTTGCCTCTTTCTGCACTTCTCGAGCCTCTTTCTGTACCTCTCTTGCCTCTTTCTGCACCTCAAATGCCTCTTTCTGTGCTTCTATTGCCTCTTTCTACACGTATCATGCCACTTTCTGCTCTTCTCTTGCCTCTTTCTGAACCTCACTCTCTTCTTTCAGCACCTCTGTTGCTTCTGTCTGCACTTCTCTTCCTTCTTTCTGCACCCCTCTTGCCTCTTTCTGTACCCCTCTTGCCTCTTTCTGCACCTCTCCTACCTCTTTCTGCACCCCTTTTGCTTCTTTCTGTACCTCTGTTGGTTCTGTCTGCACTGCTCTTGCTTCTTTCTGCACCTCTTTTGTAAATTTCTGCATCCCTCTTGCCTTTCTCTGTACCCCTCTTCCCTCTTTCTGCACCTCTCTTGCTTCTGTCTGCACACCTGTTCCCTCTTTCTGCACCCCTTTTGCCTGTTTCTGCAACTCTCTTGCCTCTTTCTGCAGATATCTTGACTCCTTCTGCACCTCACTTGCCTCTTTCTACACTTCTATTGCTTCTTTCTGCAACTCTCTTGCTTCTTTCTGCACCCCTGTTGTCTCTTTCTGCATCCCTGTTGTCTCTTTTTGCACTCGTCTTCCCTCTTTCTGCACCTCTCTTGCTTCTTTCTGCACTTCTCTTGCTTCTTTCTGCACCTCTCTTGCTTCTTTCTGCACCCTTCTTCCTTTTTTGCATCCCTCTTCCCTCTTCCTGCTGTTCTCTTGCCATTTTCTGCACCTCTCTTGCCTCTTTCTGCACCTCACTTGCCTCTTTCTGCACTTCTCTTGCTTCTTTCCACACCTCTGTTGCGTCTTTCAGCAATTCTCTTGCCTCTTCCTGCACTTCTCTTGCTTGTTTCTGTACCTCTCTTGTGTCTTTCTGCACCTCTGTTGCCTCTGTCTGCAACTCACTTCTTTCTGCACCCCTCTTGCCTCATTTTGCACCACTTTGTTCTCTTTCTGCACCTCTCTTGCGTCTTTCTGCACCCCTGTTCCGTCTTTCTGCACCTTTCCTGCCTGTTTCTGCACCTCTGTTGCTTCTTTCTGTACCTCTGTTGCTTCTTTCTGCACTTCTCTTGCCTCTTTCTGCACCCTTCGTGCCTCTTTCAGCACCTCTGTTGCTTCTTTCTGCATTTCTCTTCCTTCTTTTTTCACCCCTCCTGCCTCTTTCTGTACCTCTCTTGCCAATTTGTGCATCTCTCCTACCTCTTTATGCACCCCTTTTGCACCTCTCTTAGTTCTTTCTGCACTGCTCTTGCTTCTTTCTGCACCTCTTTTGCAAATTTCTGCATCCCTCATGCCTCTTTCTGCACCCTCTTCCCTATTTCTCCACCTCTCTTGCTTCTTTCTGCACTTCTCCTGCTTCTTTCTGCACCTCTCTTGCAAATTTCTGTATCCCTCTTACCTCTTTCTGCACCCCTGTTCCCTCTTTCTGTACCTTTCTTGCCTGTTTCTGCACCTCACTTCCCTCTTTCCGCACCTCTGTTGCTTCTTTCTGCACTTCTCTTGCCTCTTTCTGTACCCATCTTGCCTCTTTAAGCACCTCTGTTGCGTCTTTCTGCACTTTTCTTTCTTCTTTCTGCACCCCTCTTGCCTCTTTCTGTACCCCTTTTGCCTCTTTGTGCACCTCTCCTGCCTCTTCCTGCACCCCTCCTGCCTTTTTCTGCAGTTCTCTTGCCTCTTTCTGCACCTCTTTTGCTTCTTTCTGCACTTTTCTTGCCTCTTTCTGTATCCCTCTTGCCTCTTTCTGCACCTCTGTTGGTTCTGTCTGCACTGCTCTTGCTTCTTTCTGCACCTCTGAATTAGAGGTAGTTTTAATCCCCCTGCCCTATTAAGTACTAGGGCCTGACAGAGGAGGTCATGCCAATCACAGGGGTACCCCAACGCAGTGTTCCCTAGTGTATGTAGGTGTTTTCACTGTATTCTAAGTGACTTTTAGCATAGCACTGGCTCTAGGCATGGTTAGTCAGAGTCAGTTACCACCAGTACCCGTCAGCAAAAAGTTGGGGGCACAGGGTGACTTTGCAACAAGGTCTCTTTGTGCTCCTCTGTTGGTTCTTTCTGCATATCTCTTGCTTCTTTATGGACTTTTCTTCGTCTTTCTGGACTTCTGTTGCCTCTTTCTGCATATCTCTTGCTTCTTTCTGCACCTTTCTTTGTCTTTCTGGACTTCTGTTGCCTCTTTCTGCATTTCTCTTGCTTCTGTCTGTGCCTTTCTTCCTCTTTCTGCACATGTCCTACCTCTGTAGGCATAGTAAGAAATTAGCATTTAAAAAACCTTAGAAATTCACTGAAAAAACCTTAGGTATCAGGGACGTTATATTTAGAAATTAACATTTAAAAACCTTTGAAATTCACTGAAAAAACATAGGTTTCAGCGACGTTATAGTTAGAAATTAGCATTTAAAAAACCTTTGAAATTCACTGAAAAAGCATAGGTTTCAGGGATGTTATAGTTAGAAGTTAGCATTTAAAAAACCTTAGAAATTCACTGAAAAAACCACATGTTTCGGGGACGTTATAGTTAGTTGGACATTTCACTTGTACAAAACCAGAGAAATTTGGCCATTATAGTTAGTTCAGCTAACTATAACTCGCGCCCCGCAATGCACTACTGATGACGTCACATATTACATCATTCATGACATGGCCAGTGGCATCAATGATGACATCTCAAATGACATCACTGATGACATCACTGATGACGTCATCCAGTGACTGTGTGTTTCTGTAAAGTTTAAATATGTTTTATATATATATATATATATATATATATATATATATATATATATATATATATATATATATATATGCCAAGGTGTATTGAAGAATGAGTGTGTGTATAAGTTTCTGAATAGATGATTTAGTAGGTGCGTGACTGACTGTGTAAGTGAGTGATTAAATGTGTCTTACTGAATGCATGGGTTAGTGACTAAACTGTGTCAATGTCTGTATCAGTCTGTCAGTTGGTGTGTAAGCAGCTGCATGGGTTGATGAGTAGCTACATGAGTGTCTATATGGGTTATTGATTGATTGTCTGTGTATCTGTATGGGTGCCTGAGTGTCTGTGTGGGTGGGGGTGTGTGACTCTGTGCATAGATGTGTGAGTGGGTGAGTCACTGGATGTATGGGTTCAAAAGTGCATCTGTGAAGGGCTGTATGGGTGGGTGAGTGTGTGTATAGGTGTGTTGGCGAGTGAATGGATGTCTCAGTGGTACATGTGTGAGTAACTACATATGTGAAAGGCAGAATATGTGAGTGTTGGAGTATATAAATGAGTATATGTGAGAGTGAGTGATTGAGAGAGTGGCTGTATGGATGAGTGTGTGCTTGTATCAGTGATTGTATAAGAGAGTAAGTGTGTTAGTATCTGTATGAATAAGTGAGGTGGTGTGTGTATAACTGTATAGGTGAGTAAATGGGAGTGTGATTGATTATTTGCATGACTGACTAGGTGTGTGAGTAACTCTATGGATGAGTGGCGGTGTGTGAGTGTCTGTATAGGTGTATGAGTGCATATGATAGTGCTGTATTGATGAGTGACTGCATGTATGAGTGACTGTATGGGTGAATGAGTGGATGTGTGTGTAGACCTAGAAATCAGTGAGTGGGTATGTAGTAACTGGTATTGGTGTGTCTATGGACTCGAAAAATAGTAGTCTGTATTTTAGAGTGGGTGTATCAAAGGTTATATTAGGATATGAGGAGGTGCATCAGATTATCACATGGATGATGCCATCAGTGATGTCTTCAGTGATGTCATCAGTGATGTCATTTGAGATGTCATCAGTGATGTCACTGGCCATGTCATGAATGATGTTATATGTGACATCATAAGCAGTGCATTGCGGGGCGCGAGTTATAGTTAGCTGAACTAACTATAACACCTGAATTTCTCAGGTTTTGTATGAGTGAAATGTCCAACTCACTATAACATCCCTGAAACCTGTGCTTTTTCAGTGAATTTCTAAGGTTTTTTAACTGCTAATTTCTAACTATAAAGTCCCTGAAACCTATGGTTTTTTCAGTGAATATATATATATTTATGTATATGTATATATATATATATACATAAAATATGTGTATATATATATATATATGTATATTCACTGAAAAAAACAAAGGTTTCAGGGACGTTATAGTTAGGCTGATATTTCACTCGTACATAAGCAGAGAAATTCAGCCGGTATAGTTAGCTAAGTTAACTATAACTTGCGCCCCGCAATGCACTGCTGATGACATCACATATTACATCACTCATGACATGGTCATGGTCAGAAAGAGGAAGAAAGGCGCAGAAAGAAGCAAGAGAAGTGCAGAAAGATGCAAAGAGGTGCAGAAAGAGGAATGAAAGGCGCAGAAAGAAGCAAAATAAAAACACAAAGACGTAACAGAAGTCCAGAAAGAGGAAGAAATGTGCAAAAAAGCAAGAGAAGTGCTGAAAGAAGCAACAGAGGTGCAGAAAGAGGCCTACTTCGACTGTACCTTTCTACAGACTCATACAAAGAAGCCTAATCACTAATCCTTCACCCAAGATATCTTAACCCTCACTTTCCTCTTGAAGGTTCACTATTCATCGACTGCTCAGAATGTTAGGCTTACCAAATGTAAAACAGCAATCTTAACCATATCACTGTTGTAAGTCTGACCAAGTTTGTGAAGGTATGCATGCATGTGTCTCTTCTTTTAACTAGTGACATGCTGCATAAAAATAAACATACAAATACTTGAATATCTGTGTTTCAAACAGCATACTCTGTAAATGTGTGTACAAAAAGGTTTATGTATTTGTTTATGCTCATAATACAGGGCACATGGGTATTCAATAGTATATTTGAGGTGCTCTATAACACCTATATGCATAATACATGTCTGCCTGTGCAAACAAATGACAGAGCAGAACAGAATTATTTAACCACCTATAGGAGAAGCTACTCGCTTGTTAAACTCCCATCTTCAGATGCATAACACATGTGAGAATACATAAACAAGTAGACATATACCTCAGTCACGAGAGCATGCAGACCTTTAAACTTGACAGCTTGCACTTCCTATTTGAGTACACAAAAAGGCAAGAGAAGTACAGAAAGAAGCAAGAGAAGTGCATAAAAACAAGAGAGGTGCAGAAAGAGTAACAAATGTGCAGAAAGAGGCAAGAGAAGTACAGAAAAAAGCAAAAGAGTTGTGGAAAGATGTAAGAGAACTGCAGAAAGAGGCAAGAGAGATGTAGAAAGAGGCAAGAGTGGTGCAGAAAAAGGGAAGAAAGGTGCTGAAAGAGGTAAGAGGGGTGTAGAAAGAAGCAAGAGAGGTGCAGACAGAAGCAAGAGAAGTACAGAAAGAAGCAACAGAGGTGCAGAAAGAGGAAAGAGGGGTGCAGAAAGAAGCAAGAGAGGTGGAGAAAGAGGGAAAAGGGATGAGGAAAGAGGCTAGAGGGGTGCAGAAAGAAGCACGAGAGGTGCAGCAAGAAGCAAGTGAAGTGCAGAAAGAAGCAACAGAGGTGCAGAAAGATGCAAGAGCAGTGTGGAAAGAAGCAGGAGAAGTGCAGAAAGAAGCAACAGAGGTGCAGAAAGACACACGAGAAGTGCAGAAAAAGGCAAGAGAGGTGCAGAAAGAAGAGAGTGAGGTTCACAAAGAGGCAAGAGAAGTGCAAAAGAGGCAAGAGAGGTACAGAAAGAGGCAGTAGAAGTGCACAAAGAGGGGAGTGAGATGCAGAAAGAGGCAAGAGAGGTATAGAAAGAGGCGAGATAACTGCAGAAAGAGGCAAGAGAGGTTCAGAAACAAGCAAGAGAGGTGCGGAAAGAGGGAAAAGGGGTGCAGAAAGTGGCTAGAGGGGTGCAGAAAGAGGCAAGAGGGGTGCAAAAAGAAGAAATAGAGGTGCAGAAAGAAGCAAGAGAAGTGCAGATAGAGGCAAGAGGGATGCAGAAAGAAGCAAGAGAAGTGCAGAAAGAAGCAACAGAAGTGCAGAAAGATGCAAGAGTAGTGCAGAAAGAGGCAAAAGAGGTGCAGAAAGAGGCAAGAGAGGTGCAAAAAATGGAAGAGAAGTGCAGAAAAAAACAAGAGAGGTGCAGAAAGAGTAACAAATGTGCAGAAAGAGACAAGAGAAGTACAGAAAGAAGCAAAAGAGGTGTGGAAAGATGTAAGAGAACTGCATAAAGAGGCACGAGAGGTACAGAACGAGGCAAGAGAGGTACATAAAAAGAGAAGAAAGGTGCAGAAAGAGGTAAAAGGGGTATAGAAAGAAGCAAAAGAGGTGCAGACAGAAGCAAGAGAAGTACAGAATGAAGCAACAGAGGTACAGAAAGAGGAAAGAGGGGTGCATAAAGAAGCAAGAGAGGTGCAGAAAGAGGGAAAAGGGATGCGGAAAGAGGCTAGAGGGGTGCAGAAAGAGGGAAGAGGGGTGCAGAAAGAAGCAAGAAAGGTGCAGAAAGAAGCAACAAAGGTGCAGAAAGACACAAGAGAAGTGCAGAAAGAGGCAAGAGAGGTGCAGAAAGAAGAGAGTGAGGTGCACAAAGAGGCAAGAGAAGTGCAAAAAGAGGCAAGAGAGGTGAAGAAAGAAGAGAGAGAGGTGCAGAAAGAGGCAAGAAAAGTGCAGACAGAGGGAAGTGAGGTGCAGAAAAAGGCAAGAGAGGTACAGAAAGAGGCAAGATAACTGTAGAAAGAGGCAAGAGAGGTGCAGAAACAAGAAAGAGAGGTGCAGAAAGAGGGAAAAGGGGTGCAGAAAGAGGCTAGATAGGTGCGGAAAGTGGCAAGAGGGTGCAATAAGAAGCAACAGAGGTGCAGAAAGAAGCAAGAGAAGTACAGAAAGAAGCAAGAGAAGTGCAGAAAGAGGCAAGAGGGATGCAGAAAGAAGCAAGAGAAGTGCAGAAAGAAGAAACAGAGGTGCATAAAGACACAAGAGAAGTGCAAAAAGAGGCAAAAGAGGTGAAGAAAGAGGCAAGAGAGTTGCAAAAAGATGGAAGAGGGTGGATAAAGAGGTAAGAGGGGTGCTGACAGAAGCAAGAGAGGTGCAAAAGAAACAAGAGAAGTGTAGAAAGATGCAACAGAGGTGCAGAAAGAGGCAAAAGGGGTGCAGTAAGAGGCAAGAGAAGTGCAGAAAGAAGCAACAAAGGTGCGGAAAGAGGCAAGAGAAGTGCAGAAAAAGGCAAGAGTGGTACAAAGAGAGGGAAAAGGGGTGCAGGAAGAGGCAAAAGAGGGGCAGAAAGAAGCAACAGAATTCAAGAAAAAAGCAACAGAGGTGAAGAAAGAGGTAAGAGAAGTGCGGAAAGAGGCAAGAGAGGTAATGAAAGGGGCACAAGAGGTGCAGAAAGAAGGAAGAGGGTGCAGAACGAGGCAACAGGGGTGCACTAAGAAGCAAGAGAGGTGCAGAAAGAAGCAAGAGAAGTGCAGAAAGAAGCAACAGAGTCACAAAAAGAGGTAAGAGGGGTGCAGAAAGATGCCAAAGAAGTGCAGAAAGAAGCAACAGAAATGTAGAAAGAGGCAAGAAAAGAGCAGAAAGAAGCAACGGAAATACAGAAAGAGGCAAGGGAAGTGCGGAAAGAAGCAACAGAGGTGCAGAAAGAGGTAAGAAAAGTACAGAAAGATGCAAGAGAGATGCAGAAAGAGGAATGAGGGGTGTAGAAAGAGGAATGAGGGGTGCAGAAAGAAGCAAGAGTGGTGCAGAAATAATTAACAGAGGTGCAGAAAGAGGAACGAGAGGTGCAGAAAGAGGCAACAGAAGTGCAGAAAGAAGCAACAGAAATGTAGAAAGAGGCAAGAGAAGTGCAGAAAGAAGCAATAGAGATGCAGAAAGAGGCAAGAGAAGTGCAGAAAAAGGCAAGAGAGGTGCAGAAACAGGCAATAGAGGCACAGTAGGAGGGAACAGGGGTGCAGAAGAAGGAAGAGGGGTGTAGAAAGAGGCAAGAGGGTACAGAAAGAAGCAAGAGAGGTACAGGAAGAACCAAGCAAAATGCAGAAAGAAGCAACAGATGTGCAGAAAGAGGCAAGAGAAGTGAAGAAAGAGGCAAGAGAGGCACAGAAAGAGGGAAAAGGTTGCAGGAAGACGCAAGAGAGGTGCAGAAAGAAGCAACAGAAGTGCATAAAAAAGCAACAGAGGTGTAGAATGAGGCAAGAGAAGTGCAGAAAGAGGCAAGAGAGGTGCAGAAAGAGGCACAAGAGGTGCAGAAAGAGGGAAGAGGATACAGAAATAGGCAACAGGGGTGCAGTAAGAAGCAAGAGAGGTGCAGACAGAAGCACGAGAAGTGCAGAAAGAAGCAACCGAGGTACCGAAAGACGTAAGAGGGGTGCAGAAAGAGGCCAGAGGAGTGCAGAAAGAAGCAACAGAAATGTAGAAAGAGGCAAGATAAGTGTAGAAAGAAGCAACAGAAATAAAGAAAGAGGCAAGAGAATTGCAGAAAGACGCAACAGAGGTGCAGAAAGAGGCAAGAGAGGTGCAGAAAGAGGCAAGAGAGGTGCAGCAAGAGGGATGAGGGGTGTAGAAGGATGCAAAAGGGGTGCAGAAAGAAGCAAGAGCGGTGGAGAAAGAAGCAAGAGAAGAGCAGAACGATTCAACAGAGGTGCAGAAAGAGGCAAGAGAGGTGCAGAAACAGGCAGGATAGGTGCAGAAGGAAGGAAGAGAACTGCAGAAAGAGGTAAGAGATTTGCAGATACAGACAAGAGAGGTGCAGAAAGAAACAAGAGAAGTGCAGAAGGAAGCAACAGAGGTGCAGAAAGAGGCAAGAGGGGTGCAGTGAGAGGCAAGAGAAGTGCAGAAAGAAGCAACAGAGTTGCCGAAAGAGGGAAAAGGGGTGCAGAAAGAGGGGAGAGAGGTGCAGAAAGAGGCAAGTGAGGTGCAGAAAGAGGGAAGAGGGGTGTAGAAAGAGGCAAGAGGGGTGCAGAAAGAGGCAAGCGGGGTGCAGAAAGAGGCAAGAGAAGTGCAGAAAAAAGTAACAGAGGTGTAGAAAGAGGCAAGAGAATTACAGAAAGAGGCAAGAGAGGTGTTGAAAGAGGCACGAGATGTGCAGAAAGAGGGAAGAGGGTGCAGAAATAGGCAACAGGGGTGCAGTAAGAAGCAAGAGAGATGCAGAAAGAAGCAAGAGAAGTGCAGAAAGAAGCAACAGAGGTGCAGAAAGAGGTAAGAGGGGTGCATAAAGAGGCTGAAGAAGTGCAGAAAGAAGCAACAGAAATGCAGAAAGAGGCAAGAGTATTGCAGAAAGAAGCAACAGTGGGTGCAGAAAGAGGCAAGAGAAGTGCAGAAAGAGGCAAGAGAGGTGCAGAAAGAGGCAAGAGAGGTACAGAAAGAGAGATGAGGGGTGTAGAAAGAAGCAAGAGGGGTAAAGAAAGAAGCAAGAGAGGTTCAGAAAGAAGTAAGAGAAGAGCAGAAAGATTCAACAGAGGTGCAGAAAGAGGCAAGAGAGGTGCAGAAACAGGCAAGAGAGGTGCAGAAGGAGGGAACAGGGGTGCAGACAGCCACAAGAGAGGTACAGAAACAGGCAAGAGAGGTGCAGAAAGAGGGAAGAGAAGTACAGAAAGAAGCAACAGAGGTGCAGAAGGAAGCAAGAGAACTGCAGAAAGAGGTAAGAGATTTGCAGAAACAGACAAGAGAGGTGCAGAAAGAAACAAGAGAATTGCAGAAAGAAGCAACAGAGGTGCAGAAAGAGGCAAGAGGGGTACAGTGAGAGGAAAGAGAAGTGCAGAAAGAAGCAACAGAAATGTAGAAAGAGGCAAGATAAGTGTAGAAAGAAGCAACAGAAATAAAGAAAGAGGCAAGAGAATTGCAGAAAGACGCAACAGAGGTGCAGAAAGAGGCAAGAGAGGTGCAGAAAGAGGCAAGAGAGGTGCAGCAAGAGGGATGAGGGGTGTAGAAGGATGCAAAAGGGGTGCAGAAAGAAGCAAGAGAGGTGGAGAAAGAAGCAAGAGAAGAGCAGAACGATTCAACAGAGGTGCAGAAAGAGGCAAGAGAGGTGCAGAAACAGGCAGGATAGGTGCAGAAGGAGGGAAGAGAACTGCAGAAAGAGGTAAGAGATTTGCAGATACAGACAAGAGAGGTGCAGAAAGAAACAAGAGAAGTGCAGAAAGAAGCAACAGAGGTACAGAAAGAGGCAAGAGGGTGCAGTGAGAGGCAAGAGAAGTGCAGAAAGAAGCAACAGAGTTGCCGAAAGAGGGAAAAGGGGTGCAGAAAGAGGGGAGAGAGGTGCAGAAAGAGGCAAGTGAGGTGCAGAAAGAGGGAAGAGGGGTGTAGAAAGAGGCAAGAGGGGTGCAGAAAGAGGCAAGCGGGGTGCAGAAAGAGGCAAGAGAAGTGCAGAAAAAAGTAACAGAGGTGTAGAAAGAGGCAAGAGAATTACAGAAAGAGGCAAGAGAGGTGCTGAAAGAGGCACGAGATGTGCAGAAAGAGGGAAGAGGGTGCAGAAATAGGCAACAGGGGTGCAGTAAGAAGCAAGAGAGATGCAGAAAGAAGCAAGAGAAGTGCAGAAAGAAGCAACAGAGGTGCAGAAAGAGGTAAGAGGGGTGCATAAAGAGGCTGAAGAAGTGCAGAAAGAAGCAACAGAAATGCAGAAAGAGGCAAGAGTATTGCAGAAAGAAGCAACCGTGGGTGCAGAAAGAGGCAAGAGAAGTGCAGAAAGAGGCAAAGAGAGGTGCAGAAAGAGGCAAGAGAGGTACAGAAAGAGAGATGTGGGGTGTAGAAAGAAGCAAGAGGGGTAAAGAAAGAAGCAAGAGAGGTTCAGAAAGAAGTAAGAGAAGAGCAGAAAGATTCAACAGAGGTGCAGAAAGAGGCAAGAGAGGTGCAGAAACAGGCAAGAGAGGTGCAGAAGGAGGGAACAGGGGTGCAGACAGCCACAAGAGAGGTACAGAAACAGGCAAGAGAGGTGCAGAAAGAGGGAAGAGAAGTACAGAAAGAAGCAACAGAGGTGCAGAAGGAAGCAAGAGAACTGCAGAAAGAGGTAAGAGATTTGCAGAAACAGACAAGAGAGGTGCAGAAAGAAACAAGAGAATTGCAGAAAGAAGCAACAGAGGTGCAGAAAGAGGCAAGAGGGGTACAGTGAGAGGAAAGAGAAGTGCAGAAAGAAGCAACAGAGGTGCGGAAAGAGGGAAAAGAGGTGTAGAAAGAGGCAAGAGGGGTGCAGAAAGAGGCAGGAGGGTGCAGAAAGAGGCCAGAGGGGTGCAGAAAGAGGCAATAGAGGTGCAGAAAGAAGCAAGAGAAGTGCAGAAAGAAGCAACAGAGGTGCAGAAAGAGGCACAGAGGCAAGAGGTGTGCATAAAGAGGCAAGGGAAGTGCAGAAAGAAGCAATAGAAATGCAGAAAGAGGCAAGAGAAGTGCAGAAACAGGCAAGAGAGGTACATAAAATATCAACAGAACTGCAGAAAATAGCAAGAGAAGCACAGAAAAAAGCAACAGAGGTGCAGACAGAGGCAAAAGGGGTGCAGAAAGAAGCAAGAGAAGCAAGAGAAGTGCAGAAAAAGGCAAGAGAGGTACAAAAAGAGGCAAGAGAGGTGCAGAAAGAGGGAGAAGGATGCAGAAAGAGGCAAGAGGGGTGCAGAAAGAAGCAAGAGAGGTGCAGAAAGAAGCAAGAGATTTTCAGAAAGAACCAACAGAGGTGCAAAAAGAGGCAAGAGAAGTGCAGAAAGAGGCAAGAGTAGTGCAGAAACAGGCAAGAGATGTGGAGGAAGAGGCACAAGAGGTGCAGAAAGAAGCAAGAGAAGCGCAGAAAGAAGCAAGAGAAGTGCAGAAAGAAGCAAGAGAAGCACAGAAAGAAGCAAGCGAAGTTCAGAAAGAAGCAAGAGAAGTGCAGAAAGAGGCAAGAGAGGTGCAGAAAGAGGCAATTGAGATGCAGAAAGAGGCAACAGAGTTGCAGAAAGAAGCAAGAGAAGTGCAGAAAGAAGCAACAGAGGTGCAGAAAGAGGCAAGAGCGGTGCAGAAAGAGGCAAGAGAGGTGCAGAAAGATGGAACAGGGGTGGAGAAAGAGAGAAGAGGGGTGCAGAAAGAGACGAGGGGTGCAGAAAGAAGCAAGAGAAGTGTAGGAAGAAGCAACAGTGGTGCAGAAAGAGGCAAGAGAAGCGCAGAAAGAGGCACGAGAAGTGCAAAAGGAGTAACAGAGGTGCAAAAAGAAGCAAGAAAAGTGCAGAAAGAGGCAAGACAAGTGCAGGGCGAAGCAACAGAGGCGCAGAAAGAGGCAAGAGAAGTGCAGAAATGGGCAAGAGAAGTGCAGAAAGAAGTAAAAGAAGAGCAGAAAGAAGCAAGAGAAGTGCGGAGAGAAAGAACAGAGGTGCAGAAAGCGGCAAGAGGGGTGCAGAAAGAGGCAAGAGAAGTGCAGAAAGAAGCAACAGAAATGTAGAAAGAGGCTAGAGGAGTGCAGAAAGAAGCATTAGAGGTGCAGAAACAGGCAAGAGACGTGCAGAAAGAGGCAAGAGAAGTGCAGAAACAGGCAAGAGAGGTGCAGAACGAGGGAACAGGGGTGCAGAAAGAGGGAAGAGGGGTGTAGAAAGAGGCAGGAGGGTGCAGAAAGAAGCAAGAGAGGTACAGGAAGAAACAAGAGAAGTGCACAAAGAAGCAACAGAAGTGCAGAAAGAGGCAAGAGAAGTGCAGAAAGAGGCAAGAGAGGTGCTGAAAGAAGCATGAGAGGTGCAGAAAAAGGGAAGAGGGTGCAGAAAGAGGCAACAGGGGTGCAGTAAGAAGCAAGAGAGGTGCAGAAAGAAGCAAGAGAAGTGTAGAAAGAAACAACAGAGGTGCAGAAAGAGGTAAGAGGGGAGCAGAAAGAGGCAAGAGAGGTACAGAAAGAGGGATGAGGGGTGTAGAAAGAGGCAAGAGGGGTGCATAAAGAAGCAAGAGCTGTGCAGAAAGAAGCAAGAGAAATGTAGAAAGAGGCAAGAGAAGTGTGGATAGAAGCAATAGAGGTGCAGAAAGAGGCAAGAGAAGTGCAGAAAGAGGATGATAGGTATAGAAACAGGCAAGAGAGGTGCAGAAGGAGGGAACAGGGGTGCAGAAAGAGGGAAGAGGGTTGTATAAAGAGGCTAGAGGGTACAGAAAGAAGCAAGAGAGGTACAGGAAGAAGCAAGAGAAGTGCAGACAAAAGCAACAGAAGTGCAGAAAAAAGCAACAGAGGTGCAGAAAGAGGCAAGAGAACTGCAGAAAGCCACAAGAGAGGTGCAGAAACAGGCAAGAGAGGTACAGAAAGAGGCAAGAGAAGTACAGAAAGAAGTAAAAGAAGTGAAGAAATATGCAGGAGACGTAAAGAAAGAGGCAAGAGAGGTGCAGAAAGAAGCAAGAGAAATATAGAAAGAGGCAAGAGAAGTGTGGAAAGAAGCAATAGAGGTGCAGAAAGAGGCAAGAGAAGTGCAGAAAGAGGCAAGATAGGTATAGAAACAGGCAAGAGAGGTGCAGAAGGAGGGAACAGGGGTGCAGAAAGAGGGAAGAGGGTTGTATAAAGAGGCTAGAGGGTACAGAAAGAAGCAAGAGAGGTACAGGAAGAAGCAAGACAAGTGCAGACAAAAGCAACAGAAGTGCAGAAAAAGCAACAGAGGTGCAGAAAGAGGCAAGAGAACTGCAGAAAGCCACAAGAGAGGTGCAGAAACAGGCAAGAGAGGTACAGAAAGAGGCAAGAGAAGTACAGAAAGAAGTAAAAGAAGTGAAGAAATATGCAGGAGACGTAAAGAAAGAGGCAAGAGAGGTGCAGAAAGAAGAGAGTGAGGTGCAGAAAGAGGCAAGAGTAGTGCAGATTGGGTCAAGTGAGGTGCAGAAAGAGGCAAGAGAAGTACAGAAAGTGGCAATGGAGGTGCAGAAAGAGGCAAGTGATGTGCAGAAAGAGGAAAGAGACGTACAGAAAGTAGCAAGAGAAATGCAGAAAGAGGCAAGAGAAGTGTAGAAAGAGGCAAGTGAGTTGCAGAAAGAGGCAAGAGAGGTACAGAAAGAGGCAAGCGAAGTGCAGAAAGAGGCAAGAGAATTGCAGAAAGACGCAACAGAGGTGCAGAAAGAGGCAAGAGAGGTGCAGAAAGAGGCAAGAGAGGTGCAGCAAGAGGGATGAGGGGTGTAGAAGGATGCAAAAGGGGTGCAGAAAGAAGCAAGAGAGGTGGAGAAAGAAGCAAGAGAAGAGCAGAACGATTCAACAGAGGTGCAGAAAGAGGCAAGAGAGGTGCAGAAACAGGCAGGATAGGTGCAGAAGGAGGGAAGAGAACTGCAGAAAGAGGTAAGAGATTTGCAGATACAGACAAGAGAGGTGCAGAAAGAAACAAGAGAAGTGCAGAAAGAAGCAACAGAGGTACAGAAAGAGGCAAGAGGGGTGCAGTGAGAGGCAAGAGAAGTGTAGAAAGAAGCAACAGAGGTGCGGAAAGAGGGAAAAGGGGTGCAGAAAGAGGGGAGAGAGGTGCAGAAAGAGGCAAGTGAGGTGCAGAAAGAGGGAAGAGGGGTGTAGAAAGAGGCAAGAGGGGTGCAGAAAGAGGCAAGCGGGGTGCAGAAAGAGGCAAGAGAAGTGCAGAAAAAAGTAACAGAGGTGTAGAAAGAGGCAAGAGAATTACAGAAAGAGGCAAGAGAGGTGTTGAAAGAGGCACGAGATGTGCAGAAAGAGGGAAGAGGGTGCAGAAATAGGCAACAGGGTGCAGTAAGAAGCAAGAGAGATGCAGAAAGAAGCAAGAGAAGTGCAGAAAGAAGCAACAGAGGTGCAGAAAGAGGTAAGAGGGGTGCATAAAGAGGCTGAAGAAGTGCAGAAAGAAGCAACAGAAATGCAGAAAGAGGCAAGAGTATTGCAGAAAGAAGCAACCGTGGGTGCAGAAAGAGGCAAGAGAAGTGCAGAAAGAGGCAAGAGAGGTGCAGAAAGAGGCAAGAGAGGTACAGAAAGAGAGATGTGGGGTGTAGAAAGAAGCAAGAGGGGTAAAGAAAGAAGCAAGAGAGGTTCAGAAAGAAGTAAGAGAAGAGCAGAAAGATTCAACAGAGGTGCAGAAAGAGGCAAGAGAGGTGCAGAAACAGGCAAGAGAGGTGCAGAAGGAGGGAACAGGGGTGCAGACAGCCACAAGAGAGGTACAGAAACAGGCAAGAGAGGTGCAGAAAGAGGGAAGAGAAGTACAGAAAGAAGCAACAGAGGTGCAGAAGGAAGCAAGAGAACTGCAGAAAGAGGTAAGAGATTTGCAGAAACAGACAAGAGAGGTGCAGAAAGAAACAAGAGAATTGCAGAAAGAAGCAACAGAGGTGCAGAAAGAGGCAAGAGGGGTACAGTGAGAGGAAAGAGAAGTGCAGAAAGAAGCAACAGAGGTGCGGAAAGAGGGAAAAGAGGTGTAGAAAGAGGCAAGAGGGGTGCAGAAAGAGGCAGGAGGGTGCAGAAAGAGGCCAGAGGGGTGCAGAAAGAGGCAATAGAGGTGCAGAAAGAAGCAAGAGAAGTGCAGAAAGAAGCAACAGAGGTGCAGAAAGAGGCACAGAGGCAAGAGGTGTGCATAAAGAGGCAAGGGAAGTGCAGAAAGAAGCAATAGAAATGCAGAAAGAGGCAAGAGAAGTGCAGAAACAGGCAAGAGAGGTACATAAAATATCAACAGAACTGCAGAAAATAGCAAGAGAAGCACAGAAAAAGCAACAGAGGTGCAGACAGAGGCAAAAGGGGTGCAGAAAGAAGCAAGAGAAGCAAGAGAAGTGCAGAAAAAGGCAAGAGAGGTACAAAAAGAGGCAAGAGAGGTGCAGAAAGAGGGAGAAGGATGCAGAAAGAGGCAAGAGGGGTGCAGAAAGAAGCAAGAGAGGTGCAGAAAGAAGCAAGAGATTTTCAGAAAGAACCAACAGAGGTGCAAAAAGAGGCAAGAGAAGTGCAGAAAGAGGCAAGAGTAGTGCAGAAACAGGCAAGAGATGTGGAGGAAGAGGCACAAGAGGTGCAGAAAGAAGCAAGAGAAGCGCAGAAAGAAGCAAGAGAAGTGCAGAAAGAAGCAAGAGAAGCACAGAAAGAAGCAAGCGAAGTTCAGAAAGAAGCAAGAGAAGTGCAGAAAGAGGCAAGAGAGGTGCAGAAAGAGGCAATTGAGATGTAGAAAGAGGCAACAGAGTTGCAGAAAGAAGCAAGAGAAGTGCAGAAAGAAGCAACAGAGGTGCAGAAAGAGGCAAGAGCGGTGCAGAAAGAGGCAAGAGAGGTGCAGAAAGATGGAACAGGGGTGGAGAAAGAGAGAAGAGGGGTGCAGAAAGAGACGAGGGGTGCAGAAAGAAGCAAGAGAAGTGTAGGAAGAAGCAACAGTGGTGCAGAAAGAGGCAAGAGAAGCGCAGAAAGAGGCACGAGAAGTGCAAAAAGGAGTAACAGAGGTGCAAAAAGAAGCAAGAAAAGTGCAGAAAGAGGCAAGACAAGTGCAGGGCGAAGCAACAGAGGCGCAGAAAGAGGCAAGAGAAGTGCAGAAATGGGCAAGAGAAGTGCAGAAAGAAGTAAAAGAAGAGCAGAAAGAAGCAAGAGAAGTGCGGAGAGAAAGAACAGAGGTGCAGAAAGCGGCAAGAGGGGTGCAGAAAGAGGCAAGAGAAGTGCAGAAAGAAGCAACAGAAATGTAGAAAGAGGCTAGAGGAGTGCAGAAAGAAGCATTAGAGGTGCAGAAACAGGCAAGAGACGTGCAGAAAGAGGCAAGAGAAGTGCAGAAACAGGCAAGAGAGGTGCAGAACGAGGGAACAGGGGTGCAGAAAGAGGGAAGAGGGGTGTAGAAAGAGGCAGGAGGGTGCAGAAAGAAGCAAGAGAGGTACAGGAAGAAACAAGAGAAGTGCACAAAGAAGCAACAGAAGTGCAGAAAGAGGCAAGAGAAGTGCAGAAAGAGGCAAGAGAGGTGCTGAAAGAAGCATGAGAGGTGCAGAAAAAGGGAAGAGGGTGCAGAAAGAGGCAACAGGGGTGCAGTAAGAAGCAAGAGAGGTGCAGAAAGAAGCAAGAGAAGTGTAGAAAGAAACAACAGAGGTGCAGAAAGAGGTAAGAGGGGAGCAGAAAGAAGCAAGAGAAATGTAGAAAGAGGCAAGAGAAGTGTGGATAGAAGCAATAGAGGTGCAGAAAGAGGCAAGAGAAGTGCAGAAAGAGGATGATAGGTATAGAAACAGGCAAGAGAGGTGCAGAAGGAGGGAACAGGGGTGCAGAAAGAGGGAAGAGGGTTGTATAAAGAGGCTAGAGGGTACAGAAAGAAGCAAGAGAGGTACAGGAAGAAGCAAGAGAAGTGCAGACAAAAGCAACAGAAGTGCAGAAAAAAGCAACAGAGGTGCAGAAAGAGGCAAGAGAACTGCAGAAAGCCACAAGAGAGGTGCAGAAACAGGCAAGAGAGGTACAGAAAGAGGCAAGAGAAGTACAGAAAGAAGTAAAAGAAGTGAAGAAATATGCAGGAGACGTAAAGAAAGAGGCAAGAGAGGTGCAGAAAGAAGCAAGAGAAATATAGAAAGAGGCAAGAGAAGTGTGGAAAGAAGCAATAGAGGTGCAGAAAGAGGCAAGAGAAGTGCAGAAAGAGGCAAGATAGGTATAGAAACAGGCAAGAGAGGTGCAGAAGGAGGGAACAGGGGTGCAGAAAGAGGGAAGAGGGTTGTATAAAGAGGCTAGAGGGTACAGAAAGAAGCAAGAGAGGTACAGGAAGAAGCAAGACAAGTGCAGACAAAAGCAACAGAAGTGCAGAAAAAGCAACAGAGGTGCAGAAAGAGGCAAGAGAACTGCAGAAAGCCACAAGAGAGGTGCAGAAACAGGCAAGAGAGGTACAGAAAGAGGCAAGAGAAGTACAGAAAGAAGTAAAAGAAGTGAAGAAATATGCAGGAGACGTAAAGAAAGAGGCAAGAGAGGTGCAGAAAGAAGAGAGTGAGGTGCAGAAAGAGGCAAGAGTAGTGCAGATTGGGTCAAGTGAGGTGCAGAAAGAGGCAAGAGAAGTACAGAAAGTGGCAATGGAGGTGCAGAAAGAGGCAAGTGATGTGCAGAAAGAGGAAAGAGACGTACAGAAAGTAGCAAGAGAAATGCAGAAAGAGGCAAGAGAAGTGTAGAAAGAGGCAAGTGAGTTGCAGAAAGAGGCAAGAGAGGTACAGAAAGAGGCAAGTGAAGTGCAGAAAGAGGCAAGAGAAGTGCAGAGAGAGGCAAGACAGGTGCAGAAAGAAGCAAGAGAAACGCAGAAGCAAAAGAAGTGCAGAAAGAAGCAAGAGAAGTGCAGAAAGAGGCAAGAGAAGTGCAGAAAGAAGCAAGAGAGCTGCAGAAAGAGGCAAGAGACATGCAGTGAGAATCAAGAGAAGCACATAAAAAGGCAATAGAGTACTGAGAGAGGCAAGAGAAGTGCAGAAAGAGGCAAGAAAAGCGCAACCTTCTTGCCTTTTTATGCACCAATCTTCCCTCTTTCTGCACCTCTCTTGCCTCAGTATGCCCACCTGTTCCCTCTTTCTGCACCCCTTTTGCCTGTTTCTGCAACTCCCTTTCCCCTCTTTCTGCAGTTCTCTTGCCTCCTTCTGCACCTCACTTGCCTCTTTTTGCACCTCTGTTGGTTCTTTTGCACTGCTCTTGCTTCTTTCTGCACCTCTCTTGCAAATTCCTGCACCCCTCTTGCCTCTTTCTGCACTCCTCTTACCTGTTTCTGCACCTCTGTTGGGAGTTTCTGTACTGCTCTTCTTTCTTTCTGCACCTGTCTTGCTAATTTCTGCACCCCTCTTGCCTCTTTCTGCACCCCTCTTCCCTCTTTCTGCACCTCTCTTGCCTCTGTCTGCACCCGTCTTGCCTCTTTCTGCACTTCTCTTGCTTCTTTTTGCACCTCCCTTGCCTCTTTCTGCACCTCTGTTGCTTCTTTCTGCACTTCTCTTTCTTCTTTCTGCACCTCTCTTGCCTCTTTCTGCACCCCTCTTGCCTCAATATGCACCTCTTTTGCTTTTTTCTGCACTTCTCTTGCCTCTTTCTGCACCCCTCTTGCCTCTTTCTGCACATCTGTTGGTTCTTTCTGTACTTCTCTTGCCTCTATATGCACCCCTGTTCCCTCTTTGTGCACCTCTTTTGCCTGTTTCTGCAACTCTCTTGCCTATTTCTACAGTTTTCTTGTCTCTTTCTGCACCTCTGCTGCCTCTTTCTGAACTTCTCTTGCCTCTTTCTGCACCTCTGTTGCTTCTTTCTGCACTTCTCTTGCCTCTTTCTGCACCTCTCTTGCTTCTTTCTGCACCTCTCTTGCCTCTTTCTGCACACACATGGCTACTTTTAAACTGACCTCAGGCTCAGCAGTGCACACATGCAAGTGTAGAAAAGGGCTGCTGGCCTCTAAACTGCCATGCCATATTATAAGCTAGGGAATTAGAGGTAGTTTTACTCCCCCTGCCCAATTATGTACTAGGGCCTTACAGGGGAGGTCATGCCAATCACAGGGGTACCCCATCTCATAGTGTACCCTAGTGTATGTAGGTGTTTTCACTGTATTCTAAGTGTCTTTCAGCATAGCACTGGCTCTGGGCCTGGTTCAGCAGAGCCCATGGTCAGTCAGAGTCAGTTACCACCAGTACCAGTCAGCAAAAGGTTGGGGGGTGCCCAGGGCACAGGATGACTTTGCAACAAGGCCTCTTTCTGCACCTCTGTTGGTTCTTTCTGCATATCTCTTGCTTCTTTCTGCACCTTTCTTCCTCTTTCTGGACTTCTGTTGCCTCTTTCTGCATTTCTCTTGCCTCTTTCTGCGCCTTTCTTCCTCTTTCTGCACATGTCCTACCTCTGTAGGCATAGTTAGAAAATAGCATTTAAAAAACCTTAGAAATTCACTTAAAAACCATAGGTTTCAGGGACGTTATAGTTAGAAATTAGCATTTAAAAACCTTTGAAATTGACTGAAAAAACCATAGGTTTCAGGGACATTATAGTTAGAAATTAGCATTTAAAAAACCTTTGAAATTCACTGAAAAAACCATAGGTTTCAGTGAGGTTATAGTTAGAAATTAACATTTAAAAAACCTTAGAAATTCACTGAAAAAACCACAGGTTTCAGGGACGTTATAGTTAGTTGGACATTTCACTCGTACAAAACCAGAGAAATGTGGCCGTTATAGTTAGTTCAGCTAACTATAACTCGCGCCCTCGCAATGCACTGCTGATGACGTCACATATTCCATCATTCATGACATGGTCAGTGACATCACTGATGACATCACTGATGACATCTCAAATGGCATCACTGATGACATCATCCACGTGATAATCTGATGCACCTCCTCACACCCTAATATAACCTTTGATACTCCCACTCTAAAATACAGACTACCATTTTCGAAACCATAGACACACCAATACCAGTTACTACATACCCACTCACTGATTCCTAGGTCTACACACACATCCACTCATTCACCCATACAGTCACTCATACATGCAGTCACTCATCAATACAGCACTATCATTTGAACTCATACACCTATACAGACACTCACACACCGCCACTCATCCATAGAGTTACTCACACACCTAGTCAGTCATGCAAAGAATCAATCACACTCCCATTTACACACCTATACAGTTATACACACACCACCTCACTTATTCATACAGATACTAACACATACTTACTCTCTTATACAATCACTGATACAAGCACACACTCATCCATAAAGTCACTCTCACAATCACTCACTCTCAGATATAGTCATTTATATGCTCCAACACTCACATATACTTCCTTTCACATATGTAGTTACTCACATATGTACCACTGAGACATCCATTCACTCACCAACATACCCATACACACACTCACCCACCTATTTAGCCCTTCACAGATGCACTCTTGAACCCATACACCCAGTGAATCACCCACTCACACATCTATTTATTTTATTTTATTTTTATTTTATTTTATAGTTTTATAGAGCGTGAACCAGACCTGTGATGGTATCAGAGCGCTTTACATGATTAAGGGGGGGGAATACAACGCTTAAGGATGGGAGGGGTCAAATTGGGAAAGATAGGGCATACATTATATAAGAGGAGCAGAGTCACACACCCCCCACCCACCCACACAGACACTCAGTTACCCATACAGACACTCAGACAACCAATCAATAATCCATATAGACAATCATGTAGCTACTCACCAACCCATGCAGCCGCTTACACACCAACTGACAGACTGATACAGACATTCACACAGTTGAGTCTCTAACCCATGCATTCAGTAAGACACGTTTAATCACTCACTTATACAGTCAGTCACCCACCTACTAAATCATCCATTCAGACACTTATACACCCACTCATTCTTCAATACGCCTTGGCATATATAAATATATATATATATATATATATATATATATATATATAAAAAATATTTATACTTTACAGAAACACACAGTCACTGGATGATGTCATCAGTGATGTCATTTGAGATGTCATCAGTGATGTCACTGACCATGTCATGAATGATGTAATATGTGACGTCATCAGCAGTGCATTGCGGGGGCGCGAGTATTAGTTAGCTCAACTAAGTATAACGGCCGAATTTCTCTGGTTATGTATGAGTGAAATGTCCAACTAACTATAACGTCCCTGAAACCTGTGGTTTTTTCAGTGAATATATATATATATATATATATTTCTTTCCGCATAGTCCACTTTTCCTGACTGCTGGGTGCTCTTTGGTGGTGCGTATAGAGTATGGCAGGACCAAGCCGCTACAATTTTCGCCACAGTATCCCTTTGAACAGGGATTTCCTCACCGCACTCGCAACTCCCTTTAGTTAAATGCAAATATAAATCATCACTTCATCCATTGATGGTTCCAGGGTGTTTTTTATTTTCCAAAACGCTGCCAACACACAACCCCAGCGCGTTTCGGTCTCAGCCGAGACCTTGCTCACGGGGACCAATCGACAAACACAGAGCGCCATTCTCTTTCGGTTATATTTAAACAATCATGACCTAACTTCCTGTTAAGGCCGACTATTGCATTCTGGTATTTGCAGTTCCGCATTTCTGTGTTGTCATTTAGCCTTGGTATCATATTTAAATTAAATCACATTATGGCAACAAATTCACATTATGGCATAACATTTACATGATTTCTTGTTAAGGCACAGATTAATTAAATGTTAGATCTTTACATCAATACCAATATGTTATATTTACATAAAAGAAAAAGCTGATGTTCGTGAATGAGATTTCTATATGAGAATTTAGGATGACTCTATTCATTCAAACATTTAAGGGTTATTCTCATTGACTACTGTCGTTTACCGGGCTCGAACCCTGGTTTTAGCCACGGCTACAGCCCGAACTGCTGAACGGAATTACACCAAATTTAGCAAAAAGGTAACGCTTGGTTCAGAAATTGACCTTTTTTTTAAATGGTGTAAATCCGTTCAGTAGTTGCGGAGAAATTCAAAAAATAAGAGTGAAAAAATAGATTTCCCATAGGAAACTTTATGCAAGGCTACAGCAAAACTGCTGAACGGAATTACACCAAATTTGGCAAAAAGGTAGTGCTTGGTTCAGAAAGCACCCTTTTAAAAATGGTGTAAATCCGTTCAGTAGTTGCTGAGAAAATCCAAAATAAAAGTTTCGATATTTAGAGGCACGGAGGATCCGCGCACCCTCCCGAACACGAGCTGCATGCTAATTGGCTGTCAACACTCCAAACCAGGAAGTGTTGGCAGCCATCTTGTTCCTCGGTAGAACCGATGAACAAGAAAGCAGTAAAAAAAGTGCGCAATACGCAAAAAGGGGGCAGGGTAGAAACACCCTGACCCCCTAGGCCTGCTCAGGGGGTCCTACAAGGACCCCCGGGCCCAAAAAAATTATTATTTTTTTTTTAAATCGGCAGGATGCGCTTAGGGTGCGCGGATCCCGCTGAGAAAAAAAAAAGAAACAAGTGCGCAAAACGCACAAAGGGGGCAGGGTAGAAACACCCTGACCCCCTAGGTCTGCTCAGGGGGTCCCACAAGGACCCCCTGGGCAGAAAAAGCATTTAAAAAAAAAATCGGTGGGATGCGCTTAGGGTGCGCGAATCCCGACGATTGGGTCAAGTCCCGGGTGCATGGTGGGGGAGGTTTAAATTTAATGTGGGGGGCCTCTAAGGCCCCCCAAGCCCCGGGGACGCCACCCCCGGGGCTTTGAAAACATAATGGTGCGGGAGGGCTCTTGGCCCTCCCGCAGCCCCGGTGACCGCCACACCCCCCGGGGCTTCTTTTTTTTACAAATTGTTTGAACTGTGTGGGGGCTCCAGCCTCCCACACGCCCTGGGACCGCCACCTCCCGGGGCACTAAAGATTTGAATATGGGGGTCCGTTACGGACCCCAAAGCCCCGGGGACCACCACCTCCCGGGGCTGTGCACTGGATGGGAGGGGGCCGCGCGGCCCCCTCCTGGAGCCCTTGATGGCCCTCGGGACCGCCACCCCCCAGGGCTGGCTCCTGCAGTGTCCTACCCCCGGGACACTGTAGTTTGCTATGACAGGACGGATTTTGAAAGAGAGAGCAGGAAACTCTCTCTTTCAAAATGCAAACCCAATTGCTTTTCCACATGGAGAGCAGCATGTTAGCTGTTCCCCATGTGGAAAAGCAATGCCGGCTCCCGTAGGACACGGGGAGCCGGCGGGACTGTGGGGGATTGGGGACCCCCCACAGTCCCCAACCAGAGGCCAGGCCCCGGGGATGGGGTCCCGGGGCCATAGTGGCCAGGGAGGGGGCCACGCAGCCCCCCACCCCAAATAAAAAAAAAAAAGGGCAAGGCCGGCCCCGGGGATGGGGTCCCCGGGGCCTTAAATGGCCTGAGGAGGGGGCCACGCAGCCCCCTCCAAATAAAAAAAATAAATCGAGGGCATGCCCCGGGGATGGGGTCCCCAGGGCCAATACAGGCCCAGGGAAGGGGGCCACGCCCCTTCCCGTTTTTTTTTTTATAAAAAAAAAGATAAATTGCTCAGGTCCCGGGGATGGGGTCCCCGGGGCCAAAAGTGGCCAAGGGAAGGGGGCCACGCAGCCCCCTCCCATTAAAAAAAAAAAACGACCGGCATCGTGCCGGAGGCCCCGCCCCTCCCTGCAGTACTCTGCAAACGCGCTTCCTGGCGCGTTTTAAGAAGGGAAGTAATTCCCTTGAATACTGGGGTCCTGGGGCCAACCAGCCCACCAGGAACCTCCAGTATGCGCCAGGGGCTGCTTTGCAGAGAGGTGTACAGAGGCCACGCCCTTTACACCTCTCTGCAACGCAGCTCTGTGGCGCTTTTAGAAGTACATGGTGGGCTAGTTGGACTCCAGGGACCCTCAGGATTCAAGGGGACTTAATCCCCCAACTTAAAACGCGCCACGGGCGCGTTTGCACAGTGGTGAAGGGAGGGGCAGGGCTTCAGGTGACATGTGTGCAAACAGGCCCCGTGGCGCGTTTTAAGATGGGAATTAAATCCCTTCAATCCTGAGGGTCCCTAGGGGCCAACTAGCCCAACAGGTACGCTCCAGAAAGCGCCACAGAGCTGCATTGCAGAGAGGTGCAAAAGGGGCGTGGCCTCTGAACACCTCTCTGCAACGCAGCTCCTGGCGCATACTGGAGGTACAGGGTGGACTAGTTGGACCCCAGGGACCCTCATGATTCAAGGGGACTTAATCCTCCAACTTAAAACGCGCCACGGGGCGCGTTTGCACAGATGTCACCTCAGGCCCCGCCCCTCCCTTCACCATTGTGCAAATATTCCTCTAAAATCAGCTGAACTACGAATTCCTATTTACTCACCTGTTATCAGGAGAGACCTCAGTGCTGCATCTTTCAGCCCAGTACTGATCCTGAAAAGTAATTTTAACCGTACTTACCAGTAACTTGAATTTCCTTCCATAGGCTAACATTGACTGGTTTCACTTGGAAATTCTTCTAAGTGTGGAGTTTTGGAACTTTATAATATTCCTCTAAAATCAACCGAAATACGAATTCCGATTTACTCACCTGTTATCAGGAGAGACCTCAGTGCTGCATCTTTCAGCCCAGTACTGATCCTGAAAAGTAATTTTAACCGTACTTACCAGTAACTTGAATTTCCTTCCATAGGATATCATTGCCTGCTTTTTGCTGAAAAAGTTTCTAAGTGTCGATTTTTGAAACATACAAATATTCCTCTAAAATCAGCCGAAATACGAATTCCGATTTACTCACCTGTTATCAGGAGAGACCTCAGTGCTGCATCTTTCAGCCCAGTACTGGTCCTGAAAAGTAATTTTAACCGTACTTACCAGTAACTTGAATTTCCTTCCATAGGATATCATTGACTGGTTTCACTTGGAAATTCTTCTACGTGTGGAGTTTTGGAACTTTATAATATTCCTCTAAAATCAGCCGAAATACGAATTCCGATTTACTCACCTGTTATCAGGAGAGACCTCAGTGCTGCATCTTTCAGCCCAGTACTGGTCCTGAAAAGTAATTTTAACCATACTTACCAGTAACTTGAATTTCCTTCCATAGGATATCATTGACTGGTTTCACTTGGAAATTCTTCTAAGTGTGGAGTTTTGGAACTTTATAATATTCCTCTAAAATCAGCCGAAATACGAATTCCGATTTACTCACCTGTTATCAGGAGAGACCTCAGTGCTGCATCTTGCAGCCCAGTACTGGTCCTGAAAAGTAATTTTAACCGTACTTACCAGTAACTTGAATTTCCTTTCATAGGATATCATTGACTGGTTTCACTTGGAAATTCTTCTAAGTGTGGAGTTTTGGAACTTTATAATATTCCTCTAAAATCAGCCGAAATACGAATTCCGATTTACTCACCTGTTATCAGGAGAGACCTCAGTGCTGCATCTTTCAGCCCAGTACTGATCCTGAAAAGTAATTTTAATCGTATTTACCAGTAACTTGAATTTCCTTCCATAGGATATCATTGCCTGCTTTTTCCTGAAAATGTTTCTAAGTGTCGATTTTTGAAACTTACAAATATTCCTCTAAAATCAGCTGAACTGCGAATTCCGATTTACTCACCTGTTATCAGGAGAGAACCCAGTGCTGCATCTTTTAGCCCAGCACTGACCCTGAAAAGTACTTCTAACCGTATTTACCAGTAACTTGTATTTCCTTCCATAGGAATCCATTGTCTGGTTTTCAGCAGAAAAGTTTCAGTGTCGATTTTCACAAACTACAAATATTCCTTACAAATCGCCTGTATGACTTAAACGCATTCTTTCAACTGTTTACAGGAGATGCACCAGT
This sequence comes from Calotriton arnoldi, assembly GCA_963921515.1. Taxonomy (NCBI): domain Eukaryota; kingdom Metazoa; phylum Chordata; class Amphibia; order Caudata; family Salamandridae; genus Calotriton; species Calotriton arnoldi. The sequence goes on along the minus strand of CAWUFW010008911.1, from coordinate 391,568 downwards.
GCTGGTTCCAGGATCCACCTCTGAGTAAGAAAAAGTAACGATAACACTACTTACCTGCTAAGTGAATTTCCTCCCGTAGGATAACATTGGTGCTTCTATGTGAAAAAGTTTCTGTGTCAACTTTTAAAATACAATAATATTCCTTAAAAATCACTACTGTAATCAAAACGCTTTTACTCAACTGTTTACAGGAGATGTCCCAGGACTGAATCTAGGATCCAGTCCTGTGGTTAGAAAAAGTAATCCATAAAGTAACTAATTGCATTTAACTAGAAATTCACATTGAGCTCAATGTTGCATTGTGTTTCAAATTGTGTTGCCCATTGCAACAACTGTAACTACTGTACTTAAAAGTCTATTGCCTATTTGCAAAGTATTTAAACTAAAGTAATTCATTCTGAGAAAGTATATTTTGTAATGTAATGTATAATGTAATTACAATGTAATTTAAAAAATAAATAGTTTAAAAAAATGTAGAAAATCAGTATCAAAAAAATAAAGATAACAATTAATACATTTAAAAATTGTCATTTACAAAACCTTGGAAATTCACTGAAAAAAACCATAGGTTTCAGACATGTTATAGTTAGGAATTAGCATTTAAAAAACCTTTGAAATTCACTGAAAAAACCATAGGTTTCAGGCACGTTATAGTTAGAAATTAGCATTTAAAAACCTTAGAAATTCACTGAAAAACCATAGGTTTCAGGCACGTTATAGTTAGAAATTAGCATTTAAAAAACCTTTGAAATTCACTGAAAAAACCATAGGTTTCAGACACGTTATAGTTAGAAATTAGCATTTAAAAAACCTTTGAAATTCACTGAAAAACCTTAGGTTTCAGGCACGTTATAGTTAGAAATTAGCATTTAAAAACCTTAGAAATTCACTGAAAAAACCATAGGTTTCAGGCACGTTATAGTTAGAAATTAGCATTTAAAAACCTTTGAAATTCACTGAAAAAACCATAGGTTTCAGACACGTTATAGTTAGAAATTAGCATTTAAAAAACCTTTGAAATTCACTGAAAAAACCTTAGGTTTCAGGCACGTTATAGTTAGAAATTAGCATTTAAAAACCTTTGAAATTCACTGAAAAAACCATAGGTTTCAGACACGTTATAGTTAGATATTTGCATTTAAAAAACCTTTGAAATTCACTGAAAAAACCATAGGTTTTAGGGACAGTTATAGTTAGTTGGACATTGCACTCGTACAAAACCCGTGAAATTCCCCGTTATAGTTAGTTCAGCTAACTATAACTCGCGCCCCGCAATGCACTGCTGATGACGTCACATATTACATCACTCATGACATGGTCAGTGACATCACTGATGACATCACTGATGACATCTCAAATGACATCACTGATTACATCATCCATGTGATAATTCCATGCATCTTCTCACACCCTAGTATAACTTTTGATACACCCACTCTAAATTACAGACTGCCATTCTCAAAACCATAGACACTCCAACACCAATAACTACATACCCACTCACTGATTCTTAGGTCTACACACACATCCACTCACTCACCTGTACAGTCACTCATACTTACAGTCACTCAGTACAGGACTATCATATGCACTCATACACCTATATAAACACTCACACACCGCCACTCATCCATAGAGGTACTCACACACCTAGTCAGTCATGCAAAAATTAATCACACACCCATTTACTCACCTATACAGTTATACACACATCAGCTCACTTACTCATACAAATACTAGAACATTCTTACGCTCTTATACAATAACTGATACAAGCACACACGCATCCATACAGCCACTCTCACTATCACACACTCTCACTTATAGCCATTGAAATACTCTAACACACATATATACTGCCTTTTACATATGTAGTTACTCGCACATGTACCACTGAGATATACATTCACTCACTAACACACCCATACACACACTCACCCACCCAAGCAGTCCATCACAGATGCACTCTTGAAATCATGCACCCAGTGAATCACCCACTCACACATCTATGTACAGAGTCACACACACCCCACCCACACAAACACTCAGGCAGCCATACAGATACTCAGATAACCAATCAATAACTCATATAGACACTCATGTAGCTATTTACAAACCCATGCAGCCACTTACACACCAACAGACAGACGGATAAAGACATTCACACAGTTTAGTCACTAACCCATGCATTTAGTAAGATACGTTTAATAACTCACTTATAGAGTCAGTCACGCACCTACTAAATCATCCATCCAGACACTTATACACCCACTCATTATTCAATACACCTTGGCATATATAGTAAACATATTTAAACTTTATAGAAACACACAGTCACTGCATGATGTCATCAGTGATGTCATTTGAGATGTCATCAGTGATGTCATCAGTGATGTCACTGACCATGTCATGAGTGATGTAATATGTGACGTCATCAGCAGTGCATTGCGGGGCGCGAGTTATAGTTAGCTGAACTAACTATAACGGGGAATTTCACGGGTTTTGTACGAGTGCAATGTCCAACTAACTATAACTGTCCCTAAAACCTATGGTTTTTTCAGTGAATTTCAAAGGTTTTTTAAATGCAAATATCTAACTCTAACGTGTCTGAAACCTATGGTTTTTTCAGTGAATTTCAAAGGTTTTTAAATGCTAATTTCTAACTATAACGTGCCTGAAACCTATGGTTTTTTCAGTGAATTTCAAAGGTTTTTAAATGCTAATTTCTAACTATAACGTTTCTGAAACCTATGGTTTTTTCACTGAATTTCAAAGGTTTTTTAAATGCTAATTTCTAACTATAACATGCCTGAAACCTATGGTTTTTTCAGTGAATTTCTAAGGTTTTTTAAATGCTAATTTCTAACTATAACGTGCCTGAAACCTATGGTTTTTTCAGTGAATATATATATATATATATATGTATATATATATATCACGTAACAAAAGGTTGCCCCACTGGAAATGCCACACACGCAGGGGTATGCACACAAATTCCACAGGTGGCTGCAGATTCAGCGCTCCCCCTCGCTTACTTCCAATAAAAGCCAAACGCGTTTCAAGCATGTCCTGCTCTTGATCACTGGCTACTGGCATTTACTCATGGAGACAGCAAGCTATTCAGAACAACTGATTTTATTGAATGTTCGAGCCCCAGTGGGCATTAACAATAATGGCCTTGTGGTTGATGTAGTCCATCTATCTGCTGCCACAGACTCGTGATTCTGTTAATACAAAACCCATGTGGGCATTGCTGGCTCCGTGTATCATTCTTGCCCCGATAGGATGTTTAAAATAGATGATTGACCCCAAAAAACTCATGGGTGAAAGCGATGAGGAAACTGCTGTTCTGCTGCTAATATATACCGACAGCCAAGGTCCCCTGCGTTCTGTAAACAAGCTTGCGGTTCCAAGCTTGATAGAGCCGCCTTTCCGACGGCGGGGCATTTCCGCGGCTAGGCTGGCCGCTCAACATCACGTAACAGAAGGTTGCCCCACTGGAAATGCCACACACGCAGGGGTATGCACACAAATACCACAGGTGGCTGCAGATTCAGCGCTCCCCCTCGCTTACTTCCAATAAAAGCCAAACGCGTTTCAAGCATGTTCTGCTCTTGATCACTGGCTACTGGCATTTACTCACGGAGACAGCAAGCTATTCAGAACAACTGATTTTATTGAATGTTCGAGTCCCGCCCCAGTGGGCATTAACAATAATGGCCTTGTGGTTGATGTAGTCCACCTATCTGCTGCCACAGACTTGTGATTCTGTTAATACAAAACCCATGTATATATATATATACAATAAGTGCACCACCAGTTGTTAATACTTAGTCCGTCAATCTGACAGGTCTAAAGTTGTGAGACACGATCCAAGATTATAAAGTCACTACGTGAGACTGATGGTAACAATTGCTCTAATCTTTTTTTAAACTGTTCAATTTCTTGGACTGAGCTGACAAACAGCCGACACGTGTTTCGTCATTTTCGACGACTTTTTCAAGGCTGTAAAATTAGAAAAAGCATGAATCTTCTCAGGCTTACAGGTCATATAACAAGTAAATCAGAATAATTAATTCAAAGAATGGATTTTAAATCAGAACAGCTGAAAGGATTTACAATATCAAATAGTATTCGTAAGGCATTTTGTCAAAAATGAAAATATATAAGATAAAGGAAACAAAATCCAAAAGGATTTACTGTAAACTAAAGATAGGAAAGTATATCCCAGACTTGAAAAAGTCTACAATAAGGTAATAAATATGAGACAAATAGGTGTGATAGTGCCAGATCGTATGGCACTATAGGTGAATAGAAAATAGAGTGCACCCAGTGAAAAATGACTTAATAAACGTGCCTCACAAGAGAAAATTTCATATTAACCCCATGCAATCACATGTCCCATGACCCCGTGAAAATAGTGAGACCTCCATAGAGGTACAGATGAAAATGTACCTCGGAAAACTCTTCAGCATAAGTGTACAATTAGTTCACCCAGTATATAACAGCAGTCAAAATCTTTATCCTCGGAGCCCCAAGGACCAGAACAATCTGTTGGAAATCCACTTCTTATGCGGATTGCACAGCTAATATCCAAAAACTTTCAAGCGGATATATACGTATCAGTGTGCAGAACCAGAAAAAAGGAAAAGAAAAGTCAACACGAATCGTTAAGATGCGCCGCTGTAATAATAATACTTGGTTTAAGCGTGCATAGTTATATCATAGTAATTGAGCACACACAGCAATCTCAAGAGTAAAGAAGACCCCCATAGGAAACTACTAACAAGTCAGAATTTAATGGAAATAGGCATAAGTTATATCCATATTAAAAAAGGAGAGATCGTCAAAAGTTCTCTGGGTTCAAACAATCAAAGAGAACCCCTTCTTAATAAATGCAGCTTGAATCCAAAGGGCAAGTCATATAAAAACAAACCCGTCATTAGTGAAGAGCATGGTTGCGCAAACATATAACTGTACTGAAGCCAAACATGACAATAACCATACCTTCCAATTAAAGGCATCAGTACAAGTGGTGCATTTCTTTCTAACAAAAGCCTTGATAAGCCATAGTTCCAAAGCTAAAAAATGGTCCTGTCACAAAACACCAGCCGTTTTCAAGGAAAAGAAAAAAAGATACAATTAGTAACCATTCCCACGGTGGTCTCCCTAGCGTACCACAAATGAAACCCCCTACTCCTCACTCACCGGCTGCAACTTCTGAGTCTGCGTAGAAGCGTTCCCCATATATATATATATGCATATATATATATATATATACATATATATATATATTATGTGGCCCCACCAGTTTTATCTGGGGCCAATGTGTGGCCCCCGAAAGTTGACTTGTAAAGGCCCTACTTGCTACTGCAGTGTATTGCAGTCACTGTATGAGGCCTAGCGATAGGTCTCTTTGATTTATCTCTTCCCCTGGGCATCACTGGAAGCAGAGGTAGCAGCATGCGGTGTGATTATAGGTCTCCACAGACTGTCCTGATAATAGAGTAAACAGGGCCAATGCACACAGTGTAGTTTGAGGCTGCTGAAGGGCAGGACTGATAGCAGAGACATTGCAGACACTTAAGAGTGGCAGGTCCCCTCTGGGGCTGTTTGATATCACCAATGCTATGGTCACTGAATGTAGTGTAAAGTGACAAGGATTCTCTCCATGGCTGTAAAGCGATAGAAGTAATTGGGTCACTGCAGGTATTTCCCAGAGAGGAGCCCCTCCCAGGGATCTCGGATACTTGGGTGACTTCAGCAGGGTACAGTGATGGGTGCTGTCTCCATGGCTGTCAGACCAAAAAGAGTCCCTGCATGCAAATTAAAGAGACAGATACTCTCTGAAGGTCCTTACAAAGTAGTGCATAGATACAATGTTCTCACCTGGGGCTCTTAGGCATTAAAGATAGCAGGGCCCCTAAAGCTTATGACTATGAATGGGTCACTCTTTCAGTGGAAGCAAAATACTAGTATAAGGGCTACTGCAGTCATTGAACACTGAAGCATCCCTCCCAGGGTGCTGGCAGAGAAAAGCTAGCATGGTCACTGCAGGCTGTGAACAGTGATGGGTCCCCCCAGGTCAGTCAGACAGAAGTACAAGCAGGGTCACTACAGTCACTTCAGACAGCGTCCAGTACTCCTCTAGTTACTGAAAGAGTAGAGATATGAGGATCACTGTAGACAGTGAGAGGTCTTCTCTGACACTGTTGAACTGCAGGGGTAGCAGAGTTAAGGTTTGTGCAGTGACAACCCAACTCAAAACATGAACAGTATAGGAGGCAGGGTCAGTGTAAATAGCCAGGACTAGACTGGGTAACCAAAAGTAGCCCTGGTAAAACTTCTCAAACCAACCCAGCTCCCTTTGTCTCCTCGCACAATCTCTCTCTTTCTATCCATCTATTCTCTCTCTTTATCCTTCCTTCCATCATCTATTCTCTTTCTCTCTCCTTCTCTGTAATCAGTAAAATAGTAAATAAATGTATTGCATAGTTAATAAAAACCTTTTCCTTCTCTGTAATCAGTGTGTGGTTCCTTCTGAGTGAAACCCCGTTCCCTGAGCAGGATGTATGAAGACCGTGGAAATGGCTAACCCTGGGCATAATACTTCGCTACGCTCACGGAACATGCAAAGTTTGTGCTACTACGCACTATGAAAATTGCACGTAGTAGAGAGAATAGCTGTGCTAATTGACCTAGCGTAGCAGTAGTTAAATAAACACCTTCAAATGCTTTGATAAAGCAATTTTCTATGCTAAAAAGCATATAACCAATTCACAAAAATGAATTTTGACAATAAAATATCAAGCAATGAGAGAGGTGATGATTTTGGAGTCCCCCCTAACCTAGGGGAGGACCAAGCAGATGCCTTGAACACAAAAAGCATATCATGTGAACGATTCAATGGTGGTCCCTTCCTCCTAGGACCACCCCAAGCACTGTTATGGGCAAAAATACAATCCCAACCAAAGGCCCTGCAAAGCATTATGGGACGAGATTAGCAGTGGGCAGTGAATATTATAGTTTCCAATATCAAAATAATTCTACAAAGAGCTGCAGTTCAACTAGTCGTTACTAGGTGTCCCTCACGAGTCAAATGCAAAAGCATTGAAATTATTAATACATCAAGCTGCAGTTCCACTAGTCGTTACAAGATGTCCCTCACGAGTCAAATGCAAAAGTATTGAAAATCTTTCATGAGGTTTTTGCATTTGACTCGCGAGGGACATCTAGTAACGACTAGTGGAACTGCAGCTCTTTGTAGAATTATTTTGATATTGGATACTATAATATTCACTGCCCACTGCTAATCTCGTCCCATAATGCTTTGCAGGGCCTTTGGTTGGGATTGTATTTTTGCCAATAACTGTGCTTGGGGTGGTCCTAAGAGGATGGGACCACCACTGAATGGTTCAAAAGATGTGTTTTTTGTTTTCAAGGCATCTGCTTGGTTTTCCCCCTAGGTTAGGGAGGATCCTAAAATCATCACCTCTCTCACTGCTTGTTAATTTATCGTATATAAAGACAGAGATATTTATTTTATCTTAATTTGCACTGTACAAGGTGTTTTTGGCAATTATTGTACAGTGCAGTCAAGCACACAGCTACGCGCTATGCAATGTGCATAGCTACGTGTAGTTAAAAATGTACTTCACGTAGCTACGTGAAGTGCTACTACGCAAACTACGCCCAGGCTTAGAAATGGCATGGCAAGAACTTCGCTGTAATATGAGGCACTTTTAACAATCCTTTGCAAATCAAAAAATTGTCTTTGTGGGGGAGTCTAATTTTAAATGTGACTTTTATGTATTTGTACTTCAAATTCACCATTTTCTCATCTTGGAAACTCTCCTTTTTACGTCAACAAATGCTGTCATTTATTTTTTATTGTCTTCTTGAAGTTCTTCCCCAGGAAGTGCGACGATCAATATGGTTAAGCCTGACAGAGGGTCGACTGCCTCTGGACATCCCCTTGATTGCAGCTGCGCAGAGCTTGGTGCAAACCTCCCTCATAGCTTTCCTGTTTGGATGGAGTTTGCTGCGAGAAAGGGAGTGAATGTGTATGAGGGAACGGGGCTTGATGGGGGAGCTGCATGTGGTGTGAACAGTGAAGGGAAGAATGCGTAATTTCAGTGTCTCAGACATCCTGACGAGTTAATGCACGTGCTTTGGAGATTGGAGAACACAAGTCAGAAATTTGGATCCTTGCTGAAATGTCCTTTGGAAACTCCAGAGCCGGTAATTACTGTGTCTGAGTAACTGCAGCAGGAGCTTTCATAAGTTTTCCCAAGCAGAGAAGAGCCCCTCTCTCCAGAGAAGCCTCCCCAAACATACACATAGCTCTCCTTTGTACACCTTTTGACCTATGCCTCTATTACTTTCAACGGAACTGTATCATGGATTGGAGACTCTGACACCAACTTCACTGGAAGAAATTTAATTGCGGCTTCTGCACTTGCCCAAATTGTGTGATTTTTGTCAAATATTTAGCAGTTCAGCATTCTGACTCCAGGTGTAAAGGTTAGCATGTTCTATATTGCGGGCCCTTGAACTGAGGGTAGCTGTAATATAAGCAGTATTTTATCCTACACTGCTCTTACACAGATTTCATGTGTGCACACTTCATGTCCCAGTGATCAACCATGAGCCATGTCAGGCCACTGTGTGATGTCCAGCCTAAATTATTTTACAACAGCAGCTCTCTGAGGTGAGGTAGTGCAGTCGCTATGACAAGGTGCCACAGCAGCTGCCTCAACAAGTGCTGGCCTGCAGCAGCATCTAAATTGACATGGTTATAGAGTAGGTGAATAAGTCAAGGAGAAAGATGGATGAAAGGAGGAGGGAGTGAGGGTGATATGGAAGAAAGGAAAGGAAAGCGGACAGAGAAAGAACAATACTATGGGGCCGATTCCGATCTCGGTCGGAGGCGCACCCAATACCATTCGGTCGGGAAAAAAGCCATGCGAAAGCCAGTTTCCCGACCGATCCGTACAGCACACCGAACGAGCAAGTACGATGCGCACAACAGCAAAAATTCCGGCCGAGCCGTACTCACCCAAACCAGGTCCTGTTCTCCGACCGAGGCGAATCCGGAAACGCCGAATCGAGTCGCACGGAAGGGAAAATGCAGCCCCGTCCGGCCGGACAAGTACGATGCGCTTTCCGTACGCGCCGAACCCGTCGCTACGCACGGCACGTCAAAGCATCCGGGAGAGGCGCACATAAGCTCCGAATCGCGCCACAACACGATCCACGGCTACGAGACGAACACAGCACAGACGAGGACGACGCGAAGCGACGAGGACGAAGCGAAGCGACGAGGACGAAGCCAAGCGACGAGGACGACGCGAAGCAACGAGAAGGACGAACGACACGAACCAACCATGAATCCCTTCGTCCCGATCATACCAATATTCTACATCTACTACCGGAACAGGCACGGACGCGTACGGAGCAGAAGGTAAGTCAGACACCAACCACAAAACACATACAACACGTACACGACACATCACACACATACACTGGGAATCTGAATATACTTACACCAGCAACAGCAGCACCATAGGGGCGGGATGCCCATCACCAATGCCACATATGCACACAGGGGCCTGAATGCGCGCCACCACCCCAACCCAGGGGGGCAGGATGCCCACCACTACTACCACCCTCACCCAGGGGGGGCTGGATGCCTACCACTACTACCACCCTTAGCCAGGGGGCAGGATGCCTACCACTACTACCACCCTCACCCAGGGGGGCAGGATGCCCACCACTACTACCACCCTTAGCCAGGGTGGCAGGATGCCTACCACTACTACCACCCTTAGCCAGGGGGCAGGATGCCTACCACTACTACCACCCTTAGCCAGGGTGGCAGGATGCCCACCACTACTACCACCCTTAGCCAGGGTGGCAGGATGCCTACCACTACTACCACCCTTAGCCAGGGGGGCAGGATGCCTACCACTACTACCACCCTTAGCCAGGGGGCAGGATGCCTACCACTACTACCACCCTTAGCCAGGGGGCAGGATGCCTACCACTACTACCACCCCAACCCAGGGGGGCTGGATGCCTACCACTACTACCACCCTTAGCCAGGGGGGCAGGATGCCCACCACTACTACCACCCTCACCCACGGGGGCAGGATGCCTACCACTACTACCACCCTTAGCCAGGGTGGCAGGATGCCTACCACTACTACCACCCTTAGCCAGGGGGGCAGGATGCCTACCACTACTACCACCCCAACCCAGGGGGGCTGGATGCCTACCACTACTACCACCCTTAGCCAGGGGGCTGGATGCCTACCACTACTACCACCCTTAGCCAGGGGGCAGGATGCCCACCACTACTACCACCCTCACCCAGGGGGGCTGGATGCCTACCACTACTACCACCCTCACCCAGGGGTGGCAGGATGCCTACCACTACTACCACCCTTAGCCAGGGTGGCAGGATGCCTACCACTACTACCACCCTTAGCCAGGGGGGCAGGATGCCTACCACTACTACCACCCTTAGCCAGGGGGGCAGGATGCCCACCACTACTACCACCCTTAGCCAGGGGGGGCTGGATGCCTACCACTACTACCACCCTTAGCCAGGGGGGCAGGATGCCCACCACTACTACCACCCTCACCCAGGGGGGGCAGGATGCCCACCACTACTACCACCCTCACCCACGGGGGGCAGGATGCCTACCACTACTACCACCCTTAGCCAGGGGGGCAGGATGCCCACCACTACTACCACCCTTAGCCAGGGGGGCAGGATGCCCACCACTACTACCACCCTCACCCACGGGGGGCAGGATGCCCACCACTACTACCACCCTCACCCAGGGGGGCAGGATGCCTACCACTACTACCACCCTCACCCAGGGGGGCTGGATGCCTACCACTACTACCACCCCCACTCATAGGATGGACAATGCATGACACAACAAGCACACCACAACCTAGGGAATGCAAGATTAAGACATCCCCCCACCACCATGACAAGCGTGTGTAGGCTGTGTCAAATGCCTACAACACCGAACATGACTTTCAACATACAATGTGACCCCCTAGCACATGTGCCACACATATATGTGTGTGGCACCCACAATGCAAGCAGCCCATGACCATTGTGGCAATGGGGCCTAAACCCCCATCATCACAGTGACCAAAAGGTAAGTGTGGGGTCCATAGCTGAAGCACATTTTGACCATTGTGGCAATGGGGTCTAAACCCCCATCATCACAGTGACCAAAAGGCAAGTGTGGGGTCCATAGCTGAAGCACATTTTGACCATTGTGGCAATGGGGTCTACACCCTCATCATCACAGTGACCAAAAGGTAATTGTTGACAAAGAAAGAGCTGCAACTGCCAAACTGCATGGATCATTCCTGCTCACAGAACCAAAAACTCATCTGTGGCAAAGTAGTGTATGTGTCCCATTGCAACATAAATTGGGGGAGCCAAATACTGCAGTGCAAATGAAACATTCCTTTGGCCATGTGCAGACAAACAACACCCATGGGGGCTGAGACCGTCAACAGTCATCAATGACACAATGACAGAAGTGACCATCAGAATGCAGAACCACATATTTGCACCAATGGGCACACAAATGCAGATACCCTGTGGAGACAGCAGATGTGAGGTGAACAGATACCATACCATGGCAGCAATGGGACACACAAACCATGATCACTGTGCTGACCGATGACCTAGGAGTCCCAGGGACAGCAGGGGAAACACACCAAACAACATACAGCCAATGGCACACCCAAGATATGCCAATGCAGTGGTGCAGATGCACAAACACAAACAGGCAGACCAACACTGTCATCATACACAGCAGGTGAGGGGTGGGGGTGCCAGTGTCCCCAGGCAACCACACAACACATGAGGAGAGCTGAATACCAATCATACAGATGTGCATACACTGCCACACTAAGGTAACTCATGGATCCAAATCCCCTATGTGGGCAAGCAGGCATTGTCAGGTGAGAGGGAGCACAAAACACACATGTCACACAGGCACGTAGGAACAACAACTGACACAGCAAGTCACAGACACACCACAGCACCACCCCCAGGGCCCCCACAATGTGGTGACCCTGGGCTGAATAAAAATACCACTGTGATGACAAAGCTAAATGTCGTTCACACTATGAACCACAGTCAGGTGTCCTGAGCAACAAACTACCATCACACCTACACAAGCACAAATCAATCAGCATGGCCAGTAAGCCAAGGCCAACATGGAGGCAGGGGCCTAGCCGGGCAACAACTCTCATCTGCACACACTCAACACCACACCCCTCGACCTCCAACAATGTGCAGCAGTGAAGTACACATGCACTGGTGACATTGCACATGCACCCATGACTATTCCAGGGTGGTGGGTGGGAACCAAGGTGTAGAAACACATCACACATGGACACTCAACAAGACTCCTGAATGTCTGACACACTGCACACTACGCTGTACATGGACATGACGGCAATACCACACCGACCAATGGGATCCCAGCCACAGTCACACACCAATGAAGAAGCCAAGGTCACCCACAAAGAACACACATAGACAACTTCCAACATTGCAGCTCTGACCCTGAGGAGTGGCAGCAGTCACACACACAACATGTCACAATCACTGAAAGATAACACAAACTGGAAATCACATGACAGGGGCAAACAACAAGTGCCAAGGGGAAACCTGACTGTGACCCATCTGCGTCTGCACACAAACTCAGCCCTGACAGCAAACACACCTATGGGTGACACCCTGATGACCAGTAATGTGCCATGCACCCACATCACAGAGAACACAGGGAGAAGACTTTGGGGGAACATAGCTCAAGTCAGCAAGCATCACAAACAGGTACAACACTAGGGATCACAGCATGCGCAGATGAATGGAAGTGAACACACAGACATGCACATACAACACACACCTTGGGTGCAGGCAATGTCACACGTGTACACACTGCCATGAGGGGACTCCACTCCTGTGTGAGGAAAGCTGTGCCATATGTTGCCTCAGTAGGGCCCCATCATGTCAGCTGAGCACTTGGTCACACAATCAACAATTAGCACCAAATGAGGGCTCCCATCACATCAGCCTGGTCATGGATGTGCCAACGGAATCATCAGCACAGATCCAACACACTTGTATAGCAATGTTGCACTGACTACACGGATGAGTCCCTCCCCATTGATGCCCAAACCTGCATGTCCACTGGAGATGGCAACACGGTCAGGGAAGTAGACAAATGCAACGATGGCAGGCACAACAGATGTGCAGGGGTGGAAGCCACAGATATGAAATTGCCAATGTAAGTAGGAAACCCATTGCCAAATACTGAACACATGACACCCTCAGATGCTGCTATTGATGACATGGATACACCACATGATAGGACACATTCCCCCTGGACCACATGGGTTCCTGCACAGTAACACTTCATAATCATGAGACCAGATATCACCATCACTGCAGCAAGGGCATGGTTAGCTGCACCAACAACATGTACATCTGAAGCATGAGCACTAGAGAAAAGAAAGTTGCTTTATTCAGCATATGTGTTGAGGCCAAACGAAGTCCTGAAAAAAGAGCAAAGGCCAATGGCCAGTCCATTGTCAAAGTTCAAACAGGGTGACACTGGCAGATGTCACCCTACGCATGCCTGCACAATACCAGGGACAATCCACTAGGAGGGGCAACCGGGGGCAGGCCAGGCACCGCAGGGACAGGATCAGGGCTCACCAGGGGGAGTCAGGGAAGGGGTGGTGGGTGCAGGAGAGCCACTGACAACTGCAGTGGAGGTGTCTGACATGGTGTGTGCCGGCACAACTGGGGGGCATGACACAGATGTCGTGGGTGCCGGCACAACTGCAGTGGACCCTGCAGATGGGGTGGACAGGTCCGCCACTGCAGTGCCCAAGTCAGACAGGGCGGTAGTGGACTCCACTGCAGTGCCTACCTCCAGGGGAGGAGAATGGGGAACAGGCAAGGTGGGTTGGACAGAGGGGGGGACACCCTCACCACATCAGTGGCACAGACAAGCGCAGCGGGGGTGTGGTGCTGGGAGAGCAAGTGGCAGGGGAGAAGGCCGGAGCATCTTGGGGATGGTATATCTGTGGGTGGGGGAACCTGGGGCAGGGTGTGGTGGGGGCACCTGTGCAGTGGGGGCCTGAGGGATGGAGGACGGAGACCTTGTGCCTGAGCTGCAGGGTGGTGGCGGGGTCTTGCTCTTAGCACTCCGGGGGGACTTGCGGGTGGGGGCCTCAGTCCGTCTGCGCCTGGGGGAGGGTGTCCGGGGGCGAGGGGCACTCTGCTCCGTGTGGGTGGGCTTCCTCTTCCCCCGGGATGCTGGAGCAGCTTCATCGGTGGGGAAGAGGCCGAGGTCACAGAGGAAGAGCTGCTGTGACTTTGGGGTTGCAGGTGAGGCAAGGGAGGGTGCTTTGGAGGGAGAGGGAACTGAGGACTGCGCAGTGCATGTGGATGCGTGTGTGTGTTCCAGGGCCCCATCCCCTGTGAGTCTGGCTTCAGTCCCCTGAATGTGCGTGCGTGTGCGTTTTGTCATTGGCGTGTGTGTCAGTGTGCTGGATGTGTGTGTGCTGGTGTGTGCCTGTGCCAGTGTGTGTGTGCCTGGGATGGGTAAGGTGCTGGGGAGTGTGGATGGAGCAGAGGCAGGAGGGGTGAGGGACCGTTTGAGGAGGGACACTGCTGCCGTCAGGGAGGAGTCCATGGACCTATTGCCCCTCTGTAGGTCAGACATGCCCGATGAGATGCCCTCCATGAACGACACCAGCTGAGTCAACAGCGCGGTGTGCGCATGGAGGACACTCAGCATGGCTGTCTGCCCTACATGGAGCTGGCGAAGGAGGTACACAGACTCCTCACTCAGGGCAGCAGGGGACACAGGGGCAGGGGGTGCGGTGCCTGGCCCAAAGGAGACACGCTCCCGGACATGGGAGCCTCCACGGACCTGGGGAATGGGAGCCGATGGGAGGGCGGTGGTGGTGCTGGTGGTGGCGGGGACAGCAACACTAGCTGGGGTGTGGTGGCTGCTGACACCCGCCTCCACAAGGGAGTCATCCTCCGAGTTGCTCTGGTCCTCAGCTGAGGTGGATGCTGCTGAGGACTCCTCGGTGTGGCTCCCCTCGCCCTCCGTGCCACTGGGTCCCTCCGACCACTCCTCGGCTGCTGACCCAGTCTGGCTCTCCGGCTCCTCCTGGTCCGTGGAGCTGTCCCCTTCCGTGGCCGTGGATGTATCTGCAAACAATGGGGAAACAGACAGACATCAGTCACCTGCACCAAACGCACACACCACTGTGAGCACAGCACATTACAGAGCAAGCCCTGGCATCATTAGTTGTACATTGCTAAAAGTGCCCTAATTGAACAGGAGAAGTCAATTGTCAGTCTGATGCCAAGCATGGCACTCACATCCCACATGGCCTTGCACCCATCTGTCTGGTGTCTGTTGGATTGCAACACCCCAGTGTTGACACATGCACCAAGTACACAGTAGTTGGACAGTGCAGAGGACACGGTGTGGACACATCACAGCTCTTGCCACTGAGTCAGTACAGGTTTACGGATGTAAGGGATGCCCAGAGTCAAATAGGAAATGCATGTGATGCATTCCAGCGACAGACACCATGATGCACCCATGTCCTGATAGCCAGCGCCACTATGGTGTGCATGTAGCACATGTCACTCCCCTGCAGGATCACCAATCAGTAGACACATGCCATGGCGGAGGCATGACTGCAAAGTCATACATCACTGTCTCAGTGATGTATGACTTTGCAGCCAGACAACAACACTCTGCACTGTGTCACAATAGTAGGTCATGGGGAATGCAAGTCCTGGAGCTGCACAAGTGCACATGTACATCCCCCCACAACACATCCTCTTAACCCTCATCTGTCCAGGTCATACCTATTGGACATATGGGAGACCTGTGACACTACCCTCTGAACCTGAGCCCCTCACACTCTGCTGTGCATGGGGAACAGCTGCCTGAACTTCACATTTACATGCCCCAGTCTGCATGGGCAGCTGATCAGACACCTATGTGTCACACAAGTATCGTCTCCTATGGTCACATCTCCAGTGGCATGCTGAGCCCCTACCAAGAAACTCCACAGCAGTCCTGGCGACTAATCCACAGCACACTGACACAGAGGCAGACACCTGAGGGGTCAAATCACTGTGCACAATGTGTCCTCTGATACACGGGAGTGGGAGTACAGAGTGTATTGTATGGCCTGGAGTAGGCATGACTGTCCAGCCCCACATGAATGAGGGATGAGCCCTGGACTGTAGGCAGCTGGCTAAGTATGTGTGACACACGTCATATACATACTCCTGGGGCCCAAACATTGTTCCCACCCGCAGCATGGGTGTGTGCCAGGTACCCCAGCCACATGTGGTGGATCAGCTCAGCAATTGGACCACAGATCAAAGTAACACGCTGAATACATGTCAGAATACAGGCATTGTGTAAGCAATGGACCCACCCATGATGCCCACCACAGAGTCAGGGAAACAGATGCTGTCTCCCACCTTGAGTCAAGCAAACTGCAAGGACACAGTCCTAAGTGACAGAATTCCCTGCATGTAAGGGCCACACCTGGGTATCAGATGAGGAGTGGGCAGTGCACAATAGAGGGACATGGCTCCTGGACAACATGACTGCTGTACTGTGGCAGTTCAACCTGGCCCGAGGAGGGCACATAACATGTTAGACAGAGTACACAGTGCAGTCTTTGACTCACCCCCTCCTTGCTGCTCTCTGGCCTTCAGCTGCCCATCCAGGTCTGGAAAGACCACCGCCAGGATCCTGAGCATGTGGGGGGTCAGGGTCCGTGTTCCGCCCCTCCTGCGAGGAGGCGACAGCTTCAGCTGGACCCGTGCAATCCTCCGGGTCCAGCCCCGAAGGTCCTGCCACCTCTTTTGGCAGTTGCGGATCCGGCGCTTGTAGACCCCCACGGACCGGACAGCCCGGACGATGTCCTTCCATATCTCATGCTTCCGATGGGCAGAAGCCTGTCAGGATGACAAAGTGATAAGGCCATTACTACACATGCAACATATCCGTGCATGACACAGTTGCATATACATGTCGCAATCACAGGGGCACATGGTGTACCCAGGCAGTGCACGGCTGCCCATGGACAGTTTTCCAGAAGTCACTACATGGTATCATAGCATGGGGAGTAAAACCCTGTTCAGAAGCACTGTCACTGCACCATACCTGTCCAGTGCAAGTCACTACACACTATGGGGGGTGACAACTACTCAGTGAGCCTGCTAGCCAGTGGTGTGCTGACTCTCAGCCTTGCTAGTCAGACAAAATGCACATTCAGAAAGGCAGTGCACAGAACACTCACCTGCTCCCCTGGTGTCCCATACAGCTTGCTGTACTGTGGAAGTAGGCTGTCCAGCAGGGCCTGGTTCTCTTCAAGGCTGAAGGCTGGGGCTCTCTCCACAGTACGTGCCATTGCAGGGTCCAGAGGGGCAGAGACAGCAGCAGTGCAGTGGCAGATGTCGTCCTGGAGCATGTAGTGCAGGCAAGTGGGCTCTCAGGGGAACATGCAGCAATATATATGTGCTGGAGAGGCAGATACTGTCCCTTGTGTCCAAAGTGATAGGTCCAAGTCGTTTGCATCTTCTGAATCTGGCCAATCCATGGAATAGCAGCACCAAAACACGCCCACAGCATCCTTCAAAATTTCAACTTCATGACATACATGATTTTGCAACATTGTTGTGGGTGACCAACTGATTTTCCAGCAACCGACTCGTTCGAATATTCGAAAACGCGTCCGTTGCCAGGCAAGCCCATTGTCAATGGGTGCGCACCGATCGGTCCATTGAGGTACAACGCGCACAGGGGTACAACGCGTACCCGCACACATTGAAAGCAATGGGCCGGCCGGAGGCACCGATCGGTCCATTGCAGTACAACGCGCACAGGGGTACAACGCGTACCCGCACACATTGAATGCAATGGGCCGGCCGGAGGCACCGATCGGTCCATTGCAGTACAACGCGCACAGGGGTACAACGCGTACCCGCACATTGAATGCAATGGGCCGGCCGGAGGCACCGATCGGTCCATTGCAGTACAACGCGCACAGGGGTACAACGCGTACCCGCACACATTGAATGCAATGGGCCGGCCGGAGGCACCGATCGGTCCATTGCAGTACAACGCGCACAGGGGTACAACGCGTACCCGCACACATTGAATGCAATGGGCCGGCCGGAGGCACCGATCGGTCCATTGCAGTACAACGCGCACAGGGGTACAACGCGTACCCGCACACATTGAATGCAATGGGCCGGCCGGAGGCACCGATCGGTCCATTGCAGTACAACGCGCACAGGGGTACAACGCGTACCCGCACACATTGAATGCAATGGGCCGGCCGGAGGCACCGATCGGTCCATTGCAGTACAACGCGCACAGGGGTACAACGCGTACCCGCACACATTGAATGCAATGGGCCGGCCGGAGGCACCGATCGGTCCATTGCAGTACAACGCGCACAGGGGTACAACGCGTACCCGCACACATTGAAAGCAATGGGCCGGCCGGAGGCACCGATCGGTCCATTGCAGTACAACGCGCACAGGGGTACAACGCGTACCCGCACACATTGAAAGCAATGGGCCGGCCGGAGGCACCGATCGGTCCATTGCTGTTCAACGCATCACTGTACATGTGACTGGCATATGTCAGCATGCCTGTCTCAGATGGACATATGCCAGCCACAGATAGCTCCCAGGGAGTGAGGGGCACACCTACATCACGACAGCCTGTCCAAACCTTATCATAAGGCATGTAAGGCTGCATTTCCTATTGTGTGTATGTTGGTGTACATGTTGTCCTGTGGGTGTCACCTGTGGGCAGCCACCCCCAGGCTGTGCACGTGTTAATGGGGACAGGATCCTGGGTGTTACGTGTACGTGACCACTGTGATGTGCAACTGTTCATATCTGTGCATGTGCCATGGTCACATTTCACAGTGGTGTTTGTGTATGTCATGTCACATACCCCGTGAGTCCCATGTGGGACGGTATGTTTGAGCCAGGGTGTCCCAGTGGCACAATAGTGATGGCCCTCCACAGTCTTTGTGCATGTAGTGTTTACAATGTCTCTGATTTCATGTGCACAATGGGAGACAGTCTCCACATCCACGTTGTGTGTGCATGGACTCTGATGTTGTGCGTGTGTGTCACAGACGTCCATGGCTCTCCTGCCATGGCAAGTGTGGCCACTACCTGTGGGGGTCATGTTTGTTTTGTTGTGGTGTACACATGATACTCCAGGTGATGCCAGTGTCCATGTGGCATTACAGGGTCCCTGGGAATGTGCCTGTCGTTGAGCTGTGGTGCCTGGGGCACATCTGTCCTCACATGTCACTGGGGGGTGACTGTGACACAGCATCATGATATCCAATGGGCCAACCTGGGACAAATTGATGCCACCTGTAGGACCGTGTTGACAGATGTTGGCCATGTATGTACCATACATGTCGTTCCGGTACTGCACACTTCATGTAGTTGTGCCTCATGATGATGTATGTTGGGATCTTGAGTGTGTTCAATGCCGCATATGTGGGGTGACTGACGATCTTGCTTACTTCTCCTCTGCACTGCAGGGCTCCTGCTGTCCATCGGCCATTCCCAGACCTGGCAACGATGGTGGAACGGGACAGCATCCGACGGTACCGCTTCACCAGGCAGCTGATTGAGGATTTTGCAGTGCAGTTGTCCCCACATTTGCAGCCTGGCCGGCCGTATCCTACAGCGCTGACCCCCAAGGTGAAGGTGATGGCAGCCCTACACTTCTTTGCCACCGGTACCTTCCAACATACTGTGGCGTCTGCTGGTGGGATGTCACAGACCATGTTCAGCCGTGTGCTCCGCGATTTCTTGGCGGCAATGTTGCTCTTCCTGAACCGGTACATCTATTTCCCTAGACTGCGACGACTCACTGACGTGAAGAGTGACTTTTATGCCCTGGGGAGGATGCCGCATGTCATTGGCTCCATTGATGGGACACATGTGGCTTTGGTACCACCACAGGCCCAGGAGCAGGCCTACAGGAACCGCAAGCACTACCACTCGGTCAATGCACTGGTGGTGTGTCTTGCAGACATGACCATCACACACGTGTGTGCCCGTTTCCCTGGTTCAGCACACGATGCCTTTGTGATGAGGAGTAGTCGCATCCCCAGGTTGATGGCACAGATGCAGAACCAGCGTGCCTGGCTTGTCGGTGTGTACTGACTTTGTGCCATTGTGTGTGATCTGATCTGTAGTATTCCGCCCACTTTTCCAAGTCAGCTGATGTGCACTTGTCTGTCCGTAGGTGACTCGGGATACCCCAACATGCCGTGGTTGCTGACACCCCTCAGGAACCCTGTGACACCTGCCCAGATGCGCTACAATGAGGCACATGGTCGGACCAGGAGAGTGATTGAGCGGACCTTTGGTCTCCTGAAGAGCCGCTTCCGCTGCCTGGACAAGACCGGAGGGTCCCTCCCATATGCCCCTGCGAAAGTGTGCAAGATTATCATCGTCTGCTGCATGCTCCACAACCTGGCAGTGCGGAAGGAGTTGCCTCTCATCCAGGATGACGATGACCAACATCCGCCACCTGTGGAGGATCCTGGCCTGGAACACGATGCCAGTGACGATGATGATGATGATGGTGATGGTGATGTCCGCACACAGCTCATCACCAACTTCTTTAGCTGAATGTGAGTATCCTGAGGTGTCATGTCAATGATGTGAGTTGGCATGATGTGTGGGTGGTGCTCTGGTGCTGTTGGAGTGTGTCCATGGGCTACTTGACTGGATGTGTGTTGCGATGTGTGGTGACAGGTGGGCTGTACTCCCCAACAGTGTTGACATGCTAACTTGGTTCTGGGTGGGTATCTTGTAACATGTATTGTGCATGAGTTTTGCTGTTCTGTCCTGTACTCCATTGCTTTTGACTGTGTGTCATTTCTGTCCTTCACAGGGTACTTTCAGATTCGTTTGGTCAACTGTGTCCACCGACAACGTGATTGCACATCCAGGCTGGTAGCTGTTGTGTCCCTACAGGTGATGTGCGCCACACCCATGGACTTCCTTCTGTCTACAGTTGTTGACTGTGTGCCCGCTACCAGGTGGGGTTACCTTGCATCTGTAGTGGTTACGGCATGTTGCTACTGTGTAATAAACCTGTGCTTCACTTAGTGATGTGCGTTGTCTGTGGTCACACATTTGACTGCCATTTGCTTACTGCACCTGTGGGCTACTTGACTACAACTGGGAATGGGTGTGGTGTCTGTGCATTGCACCGTCTTCCCTGGCAACATCAGTGTAGGCAATGAGTCAGATGGCCTAGGTGTGTATGTGTTGTGTAGCCCTGGTGGTGTGTCTCCCTCATATGTGTCACGTTGCCTGTACTCACATGCCTGTGTTGTCCTTGCTGTTGCAGTTCGCATACACAGTGTAATTTTGTTGTTCATCATCCCCATAACAGTACCCACGTTGGAATCACGACAGAGGCAAGTATGGTGTATTATTGTGTTTATTGTGATACATCTGTGATAATAGTGCATAGGATGGATTGTGCTGTACATGAATCTTGCAATCCCAAGTTCCTAGATGAATAGAAAGTCCAGGTAGACAGGATCCCCAGTATCGGGGCCACAGTTGTCTGACACATTGTTCCAACTTGTACTCCCCATGCAATGTGTGGGAGTAGTGTTGCCATCAACAGGGTGAACAGTCTGTGCACAAAGGCGAAAATCCAGAACAGGTTCAGGCTTCCTGGGAGTTGCGCTTGGCCATCAGCCTCTCACTTTCCCCTCCTCGGACGACCCCTCTTCTTGGGGGGGGGCCCTCAAGTGCAGGCTGCTGCGGTGCAGGGGACTCTCCGCCAGAGTCCTCCTCCCTCCCTGTGGCAGTTGCAGTTTGTTCGGTACCAGATGTTGTTGGCACACAGGGAGGTGTGGACTGGTTGCTGTTCATCTGGCGGAGGCATTGTAAAATGTCCCTGTGCACCGCCGTCATCTCATGTAGTACATCCCACTTGGACTCCACGCGGGTCATGTGGGAGTCCACACGTGACATGTGGGAGTCCACACGTGACATGTGTGACTCCACATGGGACATGTGGGAGTCCAAGCGGGCATGATGGGCAGCCTGCTGCTGTTTGATGTCTCTGAGGAGCCCCACTACCTGGCTGAGCTCTCCGGTGCTGGACTGGTACGCATCAGCTATGCGTACCAGTTGTGGGTCTTCATGCACACCAGCAACGTCTGCAAGCAGCGACCTCTGTCTCCCACCCCTCCCACCACCCCTGCTGACATGTGCAGTGTGTGCAGTTGCACGCACAGATAACCCTGGTCCACCTTGGGGGTTGGTGGTGGTGGTGGTGTCCATGGCCCCAGGTTGGTCCAGGGTCACTGCGCTGGTGTTGTTCCTTATTCTGTCCATGTCGGCAGGGATGGTATTCGTGGTGACAGTCGTTGGAGGGGTGGGTGCAGGGGGTGCAGCTGGTGGACCTGCTGGTGCTGCAGCTGGTGGTCCTGCTGGTGCAGCATGTTGACTTGCACCGGATGTGCCAGGTTGTTCTTCATCGTCCGAGGAGGACAGAGGCTGTACGACGCCAGTGAGCTCGGCATCCTCTTGAGCCTGGGACTGGGACTCCTCAGCGTCTGCTGCTGTGTCCCTATCATCACCTGTTTTTGGGAGACACAAACAATGTATGTCATGTTTCTGCAGGCATCAGTGGTTGACACACCTGACAGTTGTGACTGTGCCTCGGGGTGCGGGCCTGTACATTGTATTGTCCTAAGTCGTCACAGTCAGGGGTTGATATTGGTGTGGCACATTGTCCTGCATTATTTGGGCATTTCTATGTATTCTCTGGGGTGTGAACATGGTCTGCATTGATTGTGTTTGGTTGACAGCCAGACCTCCTTCCCACCCACCCACCCACCCAGTCAGTTATCCCACCATGGAACGTGCTTGCATTGCAGGGAGTGTAAGTTGTCTCTCAGGATGTCAGTCAGAGGTGTCCTGCTGTTTGTTGGTGCACAGTTGGCAGCAGGGCCTTGTGCTCCCCGCAGCAGTAGCCAGTGTCAGCCATCTTGTGAGTCCTTCTCCACTCCCTGTGATGTGAGCATGGTTCAGGGTGGTGTTGATGGGCCAGTTGTGAGGCTGAGCAATGTCTGTGACTACGACTCCCATCATGCTATTGCCTCCACCCCCCTTCCCAGCATGCCCATGCTTCCTTCCTTTTGACTCTGCTTCCCTGTGGGGTGGGCTGGCTGTGCTGACAGGATGGCTGGGAGTGTTGTCCTGGCAGTTGTTTGGCTAAGAGTCCCAAGAGTGTCCCTGTGCTTCACACAACATAACCCAGGGTGGTGGTGCTTTGTGGGATCTTGTGTTAGGATGGAGGGCATTGCATTCTACCAGGTGGGTACTGTGGAGTTTGTGTTGGGGGGGGGTGTGAGGGGAGGTGCTGGTGACTATGGTCAGTGCTGCAAGTCCCCCTTCCCACCCAGCCAGCCGGATATCCCACCATGGAACGTGCTTGCATTGCAGGGAGTGTAAGTTGTCTCTCAGGATGTCAGTCAGTGGTGTCCTGCTGTTTGTTGGTGCACAGTTGGCAGCAGGGCCTTGTGCTCCCCACAGCAGTAGCCAGTGTCAGCCATCTTGTGAGTCCTTCTCCACTCCCTGTGATGTGAGCATGGTTCAGGGTGGTGTTGATGGGCCAGTTGTGAGGCTGAGCAATGTCTGTGACTACGACTCCCATCATGCTATTGCCTCCACCCCCTTCCCAGCATGCCCATGCTTCCTTCCTTTTGACTCTGCTTCCCTGTGGGGTGGGCTGGCTGTGCTGACAGGATGGCTGGGAGTGTTGTCCTGGCAGTTGTTTGGCTAAGAGTCCCAAGAGTGTCCCTGTGCTTCACACAACATAACCCAGGGTGGTGGTGCTTTGTGGGATCTTGTGTTAGGATGGAGGGCATTGCATTCTACCAGGTGGGTACTGTGGAGTTTGTGTTGGGGGGGGGTGTGAGGGGAGGTGCTGGTGACTATGGTCAGTGCTGCAAGTCCCCCTTCCCACCCAGCCAGCCGGATATCCCACCATGGAACGTGCTTGCATTGCAGGGAGTGTAAGTTGTCTCTCAGGATGTCAGTCAGTGGTGTCCTGCTGTTTGTTGGTGCACAGTTGGCAGCAGGGCCTTGTGCTCCCCACAGCAGTAGCCAGTGTCAGCCATCTTGTGAGTCCTTCTCCACTCCCTGTGATGTGAGCATGGTTCAGGGTGGTGTTGATGGGCCAGTTGTGAGGCTGAGCAATGTCTGTGACTACGACTCCCATCATGCTATTGCCTCCACCCCCTTCCCAGCATGCCCATGCTTCCTTCCTTTTGACTCTGCTTCCCTGTGGGGTGGGCTGGCTGTGCTGACAGGATGGCTGGGAGTGTTGTCCTGGCAGTTGTTTGGCTAAGAGTCCCAAGAGTGTCCCTGTGCTTCACACAACATAACCCAGGGTGGTGGTGCTTTGTGGGATCTTGTGTTAGGATGGAGGGCATTGCATTCTACCAGGTGGGTACTGTGGAGTTTGTGTTGGGGGGGGGGTGTGAGGGGAGGTGCTGGTGACTATGGTCAGTGCTGCAAGTCCCCCTTCCCACCCAGCCAGCCAGCCAGATATCCCACCATGGAACGTGCTTGCATTGCAGGGAGTGTAAGTTGTCTCTCAGGATGTCAGTCAGTGGTGTCCTGCTGTTTGTTGGTGCACAGTTGGCAGCAGAGCCTTGTGCTCCCCACAGCAGTAGCCAGTGTCAGCCATCTTGTGAGTCCTTCTCCACTCCCTGTGATGTGAGCATGGTTCAGGGTGGTGTTGATGGGACAGTTGTGGGGGGGGGGCAATATGTGTGAGTGCGACTCCCATGATGCTATTGGCTACACTGACTTGGCCAGCATACACAGAATTCCTTCCTTTGAGTGGTCTTCACTGTGTGTTGGTGTTGTTGTGGTGGCTACATGTGTGGATGTGTGTGTTAGTTCTATTTGTGCCACTGCCTAGCTGTAGTTGTGGTTGTGTTTGTACATGTGTTGGCACAGTTGGATGTGACTTTTTTGATGGCATGTGTTGTGTTTATCTGACTGACATACACATTTTGGGATGATTCTGTTCTAGTTGCTGTGTAATTGCTATGAGTGCATGGTTTGACTCTCCCCTTGACAGTGATGTGTGTGTTTTGTGGCAGTTTATTGTGTACATTTGTTGTGTACTCACCAGGCTCTGGGATGTCCTCTAGTCCATATACGCTCACTGGCGGAAGGATGGCCCGCACCTTCTCCTCCCAGGGCCTGAGGTATACTGGCTTGGCAGGAGGGCCACTGCCGGTGTATTGGCTCAGGTGGTAGTCTTTCTTGAGCAGCTCCCGGACCCTCCTGCGCACGTCATACCACCTGTTCTGGATGTCGGTCTTTGTGCGCCGACATGGTGATTGGGCGTTCACCCTGTTGATGATCCTCTCCCACATCTTGGTTTTCTGCGACATGGGGGTCTGTTGGACCAGAGTGCCAAACAGCTGTGGCTCCACCCTGAGGATCTCGTCTACCATGACTTCCAATTCACTATCTAGGAACTTGGGATTCTTCTTGGGGGGCATGGTGATGGGTGGTGATAGTGGGTGATGTGTGTGTTGGTGTGCAGGTGAGGGTGTGTGGGTGTGTGTTGTGCTGGGTGTATGTGAGGTAGGTATTTGTTGGTGTGCTGCTGGTGTGTGGCTTGTGTGAGGGATGAGCTGTGGGTGTGTGGTTGCTTTCTCTTGGGTGCTGGCAGTGGAATGGCATTTGCAAAGGCTCATGGTAGTGATTTGTGTCCTTTATATAGGTGGAGTTGTTGGTGTGTCTTTGTTCTCTGTCCCCACCCCCCAGTATTTATTGGCTTGGTAATTGCTTGTTTGGCCTTTTTTTGGTTGATTTTTCCTTTGTGCTGTTTGTGTATGTTGGAAACGTTCTTGTGACCGAGTCGGACCCTGCATTGGTCTCGTACGGTGTTTTCCGTTTCGTTCACGCTGTGTTTGTGCAGTTTTGTATGCTGCGTACGCGTCGGTCGCGGTGTATTGTGTTGCTTCGGCTCGGTTTTGTATGCGTGTCGGTCGTACGGCTTGTCCTCCGTCCGACTCGGTCGTGTTTTCGCGCCTTGCATCGTACTTTGCAGGTTGGAGTTGGCGGGTACGATTCGGTCGGATTTGTTCCGGGTGCGTGTCGGTCGGTTGGATTCGCGTGTTTTTCCGGCCGGATTGCTATTTTCCGAGCGGGTCGGTCGGTCGGCTTGGTTTCCTGACGTGTCGGTCGGATTTATCGCGGCTTGCATCGTACTTGGCGTGTCGGGCGCCACTGGTACGTGTCGGTCGGTATTTTTTCCGGATCCGAGTCGGTCGGTGCTTTTTCCGGCCCGAATCGGAATCGACCCCTATGTGTGCAACACATAACATAGAGAGTACTCTCAACGTGGCACCGTAAGGATACAACTCATCCAGTCAGAAGACAGTGAGACCGAAATGATCCTTGGAGGGACAAACACAAGAATAGGGGGGAAAGGCATCGAATCAAGACTAAGAGTGGAAGATAGACAACAAAGCCATCCAATTAGGAGCAGCGGACTGACCCAAAGGCCACTCACTGTAAATATATGCTGTTTGTAACGGGGACCTAAAAACAGGCAGTTCTACTACAACCCATGTATGGGATATAGACTGAACAGCAGCTAGTGCTGGTGCCCAAAAGGACTCTCCTCGATGGTTCAAATCTTCACATACACCCTCTTACAAATGGCACCATGGAGAATCCTCCAGGCTCCCGAGAGGTCAATGGACCTTTTCCACTGTGCTCAGAATTAGAGCTCCCTCTTAAATAAAGTCATCCAAACATCATAGTCTTTTATTTTACCATGAGTCAATGACGAGAGGTTAAGGTAGTTTTAAAGGCTTTATTATCTATAAGGTTTGTGAGAAGTTGGCCTGGTATATGCTGTTCACTAATTAAAGTGGACACCTTGCACCAGAACAATTCGACTCTTATGGTAGATAGGTTTAAGACAACCTTTATAGAAAGCTATCCTAGTGGTAGCTGTGGAGAGCAGCCTTCAGGCTAAGTCTTGAAGGAATGTAAAGCAGCTTGTTTTACCACACAATCTCTTGAATCACCAAATGAAAAGACACCACACAGGTATATATATCAAATATATATGTATTTATTAATAAACACTCTCTACTAATCTCTTTATGAGATTAGAAGTCAGGAACATATGTGCAAGTCAAATGTTATCAAAATAAGTTTAGCACCATCGAATATCACAATCTTAGTTTGACTAGACCTAGGTCTAGGGCATCTAGAATCGAGGGACCCCCAAGAACCACCCCAGGTAGTTGTAGGAGACCCACAGTGGACGGACGCGGTGACCTGGCACCGGTGCGAGTCCTGTGCGAGTCTATGCCCTCAGACGCGATTGAGATTTCAATGTTAAAGGTCCCTTGCGTGTTCGAGGCGAACACACCGATCGGTCCTTGTACGAGTCGAAGGACGCGGTTACAGATAGAGTTGCAAGGGAGATGGACGCGCTGTGTCTAACACAGACGCGAACCTTGTGCGAGTCAGTGCAATGGAGATCTCAAGGTTACAGGCCCCTTGTGTTCGAGGCGAACACTGATCGGACTCAGTACGAGTCGAAGGACACAGTTCTGGATAGTGTTACAAAGGAGATGGACGCGGTGTGTCTAACACAGACGCGAACCCTGTACGAGTCAGCGCAATTGTCGCACTTAGAAAAGGAGAGTTTTAGGACACTTCTAGGGAAGCTACAAGCAAGTCACTTACAGGGTAAGTAGTTCTAGGGCCCACACCCACAGGAGCACCGTAGTGCTGAAGTTACCTCACCCAGGGGAGCCGGGTGCATAGGTGTTCTTTGGTGTCGGGTCGCTGCGTCGTTTTCAATGGGAGCCAGTGAAGACTTATTTTTTTTTATTTTTTTTTAGTAGTCCTCATTTATACCCAATATGCTTTGAGTTCAAGAAAGGAGTCTATCAACCAAACCAAGCTGTCAAGATGTTATTTTTCCCCAGTCACTCCACTAGGGAGAGAAAGATAACTTGTATCTCTGGGTTAACAATTTTAGCTTCTGGTAGGAGAGTAACGCCTAATCTTGATATTTCAAACAGGTGCTTTCCCTTTCTGAGATACCGGTGGACCTGCCACCTAGCAGCCTCTTTAGCATATTCTTAATCATTGGACCATATAAACATAACGATAGAGGAAGAAAGAAAAAAAGGAGAATAAAAAAGGAGAAAAAAAAACAAAAAAAAAACACAACATTCTACCTGTATATGGGTGACATAGTATTCCTCACAGCTATTCTAGGCTGACTTCTCCACCCATTTATCCCAGATTTCCCAATAGCTAGTTTTCTTGAGCTGTTTACTGGAGCGATCTAGTGCAGATACCCTCTGAATGGAATAAATCCATTCTTCTTCCATAGGAGGACAGGGTAAAATCCATTTAATACAAAGTTCTCTCCGAGCTAATAAAATAAGTGTAAAAAAAAGGGCTTTGTGATTTTTTGTTAAGTTTCGGCCATCTATATCCCCTGGTATTATCCCAAAAATGATTGCCGATATAGTTAATTTTATCTCTTGGCCCAAAATTCTAGATATGGTCTTACCTACTTTCTGCCAGAAGGAATATATAGTCGGGCAACACCAGAACATATGCACCTCATTTGCTCCATCTTCTCCACATTTCGGGCATTTCTTAATCTCTCGGCATCCAATTCTTGATAGCTTCTGTGGTGTCCAATATGCTTTATATACTGTGAAAAGATGGTTCTTTTTTAAGGGTGCAGAAATCACGCATGACCATAAAAGTGCCATAGATACTTGCCCTAATTTTTCAAGATTATCATCCGGGAACTCATCCGGCAGGTCCTTCTTCCAGATCTTTGTAAATACGGGTTGCGTGTCTTCTCCACCTTGGACCAGCAGCCAATACCATTCTGCAACTTCTCTTGATATTTTTTGGTTTGTGCAGAATTTTAACCCCAAGTCCATTTTTCCTTCCAGTTCGCTCCTTAAAGATTTTACCCAACTTAACAATTGGTAGTATTTGAATTTCGATACCGAGTGTTCACAAATTGCAGAGAAGTGTGGCCATGATATTAGTTCTGTGTCCACAATAAGTTGTCCCCATGTATGGATACCACATATCCGAAGGGGAGCAGCAAGAGCATCCTCCATACATGCCGGAGTGCCAGGAGAGTCCCAAATCGGTGTTGCATCGTTGTAATATGGTATCTTTAAAAGACGTCTCACCTGAGACCAAAGCTTAATTGCTGTTACTAAAATCTTTAGTCTCACCTTTTTGAAATATTTTGGGTGTCCAAATTTTAAAAGAAAATACTCTGCTTGATGAGAAAAACTAACCGTAAGGGCTTTAAATAGGGGCGAGAAAACTGAGCTTTCCATTAACAGCTGTCGAAAATTCTTTATATGAAAAGCGCAATAGTACAAATATAGGTCCGGAGTAGCAATGCCTCCATGTGCTTTCTTTCTTCTGAGCTTTTTCAGAGCTATTCTTGGACTTTTGTTTCCCCAGATGAAACTAGAGAAAGTTCCTTGTATCTTCTTCAAGTAAGTCTTTGGGAATTCTAGAGGAATAGTATTGAACAGAAAAGTATACTTCGGAAGGATTGACATCTTTAGAAGATTTGATCTACCCAGAAAAGAAAGTGAGAGCGCACCCCAAGATTGCAGCTGTGATTTAACCATTTTTGTAACTTTTTCCAAGTTAATCTGGAGCCAGTGAAGACTTGCTGCTTGCGGCGACAGGAGAAGTGTCCGGAAGAATCCAAGCCTGGATTCAGAAGATGGAAGACCTGAAAGCAGAGGGGACAGTGTTCAAAGTCACTTGGCAGTGACTCGGGGCAAGGAAGATGGATGCCCACCGTCGTCGCAAGATTCAGGTCGTTCGCGGGTGCCTTGACTCTTCAGCCACGAGGTCCAGGAGGCGTTGACGATGACCAGAAGCTGGATTTAGTGTGTCCCACGATGCCTGCAGCTTACTGCGGTGTCGGCGACTCGAGCGGAGCCAACAAGCCTTGGTAAGAGCAAGTCTCGGGGAAAGTGTGAAGAGGCAATGGCGCAGAACAGCAAGGTCTGGGGGACTCACCCAGCGAAGGTAAGTCAGGGCAGGCCTGGAGCAACCAGGGGAGCCCTTTGGTGTCTGTAGAAAGTCTTCTGGGGACCCACACGCCGGCTGGCAAGGGATCGCAAAGACGCCTCGGGAGGATTCGCTCACAAGGGCCCATGGTCACTCGGGACGTGGTAGGCCTCTGATCTTCGGAGGGCTTCCTGCTGGAGGCTAGAACCACACGTGGTCCAAAGCACAAGTTCGTAGAACGTTGTGAAGGGGTTGCACTTGACAATAGTGCACGGTACCCAGGGGTCGTGGTTCCTCATCACTCTTGGGGTCCACTGGCCTCAGCTTCGCTGGGGACTCACGATGGCCTTTGATAAGTCAGGAAATCAACTTCTTGGGCTGCAGGGACTTTGGACTCCGGCGGGAGCGGCATAGTTTGCGACTGTCGTTTGTAGTTTTTGGTGCCTGCCAAGCAGGGGAGTCACTCCTTGACTCCAAGGGAGATTCTTCAGTCTTCCAAAGGTAGTGGAACGTCGAAGGTCCAGGATTCTTCTTCAGAGCGTCATCCAGGGAAATCTAGGATGCAATGCACAGGTTCCCCCTCTTATACTAAAAGAAAGGGAGGGACTAGCTCTATGACCCTACCTATGGGAGGGTCAGGGGAGTGGGTGGCTACACCCACTTCCCTTTGTCCAGTTTCGCGCCAGAGCAGGGGCAGGTAGCCCCTGAGCCGGTTTGAACTGGGGTATGCACAGAGGAGCCTTCTGCTCCCCCAGTGCAGGACTTCAAAGCACTCTAAGAGTGCACCCACCCAGCCTCAATACACTAAACCCTGTCTGGAAGGTGGTCACACCCCCTTGGGACAAGATATCTATTGTTGGGCTTCCTCCACTGTGAGTGTTGGTCATCAGCAGGAGGGCAGCCCAGTGTCTGTGACTGGTGGCATCCATTTTGTGATGCCAGGGCTCTGCAGGATTCTACCGCGTTTCCACAGTAGGTACATGTCTATCCCTCTAGAAGGGTGGAATGCTACCCCGCCACCAGGACTGGCGGGGGGTAGTATTCCAAGATGTTTGACACCAAACACGACATGTTTCGATGCAGCCATTCCAAAGTTAGCATTTTACCGCAAGGATATAATGCACTTAAAAGTATATGGTTTAACCGCATCCACAAACAGCACCAGAGAATGGACTCTGAGAGCTGCAGAGGGGCCCTGCTCAGGCAGAGGCACCCCCTCACATAGAAGCCAAGCACCCTGCCCTCAGGATTGATAGGGCCTGCCTTAGGGGTGACTGATAGGTTTATATGTGTGTGTAGGAGAGATATAGGGGACCTATATCTCAGTGAGGAGTGCTAGCACTTCCTCACCCAGGCTGCAGTAGCAGGCCTGTGGTGTCAGATTTAGTCTGCTTCCCAGGGGTGGCATAATACATGCTGCAGCCCCTGGTAGGCCTGTGAAGTACCTATGCCCTTGGTACCTAAGGTACCATATACTAGGGACTCATAAGGTACCACAGTATCCAATCACTAGTGCACCTAAAGTGCACTCCAAATCGTTAGAGAGAACAGAGAGGCTGGGGCCCTGATTAGCAGGGTCCCAGCCAGACTATAGCCAGAAACCAGTGTAAACATCAGAAAAAAAGTGGGGAGCAACATAAGAGGCAGATCCTACTCTCCTACAAGGTTAGAATCTCAAATATCTTTATTCCATTTTGTAATTTACAAAAATAATAAAAATAGATTAGAAATCAGCAATCAAGTAATGTTCCATAAAGAAACATTATAAACTAGCTAAGGGACCTATTCTAATTTAGAACCCATAAAGAGTTCCATTGGAAAGGAGCAGTAAATGAGGATTGAACTTCTCTTGAAGAGTAGTTCTTGGAAAACTCAGCCAAGTTACCCACAATTGCAGTAGCAACTGTTCTAGAATAGCGATCTGTGCAGTAGCATCGATAACAAATTAATAAAGGAATCACCTCAAGATATCTAAAAGGAATCAACTCTCCATGAAGAAGAGTTTTGGGCAGAGGAGAAATCCAGCAGCAAGACTACTGGACGTGCAAAGGGAACGTAGAGGTGTGTGTTAACTAGCTAGGAACACCTGTTATTATAACCTTTTAATACATGTATCAATTCTTCGAAGACGCCTTCACTTGATGTCCAAGCAGAACAGCTTGTACGGTGGTGTTGTCGATCATACGATGCATCTTCTTCCGATTCCCACAGTTTGCACTCTCATCATCTGTATTGATGGTTTTCTAACAGAATTGTTACATGAGGGAAGGTTCCCATGAGAACCCTCTTACCTAACCTAAAGATGCACTATGAATTTTAAGCACAGAAACAAAGGCTAGTCAGCAAATGTGAAAACATATATCAAGTAAATTTGAAGCAACATTTATAAGCCTACATCATCAGTTATTCTTTACAGTTTCAATAAGTCTATTATTCTTAGTCGAAATGATCTAACGTGAGGTGAGATAAACTAAATGAACCTGATATTAAAGTCAACACATCTCTAGGATGACATCAATGCTAGGACTATGCACAGAATACTTTATTATGAGCAAAGGTCGAAAAGAAAGCCTCGGGACTAGTCGCTGCACAGGCTAAAGTGTAGCTGATTGGAGCAAAATATTTTGAAAACATGCAATTATAAATGAAGCATTTCTAATAACATCTTTCGCGTCTACATTTGTCACTCTAAATATATTTTAGATTGTTTAACTAAAGGTTTTCACACAATTTGTGAGTCATTTCTAAAACAGGCATTTCATTGTATTTAAACTTGTTCTAAATTGTAATTCTAATATACTAAAATATGTTGATTTCTGAATATGTGGTAATTTCTCCCAAACTCCTCCCCTTTTGATGAAGTATATCAAAACAATAATTGTTAGTTTCACCCTTAAAACTGAATCTCAAATGCAGTTTCGTCCTCCAATGTATCCCGTCTCTTTCTCTTTAACCCCCTAGTGTGTTGTAGTGTCTTTCCAATTAGTTGTCATTCATTATTCCCACTAGACCCATGTGTTTTTCAAAACGTCTTTGTTGGTAAGCATCATGTCTCTTAAGTAGTATATATCTACAGGTCAAATATAGGACATATAGGAATTTCAGGCATAATCTGACAATTATTATGGGCATTGATATTGTTTTTATTATTCCCTTCCCAACTGTTGAGAACCAGTTGCCAAGTGTATATAAACCTTTTCCGAACTTTTTATACAGACTTGTGTTTCCAATTCTTGCAGTTCAGGTCTCAAATTTGATATATTTGCTGCAGACTCCTCTATTTTCCTACTCTTGTCTGGGATATATGAACAGCCTGAGTTAGCTTCAGCATGTGACAGATCACCCCCCCTTTCCTGGTCAGAAGGATGTCTAATTCGAGACGGTCTTACAAAGCCATAAACCGTATAGCAATTAGTTCTGAATTAATTAGCAATGAAGTTCCAGATGTACTAGTTGCCATTTGGTCCATACTGTGGCTAGTTTTCAGATCTTGTCATCATTTAATATTATCCCCACTGGTGGTATCACTGCTCCAAATACATTTCCTGTTAATAAAGCTCCATTCCCTGCATTTTGCTTATGTTTATGTGGTGGTGTTAGAGTTAATGCTTCTATACTATTGACATGATACATTTTTGGAATTAATATACCTAGGTAGCATGTTTTTCCCAGTAAGCAGGTAATAAGAAGAAGCGTTCTGTCCACAAATGTAGCACACCCCAGACGTTCTCAGCTCATGGTAATATTTTAATGTTCCCCCAAATAATTCAAAGGTGTGGTCACGAATACAAATTCCTACATGTCTTGTTCGTTTATTGTGTTCGTCTCTTAAAAAAGCAAACCTTTCCTTTATGTTGGGCGTCCAAAGTTTTGGATATGTTAATTTCTTCCTAAATTAATTCTCCTCCTTTTTCCACACATTTTCTAACACATCTCCCCTTTGATCAGCAGTCTTGGTCATGTTCATCTGTCATTCTTCTAGCATCATAATATAGGTCTTTTCTTTGGGATGCATCAGACACTCTAAATTTCTTTTTAAGCTTATACTGTGTTTACAGGAAAATGGAGGAAAAAATAACACCATGCTGTGTCCATTGTTTTTCTTTGCAGGTGTAAATTCATGCTTTCCTTCAGAGGTACTTGTGACAGCACTAAATCATAATTGGAGTAAAATAATCAAAATGTTCTCGACCATAAACTAATGAAAGCAAAATGCTACATGAGATTGCATAAGATAAGGGTAGGTGAGAGTAGGTGACTTCTTCTGAAACTGAAGATGGCAAATGTGCACAATAATAACAATTCTTAATATCTAAAGTAGTTGTATATTCTCATACTAATCTAGAATAAACATTAGTAGGTAATCTTCTCCTTTAAAATCCTGAAATGTTTAGTAAAGGGGTTGTTTCTAAAATTCTGTGCATAATCATTAGTAATGTTAACTCTTGGGGTTTCAGGTTCGGGGGTCAATTAGATTGCTATTAGTACTATAGATATCATGATAACTGTTACTTTGAAAACCACACACATAATGCATTTACAAGGCCTTCTAATGCAACACATACTTTTGAGTCAGTAATTTAATTTGCTTTTGCTTTTTTTCTTTCTTTTGTCATCTTTCTTTTATTTTCTTCCGGACAGATCCCTATCAGACAATCCTTAACCCTACACTGTGTTCTTCTAATATGTTATCCCTATTTTTCTGTAACATTCTTCTCGGACCTAGGTTAGTGTTCTGTAAAACAAATAACTAAACTAACAACTGTCTAATAGACACAGTTCAATGTTTTGATCTTGTATCGTTAGACGTTTTTTGTGAACTTTCCCAATCATAGTTTTTATTCTTTTTTTTTTCAGGGAGGTTCTAATAATTCTGGATTTTCCTTGCATATGTTGTTCCCAGTTATATTCATTGCTGAGTTCACATAGTAAGGCCATTCAGGAGCTGAATATCTTCTGCAAGGAATTCAAGTTCTCTTAGATCTTCTCACCAACTGATGATTTGGATCAAGTGAATTGTCATCTTCTTTCACTCTCTTCAAAGACTGGTTCTGGAATGCAAGCTATCGGTGCACTTGTTTTAATTTCCTTTTTACTCAAACTTCTTGGCCATTCAGATTGTTGACTCTGTCTTTTAGCTTCAGAACTTGTTTCTTCAGCAGTGTTTTGTTTTTCCCTGAATTCTGTTTCAGCCTCTCTAATTTCTTGACTGGAGACTTCGATCCCACTTCGCCATATGTCAGAAACTTTTACTTGTCTTTCGTCTTCAGCCCTTACTCCTTCCTGTACCTCTGCTTGTTCTGCTACTTTTTCTCCTGCCTGCTCTCTTGCAGGTGCTACAGATCGGTCTGGTCTCTCCACTGGTGGTACAACCACTAGTGCTCTTCTTTCAGCATCATAGACCAACAATCCTTCCTCTGGATTGCTCACTCTCCAAGTGTGTGAGACATGAATCTAATTTGGGACTCTGGCACATTTAACAGCAGTATTTGTCATACGCAGAATTTGGTAGAGGCCCTTCCATCTGGGTTCAAGACAAGCGTTTCGAACGTACTTCTTGATGATGTCCCAATCTCCAGGATTGAGGTTGTGGCACTGTTCGTGATGGGGATCTGGTGTAGCAGCGGACACCTGATGAGAAACAGAATGAACCACATCAGCGAGGGCTTTGCAGTAGTCCATAATCATATCATCAGTGATGTTTACCAAGGCATTAGTTGGAACAGCAGGTAACCTAATAGCTCTCCCCATGAGGATCAGATGAGGAGATAACCCAGTCTTTCTATCTGGAATACATCTGACCCACATCAGCAACAAAAGCAATGCATCTGGCCATTTCAATGATGTCGAAGCACACACCTTTGCCAATCTGGACTTTATGGTACCATTCATTTGCTCAACTATGCCTGATGCTTCTGGTCTGTAGCTGCAGTGTAATTTTTGTTTAATCTGTAAAGCAGCACATAGTATATTCATCATTTCGTTGTTGAAGTGCGTTCCTCTATCTGACTCAAGAAGGACCGGCATTCCGAACCTAGGAATGATTTCTCATAGTAACAGTTTAGCTACAAAGAGACTGTCATTTCTCCTCTTCTGGTAAGCTCCCACCCACCAGGAGAACACACAGATAATCACAAGGGTATATCACAGCCCATTTTGGACAGCCATATTGATTAAATGTATTTGCAACCTGTTAAAGGGACCACTTGATCTCACTAAATGTGTACCTCAGACTGGTGTCTTTTTCCCTACATTCCGTTGTTGGCATGTGACACTTCTCCTGCAATTTTCCTGAGGCAATTAGTCGGAATCTTGGATCAAACCAACTTTGTCTGAAAAGCCTTACCATTGCATTTCTCCCAAAGCGTGTGTACACATGACAGTACCTGGCCATTGGAAAATACAAGCTGTCTGGCAACACTGGTCTCCCATCTTCCGAAATCAAAATATAATTTGCATTTCTGGTACAACATGCCTTTATCCACCCATTTTGTTCAATTTCCGTTACTGTTTCTTGTACTCTGTTCAATTCTTTCCAAGTGTCAGTTATTTCCATAATTAATGCAAAAGCACATTCTTCATCAGCTCTGTAGGTGAAACCATCATTTACTGTAAAACCTCCATTGAATTTGCATGTTGAT
This sequence comes from Calotriton arnoldi, assembly GCA_963921515.1. Lineage (NCBI taxonomy): Eukaryota > Metazoa > Chordata > Amphibia > Caudata > Salamandridae > Calotriton > Calotriton arnoldi. Next base: position 354,680 of record CAWUFW010008911.1, on the reverse strand, counting down.
AAGAGGCAAGATGGCGGCCGCGAGTGCGGTTGTGTGAGCTCGAGCTCCCGGAGCTTCCCCCCTGTACCACTTACTGTATTGCTAGCGATGATCGGCTGAGCTCGGCTGTCTCCATGCGGGATTAGGAAAAGAATTGAGCGTGGCGTGTGGAAAGGGCGCGACTTGCTGGGATGCTGTGGAGCACTTATCGGGCTCCCCGTGTAGTTCTCCTGCAGTTGCTGGCATTGGCAAGGCGGACTTCCGGGTGTGAGCACGTCGGTATCTGGGGAGAGCGGAGAGCGCCGACATAAAGGAAATCCGACGCTGAGGCAGACACGGAGACGTGCAGCGCTACTATGCCCCCGAAGGCAGGACGCGGAAGAGCGAGGAACACCATGGAGCCGTCTGACAACGTGGCGGGGCGAGAGGCGGAGAGGAAGAAACCCGAGCCAAATGCAGAGAAAACTGGTACTCGTGTGGAGGGGGGTAAGAAATCTGTTCCCGCTTTGTTTCTATCGGGGAAGCTAAAGAAACAACTGCCCTCCAGACCAGTGACTTTGGCTAACACACAGAGTATGGGAATTGGTATGCAGGGGGAGAACTGCTCTTCTGACCCATTACCTGACAAGGAGTGTATAGTGGGGGATATCTCCCGGGACGTATCAAAAGAGGGGGAGAAAGGCGCAAATAGTGCAGAACTTCCCCCGGAGAGAGCTGATGTGGTGACAAATGGAAAAAACTCTGCCAATCAGGATCTCACAAAAGAGTGTGACTCAGGGACTTCCCCTTTTTTTCGATGTCAGATCCTTCTGATACCTCGGGGAATGAGACCGATTCAAGCACTCTGGCTAAACGGAGGGGTGGTCTTCCTGGTATGGCGCGTAAGGAGCCTAGTAACAGGCAGAGGAAGGAGGTCGCAGAATGGGGAACCGACTCGCCCGGCACTTCAGAGAATAGCCCTAAAACAGTGCGCAAGAGGGGCGACTCAGGTGCAGGGGCAGAGGCAGGCCTCCAGATAGCAGAGAGTACAGATTCTTTTCAGTGGGATTACTCATTTATGGGGGAAGCTGGGACTAATGGTGCCGCTAATGGGACACAATCTAATATTTTGGAGAACCCTGAAGACATTTCTTTGGCTGTTATCTACCAAAGTATAATGGCCCATAGGGAGGAGACCCGCACTGAGAGCCAGCGTACACAGGGAGCCTGTCGCAAACTCCAGAATTCGGTGCGGAGGATTGCCAAATCATGCTCTGAGTTCGTTGATAGGTTTAATGAGGCTGAGACACGTATTTCGAATTTAGAGAATGAACTCGCCGCACAAAAAGTAACAACTGAGGCTCTCCGCAACGCAAAGAATGACACTCTCTGGAAGATCACTGACTTGGAAAATCGCCTGCGGGGTAACAATCTCCGGGTATTGTACATTCCTGAGGGGGCTGAGGGGCAGGATGCAAGGAAATTTGTGATTGAAATCTTTTCTGAGGCTTTCCCTGGGTTAACCCAATGAGATTGGAATCGGGAGATTCAGCGGGTGCACAGGTTCCCATTTACACAGCGCAGTAGACCAGGCCAGAATACGAGTAGACCGTGGGCAATTTTAATTTCAGCTAACAACTTTCTGGCGAGAGAGGCAATTTATGATCTGGCGCGGCTGGATCGAAAGAAGAGTGGGAAGGGTATAGAGTTTTTTGTGCGCCCTGATTATTGACCCCTTACTGTTGAGAAGAGATGGCAGTTGTGCCAGCTCATTACTCCATTTCGAGACAAGGGTGCACAAGCTTTTTTGCTGAACCCAGCTAAGCTTAAGATTATTTATAATGAGCACGTGCGTTTTTTTACAGCAGAGTCATCGGCTAAGGAGTACTTGCATTCTCTGTAAAAGAAGGGGGAAAAAAAAAAGAGAGAGCAGGGATCATGAAGGGGAGAAAGCCCAATGTAAAGGAATGCGCGCTCCAGATTATTTACACTGATTAATTATGTTAGGTATTGGATCAAGGCTAATGGTCAGATACAGTGTGGAACGGTTTTTCTTTTGTGTTGTTTTTTTTTTTTTTGGTCGGGGGTTCAAATGTAATATATGGCTTTTTTGTGATCTTTCTTTTTTGCTTACAGCACAGGTGTGTGGGGAATGCTCAATTACGCATGACTGGTGGTGGGGCAGGGGGTCCGGGGGCAGAAGCTCGTTCCATCTCAGAGGCCTTGTGTCTCCAAGCCTCCATTTTTGGGAAGGGTGGGGGTGGGTCACGGCTTCGGCTGAAGCCGTGTTTGGAAGGAGGGTGGAGGGAGCTAGGGTGCGGGGGGTACTTGTAAAAATAATCCATGATGGTGCATTGAAACCAAGTATGAAGTTCAATGGTTTTAGACATTTAGTCCTTATGTATAAATATATGGGGAAAATAGATGGGGGATAGGTGAAAAAATGGTGGCTTACGGCTCTGCTCCTTGAATGTATGCAGATTGAACAACTATAACAAGAGACAACGGGTTTTGGCTGAATTACGATTGCTCCAATCAGACCTGGTATGTGTTCAAGAAACCCACATTCCATGGGGCAAAAGGAAACTATTGGCAGAACTTGGGTTTAATGTGTTAGTTTGCACAGAGCAATCAATTACTATACGTGGGGTAGCGATATTGGCAAAAAACCATATACAAGGGACTGGTAGAGTACTGGCGGATAAAGTAGGGAGATGGGCCATTGCGGAATGTATGATTGGCAGCTCAAAGTGCACAATCTTCTCTATTTATGGTTCAAACTTTGATGAGGCCTCAATATTAGAGGGGTTAAATGTGGAACTAGCATTATGGCCAACTCCCCTGATTATGTGTGGCGACTTAAATATACACCTCGAGCCAGGGGTGTTACAGGATGCCTGCAAATCTTATAGTGGGAGGAAACCTAAAGTTTTTAAGGCACTTCAGTCTTTAATGGGGGATCATGGTTTGGTGGAGGCATGGGCAGTATTGAGGGGGTTGGACCCCGGGTATACCTTTTACTCACACCCACACCAGAAATTAGTAAGACTAGATTTTTTTTTTTTATCTGGTCTTTTACTTTCTGGTGCTAACATTCAGGTGTACCCCCGGATCTCTTCGGATCATGGACCCCTAGTATTGAATCTTGGTATGTTCAAATCTGGAATTAGGCCGTGAACATTTTCTTTTGACAGGAAGTTGCTTCTTGATAGTGAATATTTGGCACACATGAAGGTGTGGGTCAAGCAATTTCTGGCCATAAACCACAACACTTCAGGGATTGGCTTTGTGTGGGATGCTTTTAAAGCAGGTTTTAGGGGGGAGGCATTTAGCTTTGGGCTGCATAAACAAAAACAGATACAAGTAGCTTTACAGGAATTATGTGGCAGCCTAATAACAGCGGAAGAAAAACTTATGCAGGGGATTCACGCTGGTCAGGAGATCTCCGATTTGCAGACGCAGGTAGCCCGGTGTAAGGCCAAAATAAATCTATACTGGAGTAAAGAAATAGCCAGGAAGCACTCTATTAATAGGAGCCAAAGTTATGAATATGGGGAGGCAACTGGGCGATGTCTGGCGCAAAGGCTGCAATCAAGGGAGGCGGCCCAAAGAATTAGATCAGTGGCAGACTCTAGAGGTAATATGATAGATACTGACGTAGGGATTTTAAAGGTGTTCCACGATAATTATGAGGCACTTTATACTGAGGAGTGTTCTTATGCACAGGTCGGGGAAACGCTGCTGCAGAGTCTCAACTGTAAAAAAGTGGATCCGCTAGATGCAGAAATGCTAGAGGCTCCCATTACTATGGAAGAGCTGGAAGGAGCAATTAATAGCCTAGCTTCTGGCAAAGCAGCAGGGCCAGATAAGCTCCCGCTGGAAATATATAAAACCTTTTTTGGAGAGCTTAAAGCTGGTATGCTCACCACTTTTCAGCAGGCGCAAGCAGGGGCTGCGCCTTTGACCTGGGAGGAGGCCAGCATAATTGTGTTTAAAAAGAAAGATAAATCTGCCGAACAGCCAGGCTCGTATCGACCTATATCATTATTAAATTCAGATGGCAAAATTTATGCCAAAATCCTCGCGACCCGGTTGGCTGATGTATTAGCCCCATTGGTGTCAATTCGACAACACAGATTTATACCTAAGAGGGGTACAACCAACCATATTAATAGGGTGGTAACCCTGCTAGATATAGCTAACACCATGGGGAGCAAATTCAGTTTGATTTTATTAGACGCCGAAAAGGCGTTTGACCGGGTCGCATGGGAATTTTTATGGGCAGTACTACGACAAGCTGGCTTTAAGCAAAACTTCATTTCAGCCATCCAGGTTTTATACAGACGTCCGACAGCTAAGATCTGCATAATGGGTCTTGAATCAGATTCGGTATATATAACAAGGGGTACAAGGCAGGGGTGTCCCTGCTCCCCCTTGTTGTTTTCATTATATATTAACCCTTTTTTAATGATGTTGGAACAAAGTGTAGGGATAGAGCTGGTAATTTGGAAACAAGAGCTCTATCGAGTGTTTGCATACGCAGACAATGTGGCAGTAGTCTCTCCAAACCCTATGATGGCTATGTCTGAGATAGAGCAGTTAGCCCTGTAGTTTGGAGCCGCTTCAGGATACAAGCTTAATGTGTCTAAGACACAAATATTGTGCTTAAATCAAGCCGGCTATAACGATCAACGGATCCTGAGTGAGGTATCATACTTAGGGGTTATAATAAGGACATGTTTAACGTCACTGGTGGAGATCAATTGGGGTAATATTTTAATGTCGGTACGGAGGCAGTTAGACCGGTGTGAATGTTTACATCTCTCACTTGTTGGACGATGCAACGTACTTAAGATGCTAATTTTACCCAAAGTTTTATATTTTTTTAGATCTGTTCCGCTAGAAATTTCTCGGGTCAACTGGCAGCACTGCAGTCAATATGCGTTAGGTTTTTATGGGTGCAAGGGAAACCTCGAAGAGCTATGCGCTACATGATTCTACCTCGTGAGAAATGCGGGTGGGCAGTGCCCGATTTTACTCTATATTACCTTGCGTGTATGCTGTAACATATGAATGTTTTATTAACTGGGGCAGAACCGCTTAGCACTGCCGAGGCTCCCTCCATATATCAAATGCTGTTGGGTAGCGATGCCAAAAACCGGCTATTTGTTAGTCTGGAGTCAAGTTATTATAAAAAAGACAGGTTTAAGGTTCTAAATGCCGCCTATAAGGTGTGGAAAGCGGTGCGTAAATGTTACAGATTCGAGAAGGTTTCCCAGTATACCCCTTTTACAGCTACAACACTCTTGCCCCCTATATTTTGAGATTGGACTATTGAAAGGTGGCGGATCAGAGGTATTCAATGTATTGGTGACTTATATGTTAACGGGGGATTGATGTCCTTTGAGATGCTAGCTGAGAAATGTCATCTTCCTAGATCCGAATTTTTTAAATATTTACAAATTTGCGATTACCTATGCAAAAGCCAATGGAAAGTTGATCTGAATCCTGTAGTTGAACCTGTAAGGAAAAAGGTACGCATTGGATCGCTACATAATCTACTATTAGACACTAAGAGGGTCATTACGATGGCGGACGGCAAAAAATCCGACCGCCATGGTTGCGGAAAATCACCGTCCGCAGGTACCGCGGAAACCCCGCCGACCCTATTATGATCAACCGCCAAAACATTCCGTCCGCGGCGGTAGGAGCCATCGAAAAACCGCCCTTAGAGGGCAGAGAAAGTGAAAATTCAACCGCGACGGTCGGTAACATAGCGGAAACACATCAACACGCCGCCGGACACGCAGAGTGACTGCCAGTGATATTATGATATCCCCGATGTCACAGCGGTATGTTCCGCTGTTTCCGTCCGCCGCGGTAGCCAACAGTAACCAATGTGAGATCCGGTGGAAGCCCTGCAGCACAGCCATCGCTGCGGATGCTCCGCAAAAAAAATGGCGGGCAAGTCAAAAAAAATAAAAAAAAGTCCAGCAATAGCACACAGGCAACTAGCCCTACCCCCAAAATAAGCAGAAACCTCCCAATGACACCCCCCCATGGCAAATTCAATTATACAAATCACAGGACAACCCACACAGCACACCTGACTGCATTACACCATCTTGACACACCCACATAGCTGAGCATAAAACCAGCCCCTTCCCTATCCACAATCTTTTGCACTACTCCAGCCCTGAAGGAACCAAAGCCTGCAGCACATTGGATAGGCAAAACACCACACATCTCACCAGCACAACAACACACACACACACCACCACCTATACCACCCTCACAACTGCACCCCAAAACATCAGCACAGCACACACCATGGCACATCACAAAATGCCAAAATTCACTGACACTGAGTTGACAGTAATGGTAGATGAGATAATCAGAGTAGAACCACAACTCTTTGGCAGCATGGTCCAACAGACACCATTAGCCACAAGAACAAACATGTGGGCAAGGATAGTGGGCAGGGTCAATGCAGTAGGGAATGTGCCCCGCAACAAGAATGAAATCATGAGGCGGTGGCATGACCTGAAGAGTGTTGTCACGAAGAAGAGGGCCAATAATCATGAGCTGGCTGATGCGACTGGTGGAGGCCCTCCCATCCCACCAAAACCGTTCACTGCGTGGGAGGAGAAGGTGCTTGCCATACTGCATCCAGAGAGTCTTGAAGGAATACCTGGGGGAGTGGAGGCTGGTAAGTACCAACTAATGTATACCATGAAACTGCCATGTACTGTCTTGCACAACTACAAAGATACATCCCTGAGGCACAAGTATACACATCTGCACCCCAAATACACACACAGGTCACACTGATTTTACATCCACCCCACCTCAAACATCACAAAGGTAGACCACATCTACTGTGTTGTATGTGTCCAGGCAAACAGCACTACAACTCCCACCAGGCCCCCTGTCCCACAGCTGAGCAGGATGGACTACTCCCCCCACCCACAACCATGTGGCAGCCATTGTGTGCTACACCCTCACCTAACAGGTAGGTAGCCATCTTTCCAGGGAGGAGTGTTGGGACTAGGGAGGCCAGCACTACAACTCCCACCAGGCCCCCTGTCCCACAGCTGAGCAGGATGGACTACTCCCCACACCCATGTGGCAGTCATTGTGTGCTACTCCCTCACCTAACAGGTAGGTAGCCATCTTTCCAGGGAGGAGTGTTGGGAATAGGAAGGCCTGCACCACAACTCCCACTAGGCCCCCGTCCCACAGCTGAGCAGGATGGACTACTCCCCCCACCCACAACCATGTGGCAGCCATTGTGTGCTACACCCTCACCTAACAGGTAGGTAGCCATCTTTACAGGGAAGAGTGTTGGGAATAGGAAGGCCTGCATTACAACTCCCACCAGGCCCCCTGTCCCACAGCTGAGCAGGATGGACTACTCCCCACACCCATGTGGCAGTCATTGTGTGCTACACCCTCACCTAGCAGGTAGGTAGCCATCTTTACAGGGAGGAGTGTTGGGAATAGGAAGGCCTGCACTACAACTCCCACCAGGCCCCCTGTCCCACAGCTGAGCAGGATGGACTACTCCCCCCACCCACAACCATGTGGCAGTCATTGTGTGCTACACCCTCACCTAACAGGTAGGTAGCCATCTTTACAGGGAGGAGTGTTGGGAATAGGAAGGCCTGCACTACAACTCCCACCAGGCCCCCTGTCCCACAGCTGAGCAGGATGGACTACTCCCCACACCCATGTGGCAGTCATTGTGTGCTACACCCTCACCTAACAGGTAGGTAGCCATCTTTCCAGGGAGGAGTGTTGGGAATAGGGAGGCCTGCACTACAACTCCCACCAGGCCCCCTGTCCCACAGCTGAGCAGGATGGACTACTCCCCCCACCCACAACCATGTGGCAGCCATTGTGTGCTACACCCTCACCTAACAGGTAGGTAGCCATCTTTCCAGGGAGGAGTGTTAGGAATAGGGAGGCCTGCACCACAACTCCCACCAGGACCCCTGTCCCACAGCTGAGCAGGATAGACTACTCCCCCCACCTACAACCATGTAGCCGCCATTGTGTGCTACACCCTCACCTAACAGGTAGGTAGCCATCTTTCCAGGGAGGAGTGTTGGGAATAGGGAGGCCTGCACTACAACTCCCACCAGGCCCCCTGTCCCACGGCTGAGCAGGATGGACTACTCCCCACACCCATGTGGCAGTCATTGTGTGCTACACCCTCACCTAACAGGTAGGTAGCCATCTTTCCAGGGAGGAGTGTTGGGAATAGGGAGGCCAGCACTACAACTCCCACCAGGCACACCCTGCCCCATCCCTCAGCAGGAAGGAACACTCCCTCCCACCCAGAAGCATGTGGTAGAAAGTCCACCCAAAAGATGCCAACTGTACAGGTAAGCAGCCAGTGCATGCACCCCACCATTCCTCAACGAAAGCATTGAGCTAATGCCAACACAATGCCACACATCACAACAAAATACACCCCAATTACATCCCAGTTGATAGAATGCAGACAGTGATGCGTATGTAACTGTGACAGAAACAGAACTGTGACTCAACTAAACCCATGTGTAAGCAAATCAGGGACCAAATATGCCCTGCACAGAATGCTATGTGCAAATTCCATGGGTGCTGAGCATGAAGGACCATTGTAACAATAAAAAGGCATGGTCTGTCCAGCAAATAAATACAAGCACAGAACATTACAAAGGTATGCATGAGATAACAATGTGACAGTGTGTAGTACATGTGCATATGTAACATCTGTCGGGAAGAGTAATCATCCTCGATGCATCACATCAAGTTGCATGACAGCCAGTTGTCAGATGACAACTCATCAGTTCCATACAAAGAGTGTCAAGTTGGGCATGGCATCCAATGACTTGTCACACCATGGAACAAGATGTATGTACCTCCACATCATGTCATGACGAACAACACTGTGCAGACATTCAACTCATGAAATACGTAACTGTGTGTTTCATAACATGTAATTAAGAGACATCAAACACAGCAAGCCACATGGCTGTAAGTCAATGACCATGTACCCTCTGTTCCACAGGTGACCAACAACTGACTGCAGAGAACAACAACCTCAACTTGCAGAGCCAGTCTCCACCCCCGGAACATGGACACTCGGATGCGGAGTCCCTGGATTCTTTGGAGGAGGAGCTCCAAGCCGCCCCATCTGGTGTGCCAGGGCGCAACCGGTCACATGACCCCACTGCCCACCCACCATCAGCAACAACAACAACGCTGACCCCTGCTGGAACGACCTGTGCCGCCACCACCACCAACACTACCACCTTTGCCTGCAACATTCGCCCAGCCACAGAGGATGCCCAGCGAACACCAACAACTGTGGAGGGCAGGCATGTGGCTAGAGTGGTGAGGCAACAGGCCAGTGATAGCAGGGTAGGTGGGAGGACAAGTGGGACCCCAACAACACCAGACACTGTGACCGAAGCCCTGGCTAACATCACCAGAGTCGTGGGTGCCTATGAACAAACACAGGCACAAATGGGCCAGGCCCACGAAGATGCCCTGGAGCTCCAACGTCTGCTGAGGTCCATGGACAACCGTATGGGACAAATTGTGGACCTCATGGGCCAGTTAGTGGCGGTACTGAGGGATAGGCCAGTGCCACATCACACACCTCCACCTCCCCCGTTGTCCCGCAGGATGACAGTTCATCATCCACCCCTGCGGGCACGGAGAGGGATGACTCCTCAGACCCCAGTGGCCTAGCAGACGATGCCCCCCCTGCCAAAAGAAGGAGGGCCGTCCAAAGAAAAACTTGGGACTCACCTGTGGCAAAGCACCTGACAAACGCCAGTCAAGGAGCCAGCCATGATGGCAACACTCTTCACTCTGCCATTGACTTTGAACACTGTCCTTACCCACACTACCATGGAAATGGCATCCGTCTGTTGGACTGTGTCACCACATCAATGTGGTGCCTACTTGATTGTCTCATCTACCATCACTGCCAACTCATAGATTCACCATTCACACTTATGTAAATATCCACTTCCCTCTCACATATACCCATTGACAATAAACAACAATAACGCACCAATGTATTTGAGTCTGCTCCATGTTTATCACAGTATGTGCAATGTTTACCATGGTTACAATGTCACAGGAGCATGGATCCTCTGTAGGCAAGGGGAGGCAGAAGGTACCTAGCAAAAGACAACAGAACAAAAGTCACTAGTCAGGTGGTGGCATCACAGCCATCACACAACACATGTCCTCACTGTACAACAATATACACACATAACAATGTGCAACAGTACCAACAGAGACATCCGGTAGCAGTTCCTACATACCCTGTATCCAAAACACAGGCAGCCAGCACTGAGTCAACAACAGGATGCACTCACAAAGATCACATAGACCTCCACCCAAACAACTACATCAACAGACAATGGACCAGTTGTACATTGTCACCCACCTTCAAGTGAAGTAGCGGTTGATGAGCTGCTGACGCTGGTCGACACCTTCCTCCTCACCACTGTCCTCGTCACTGGACATTTGTGGGATCGCAGGGGGGGGCCCTGGCTGGTCATCATCGTCCAGGATCATGGGTATTCCTTTCCGTAAGGCCAAGTTGTGCAGCATGCAGCATGCTACCACTATCTGACACACCTTCTTGGGTGAGTACATGAGTGCCCCTCCGGTCCGGTCCAGGCAGCGAAATCTCGATTTTAGGATACCAAAGGTTCGCTCCACCACCCGACGTGTTCTACCATGGGCATTGTTGTAGCGAACGTCAGACGGTGTCCTAGGATTGCGTAGTGGGCTTAGCAACCACGGTCTGTTGGGATATGCAGAGTCACCTAGGTATGAAATAAACATAACAATTCAGTAATACAACTGTGGCAGAGGACAGCATGGCACACACAGCACACAACTTGACTCTGCCTACTCACCCACAATCCATGCCCGCTCCGGAAGTAGATTGGCCATCAGCTGGGGCACAATGCTGTTGTGCAGGATGTATGAATCATGTGCGGAGCCCGGAAACCTGGCACATACATGCGATATGATCATATCGGCCTGGCACACCACCTGCACATTGATGGAATGGGAATGTTTACGATTCCAATAGATGTGTTCCCGTGCCTGTGGTGGAACCAGGCCAACATGTGTGCAGTCAATAGCACCTATAACATTCGGGATGTGGCCAAGGGCATAGAAATCCGCCTTTACATCCACCAAAAGCCGCACGCCTTGGAAAACTGTTGTATTGGTCCTTGTATCGCATCATGGCCAACAGGAAATACCTTAGCACCATGCTGAAGGTGGGCTGAGACATCCCCCCTGCAATGCCCACTGTCTCCTGGAATGACCCACTGGCCAGGAAATGCAGTGCCGCCATCACCTTTGTTTCGGTTGTCAATGCTGTTGGGTATGTCCTGCCAGCCCGCAGGTGAGGATCCAACATGGCACACAGGCCTTGGATGTTCGTGCGGTCCAGACAGAATCTGCGTATCACGTCATCATCCTCAATGTTAGCCAGCAGGGTGACAGGACGATACACATTGGGTCGCCTCCTAGGTGAGATGAAAGGGGACACGTCATTGCAACAGACCATGATATGTGCACAACTCCGTAGCTTCTGATTCACACAGCGCAAACATTGACTGGCATCACAATGCACCATACAGTGCAAGTCAACAGTCGTGACACATAGAGAATACATTGTACTACACTTCTTCAGTATTACCACAGTGAGAACAACAAACATGGAAACTGTGTCTCTGAATGGTAATAGTCACATTTAGGAATATGGTGCAAACAGCCGGGACAGTAAATGATACAGGACATGTGTGAAACAGAAACACTGCTGGCTTCCAAATGTCTGCTGTACGTGCCACACATTCTTGTGCAATCATGACATGGGACACATGAACTACACAATTTGTCCACTTCTGAAGGACTCAGCATGGAATGTGAGCCAATGCTAATACACACAAGTCTAGAGACACTCACAGACATATTCACAAGCCTGTGCCAATATCCACTGTCATCAGTAGACATGCCATACATGCTGTAACACACAATTCAAAGTCACTCAATGACCAGCATATGCATATGCAGTCTTGACGTGAATAAAGACACAACAACACAACTGCACAATATCATCAGCAAGCACACAGATTGTCAATGTGGCACACATAAAGTGGATAAGGTACGTGATCCAAAAGGACTGTAGACAAACGTTAATCTGCACTAAAGTTGCACTATGACATGCAGTATGAAGCTAGCACTGCCCAGACACACAACTAAAGTAATACATTTGCCATGGAGCTAATACTCCAGCTGCTTGGACACACAACAGTGACACAGAAACAACCAACACCACCACACGGACAAAGCCACACCACTACACCTAAAAGTCAACGCATGAATATACTGAGTAAATACCGAAGACACAACAGCCTCATGCACATAACAACAGGGGATATCATCGCACGACACAGGTACAAAAGGACGACTATCTAAAGCATCCTGAGCCACATACCACACAGCCTGTCAGGAACAACAAAGCGGACTCTCAACATTCCTCTGCAGACGAAGATACTGGCTGTGCATCACTTGTTGGCCTCTGGTACCATTAGAACAACAAAAGTCTGAGTTCGATGGGTGCCACATCCAGCCCTATCAAGGTATATCTCACCTGTCTTGGATGCCATCATTAGCTTGAGTCAACAGCACCATCAGTTCACCCACACAGTGCAGGACCAGCTTGTGCCCCCGAAAGGCCACCACATCATAGCAGGCTTATCCACACGTGTCAGTTTAATATCACTGCACACGTGTCCTAATTGTGCACCCTGCAAAAACTGCACACACTTACTGCACATGAAAGCACACGCAATTCTGAACTGTCCTGGCCAATTGTGGGTCACCTTCTACTGGTCACAGATGCCATGTCAAACTTACCAGTCAGTGAGCACCCTCACCACATTTGGCTACAGTCCCTCAGCAAGCCAACGAGCTTCATGTGGACAAGGTCAATGCACCTGTCCTTGGTGAGTACCAACGGAACACACCACACACATAAAATCCTATATCAACATACTCACAGCTGTGGAATATACATGTGACAAATTCACATATGACAGGCAGACCAACATGAGCACATATCCTACACAATGACACAAGTAATGCTGATGACATTTTGCATATATGGTGACAAAACATACCCAAATGCATACAGACAGGCCAAATGATTAAGGAGGCACATATTTCAAAGTGTGCCGGTGATGTATGTTACAAGCTTCAGTGTGTATAGCACACACATGTCCATGTGGACATATACTCTTGGTTTTGCTACAGCGAACAATAACCTTACATGAATGCTGAAATAGGTGATAACAAACAGACTACAGTGTGACATATGTGGTGAGTAATGGAGACAATGCTGAAATCTATGTACAATCATGTACTGTGTAGCGACATATTGTGTGAAATATGAATATGTGTGTGAAAATTTGGCTCAGATACGACATTTGGCTGGCAATGGGGTGAGAGACATGAACTTTGGGCAAAATGTTTGGGTCAGAAATGAAATTGTGTAGGAGTAATGTGCCCCATTAGTCCTTTCAGTGTTGCATTTGGTGTTAGATATGAAGTATAGGCTCTCATTACGAACTATAGCTCATTTCAATTGAATCAAGTTCCATGTTTAATTGAAAGTGACCACTGTTCAAAGTACAGCTATGACCCATGACATTGACACTACACGATGTGTCCATTGCTGCATTGAACGTGCTCTAAGAACACCATCACGCCCATAGTCAACAATGTCATGCTGCACCCTCCCCGTAGCCACCGCCTGGCACCAGCGGTGTGTCACCGCCATGGCCCGAGACAGCATGGCAGGATTGCTAGGCAAATACACATGGCTAATGGCGGATGGCATGCTCCGCCACCCAGATCCCGGTCACTCATGGCAATGCATGGCTCAGGAATAGCGGGTCCTACCACCTGGCACCAGCGGTGTGTCACCGCCATGGCCCGAGACAGCATGGCAGGATTGCTAGGCAAATACACATGGCTAATGGCGGATGGCATGCTCTGCCACCCAGATCCCGGTCACTCATGGCAATGCATGGCTCAGGAATAGCGGGAACTACCGCCTGGCACCAGCGGTGTGTCACCGCCATGGAGCATGCCCATCCAGCCAATGAGAAGCGCAATCGCGGTTGCCTGATGCAACTTTGAAAATCGCGGTAGGCGTGCTCCGCCACCGCAGGGCCGGTCATTGGCTGCACTCATAAGATGCACCACCACGGTACCGCACGCCTGTCCCCTGCGGTGTATCACCGCCATGGACCATGCCCTTCCAGCCAATGGGAAGTGCAATCGCGGTTGCCTGATGCAACTTTGAAAATCACGGTAGGCGTGCTCTGCCACCGCGGGGCCGGTCATTGGCTGCACTCATAAGATGCACCACCACGGTGCCGCACGCCTGTCCCCTGCGGTGTGTCACCGCCATGGACCATGCCCTTCCAGCCAATGGGAAGCGCAATCGCGGTTGCCTGATGCAACTCTGAAAATCGCGGTAGGCGTGCTCCGCCACCGCGGAGGCGGTCATTTGATGTTTTTGAATGAGGCAGACCTGGAACACCAATTGCAGCAGCTTAGAACCACAGAAACGAGCCCTGGGGGCTATATATCTGTGTGAGGGAGCCACACATTGCCACAGCTCACAGAGCCTGCTGCCTGAGACCCCTCACCTGCTGCTGCCTCCAGTGTCTGCTGCCTGAGACCCCTCACCTGCTGCTGCCTCCAGGGACTTCTGCCTGAGACCCCTCACCTGCTGCTGCCTCCAGGGACTGCTGCCTGAGACCCCTCACCACCAACAGCCGCTGCTGCTCTCTCCTGCCCACAGTGATGGCGAGGACTGAGAAGATCCGTGCCACTCCCTTCATCACCGAGGAACTGGAGCTCCTGGTGGACGAGGTGCTCAACGAGTATCCAAGGCTCTTTGGTGCACCTAATGTCGTGGTGAGTAACTCAGAGTGTGAGTGAGAGTGCAGGGTGGGGGACACATGAAGTTGATCTGCTGGAGTATGTGCATGGGAGTGTGAGGGTGGGTCAGGCACTGCCTAGCATGCTGTTTCCAGGGGGAAGGTGTGTTTGGCCTATTCAACAGGTTTCCCTGCCTGCACATCCAGATCAGAGGGAAGTATGATGTCTTGTCAGACATACAGTGAGGCTGCACCTTTTCATTTCACGAGTCAGGATAGTGATTGCCAGTCTGCATGTCTGTATGTGTCCCTGATGTCCTTCACAGGCCCATCTGTGGCCTTAGCTAGTGTTGCTGTCCAGAGGGTAGTGAGGCCATTGTTTAGACCTCTATATGTGCCTCATCTCAAGTTCAGCGCCATACTCAGGACCTGAATCCCCCAGGGTGACACTCTTGTTGGTCATTCACCTATGACACGGTACATTCAAACATTATTGTGCCCGGACTCTTCCGTCCCCACCAGCATGTGCACATACTAGCATGTGTTGTCACTGTTTGTGTTTCCAAATCGTCATTCCATGTACGGGATGAGCTGCCCCACGTTGGACCTCTGTGTGACCCCAAATGGCCTGCACATTCACTGCCCAATCTGACAGTGACACAACACTGAATGTACAGAGTGTCACATATGTGCTTTTCCTCTTGAGTCTCCATCAATGTGCCATTACAGAGATGTAGATTGCACACAACAGGGCTTGTGATGAGGGTCTGCGTTCGTGAGATCATGTCCCTCAATGTGACATCAATGACACAGTGTGGCAGTTGCAGGGCAAGTGCTTTGTGGGCTGCGCAGTGTTGGGCACAGTGAGTATTCCCAGTCACATATGTAGTGATCTCATGCATGTCTTGTTATTCCCAGAATATTGCATTAGATGTGGTCAGCATGCACATTTAGCTCTCTGGTGGCGTCATGCATGGCCAGGAGATGGGCATGTACTGTGTCCACCCTCATACCTGCATGCCTTAATGTGTGTTTCACACATGATGATGTTTGCAATTAGCAGATGTATTGTCGCCGCTGACGTAATGGCAGAATTTGGGATGAGTCAGTGTCATGGTCCTGCACTGGGGAATGGTGGTTGGTTACACTGAATGCTGCCCCCTCTTGTCTCCCATGTCTACAGCTAAAAGTCAACCAGCGCAAGGCCGTGTGGAGGGCCATTGCATCAAAGGTGCGTGCACTGGGTGTCTCCAAATGACGGCGCTACCACTGTCACAAGAGGTGGGATGACATCGCACGGCTAAGCAGGAACGTGGCAGAGATGACACTGGGGCTGATCCCGCGATCCGGCAGATTGGCGCGGCGCAGCATGACACCACTGATGGGGCGCATTTTAGCAGTGACGCAGCCTGACCTGGATGCACGTCTGAAGGTGCATCAGCAGCAAGCTGGTGGTGAGTATTCTGTGAGTGTGACTCTGGTTGTTGTTTGCCAGCATGTGCTCCAGGCCTGGGCCAGTGCAGGGCTGTGATGTTGCTTGTGTGATGCAATGGTGTGTAAGTGGCCGCGGTGTGGGGTGCAGTTGTCATGCATTCCCCCTACATGTACCTTCCCATGTCATTGGTGTAATGGGCCTTGACTTCACATTTGTAGTTTTTGGCTTCTGGTACCATCTTCATTGGTGTCGTCACAGACATCACATGTCCGGGTCCAGCAGAGTGCATGATCTGAGTGTGCCATTATCAATGTGTGCATTGCCTGACGTCAGATTAGTGCTGGCTAAACATCTGACACCGATGTGCAACTGTAGTTGTGCCCCAAGATACGACATGGTGGATGGCATGTGCCCATGGACATTGTGTGTGGTTATGTTGGGGTCTGTGTCTGTGTTGGTGCCTTCTGCTGGATCATGTTGTGCCGTTGGCAACATGTTGTGAGTAGGATCTTTGAACCCTTCAGGGCCCTAGGTGTGCACAGAGGGATATGTGTGTGTTGTTAGACGTAGCCACTAACAGGCTAAATGGCTGTGTGTCCATCACATGGGTGGATTCTGTACAATTTTTCATCATTCCACAGTACTTTATATGTTTGTATTGAGGTTGCACAATGTTACTGCCCATGGTGTTGTCCAACATGGATCATTGTCCATCATTAGTGATGCTTCACTTGCAGATATTTGTTGACTTGATGCAGATGTACTAATCCTCTCTCTCTCATGCAGCATCTCACATGGGAACGGAAGGACACGGGATGGACACCAGTGGTGAGGCATCAGGCACAGGTGATGCTCACCTGCATAGTGACACGGATGTCACCAGCACATCAGAGGGGGACCGTAGTCATCTAGAGGAGTCCCTGCCAGAAACGCAGACCTCTACGTCATCTGACGATGGCGGTGATGCATCTATGGTTTTGTCTGAAGGAAACGGGGAGTCTGCCTCCTCGTCCACCACACAGCGTTCAGTGCCCACACTCCCTGCTGCCATCAGTGCGGAGTCTGTGGACCTTTTGCGCCAGCTGTGTGTGGGTCAGACAGCTCTCCTCAATGCCTTCCTGGACCATGACAAAAAATTGGCACAGGTGGTGGCTTTCATGGAGGGCGTGCATTCCGACGTGGGTGGGCTACACCGGACTGTACAGTCTCTGGCCTCTGCAGTGACAGCAGCCATTCAACTTGCCCAATCCCATAGTCCAGCTCCAGTCCCTAGGACCACCACCCTGCCAGTGGCCGCATCTGATGATAGTGACCACACACCACAGACATCAAGGGACAGATACAGCACACACAGCACACAGCAGCAGCAGCCCAAGCAGTCCAGGCCGCAGACACCATCCCCACAGAAAGGTAAACCCACACCAGAACGCAGAGGCAAAAGCACTTCTGGCCACACCCAGGGCAAGGATGGCAAGGAGCAGGCCTCAGGCTCACATGCCTCAGAGGCATCCCCAGCCAAGGACTCACCTGTCCCAAAAGTGTCTCGCAGAGACAAGCACACAATTTCCGTGCCCAGTGACAAACAGGTGCCTGCTAAGGGTACACGTAAGAAGAGCTCCAAGGCAAGTTCACCCACAACATCTACTCCCATCCAGAGCCCTGTGAAGCAGGGGAAGGAGGCCACTGTAGGGGGGACACCGGGTAAACAGGTGATGCAGGGGCAGAGGCAATCCGGGGCCAAGCGTCCCAAAGAATCCAGCACGTCCCCAGAGGGGGACCAGCATCTGCACATGAGCCAGCTTTTGTGACGAGTGTGCCTGTTGTATACACCCCACTTGGCATTAATCCCAGGACAGGGAAGCCATATCAAATCCCCAAGAAGCGGAAGGGAACCCCTCCAACTTCTCCCACACACAATGGGTCTCGTGCAAGCATGAGTCTACCTCCACGTGCCACCACCCCACCTGGTCCTAGCAGCCCTCCGGCTTCCCAAACCACTGCTGGCTCTACCACACCTGGACGTAGCAGCCCTCAGGCTTCCCAGAACACTGATGGCTCTACCCCAGCTGGGCCCCTCTCTCCCCTAGCCAGTACCCCAACTGGCCCCGACAGACAGCCACCTCCCAGTCATACTGCCAGCCAAGTCTGAGTGTTGGTCACCCTCACACACATGTCTCTCCCACAGTGGTACCATGGACTGCCCCTTTATGACGCCCTGAGTGTGTTGCTGACCATGGCAGGGTACTGAACCACACATTCCCAGTGCTGGATGTCATGTACTCACTCTGCACTGTGTCCTGGCCACTGGCCTTGCTGTTCACTGCTGTTTGCCCCTTGCCCCTGCAGGATCTCATGTACCTCACCTGCACTTTGGACTGGCCACTGGCCTTGCTGTTCACTGCTGTTTGCCCCTTGCCTGTGCCGCTTCTCATATACCTCACCTGCACTTGGGACTAGCCACTGGCCTTGCTGTTTACTGCTGTTTGCCCCTTGCCCGTGCAGGATCTCATGTACCTCACCTGCACTTTGGACTGGCCACTGGCCTTGCTGTTCACTGCTGTTTGCCCCTTGCCTGTGCAGCTTCTCATGTACCTCACCTGCACTGTGTCCTGGCCACTGGCCTTGCTGTTCACTGTTGTTTGCCCTTGCCTGTGCAGCTTCTCATGTACCTCACCTGCACTTGGGACTGGCCACTGGCCTTGCTGTTCACTGCTGTTTGCCCCTTGCCCGTGCAGGATCTCATGTACCTCACCTGCACTTTGGACTGGCCACTGGCCTTGCTGTTCACTGCTGTTTGCCCCTTGCCCGTGCAGCTTCTCATGTACCTCACCTGCACTGTGTCCTGGCCACTGGCCTTGCTGTTCACTGCTGTTTGCCCCTTGCCTGTGCAGCTTCTCGTGTACCTCACCTGCACTTTGGACTGGCCACTGGCCTTGCTCTTGTCTAACTTTTGCTGCATGACAGTGTGAAATGTTGATAAAAATAAGATATTTACTTCTGTTGTCTGCCTTGTCAGTGTCCTTGCTAAATGAAAGGGTTACTGTGTGGGTATTGCTTACTGTGACACATGCTCTATTTTCCACTTCAACATTGCCAATGTCTTGTTTCCTCTGATCATGTTGTTTCAACTTTTGTGTCCCAGACTTGTGCATCTGTGTGCGTTGGCTTGGAAGTATGTGTGTTTGATGTGGACTGATTGACTTCCTGGGTGTGTTGTGTGTGTGATGTTTAGATTGTTGTTGTGTGTGTTCATGATGTGTCACTCATCTCTGTTTGTAACTGGTATTTGTGTTGTGCACACACTGCTTGGTGTGCATGCAGTGCTGTGAGTTGATGTTGCCTTGTCCTTGCTTGTTGTGCACCCCCTGATGTTTGGCTGTTGTAGCATGTTGATATCTTTGCCTGTGCATGTGTTGTGACTGATGTGGCTGTGTGCAGTGTTTGTGTTGTGTTGTGTCATGCAGTTGACAGTTGCTCTGTGTGTTGTGTTCTATTTTCCTGTCAGTGTGTGTGTGTTGTTGTTGTGTTTGATTCAGGTGTGTTGCCATTGTGGTGTGCCTTACTTGTGTGTATGTCACATGGACTGAGGTCTATTGTGGTTGCCGTGCTTGTTTTATGTGCGTCCTTGGTGTTTTCTCCTCTCACATTTGATGTGCCTATGGTCATGGTTGTGCATGTGCAGACATGTGGTACACTGTGACACCATTTTGAGTGGATGGGTGTTGTGGTATGTCTGTCTATGTATCATTGTAGGCCCATTTCTGCCTTTTGTTCTCCAATATTGATTTTAGTGGATGCACTTCTTATATGTGTTGTGGTATGTTGTCTGTGCGTTTTTCATGACTGATGTGGTTGTGTACTCCTGTTGTGTCTGTGCTCCCATTGAATTTGCACTGTTTAGCTGCACAGGTCTTGTCTGTTGTTGTAGTAGTTCTGTGTGTGTGTTTTAATTGTGTTCAGTGTTTGACTGTTGTTTTTGTGCGTACAGTGGTACTGCCATACCTGTGTGTGTGTGTGATGTTTGTGGATACCACCCAGGGGTGTGTTTGATTGTCAGTGTCTTGACTGGATGTTATTGGCAAGCTTCTGTGTGTTTGTCACTGGTGTTGTGTGCTGCAGGTGTGATGGGTGTGGGGGTTGTGTGAAGGTTCATACTTGTGTTTGACTGTCATGGAGTGTTGCAATGGGCCCTGTGTGTTGTGCTGCTGACATACTCCTGTGATGCATTTGGATTCAGATGTGTGGCTGATCAGGGTTGGACTTTATACCCTTCCTTTCATCCCTGTGCCTATTCATGGGTTGCCTTGCTGTCTCCCTGAGTTGTTGCAGTGAGGTGACTGTGGTTTGACTTCACTCACTGTGACTACCATGTGTGGATTGTTTGGCTGGGGTGGATGTAATGTGTTCCTTCCCTTGCATGTGATATACACATTCTTGGTGTTCAGCTCCTTGCCATTCCATTTGTGTGCACCTCACTTTGGGTTTCCTATTTGTTGTCCTCCATTGCTGTTGGCATGTGGTCTGTGTTTGGTGCTGTGTGTCAGTGTGGGGTATGTCTGTGTGACTTGACAGGCTGTGTGTCCATTGGAGTGTTTGTTCATTATCTGTGTGTGTTTAATTGGTGCTTGGACTCAGTTTACTTGCCACGAGTGTGGTGTTGTTGTGGTGTGTGTGTTCCCCTTGCCCAGTGCTTGTACGCTGTGTGTTGCTCTGCAGCCACACCTGATGAGGCTGTCTCCCTAGTTGTTTGTTGTGTGGTGCAGTGTGTGTGTTCACCTGGCTGCTTTTTGGCCATGTGGGGGCACAAGGAGATCACATGGCATGTCCCTGCATGGTGTGGGTGGGCCTAGTGTGTGGAGTGGGGAGATGTTGCCCTGTGTACTTTGGGCACTGCCCCTGCCTTGCGCTGGCCCAGGCTACTACATTGTGTGCATTTTTACTCACGGATTCAATGCTGCGGTCACGTGAACTGGGCATTATTTCCGGATCGCGGACATGGTGGCCTGGGTGTGGAGGGGTGGACTAGTGGCAGGTGGGACATGTGTGGCTACACCTGTGGTTGTGTTCCTGTCCCCACAAGGGTGTCTGGTGGGGGCAGGCACCTTACATCGGACATGGATTTGTGGATTGTGTTTGTTAGCGGAGTTGTGTGATGGCGTACCTGCGTCGGCGTCCGCGACGGTCCATGGCTTGCTGTAGGTGGATCATGTACAGCGCCGGGAAGATGTGTAGTGCCGGGTCCATGGCGTTCGGCTCCGGTTCTCGATTTGGCACTCCGCTGTGGTGCTTCGGTATGCTCTGAATGGCCGGTTTCTCCGCTGAGGTGGGCCTGGCTGTTTTGCGCATCCTAATTTGTACGGCGGGAGGGACGTCATTGTGTACGGCGGTGGCTCTGGATTGGTTGTCTCCGCCGCGGGCGCGTTTTGTTTGCGGTGCGAGTTGCACCGCGGCGGACGGACAATGGGTTGTGTTTGGACATTGTAATATGGCGGACGGGGGCACCGCTGCTCACGGGCGGAAAACAGCGTTTTCTCCCACCGCCAGCATCGCGGAGATGCATCCGCCAGTCATCGTAATGGACCCCTAAGAGTGGGGATTTAGACAGACACAATACTAAGTGGGACAACAGGCTTGGGTTTCAAGGAACGCGGGTGGAATATTCTATTGAACTAGCGGGGAGGTTATTGATGTCTGCTAACCTCCGTGCACAACACTATAAGACCGTGTTCAACCCCTATTATACCCCAGCCAGGTTGTTAAAATGGGGTGGAGTAAATGAAGTGTTTTCGCTGTGGAACTGAGGATGCGGATATTGTGCACATGTTTTTCTCATGTGGACACTTAAGGAACTTTTTGGAGCACTTAGAAAAATTCTTAGCGGAAATTTTGAGGGGCCCAATAAAATTGTCTGCAGCTCACGTGTTATTGGGGGTAGTAGAGAGTGATGGATGTGACCAGCTGGCTTACAGATACCGATATTTGATCTTTGTGGCTACAGCCATAGCTAGGTTATGTGTTGCCTCAATGTGGCTGCAGAAAGATGCACCGACTTTTGAACTATGGAGGGCAAGATTTCTTGCCATCTTTAATTTAGAACATAGTTTATATGCATTAAAAGGTGCTCGAAAGAGGAAATTAGGTCTGGAAATTTGGGGGTCGATGTTGTCCTATATGGATGAGTGATATGTTGTTTTTCAAATTAAAATACCGGCATCTTAATTAATTGTTTTACACCCTGCACTTTGCACTTTAGATCTGCAATAGTATCATATGTACTGTAACCGACGAACCTGCTAATCACTTTTTTCTACTCAGTGTGTTGTTCTTAGAGGATTATTAGGAAATCTGTTAGATTGGTAATGAAGCTGTATTATTGGTATGTAAAGCATGTCTTAAATTGTGTCCTATATCTATATCAACTTGCTTTTAATACTAGGTTGCATTCTCGTTTTTTTTGTGGGTTTTTTGCATCTCGCTTTTAAACCATTGATTATTTAACTGTAATGTATTGTAACTATCATGGATTAATAAAAAAATTTAAAAATGAATTTGCATGTTAACAAGGCAAAATACCTAGCTACTGAGTCAGCATATCTATTGCCGATAGCAACGTATCCATGGCCTGTTTGATGTCCCGGACACTTCACAACTGCAATCTCCTTACGGAACTGTGATGCTTCCAATAGATTCTTCACATGTTGCCCATTTCTAATGGGCGATCCTGTGGTAGTTCAAAAGCCTTTTTACATCCATAACTGTCCAAAGTTGTGATCTACACCAAAGCCATATTGGCTATCTTTAAAGATGGTGACTTTCATTTGTGCAGATAAACTGCAGGCTTGGGTAAGAGCAATTAGTTCAACAACTTGTGCAGAAAAAATACATGGGAGCCAGGAGGCTTCAACCACATCATTTATAGTGCACACTGAATATGCTGCTCTCTGTGTGCCATTATTACTTCGCAGGCAGGAATCATCAACAAATATGACATAATCAGATTCAATCTTGGTTCATCCTTAAAGTCTGGACCTGGCTTTGTACATAGTTCAGTGGCACTTAGGCAATTATGATTAAAATCATTATCCTTGCCTTCTTGATAATTTACAGGCAAAGAGTAGACACATTTAACACATTGAAGCGTCTAATGGTAATATTTTTGGGGGTAAGGAGACTTTGCTCATATTTACTCAGTTGATTATGCATCAAATACTGTGTTTTTATTCTGGTAAGCAATAATTTGACAGAATGAGGAACCATCACAATCAATGGATGTGTCATTACTATATTTTTGCTCTTTTCCAGGCTCCCACCCACTGCTGCCACCGCCTTCAGGCAGCTGGGGAGTCCTGACACTACAGTGTCAAGGATGGTTGAAAAGTAAGCCACAAGTCTTCGTGCTCCTCAAGCATCTGTGTTAAAACTGAAAGTGTGCACCCATCTCTTTCACTGCAAATCAGTGTTAAATCTTTGGTATAATCTGGTATTCCTAGAGCTGCGGTGTGACACAATTTATATTTCAGCACCAGGAAGGCTTTGGTACATTCTCTATCCAAAAGAATTGAGTCAGACACATCTTGATGTGTTAACCTCAGGAGAGGTTTTGATGTCAATGAAAAATTTGCTATCCCTAGTCGACAGTAGCCAACCATTCCCAAAAACATTCTGAGCTCTGTGTGTGTTTGCAGTGGATTCATCTGCATATGGTTTCCACTGTCTCTGGTTACACCTTTCTGACTCCTTTTGTAATAATGTGTCCCAGATAGTGAACTTCTTTTTGACAGTACTGCAGTTTACCTTGAGTCACTTTGTTTCCATACTCTGCTAGGTGATTCAATAATGCAATTGTGGTTTGTTTGTTGGCTGCTCAAGATTCTGAGGCTATCAGCAAATCATCAATGTATTGTACAAGCGCAGAATCAAAAGGCATCTGTAAAGTCTCAAGAATTTTCTTTAGGATCTGACTACCAATGGAAGGACTCTCAGTATACCCTTGAGGGACACTACACCACATGATTTGTTCGAACACAAATGAGAACAAAAACTTCCTATCTTCGTGCAAGGGCACTGAGAAGAAAGTTTGACATAAATCAATGACTGTAAAACATTCTGCAGTACATGGAATTTGGAAAACAACAGTAGCAGGATTTTGCACAAAGGGGCAATAAGGCACCACTATTTCATTATTGTTTCTCAAATCTTGTACAATTGTATACTTTCCATTTGGTTTTTTAATTCCCATTATAGGAGTATTACATGGACTGCCAATTAATTCTTTCTATATTCCTTTCTGACGCATATCTTCAGTTACAGGTTGTATCCCAGCAATTGTTTCTGTGGACAATGGATATGGTGGTGTTCTTGGGAAGACTGCATTTGACTTTATTTGAATATGGAGTGGTTCCACACCTTTTATGAGTCCGATATCTTTTCCTGTTAAAATTCCAAACTTCAGTATTCACTGTAGTTCTGAGATCTACTGGTAGTTCAGCAACTGTCAACTTGGTAAACATTCCTACCTCAGTATTTTGTTTAATTAATTTGAAGTCAACATACTCATCATGAGTCTGAAATGCACCACCGTCCAGTGTGCAATAAATTGCACAATTCAATTTGCACAATAAGTCCCTTCTTAATAAGTGCACTGGACTGGAATCCCAAACCACAAATTGATGTTTTTCTTCAAAGGTTCCTATTCTGACGGGAACCTTTCTGACATTGGATTTGACATTTGTTTATTTGTAACCCCAACAAGTTGGATTGTTTTTCCCAAGAGAGGTAAGTCTGGAACTTCCACTGTTCTAACTGTGGACTGGGTAGATCCTGTGTCAATCAAAACCGTTACATCGTGACCATGGACATTTGCATCTACATAGGGGCCACTTTGGTCTACCTCTAGGACTGCACCATATACAGTCCTCATCCTTCAGGCACCGTCATTGTGAATTTTCAGAACCAAAATCATCTATTTCAAACTAGGGAAATTGTCCTAACACTTATTGATTCAAGTTCTGAACTTGTGACATTTGACCTTGATTCGGGTTTCATTTTGGTAACTAGTTTATATTCATTCAGGGATTTCACATTTGATCTGACATAACAGGAGTCATTTGATTCTGACCATTGCATTTGATTTTGAAACTGATGTATCTGCATTCTTTGACCTGTCATTCCCTGTGGATGTTGGGCCTGCCCTGCAAAATTTTCAGGATTAAATCGACATTCTCGCTTCCAATGCCCTACCCTACTGCAAATGTGACAAGCGGTAACTTTCTTCAAATCAGCAATATCCGTTCCAGATTCTGCACATGTAGGAACACCTCTTCCTCCACCCTTAGACACCGCATTCCTGGTTTCATCACAAATCCTGCCTGTGAGGCAACAACTTCCTGCCAGCGACAGAACTTGAAATCCCTTTTAAGCCAACTTCGT
The DNA here is from genome assembly GCA_963921515.1 of Calotriton arnoldi. NCBI lineage: Eukaryota > Metazoa > Chordata > Amphibia > Caudata > Salamandridae > Calotriton > Calotriton arnoldi. The sequence continues at coordinate 328,880 of CAWUFW010008911.1, read as the reverse complement.
CTGTGCTAGCATTAACTTTTCCTTAATTTTCCTCTGCTTCATATCCAATTTGTCACTGAAATATTTTGCATATCGCAGGACTTCATCTAGCAATTTTGACTACCAACAAATGACATTTTGTGTGAACTAATCTCAGGTTTCAATCCCAGAACAAACTGTAACACGAAAATCCCCATTTCCTTCTCTTCAGGATATTCACTTCCACTATGCTGTTTGAAAACCTGCAAGAACCTTTCATAGTACTCATGAACAGTTTCTTTTGGTTCTTGAGTCGTTCTTTTACTTTTCAGCCAATCAATTTCCTTAGGAGGAATTTTCACCTTCAGGAAAGTTATTACTGCCTCATATTTCTCCATCACTAAGTATAATGGAGCACCTGTTCCCTTCTCTCTCTGGGTCTCAGCCTTTGGCCATTGCAAAGAGACCTTATACTCAGACCACAAATCTGCTGGAACTAAAATGTCAAATAATGCATCTAGATCTTTCCACAACACCTTTGAAATTTTAATAAACCTTTGGACTAAAATGGAACTAAAATGTCAAATAATGCATCTAGATCTTTCCACAACACCTTTGAAATTTTAATAAACCTTTCCACTTGATCATACCACTGTACTAACTTGTCTCTCAGCTTTGTTAAATTGTTAGTGAATGCAGTCAAATCACCTCTGTTCCATGGAACATGTACATAAGTACCCCCAACCACTTCTCTCAGTAGACATTCTGCTTCTTTGCTCACCTATGTTCTAGCTTCTCCACATCTTTCCATCTGCAGATACATTTTACTAATTTTATAATATGGGTTTGCATTCCTGAATCCCTCAAATTCTCAATAGTTTAGTCATCCCATTTAACCCAGTATTTGCAATGCAAATTCACATTATTGGTGAGATAAACATCATATTTATTTGCTATTCCTGCCAAGTAATTATGTGTAGTAGCTGCTCTGCGGTGTATCTCCTTACATAAAAAGGAAAGTTCTTGTCTTTCATATTGATCTAAATTATCAAAATGCAAGCATCCCATAATTAATTCCTCTAAATCAATTATAGTTTTGAAATGTCTAAAGGTTTATCCTTTTAAACTTCTGCATCCTTCGGAGACTCTGCAGCTTCTGCCCTTCTTTCCCTTGTCATTTCCTCAATCCAAGCTTATAATCTGCCATCTCCACTTTAAGGGAATTCACTAGAATTCAATAGGGTCGTAACAATCAAGTTTCCTCCTCCATCTATCAAAGCTTGTAAATTTTGATGAGGTTTCCACAGTACTAGCTGGGTGTTCTATGTAGTCGGTACTTTGACAACTGGAGTCATCATTACCTCTAGGGTTCATTTGATTTGGGATGGTGCAGTAGGGGTTGCTTGTGACACAGCTCGGTCAGTGTCAATGGGGACTACAGCTATTGGTCACCTCATTACTAATGGGGAAGTTTACAAAACCTGTAAAGGTTGCTCAATTGATGCTAGTTCTGGTTGTACTGGGGCTTTAGGCAAGGTCTGACTCATACTTGTACTTATCTCTTCTGGGTCAGTATAAGTCACAGGAGGTGGTCGGGATGACAGCATTTCTTCTAGTATCTCATATCCGGAATCAGTATCTGATTCACCCCTTCTCGCTTAACTGCATCTTTATCCTTCTCCTTAACTTCTGATGTAAGAACTAGATACAGTCTAGTTTCCTCAATAATTCCTTTTCTTCATCTACGCAGCTCTTCGTCCCATTGGGTGTTTGCATAATTCTTCATTGCCCTATCTGCTCTCCTCTGATATTTTTCCTTCTCTTTCTCTCTTCAACCTTATCCCAAATTTGTAAAGCTTCCTATTGCATGGGTCGAGGTGGTGGCTTAATATCATACAATTTTCCCCTTAAATGATCTAAAATTCTGGCGTTAAACGTTCCATACCTAGGAAAATGCAATGCACCCTCATCCTCAGTAATTCTTATCCATTGTTTCAACCACAAACACAAATCTAGCCCATGTTTAGTAGTCGTTATATAAGTGGGAGTACCCTCAGGAGGTGACTCCTCACCTTTCCGAACAGGAATAGTTACATCTCCTTTCACAAATTTCTTAAAGTCCTTTAAACATTCATTTTTGAAATTCAATTGACCTAATAGCTTTTGTGAAACCGAATGTTTTGATTTTGTTCTGTATAAGTCAGATTTTCAATGACCAATCAAATAACAGTTTTAAATTTCAGTAGCCCTTTATCCAATCTGCGATCCAAACTCAAACTCACATATCCAATACACAATGCAAATCAAAACACCAACCGACCAATCCCAGCGTGAAACACACCAACCAGCCAATCTCAGCGTGAACACTATGATGTCAACCTGTAACTCTTTGCAGCATCCCTCCTCCTTCACAATTTTCTCTGTTACTTCGAACAACTACATTTTTGAACAATCTTGTTTCCTTAACTCCTTTCTAACAGAAATGATTTACATCTTCATTTACTCAGAAGGATTCCACAGTCGCAAGTGACTTCTCGACCAGCGAAAATTCACACTAATTAATGCAGCTTCAACCTAGTGTACAATAAGGTTTTACCAGAATTAGCAAAGTTAATCAACCGCCAACACGTGTCCCTACTGTTACTGATGGAAATGATGGCACCTCACGCTCCACATCTACTAATCTCTTTGCAAACAAGATTAATACCCTGAGATCTTTTGACTTCTTAGAGCCTGAAATCAACTTTTTCACAAAGACAACTTTTAACACTGTTCCTGAAAATATTGATTTGTCCAAATATAACACATTCACTCTACTCTCACATCCATAATCACAACATTATTCTTCCCTATTGATACTCACAACTCCAAAACCGCAATCGTGAAGACCATAACCGCTCGTCACTCCATCTGGATTCGGGCACTGGAAACAGGAATTGGGACCATTATAATTAAGGCTCCCTGTTTTCCGTTTTTACTTATTTTTACAGATAAATACAGGTAGAAAACCATTTATTTTACTGTTTGTATCTATTTATAAATGTGGATAAAAACGGAAATTGGATTGTTTTTGAGTGATTCTAAATCCTGTCAATCATGACTGCCAGGCCAAAAGCTGTGCGGATTAAAAGGCAAGGGGATTAAAAAAATATAGTTATTTTAGGAAAGAGCCTTAAACAGCAGTAGATTTGCACAACCTTGATACTAAAATTACATATTTTCTTATTAGTGCATATTTTACCATACGAGTGTGTATATATCATTCAAACCTGTCAGGCGTTCAGGCACGAGTGTACATTAACTGGTTAAATAAATGCAGAAATATACACATTTCAGCTTCTTTTTTTCCCAAAACTTAAAAAAAATATGGATAAATACAGGTAAAATTAGCAAAAAATAAATATGGATAAATACAGACGGAAATGACAAAAATATAAATACCATAAAACCGGGAGCCCTAATTATAATATACTTTGGGTATTAATTATGAAGCTCTATTCTGGGTGTAAAACCATCAATCTGGTACAAGAAACTGCTGGAGCCCAAAAGGACTCTCCTCAATGGTTCATATCTTTACATACACCCACTTACAAATGACACCATGGGGAATCCTCCAGGCTATGGAGAGGTTGATGGACCTTTTCCACCATGCTCCGAATTGGAGCTCCCCGTGATATAAAGTCATCAAAACATCATGGTCTTTTAATTTACGATGATTCAATGATGCGAGGTTAAGGTAGTTTTAAAGGCTTTCTTATCTATAAGATAAGGTTAGAATCTCAAATATCTTTATTCCATTTAGTAATTTGCCAAAATAATAAAAAGAGATTAGAAATCAGCAATCAAGACATGAGTTCCAAAAAGAAACCTAATAAGATAGCTAAAGGGCCTATTCTGAATAAGAACCCATAAAAAGATCAGTTGGAAAAGAGCTGTAAATGAGGATTGAACTTCTCATAAAAAATAGTTTTGGGAAAACTCAGCAGTTTCCCACAATTGCAGTGGCAACTGTTCTAGAATAGCAATCTGTGCAATAGCATCGATCACAAAGTAATATAGGAATTACCTCAAGATATCTAAAAGGAATCAACTCTACATGAAGAAGAGCCTCAGGCAGAGGAGAAATTCAGCATTAAGACTACCAGACAGGCGAATGGAAAGTAGAGGTGTGTGTTAACTAGCTTGGAACACTCATTATTATAACCTTTTTAAACATGCATCAGTTCTTCGAAGACGCCTTCACTCGATGTCCAATCAGAACAGCTCTTAAGGTGGTGTTGTCATCATACGATGCATCTTCTTCCGATTTCCACAGTTTGCACTCTCGGCATCTGGATTGATACAGTTTTCTAACATACTTGTTACATGAGAGAAAGCTGCCATGAGAATGCACTATGAATTTTCAGCACAGAAACAAAGGCGAGTCAGCAAATATGAAAACATATATCAAGTAAATTTGAAGCTACATTTAGAAGTCTACATCACCTTTTATTCCTTATAGTTTCAATAAGTATATTATTATTAGTGAAAATGATCTAACATGGGGTTAGAGAAACTAAATGAACATGATATTAAAGTCAGCACATCTCTAGGATGACATCAATGCTAGGCTGTTGCACAGAATACTTTATTATGAGCAAAGTTTGAAAAGAAAGCCTCAGGCCTAGTCGCTGCACAGGCTAAAGTGTAGTTGCTTGGTGCAAAATGTTTTGAAAACTGCAATTATAAATTAAGCATTTCTAATAACGTCTTTCGTGTCTACATTTGTCACTCTACAATATCTTTTAGTTTGAATTATTTGTTTTACTAAAGGTATTCACACAATTTGTGAGTCATTTCTAATAATATTTGTATTTAAACTTGTTCTAAAATGCATTTATAAATGCTAAAATATGTCGATTTCTGAATATGTGGTCATTTCTCGCACTAGTATTGCAGATGCTGGAAGTGGAAGCCCCTGCACTTGCTACATTAGCCACATGAAGCCAAACAGCAATGCAAAATGGATGCACAGTGTGAGAAGTTGGCCTGGCATATGCTGTCCACTAATTATAGTGGGCACCTTGCACCAGTCCAAGCAACCCCTTATTGGAGATAGGTTAAAGACAACCTTATTGAAAGCTATCCTAGTGGTAGCTATGGAGAGCAGCCTTCAGGCTCAGTCTTGAAGGAATGTAAAGCAGCTTGTTTTACCAGTCTATAATCTCTTGAGTGACCGAATGAAAGAGCACCACACCAGGTATATATTCAAAATATATGTATTTATTGCTAAACACACCCCTCTAGTCTCTTTATGAGGCTAGAGTTCGAAGTACATAAGTTAGAAGTTATTAAATCACAGTAATAGCACAAATACACATTTGGGCCCTAGGGGTGTACCAAACCATATACCAATAAAGTGGTATGCGTACCACGACTGAACTAGACACTAGGCCTAGAGCCTCTAGAAGTGCTTGGACCACAAGGAACCACCCAAGGTAGTGACACAGGGGACCCACGGGAGACGCGTGCAGTGTAAATACACAACCGCGATACGCCGTTGACTTCTATGGAGAAAGTCGGGATCGGGAAATTATAGAAAAGGGACACTTAAAAGAGGACTTGGACAAAACCCTTTGAGATCTAGGACTTTGAAGAGTCTCTACCCACGGGAGCACCGGAGTACTCGTGTTACCTCACCCAGGGAAGCTGGGTGCATAGGTGCCTTTCGGGGTCGGGTTTCGTCATCGATTCGGATGGCGATCTGCTGCAAAGTGCTGCTGGCGACCACGAGAAAAGTGTCCGGGTGGATCCAAGAGTGGATCGGAGTTCTGAAGAACCTGAAAGCAGAGGGGACAGAGTCTGGGTCACTAGCCAGTGACCAGGAAGGCGATGGACAGATGCCCACCGATGTCGAGTGCTTCAGGTGCGTTGACGGTCGTCTTGACTCTTCAGCCACGAGGTTCAGGAGGCGTTGTCGGCGACCAGGAGCAGGATTCGGGCTGGTACACGAAGTCTGTCGAGTGCTGAGGTGTCGGCGACCGGATTGGACCCAACAAGCCTTGGCAACGGCAAGTCTCGGTGAAGATGTAGATCATCGATAGTGCAGATCAGCAAGGTCTGTGGAACTCACCCAGCAAGGGTAAGTGAGGGCATGCCTGGATCAACCAGGATGCCAAGTTAAAAAAGGATTGGCCTTCATTAAGGGCTACTAGCTAACGGGCTAGCGACCGCGAAGGAGCCTCGTGACGCTGCACGTGGATCTGGCTTACAGGACACTCGTGGAGTGGGAGCCAGTGATCTTCGGTGCAGGTGGTGCTGGAGGGTAGGGCTACTCAGAGCCCAAAGCACGACGTCTTGGGAGACCCAGAAGAGGATGCACTTGCAAATGTGCTCGGTGTCCAGGGGTCACGGTCTCAAGTCACCCACGGTAGCCACGGGCCTCAGCTTTGCTGGGGACTCAGGGTAGGCTCGGGGAAGTCTGAGAATCCACCTCTGGTGATGCGATGACTTCGGCGTCCGACGGGAGCTTCAGAAATGCAAACCAGACAGATGCTTCTTTGGTGCCTGCCAAGCAGGGGAGTCACTCCTTGACCCCAAGGGAGATTCTTCTGTCCTCTAATCGTGAGTAGAGCGTCGAAGGTCCAGGATTCAGTTACAGAGTTTCGTCCAGGGATAATCTAAAGTCCTAAGGACTGGGTTCCTACCTTTATACTAAAAATAGGGGTTGGACTACTCTGTGGCCCCACCTATGGGTGGGTCAGGGCAGAGGGGTGGCTACACCCCTTTCCCTTTGTCCAGTTCACGCCAAAGCAGGGGCTGCAAGCCCCTGATCCGGTTTGAACTGGGGTATGCACGGGGACACCAAATGTGCCCCCAGTGCAGGACTTCAAAGCACCCGAAAGTGCTCCCGCCCAGCCCCAATACACATTATCCTGTCTGGGGAGGTGGTCACACCTCCCTGGGACAGGAAACCTATTGTCCAGGCCTCCCCTGCCGGAGTTTCGTCCAGCAGCAGGAGGCCAGACTCGTGTCTGTGGCAGCAGCATCCATTTTGTGATGCCAGGGCTCTGGAAAGAAGTTACCGGACTAGTCAGAGTTAACATGTCTTTCCCTCTAGAAGGGTGGAATGCTACCCCCGCCGCCAGGATTGGCGGGGGGTAGTATTCCAAGATATTTGACACCAAACACGACATGTTTAGGTGCAGCCATTCCAAAGTTAGCATTTTACCGCGAGGATATAATGCGCTTAAGAGTATATGGTCAGGCTGCACTACAAACAGCATCAGAGATGGTCTCCGAACGCTGCAGAGGGGCCCTGCTCATGCAGGGGCACCCTCTCACATAGGAACCATGCACTCTGCCTTTAGGATTGATAAGGCCTGCCTTAGGAGTGACTTATAGGTTTATATGTGTGTATGTATTTAGTGATATAGGTAACCTATATCACAGTAAGAGTACTTGCACCACCTTACCCAGGCTGCAGTAGCAGACCTGTGGTGTCAGTTTGGATGGCCTTCCAGGGGTGGCATAATACATGCTGCAGCCCCTGGCAGGCCTCTGAGGTACCTATGCCCTTGGTACATAGTATACCATATACTAGGGACTTATAAGGGCACTCCAGATCCCAATCAGTGATGTGCCTAAGGCACATGGAAACCATTTTAGAGAGGAAGCAGCTAGGCTGGGGTTCTGATTAGCAGGGCCCCAGCCAGACTAATGTCGAAAAACAGTGAAGCATCAGCAAAAAGTGGGGGTACCCATGTGAAGCAGATCCTACTCTCCTACACAACCCCCCCCAAACGTAGGGACATTAAACTAACCTTGCCCAGTTAAGTCTTCATGTTCTAAGTGGAAATACCTAGAGAGTCCATCTGCATTCGCATGGTTACTCCCAGGCCTATGTTCCACTGTAAAGTCCATCCCTATAGGGAAATGGACCACCTAAGCAGTTTGGGGTTTTCACCCTTCATTTGTTTTAGCCATAAGAGGGGCTTATGGTCTGTCTGAACCAGGAAGTGTGTACCAAACAAGTATGGCCTCAACTTCTTCAGAGCCCAGACCACAGCAAAGGCCTCCCTCTCTATGGCTGACCAACGTTTCTCTCTAGGGGTCAGCCTTCTGCTAATGAAAGCTACTGGCTGATCCTGACCTTCTTCATTCAATTGTGACAGTACAGCCCCTACCCCCAATTCAGATGCATCAGTTTGAACAATGAACTTCTTGGAGTAATCAGGACTCTGCAGAATTGGAGCAGTGCACATGGCCTGCTTGAGGTCATCAAATGCCTTTTGACAGCTAACTGTCCACTGAACCTTTTTGGGCATTTTCTTAGAAGTTAAGTCATTCAGGGGTGTCACTATTGATCCATACCCCTTGACAAATCTCCTATAGTACCCAGTCAGGCCTAAGAAGGCTCTCACCTGAGTCTGGGTAGTGGGAGCAGTCCAGTCCATGATGGTCTGGATCTTGCTCTGCAAAGGTTGAACCTGGCCTCCACCCACAAGGTGGCCCAGGTACACAACCTGACTCTGCCCTATCTGGCACTTAGTGGCCTTGATAGTCAGGCCTGCCTTTTTCAGGGCCTGTAAAACATTCCTGAGGTGGACCAGGTGATCCTCCCAGGTGGAGCTAAAGACAGCAATATCATCTAGATATGCTGCACTATAGGCTTCAGACCTGTGAGAACTGTATTCACCAGCCTCTGGAAAGTGGCAGGTGCATTCTTCAGACCAAAGGGCATTACCACAAATTAATAATGCCCACTAGGGGTTGAGAATGCTGTTTTGGGCTTTGCAGTATTAGCTAGTCTGATCTGCCAGTAGCCAGCTGTTAGGTCAAATGTGCTGAGATATTTGGCAGAGGCCAAAGTATCTATGAGCTCATCTGCCCTGGGTATTGGATGGGCATCAGTCCTAGTGACTGCATTGAGACCCCTGTAGTCCACACAAAACCTCATCTCTCTTTTTCCACCACTGGTGTGAGGTTTCGGTACAAGGACCACTGGACTAGCCCAAGGGCTATCTGAGGGTTCAATAACTCCCAATTCCAACATTTTCTGGACTTCAGTCCTGATACAGTCCCTGACATGGTCAGGTTGCCTATAAATCTTGTTTTTAATAGGCAGACTGTCCCCAGTGTCCACTTCATGAGTGCACCAGGTGGTCTGACTGGGTGTCAGTGAAAACATATGTCTAAACTGATTGAGGACTTGCCTACAATTAGTTTGTTGCTGGGTAGTGAGGCTGCCTGTCAAGGCTACACCATCAACTGACCCATTGTCAGGGTTCTGTGAGAGCAGGTCAGGGAGTGGGTCACTCTCTTCCTCCTGCCCTTCATCAGTAGCCATGAGCAAGCCCATGTCTGCCCTGTCCACATATGGTTTTAACCTGTTGACATGGAGAACCCTGTGGGGACTCCTGGGTGTTCCTAGGTCTACTAAATAAGTGACCTCACCCTTCTGCTCAACAATAGTGTGGGGTCCACTCCATTTGTCTTGGAGAGCTGCTGGGGCCACTGGCTCCAACACCCACACCTTCTGTCCTGGCTGGTAAACAGTCAGAACAGCCTTTTGGTCATGCCAGGCCTTTTGAAGTTCCTGGCTAGCCTCAAGGTTTTTGGTTGCCTTTTTCATGTACTCAGCCATCCTGGAGCGGAGACCAAGTACATAGTCCACTATATCTTGCTTTGGGGGCTTGAGAGGTAACTCCCATCCTTCCTTCACCAAGCACAGTGGACCCCTCACAGGGTGGCCAAACAGAAGTTCAAAAGGGCTGTAACCAACCCCCTTCTGAGGCACCTCCCTATATGCGAATAAAAGGCAGGGCAAGAGTATGTCCCATCTACGCCTAAGCTTTTCTGGGAGCCCTTTAATCATGCCCTTCAAGGTTTTGTTGAATCTCTCAACTAAACCATTGCATTGAGGGTGATAGGGTGTGGTGAACTTATAAGTCACTCCACACTCCTTCCACATTGTTTTTTAGTACCCAGTAGCCCACTCTTGAGAAGATTCCCAGGAGGGCCCTTGCCACCACAGGTGCTGTAGTGGTCCTGAGGGGAATAGCTTCTGGGTACCTGGTGGCATGATCCACTACCACCAGGATAAACCTGTGCCCAGAGGCTGTTTGGGGATCCATGGGACCAACAATGTCAATCCCTACCCTTTCAAAGGGCACCCCCACCACAGGTAGTGGTATCAGGGGGGCCTTTGTAGTGCCACCTGCCTTGCCACTGGCTTGGCAGGTTACACAGGAGCGACAAAACTCCTTGGTGTCTTCAGACATGTGGGGCCAGTGAAAGTGAGGGACAATTCTGTCCCAAGTCTTGTTCTGGCCCAGGTGACCTGCTAAGGAAATATCATGGGCTAGGGTCAATAGGAAGCCCCTGAACTTCAGAGGTATTACCAACCTCCTGGTAGCACCAGGCTTGGGGTCTCTACTCTCTGAGTACAGGAGTCCATCATCCCAATACACTGTATGGGGACCACTAGCTTTCCCAGCAGCCTCAGCAGCAGCTTGCTGTCTGAGGGGTTCAAGGGAGGGGCAGCTCTGCTGCTCCTGGCTCAGATCTGCCCTAGAAGGTCCCCCTGTCCCCAAGAACTCAACCTGGTCAGGTTCAAGTTCCTCTGGGACAGTTCCTTCTTCAGGGCTGAGATCATCCCCCTCAAGGGACTGATCTTCCTCCTGAGCCAAGGGGAAGGCACTGCCTTTACCCTACTACTCCTCCTCTTGGAAGGCACTTGGTCCATTCTTCCAGAATCCAAGGCCTGTTCAGTGCTAGACATTTTGGCTTGTGACCTGGTCACAGCAAACAAATCTGCAGGGATCCCCAGCATTTCTGCATGGGTCCTGAGCTCCACTTCTGCCCAAGCAGAAGTCTCTAAGTCATTGCCAAGCAAGAATTCGACTGGTAGGTTTGCACTTACCACAACCTTCTTAAGGCCAGTTACCCCTCCCCAGGAGAAGTTAACAACTGCCAGAGTATGGTCTGTTCTGACATTGCTAGCATTGGTCACTTGGTACATCTCACCAAGTATAACTTGCCCAGGATTCACAAGGTCTTGTGTCACCATTGTGACACTTGCCCCTGTGTCCCTAAATGCCAAAGCCTCACGTCCATTGATTAAAGGCTGTTGTCTGTACTTGCCCAGATTACTGGGACTCACAGTGGAGGTCACATCCATGCCTCCATCACAGACTAACCCAGCCTGAGTCAGTTCTCTGACTAGGTCAGAGCCCAACTCAGTACCCAGGGTGAACCCTACTAAACCCTTGGCTGGAGCACTCCCACCAACTGTACTAGGGGGAACAGGTGCCTTAGGGGCATTGGTGGGTGCTGGACTGGAGTCTTTGGATGCAATCACTGGTCCAGTGGGTCTTTTGCTTACAGACCTTGCACCATGGTTTTCTTTGGCCTTTCCCTTTGGTAGACTGTGAATCCCCACCAGAAGAAGATTTTTGGGGGCCTGATGAAGACTTTTGATCTTTACCCTTCTCCCCACCTTTTTCAGAGTTCTTAGCATCTTGCTTCTTGGTTTCCCCACCTTGGTTCTGTACCTTCTGCTTAACCCTGGTTCTGACCCATTTGTCTGCCTTCTTTCCCAATTCTTGGGGAGAGGTCAGATCAGAGTCTACCAGGTATTGATGCAACAGCTGATTTTGACAGTTATTAAGAATCTGCTCCCTCATTATCAGATTGTACAATCCTGAGAAGTCACACACCTTACTGCCGATCAACCAACCTTCCAGAGCCTTGGCAGAACAATCCACATAGTCTACCCAGTCTTGAGTCTGTGCTTTTTGGGTGTCTCTGAACTTCAACCTGTACTGTTCAGTGGTTAGGCCAAACCCATCAATAAGAGCACTCTTCAAGACCTTGTAATTATCAGCATCCTCCTCTCTAACAGTGAGGAGCTTATCTCCACCTTTGTCAGCAAAGGAAAGCCACAAGATTGCTGCCCACTGCTCCTGAGGGACCTTCTGTACCTTACAGGCCCTCTCTAATGCAGTTATCCATTTGTGGATGTCATCCCCACTCTGGTAGGGAGGGACAATCTTGCTCAGGTTCCTATGGTCATAGGACCTTTCCCTGTCTCTAGGGACATGGCTGCCACCATGGGACTCTAGTCCCAACTTTCTTCTCTCTCTAAGGAGATCTAGGGATTCCCTATCTAAAGCCAATTGCTTTTTCTGATTTCCAGCTGAGTTTCCTCATACTGGACCAGTCTGTCTCTTCTCTCATGAGAGGATTCCCTCCTGTGAGAGGAGATAGAGCTCCCTATGGAGGTGCCAGAGTGGTTAGACTCCTGAGAAGGAGATCTAGACTTTCTGGGCACACTCTTAATCCTTCCTGGGGGACAAAGTGGGGATCATTCTGATCATCCTCATCATCTTCCACAGGAGGGATTTGGTTATCCAGGTCAGGGTCATTGTCACCCTCCTGGCCAGTTTCAGAGGGGGCTGGGGGTATTGGTACCCCTGGCCTCTTCCTCTTCCTCTGCCCCACCCTCAGCTCCTACCCCTTCAGTCCCCAAGGGCTTACTAAGGTCATAAGCCACCAACAACTCCTTGAGGAGTTGGGTGGTGGGGCTTTGGCCTGTCCTTAGTTTTCTCAAGTTGCATAAAGCTCTCAATTCCAAGAATGGGAGTGTATCATACTTGGAGGGTGGAAGCTCAATGGCTTCCTGCAAGGATTCTTTAGATCCTATCCTTAAAGACATTACTAGTGTGGTGTGGTGTATGCACTACCTACTCTAGTGTGGCCTACTAAACTCTCTTGAGTTGTAGAAAGGGTGTGCTATCCCTTAACACACAACTCTAAGTTCAGTAGAACTTACTGTATTCTAAGCTTAAATTATATGTACCTTAGGTACCTTTAGTGGTTTTCAGTTGATCAATTCAATTGAGATTATCTGGTAAAACAATAGCAAGCTGGAATCCCACACGCTGCACACCAATGTGAGAAGTTGGCCTGGCATATGCTGTCCACTAATTATAGTGGGCACCTTGCACCAGTCCAAGCAACCCCTTATTGGAGATAGGTTAAAGACAACCTTATTGAAAGCTATCCTAGTGGTAGCTATGGAGAGCAGCCTTCAGGCTAAGTCTTGAAGGAATGTAAAGCAGCTTGTTTTACCAGTCTATAATCTCTTGAGTGACCGAATGAAAGAGCACCACACCAGGTATATATTCAAAATATATGTATTTATTGCTAAACACACCCCTCTAGTCTCTTTATGAGGCTAGAGTTCGAAATACATAAGTTAGAAGTTATTAAATCACAGTAATAGCACAAATACACATTTGGGCCCTAGGGGCGTACCAAACCATATACCAATAAAGTGGTATGCGAACCACGACTGAACTAGACACTAGGCCTAGAGCCTCTAGAAGTGCTTGGACCACAAGGAACCACCCAAGGTAGTGACACAGGGGACCCACGGGAGACGCGTGCAGTGTAAATACACAACCGCGATACGCCGTTGACTTCTATGGAGAAAGTCGGGATCGGGAAATTATAGAAAAGGGACACTTAAAAGAGGACTTGGACAAAACCCTTTGAGATCTAGGACTTTGAAGAGTCTCTACCCACGGGAGCACCGGAGTACTCGTGTTACCTCACCCAGGGAAGCCGGGTGCATAGGTGCCTTTCGGGGTCGGGTTTCGTCGTCGATTCGGATGGCGATCTGCTGCAAAGTGCTCCTGGCGACCACGAGAAAAGTGTCCGGGTGGATCCAAGAGTGGATCGGAGTTCTGAAGAACCTGAAAGCAGAGGGGACAGAGTCTGGGTCACTAGCCAGTGACCAGGAAGGCGATGGACAGATGCCCACCGATGTCGAGTGCTTCAGGTGCGTTGACGGTCGTCTTGACTCTTCAGCCACAAGGTTCAGGAGGTGTTGTCGGCGACCAGGAGCAGGATTCAGGCTGGTACACGATGTCTGTCGAGTGCTGAGGTGTTGGCGACCGGATTGGACCCAACAAGCCTTGGCAACGGCAAGTCTCGGTGAAGATGTAGATCGTCGATGGTGCAGACCTGCAAGGTCTGTGGAACTCACCCAGCGAGGGTAAGTGAGGGCAGGCCTGGAGCAACCAGAATGCCAAGATAGAAAAGGATTGGCCTTCGTTAAGGGCTACTAGCTAACGGGCTAGCGACCGCAAAGGAGCCTTGTGACGCCGCACGTGGATCTGGCTTACAGGACACTCGTGGAGTGGGGGCCAGTGATCTTCGGTGCAAATGGTGCTGGAGGCTAGGGCTACTCAGAGCCCAAAGCACGACTTCTTGGGAGACCCAGAAGAGGATGCACTTGCAGATGTGCTCGGTGTCCAGGGGTCACGGTCTCAAGTCACCCACGGTAGCCACGGGCCTCAGCTTTGCTGGGGACTCAGGGTAGCCTCGGGGAAGTCTGAGAATCCACCTCTGGTGATGCGATGACTTCGGCGTCCGACGGGAGCTTCAGAAATGCGAACCGGACAGATGCTTCTTTGGTGCCTGCCAAGCAGGGAGTCACTCCTTGACCCCAAGGGAGATTCTTCTGTCCTCTAATCGTGAGTAGAGCGTCGAAGGTCCAGGATTCAGTTACAGAGTTTCGTCCAGGGATAATCTAAAGTCCTAAGGACTGGGTTCCTACCTTTATACTAAAGATAGGGGTTGGACTACTCTGTGGCCCCACCTATGGGTGGGTCAGGGCAGAGGGGTGGCTACACCCCTTTCCCTTTGTCCAGTTCACGCCAAAGCAGGGGCTGCAAGCCCCTGATCCGGTTTGAACTGGGGTATGCATGGGGACACCAAATGTGCCCCCAGTGCAGGACTTCAAAGCACCCGAAAGTGCTCCCGCCCAGCCCCAATACACATTATCCTGTCTGGGGAGGTGGTCACACCTCCCTGGGACAGGAAACCTATTGTCCAGGCCTCCCCTGCCGGAGTTTCATCCAGCAGCAGGAGGCCAGACTCGTGTCTGTGGCAGCAGCATCCATTTTGTGATGCCAGGGCTCTGGAAAGAAGTTACCGGACTAGTCAGAGTTAACATGCCTTTCCCTCTAGAAGGGTGGAATGCTACCCCCGCCGCCAGGATTGGCGGGGGTAGTATTCCAAGATGTTTGACACCAAACACGACATGTTTAGGTGCAGCCATTCCAAAGTTAGCATTTTACCGCGAGGATATAATGCGCTTAAGAGTATATGGTCAGGCTGCACTACAAACAGCATCAGAGATGGTCTCCGAACGCTGCAGAGGGGCCCTGCTCATGCAGGGGCACCCTCTCACATAGGAACCATGCACTCTGCCTTTAGGATTGATAAGGCCTGCCTTAGGAGTGACTTATAGGTTTATATGTGTGTATGTATTTAGTGATATAGGTAACCTATATCACAGTAAGGGATGCATGCACCACCTTACCCAGGCTGCAGTAGCAGACCTGTGGTGTCAGTTTGGATGGCCTTCCAGGGGTGGCATAATACATGCTGCAGCCCCTGGCAGGCCTCTGAGGTACCTATGCCCTTGGTACATAGTATACCATATACTAGGAACTTATAAGGGCACTCCAGATCCCAATCAGTGATGTGCCTAAGGCACATGGAAACCATTTTAGAGAGGAAGCAGCTAGGCTGGGGTTCTGATTAGCAGGGCCCCAGCCAGACTAATGTCGAAAAACAGTGAAGCATCAGCAAAAAGTGGGGGTACCCATGTGAAGCAGATCCTACTCTCCTACACACAGTACAAAGTAACTTATAATTAGGCAGCCAGCTGTTTTGCAAAATGTCCAAAGAAGGCAGTAGGTGGTGTAAATGGAAGAACAGAGACCTCCACAATGTGTAATTTGCCTATTTTGTATGCTCTGGCTAGATTTTGTACATTTATGTGGATTCATATTGGCTAGTACTCTGCAGTACTGCCATTCAGTGTAACAGTGTGTTTGCTATTTTACTAAAAACATATTGTAAAATAGTTTTCCACCAAATTGGTTGTTATTGTCCGGCAAGGCAATGGTAACATGGCACAGGAAATGCAGCAGAACCATGGAAGTTTAATGAAATATCTGGTCTGCAGTATGTTATTTAAGCCACCCAAATAAATGACTCCATGGTGCGCAGTTTGTGTCCTGGCTGGCAGCAGTTTAAAGCCACTGCAGTAACATATGTCATATAAACTGCTCTACCACACAAAAAAGCCTGTTTATTATACAATATTATAAGTCATATTGATTGTATTAACATCTAGTGTGCTACCAGGGTCTGGCATGCAGTTAATACTTGTGAGCAGAATTTGACAATGATAACCATTGATGTAAAGTTCAGATCTAAATACATGATGGGGTTTGGGGGGTGTAGTCTCCTAGGTGTCTCCCAACCAAAAACCCCAAAAGATGAAAACAACTAAGTCAGCAATCCAAGAATAACATTGAAAATCACACCTCCCTTCCCATTTGGGGTTGAGGACTCAGACAAGCCAAAACATGTCAGTTGAAAACAGTGGCTACCTTCTTTACTCTCAGCAACCATATACTCCCACAAGCCCTCAACCCTCCACGACCTTTCCTCTCATTACAGTCCCTGGGTAGTTGCCATTAGTTTATCATCCTGAACCCACCAAGGACCCAAGCCTCACCACCTCTTGTAAATGGTCAAAAATAAAGTGTCAGAGGTGGGTTCTGGGGGTCTAGAATTCTATAGATGTGATAGGCCTGCTTTCCTCTCCAAGGCGATGACTTTAACACATCACTAGTGCGACGACGTCTAACAGTTCACCATTCATTTTGCCCATTATGTTGTGTACTCCTTGATTGAGGTATTGGCCACGACGGGCCCAGCTCATCTTTCACATTGCCAGGCCCAAGATCTGCTTGGCCTCCATGATGGAATGCACACAATACTGAGATACCGCCCATTAAAATATTAGGCTGATGGGGAAGGCCCACCGATATTTGACATACTTGGACCTTAGATAGGAGGTGACTGTTTGAAGAGGGCGTCTTTTTGGAAGGGTTATCACAGATCAATCCTGATAAATGTCTATTGTGTTCCTTTCAAAGATGGCTGAGTCCTTCTCACGTGCTGTTGACAAAATGTCCTCTTATTGTCGATAGTAGTGCACACAAGTAAGGATAGCAGACTAGGATGATCTATGGCTCGGACAGATCAGGTTAAATGTGCATAAAAAGTCTCTTGTTGAAATGTTCAATGCTGTTGATTGCACTAATGGTGGAACTCCTATAATCTGGATATTCTGTCTTCTAGAGCAATTTTCTAAATCCTCCAGATGCGTTTGCAAATTGAGGGTCTGCTCCTGTAGTACGAGTAGTTTTTGGCCAATAGCCTTTACTTTACTTTCCCTGGCATCTTTAGATTCTTCAAGCAACATGACTCTGTTTCCCAACACCATAACATCCGGTTTGAGCCCCTGTAAATCTTTAGTGACGTAATCTCGGAGATGGACTAGATTGTTTCGAATGCTCCTACAAAGTTCCTCCAAGAACGATCTAGTGATCAGGGCTTCTGAGTCGCCAGAGCCTTTCAGGTCAACATCTCCCATCTGTCTCGATGCTGCTCAGTGAGTCTGTTCACTGGGCCCTGCTCAGGTGAGCATTTCTTTTATGTTGGTGTCTTTTTTGTTCTTTGTAGAGACCATTATGTTGTGATGGATCAGCGGGTCTCCTGGTTTGGCTGTAATTATATTCCCGGGAAGTGATGTGGTTTTGGGTTTTTCCCTCCTCCTTTCTGATGCTTGGTCTCTCGGGATGTTTGTGCATCACGTGTTCAGTATGTATCTATAAACAAAAGATTCTTCACTGGTGTACTAGTGGCCTCAGCCATACAGAGTCAAGGACTCTCAATCACAGTGTGGGCAGATGGAGAGGGGAAATGAGCAGAAGACTATGGCCAGATCACAGTCTCTGCCCTCCCAGGTCTAGCCCTCGACACCCATCCTTGCCCATCAAACTCACTAGGGCCAAGGCATCCCATTTAAGATAAAGAGTCACAGGGTCTGACAAATCCCGTTCAGTGGCAAATCTATCCCCAAAAATCAGACCATCTTCTTTCTCATTATATATTCCAGCACAGGAATTGGTGGCCCAGACTACAATTGGGCGATCACAGCAAGCTTTCTTATGTCATCTCCTCATGGCTGTGGTGTAACACCACCTCTATACAATGCATGACACCGCAGGGTCCCCTCTGCTGACTCTCTCTCCTATGGAATTGCCCCTCTTGTGGTGGAGGATTAGCACTCTGCCTGGGTTCTCGCATTGTGATGGTTCACCCAAAACCCCAGTGAGGTTCACCCTGCAGCAAAGCTCTGTTCCCTCTGTTCCTTTGTCTTTATTTGGGGTCCTGCCCATGGCACCTCACATCATAATTCTCCCCAATGGGGACATAGACAGGTCCTGTCCCCCTGTATCTGTGTGGGAGTCTTCCTGGTCCCCACTCTAGTTCTTGGCTTAGTGGTCCCCCATGCAATGTCTCGCAATGTGGCTCTTTTCAGGAGGAGCAGGATCCACACTAGGCCCCAGTATGTTATGTGTACTTGTATAGCACACTAAGCACCTATGAGAGTATGCAGGTGTGCAGGAAGGTGGGCAGTCAGCAGTCCCCTGGAGGTTAGTCGAAGAGGCAGGCTTTTAGCTTCTTGAAAAATTCAAGAAGTGAAAAGGAGGCTCTGATGTGGTGAGCAAGGTTTTTCCATGCTTTGGGGAAGAGATCTTTGTGGATGTGTGGTATGCTTACCAGTGAGAGTCCGGCTGATCGAAGGTGCCAAGGGGGTTGTGTAGAAGTGCATGAGGCTGTTCAGGCATGCAGGGCTGGTTTGGTGTAGTGATTTGTATGTGTGTTTGAGCAGTTCCAATTGGGTGCATTTTTTGATTGGGAGCCAGTTCAGTTCTCTGGGGTGTTGCGTGACATTTATACGCTGAGGGACTTTTAGTATGAGTCTTGCTGAAGCATATTAAATGCCCTGGAGCAGGTTGAGTAACTTTTATGTGATTCCTACGTAGAGTGTGTTGCCATAATCGAGTATGCTGGTGATGAAGGCTTGAGTAACCATTTTGATGGTGTTCTCAGGAAGCCATTTGAAGATCTTTTGTAGCATCGTGAGGATGTAGGAGGAGATGAAGGTCACTGCATTTACTTGGGCTGTCATGTAGAGCTTGTCATCCAGGATGAATCCCAGATTTCTTATGTTGGTAGGTGAGGGTCCAAGGTTAGTTGGCCACCAGGTGAAGTCCCAGGTGGATGTTTTCTTTCCAAAGATCACTACTTCTGTTTTGTCTGTGTTTAGATTGAGGCATTTGTTTTTCATCCACGAATTTACGGTGTTCATGCATGTGGTAAAGTTGTTTTTCGTGGTGGGGGTCTTGTCCAATAGGGAGACTACCAGTTGGGTATTATCTGTGTAGGAGAGTATGTTGATGTTGTACGATCTGAAGAGGTCTGCTAGTGGAGTCATGTAAATGTTGGATAGCATTGGGCTGAAGGATGATCCTCGGGGTACTCCACATATGAGGTCTTTGGCCTTGGATGTGTAGGGTGGCAGGTTGATACATTGTGTTCTTCCTGTGAGGAAGGAACAGATCAAGTTGAAGACAGGTCCTTCCATGCCTGTCTCGTGTAGTCTTCTGATCAGGGTAGGGTGGGAGACTTTGTCGAAGGCGGTGGGGAGTTTGGGAAGTATAAGGGATGCTGTGTCTCCATGGTCTAGGATCATCCTGATGTCGTGAGGACAGTCTCGGTACTGTGGTATGCCCGAAACCTGATTGCGTAGTGTCTAGGAGCTGTGTGCATTGAGGTTGTAAGAGATTTGTTTGTTTTTAGCTTTTTACATTGCTTTTGTCGTGTAGGGCTTAAGGGTGATCAGGCTGTAGTTTGCTAGCCGCGTGGAATCTACAGAGGGTTTCTTTAGTCGTGCATACCGCATTGCATGTTTCCAACCATCCGGGAACATCTCAGACATGATGGAAGTATTCGTGATGTGGTTGAGGACTTTGCTGATGATAGAGGCTCCCATGTTTTTGATGTGGTGGGGGCAGAGGCCTGTGGGTGCCCCCTCAAATGGATGGTTTTCATGATGTTGGCTGTTTCTTCCATGGTGAGTGTTTCCCAGGCCGTCAAGATTTTGCTGTTTATGTTTGCTAGTAGGTTGGAGCCGATGGTGCAGGAGTTCAGATGAAAGGCAGAATGGCAGAAAGAAAGAGTGCACAATGGCAAGAGAAGGGTGAGAGAGCGCAAGCGAACAGAAATGCACAAACTGGTGAGAAAGAATGTAAAAAAAAGTGTAAATGGCCATATAAATGCTCAAACTGGTGAGATAGTGTAAGTGAAAGAGCAAATGGTCAGAGAAGGACGTGAGATAATGTGTGAAAGGAGCAGAAGGCAACAAGAGAGGCAAAAGGCAAGAAAGGCAAAAGGCAGAAGTTCAAGAAAGGTGAGGCCGAAGACAGAGGCACAGGCGCGAGAGATAACAAATGCAGGAGACAAGGCAGGAGCTTCTAGGCACTGGAGCTGGGTCATTGAGGGCCTTGACCAGTTGGAGGACTAGTCCATGTAAGTCGGGGAACAGGGACCTGGGCATTGCAGTGTTTGGTGCAGCACCGCTGCTCTGCTCCCGGGGTGAGTGACTGCTTCTTGCTGCTCACACATGCGCCATCATTCACAGCCCCATTAGTATGGTACTCCTTTATTCAGGGCATGTCGGGGCACTCAGTCCTCCAATCCCTGGCGCCGCCTCACCTTGAGGTTTCATCTGTCATTTTATCTAGGCCACCGGGAGCACTCTGTGCCTAAGTTACAGAGAAGCCTTGCTCCATTTACTGCAGCATGTTAGGTCCCCTATGCAATACCACTGGATGCTCACCACCGAGGCACGGTGTCTTCAATACCTCACGCTCGCTGCTGAATAGTAGGCCCCAGTGGAGAGAGCAGTAAGAACGCCCACTATCCTGGCTTCACCCGCCCAAAAAAACCTTTTAAATGCGTATTGGCAAAGTCAATAGGATTCATCAATGCTTATTTTGCTTTGTCATGGTTTTTCCAAAACTTTATTGTGTGGAACTTGCTGAGCCCTCGTCAATCTAAATAAAATAAAAACATTGGTTATAAGCAAAACAAATCTCTTGATCCCAAAAAGCACATATTTCCATTATAATCCTGGGCACTTAAGGGAACTGCTTTGTGTGTAGATGTGTTCCTTATGATAGAACAGAATCCCATTACTCACAGTGAAGTTACCAATGGATGAACTGGGCTGACCAACTGCCCCAGAAAAATGCGAATGACACAATAACATACCAATGGATGAAGAGGGCTGGCTGCAAGCCCCAATACATATGTATAGTATAAATTTAATTTTAGTAAAATCAAAATGTCTTTGGCTAGTACCAGACCTAAAAAGTACAATTGGTGCTGGCAGAATGACAAACATATAAATCTTTCCTCCATTGGGTGTAATTTTGGTTGGTGTTGGCATGACAAACAAAATGCAGCTACTTTACAAGCCAAAAAGATTATTGATAGTGCAAACTCTGACCACTGCTGAATGAGGGGGGGAAGGAATACAAATGGCTACAGCAATAGCTTTCCTTTTGAAATAAATATTCCAAAATGGGGCTAGGTGGCAGGAGTCATTCAGATACTCATCTGTACTCGCGGCAGGAAGGAAGCAGTACCCAGATTAGGATGAGGGGAGAAGACTGATTCCTCATTTCCATAGCATTGGGTTAGACTAACTGGTGCCATTTTTAATGGCGGCCTCTGACAAGTTTTAAAGTAAGGTGAAAATTGAGTGCTGAAAAAGTGCATTTCGGTTTCCTAGGAACTTTAGCAGGACATTTGGTCTTGAAAATTCGCAAGCCACTTTAATGGCACCTCTGCACAGACTCATCACAACATTACTAGAGCCGAAGAACTTCTAAAGAAAGGACAAACTCTGCCAAACTTGCTGTGGAAAGTGGCCTTACTAACACCTGAGCTCCACATCCACAGACTGAAACTGCTCTCCAAAGGCCATCTGGCTGGCTCCTGTACACTGGCCCAGGGACATAAATGGAAGGAGACACCCTTCATCCTTTGAAGATGATCCAGCCACCAAGTTATGAGAGTACCACAGTGGATTTTTTAGATGTGGCTGCATAGAGACCTGGGGGTTGATTCCAATCTCGGTCAGTAGGGCTCCGAACGCGATCCGTCCGGAAAAAGTACGAGCCGTACGCGTGTTCTCCGACCGACTCGTACAGCTGTACGAGCGAGCAAGTACGATGAGAAGAACGCGAAATCGGCGACCGACTCGTTTACGGGTCCGAACCGCTCCGTACGACTCGTTCGCAGACGAATCGTACCGCGCAATGGAGTCGATTTTCGACCGAGCCAGTACAATGCACGATTCGGACAGCCGGATCGAGTCGGAGTCTCCGGGACGAAAAAGCTCCGTGAAGCGGACTTCGGGGGTCCGTGCCGGACCCCTTCACCCGTAGCCTTACAAGTCAAACACAGGGGGGGACCCAAGGGTCCCCCCTTCACATGCATGTACGGTGCGGATGGCACCAACGCGTACCCACTGCAGGGGGCGCCCTTTTGCGCGACGCATCTATTCAGCTGATGCGAGGCCATGCACGCGTCGTATGACCGGCTCCCATTGACTTCAATGGGAATCTGACCAAACCGAGTCCGTCAGCATGCGGCAGCATCGTACTCGCTCGGTCGGACTCCAGGGGTACGGCTCGGTCGGAAAACACTCCGGATCCGGCTCGGTCGGAGGGATTTCCGACCCAGATCGGAATCGACCCCCTGGTGTCTAGAGGCTCACCCTGATGACCTAAGGCTGAAAAAGTAACTAGGAGTGACTTTCCTAGCATCAAGAAATACTGGGACTTAGGGCCTGATTTAGATTTTGGCGGGACTACCGTCATCACTCTGTGGCGGATTATCCAAGTACTGCATCAAGCTGACAGAATCCCGCCCGCCCTATTTAGATGCATGCAGGCTGAATCTCCATCTGCATCAATGGAGTGTTTAGCTTTGCGTACGTGACTCACCGTTGCTGATGAAGCGGGCTCCTCTGCTGGTGAACAGTACTCCTTCACCATCAGGGTGGCTGGGTTGCGCTGAGCCTATTTAGATTTCACAATTGTGCTGGCCGTGTTCTAGCGTCTGTTTGCCAATGGATTGAATCCGTATTGGGACATGGTCAACATTAGACTTTTCCTGTGGCTGTAGGATGGATGCTATCATCACAACCTGATGTTATTTCACTCATTGTTTCCATCTGACACCACACTATAAAACACACTCCATTTCAGACAAAGTTCTTTTGCCATTCCCCTGTATCATAACATTTAGAAGCTGAACATTTGTCAGCTAAGTCAGGGGTCTTGTTTTGTTTTCTCTGCTTCTTCTTCCTTTTTCCTTCTTTCATTTATTTTTTTGTGGGTTATATAATCTGTTTCAAATCTGTTCATTTAGATAATGGCAGAGAAGAAATATCCCCATTTTACAGAGGGAGAATTGTCAGTCATGGTGGATGAAATTATTAGATTAGATCCACAATTGTTTGGAGCCCAAGTACAAAATACAACCATATCTCAGAAAAGGTAACTGTGGGCCAGAAAAGTTGACAGAGTGAGTGCTGTAGTTAACAACCTGCACACACAGGAGGAAATTAGGAAGGGATGGAGTTACCTGTGGGGGAGAGTGCGTTCCCTGGCCTCCAAGCATCACCTGGATGCCCAGAGGACTGGTGGCGGTATTCCCAGATGCCCCTTGGAACTTTATCCCTGGGAGGAGAAGGTCTTGCAGATCCTACAACCTGAAAGCTTGACAGGAATCCCTGGTAGAGTGGAGACTGGTAAGTTATACTGTTGAATGTGTCACTAAACCTAAATGTCCTTATTACTTTTCATTTAGCTGTTGCTAATGTGTTTTGCACCTTTTGCAAACATAGAAACATGTTATATATTTGTATTATTCTATTTTCTGTCTTGCAATGTATTATCTTTGATTTAAGATTACGGGGCCGATTCCGATCTCGGTCGGAGGCGCACCCAATACCATTCGGTCGGGAAAAAAGCCATGCGAATGCCTGTTTCCCGACCGATCCGTACAGCAGACCGAACGAGTAAGTACGATGCGCACAACAGCACAGAATCCGGCCGAGTCGTACTCACCCAATCCAGGTCCTGTTCTCCGACCGAGGCGAATCCGGAAACGCTGAATCGAGTCGCACGGAAGGGAAAATGCAGCTCCGTCCGGCCGAACAAGTACGATGCGCTTTCCGTACGCGCCGAACCCGTCGCAACGCACGGCACGTCAAAGCATCCGGGAGAGGCGCACATAAGCTCCGATTCGCGCCACAACACGATCCACGGCTACAAGGCGAACACGCCAGCGACGAGGACGACGCGAAGCGACGAGGACCACGCGAAGCAACGAGAAGGACGAACGACACGAACCAACCATGAATCCCTTCGTCCCGATCATACCAATATTCTACATTTACTACCGGAACAGGCACGGACGCGTACGGCGCAGAAGGTAAGTCAGACACCAACCACAAAACACATACAACACGTACACGACACATCACACACACACAGAGGGAAGCAGAATTTACTTACACCAGCAACAGCAGCACCATAGGGGCGGGATGCCAATCACCAATGTCACATATGCACACAGGGGCCTGAATGCGCACCACCACCCCTACCCAGGGGGGGCCGGATGCCAACCACCACTACCACCCTTAGCCAGGGGGGTGCCAGATGCCCACCACCACTACCACCCTTACCCAGGGGGGCTGGATGCCTACCACTACTACCACCCTTAGCCAGGGGGGTGCCAGATGCCTACCACTACTACCACCCTAAGCCAGGGGGCTGGATGCCTACCACTACTACCACCCTAAGCCAGGGTTGCTGGATGCCAACCACCACTACCACCCTTAGCCAGGGGGGTGCCAGATGCCCACCACCACTACCACCCTTAGCCATGGGGATGCCAGATGCCAACCACTACTACCACCCTTAGCCAGGGGGCTGGATGCCTACCACTACTACCACCCTCACCCAGGGGGGCTGGATGCCTACCACTACTACCACCCTTAGCCAGGGGGTGCCAGATGCCCACCACCACTACCACCCTTACCCAGGGGGCTGGATGCCTACCACTATTACCACCCTTAGCCAGGGGGTGCCAGATGCCTACCACTACTACCACCCTAAGCCAGGGGGCTGGATGCCTACCACTACTACCACCCTCACCCAGGGGGCTGGATGCCTACCACTACTACCACCCTTAGCCAGGGGGTGCCAGATGCCTACCACCACTACCACCCTACCCCGGGGGGGCTGGATGCCTACCACTACTACCACCCTCACCCAGGGGGGGCTGGATGCCTACCACTACTACCACCCTCACCCAGGGGGGGCTGGATGCCTACCACTACTACCACCCTTAGCCAGGGGGGTGCCAGATGCCTACCACTACTACCACCCTAAGCCAGGGGGGTGCCAGATGCCCACCACCACTACCACCCTTAGCCATGGGGGTGCCGGATGCCTACCACTACTACCACCCTTAGCCAGGGGGGCTGGATGCCTACCACTACTACCACCCTTACCCAGGGGGGCTGGATGCCTACCACTACTACCACCCTTAGCCAGGGGGTGCCAGATGCCCACCACCACTACCACCCTTACCCAGGGGGCTGGATGCCTACCACTACTACCACCCTTAGCCAGGGGGTGCCAGATGCCTACCACTACTACCACCCTTACCCAGGGGGACTGGATGCCTACCACTACTACCACCCTTAGCCAGGGGGCTGGATGCCTACCACTACTACCACCCTTACCCAGGGGGCTGGATGCCTGTCACTACTACCACCTCTACCCATGGGGGGCTGGATGCCTACCACCAACACCACCCCCACTCATAGGATGGACAATGCATGACACAACCAGCACACCACAACCTAGGGAATGCAAGAAAAAGACATCCCCCAACACCATGACAAGCGTGTGTAGACTGTGTCAAATGCCTACAACACTGAACATGACTTTGAACATACAATGTGACCCTCTAGCACATGTGCCACACATATATGTGTGTGGCCCCCACAATGCAAGCAGGCCATGACCATTGTGGCAATGGGGTCCAAACCCCCATCATCACAGTGACCAAAAGGTAAGTGTGGGGTCCATAGCTGAAGCACATTTTGAACATTGTGGCAATGGGGTCCAAACCCCCATCATCACAGTGACCAAAATGTAAGTGTGGGGTCCATAGCTGAAGCACATTTTGAACAGTGTGGCATTGGGGTCCAAACCCCCATCATCACAGTGACCAAAATGTAAGTGTGGGGTCCATAGCTGAAGCACATTTTGAACATTGTGGCAATGGGGTCTAACGCCCCATCACCACAGTGACCAAAAGGTAAGTGTGGGGTCCATAGCTGAAGCACATTTTGAACATAGTGGCAATGGGGTCCAAACCCCCATCATCACAGTGACCAAAATATAAGTGTGGGGTCCATAGCTGAAGCACATTTTGAACATTGTGGCAATGGGTTCTAACGCCCCATCACCACAGTGACCAAAAGGTAAGTGTGGGGTCCATAGCTGAAGCACATTTTGAACATTGTGGCAATGGGGTCCAAACCCCCATCATCACAGTGACCAAAATGTAAGTGTGGGGTCCATAGCTGAAGCACATTTTGAACATTGTGGCAATGGGGTCTAACGCCCCATCACCACAGTGACCAAAAGGTAAGTGTGGGGTCCATAGCTGAAGCACATTTTGAACATTGTGGCAATGGGGTCTAACGCCCCATCACCACAGTGACCAAAAGGTAAGTGTGGGGTCCATAGCTGAAGCACATTTTGAACATTGTGGCAATGGGGTCCAAACCCCCATCATCACAGTGACCAAAAGATAAGTGTGGGGTCCATATCTGAAGCACATTTTGAACATTGTGGCAATGGGGTCCAAACCCCCATCATCACAGTGACCAAAAGGTAAGTGTGGGGTCTATAGCTGAAGCACATTTTGAACATTGTGGCAATGGGGTCCAAACCCCCATCATCACAGTGACCAAAAGGTAAGTGCTGACAAAGAAAGAGCTGCAACTGCCAAACTGCATGGATGATTCCTGGTCACAGAACATAAAACACATCAGTGGCAAAGTAGTGCATGTGTCCCATTGCAACATAAATTGGGGGAGCCAAATACTGCAGTGCAAATAAGACATACCTTTGGCCATGTGCAGACAAACAACACCCATGGGGGCTGACACTGTCAACATTCATCAATGACACAGTGACAGAAGTGACCATCAGAATGCAGACCCACATATTTGCACCAATGGGCACACAAATGCAGATACCCTGTGGAGACTGTAGATGTGAGGTGAACAGATACCATACCATGGCAGCAATGGGACACACAAACCATGATCATTGTGCTGACCGATGACCTAGGAGTCCCAGGGACAGCAGGGGAA
This sequence comes from Calotriton arnoldi, assembly GCA_963921515.1. Classification (NCBI taxonomy): domain Eukaryota; kingdom Metazoa; phylum Chordata; class Amphibia; order Caudata; family Salamandridae; genus Calotriton; species Calotriton arnoldi. Next base: position 301,465 of record CAWUFW010008911.1, on the reverse strand, counting down.
AGCCACCAAACTACATACAGCCAATGGCACACCCAAGATATGCCAATGCAGTGGTGCAGATGCACAAACACAAACAGGCAGACCCACACTGCACATCATACACAACAGGTGAGGGGGTGCCAGTGTCCCCAGGCAACCACACAACACATGAGGAGACCTGAATACCAATCATACAGATGTGCATACAGTGCCACACAAAGGTAACTCATGGATCCAAATCCCCTATGTGGGCAAGCAGGCATTGTCAGATGAGAGGGAGCACAAATCACACATGTCACACAGGCACGTAGGAACAGCAACTGACACAGCAAGACACAGACACACCACAGCACTACCCCCAGGGCCCCCACAATGTGGTGACCCTGGGCTGCATTACAATCCCACTGTGATGACAAAGCTAAATGTCGTTCACACTGTGAACCACAGTCATGTGTCCTGAGCAACAAACTACCATCACACCTACACAAGCACAAATCAATCAGCATGGCCAGTAAGCCAAGGCCAACATGGAGGCAGGGGCCTAGCCGGGCAACAACTCTCATCTGCACACACTCAACACCACACCCCTCGACCTCCAACAATGTGCAGCAGTGAAGCACACATGCACTGGTGACATTGCACATGCACCCATGACTATTCCAGGGTGGTGGGTGGGAACCAAGGTGCAGAAACACATCACACATGGCCACTCAACAAGACTCCTGAATGTCTGACACACTGCACACTACGCTGTACATGGACATGACGGCAATACCACACCAACCAATGGGATCCCAGCCACAGTCACACACCAATGAAGAAGCCAAGGTCACCCACAAAGAACACACATAGACAACAACCAACATTGCAGCCCGGACCCTGAGGAGTGCCAGCAGTCACACACACAACGTGTCACAATCACTGAAAGATAACACAAACTGGAAATCACATGACAGGGGCAAACAACAAGTGCCAAGGGGAAACCTGACTGTGACCCATCTGCGTCTGCACACAAACTCAGCCCTGACAGCAAACACACCTATGGGTGACACTCTGATGACCAGTAATGTGCCATGCACCCACATCACAGAGAACCCAGGGAGAAGACTTTGGGGGAACATAGGTCAACTCAGCAAGCATCACAAACAGGTACAACACTAGGGATCACAGCATGCACAGCTAAACGGAAGTGAACACACAGACATGCACATACAACACACACCTTGGGCGCAGGCAATGTCACAGGAGTACACACTGCCATGAGGGGACTCCACTCCTGTGTGAGGAAAGCTGTGCCATATGTTGCCTCAGTAGGGCCCCATCATGTCAGCTGAGCACTTGGTCACACAATCAACAATTAGCACCAAATGAGAGCTCCCGTCACATCAGCCTGGTCATGGAAGTGCCAACGAAATCATCAGCACAGATCCAACACACTTGTATAGCAATGTTGCACCGACAACACAGATGAGTCCTTCCCCATTGATGCCCAAACCTGCATGTCCAGTGGAGATGGCCACACGGTCAGGGAAGTAGACGAATTGAACAATGGCAGGCACAACAGATGTGCAGGGGTGGAAGCCACAGATGTGAAATAGCTCATCTAAGTAGGAAATCCCATTGCCAAATACTGAACACATGACACCCTCAGATGCTGCTATGGATGACATGGATACACCACAGGATAGGACACATTCCCCCTGGACCACATGGGTTCCTGCACAGTAACACTTCATTATCATGAGACCAAATATCACCATCACTGCAGCAAGGGCATGGTTAGCATCATCAACAACATGTACATCAGAAGCATAAGCACTAGAGAACAGAAAGTTGCTTTATTCAGCATATGTGTGTAATGAAAACAAAGTCCAGAAAAAACACAAAGGCCAATGGCCAGTCCATTGTCAAAGTCCAAACAGGGTGACAGTGGCAGATGTCACCCTACGCATGCCTGCACAAAACCAGGGACAATCCACTAGGAGGGGCAACCGGGGGGCAGGCCAGGCACCGCAGGGACAGGATCAGGGCTCACCAGGAGGAAGCAGGGAAGGGGTGGTGGGTGCTGGAGAGCCACTGACAACTGCAGTGGAGGTGTCTGACATGGTGTGTGCCGGCACAACTGGGGGGCATGACTCAGATGTTGTGGGTGCCGGCACGACTGCAGTGGACCCTGCAGATGGAGTGGACAGGTCCGCCACTGCAGTGCCCAAGTCAGACAGGGTGGTAGTGGACTCCACTGCAGTGCCTACCACCAGGGGAGGAGAATGGGGAACAGGCAAGGTGGGCTGGACAGAGGGGAGGACACCTTCACCACATCAGTGGCACAGACAAGCGCAGCGGGGGTGTGGTGCCGGGAGAGCAAGTGGCAGGGGAGAAGGCCGGATCCTCTTGGGGATGGTATATCTGTGGGTGGGGGAACCTGGGGCAGGGTGTGGTGGGGCACCTGTGGAGTGGGGGCCTGAGGGATGGAGGAAGGAGACCTGGTGCCTGAGCTGCAGGGCGGCGGCGGGGTCTTGCTCTTACGACTCCGGGGGGACTTGCGGGTGGGGGCCTCAGTCTGTCTGCACCTGGGGGAGGGTGTCCGGGGGCGAGGGGCACTCTGCTCCGTGTGGGTGGGCTTCCTCTTCCCCCTGAATGCTGTATCAGCTGGATCTGAGGGGAAGAGGCCGAGGTCACTGAGGAAGAGCCGCTGGGTCTTTGGGGTTGCAGGTGAGGCAAGGGAGGGTACTTTGGAGGGAGAGGCAACTGAGGACTGCGCAATGCTCATGGATGCATGTGTGTGTTCCAGGGCCCCATCCCCTGTGAGTCTGGTTTCAGTCCCCTGACTGTGCGTGCGTGTGCGTTTTGTTTGTGGCGTGTGTGTCTGTGTGCTGGATGTGTGTGTGCTGGTGTGTGCCTGTGCCGGTGTGTGTGTGCTTGGGACGGGTAAGGTGCTGGGGAGTGTGGATGGAGCAGAGGCAGGAGGGGTGAGGGACTGTCTGAGGAGGGACACTGCTGCCATCAGGGAGGAGTCCATGGACCTATTGCCCCTCTGTAGGTCAGACATGCCCGATGAGATGCCCTCCATGAACGACACCAGCTGAGTCAACAGAGTGGTGTGCGCATGGAGGACACTCAGCATGGCTGTCTGCCCTACATGGAGCTGGCGAAGGAGGTACACAGACTCCTCACTCAGGGCAGCAGGGGACACAGGGGCAGGGGGTGCGGTGCCTGGCCCAAAGGAGACACGCTCCCAAACATGGGAGCCTCCACGGACATGGGGAATGGGAGCCGATGGGAGGGCGGTGGTGGTGCTGGTGGTGGCGGGGACAGCAACACTAGCTGGGGTGTGGTGGCTGCTGACACCCGCCTCCATAAGGGAGTCATCCTCCGAGTTGCTCTGGTCCTCAGCTGAGGTGGATGGTGCTGAGGACTCCTCGGTGTGGCTCCCCTCGCCCTCCGTGCCACTGGGTCCCTCCGACCACTCCTCGGCTGCTGACCCAGTCTGGCTCTCCGGCTCCTCCTGGTCCGTGGAGCTGTACCCTTCCGTGGCCGTGGATGTATCTGCAAACAATGGGGAAACAGACAGACATCAGTCACCTGCACCAAACGGACACACCACTGTGAGCACAGCACATTACAGAGCAAGCCCTGGCATCATTAGTTGTACACTGCTAAAAGTGCCCTAACTGAACAGGAGAAGCCAATTGTCAGTCTGATGCCAACCATGGCACTCACATCCCACATGGCCTTGCACCCATCTGTCTGGTGTCTGTTGGATAGCAACACCCCAGTGTGGACACATGCACCAACTACACAGTAGTTGGACAGTGCAGAGGACACGGTGTAGCATGTGGACATGCACACATCACAACTCTTGCCACTGAGTCAGTACAGGTTTCCGGATGAAAGGGACGCCCAGAGTCAAATAGGAAATGCATGTGATGCATACCAGCGACAGACACCATGATGCACCCATGTCCTGATAGCCATCGCCACAATGGTGTGCATGTAGCACATGTCACTCCCCTGCAGGATCACCAATAAGTAGACACATGCCTTGTGATGTATGACTTGGCAGCCAGACAACAACACTCTGCACTGTGTCACAATAGTAGGTCATGGGGAATGCAAGTCCTGGAGCTGCACAAGTGCACATGTACATCCCCCACACAACACATCATCTTAACCCTCATCTGTCCAGGTCATACCGATTGGACATATGGGAGACCTGTGACACTACCCTCTGAACCTGAGCCCCTCACAATCTGCTGTGAATGGGGAACAGCTGCCTGAACTTCACATTCGCATACCCCAGTCTGCACGGGCAGCTGATCAAACACCTATGTGACACACAAGTATCGTCTCCTATGGTCACATCTCCAGTGGCATGCTGAGCCCCTACCGAGAAACACCCCAGCAGTCCTGGCAACAAATCCACAGCACACTAACACAGAGGCAGACACCTGAGGGGTCAAATCACTGCGCACAATGTGTCAGCTGATACACGGGAGTGGGAGTACAGAGTGCATTGCATGGCCTGGAGTAGGCATGACTGTCCTGCCCCACATGAATGAGGGATGAGCCCTGGACAGTGGATAGCTGGCTATGTATGTGTGACACACGTAATCTGCACACTCCTGGGGCCCAAACATTGTTCCCACCCACTGCATGGGTGTGTGCCACATACCCCAGGCACATGTGGTGGCTCAGCTCAGCAAGTGGACCGCATATCAAAGCAACACGCAGATTACATGTCCGAACACAGGCGTTGTGTGAACAATGGACCCACCCATGATGCCCACAACAGAGTTAGGGAAACAGATGCTGTCCCCCACCTTTAGTGAAGCAAACTGCAAGGACACAGTCCCAAGTGACACAATTCCCTGAATGTAAGGGCCACACCTGGGTATCAGATGAGGAGTGGGCAGTGCACAATAGAGGGACATGGCTCCTGGACAACATGACTGCTGTACTGTGGCAGTTGAACCAGGCCAGAGGAGGGCACATAGCATGTAATACAGAGTTCACAGTGCAGTCTTTGACTCACCCCCTCCTTGCTGCTGTCTGGCCTTCAGCTGCCCATCCAGGTCTGGAAACACCACCACCAGGATCTGGAGCATGTGGGGGTCAGGGTCCGTGTTCCGCCCCTCCTGCGAGGAGGCGACAGCTTCAGCTGGACCCGTGCAATCCTCCGGGTCCAGCCCCGAAGGTCCTGCCACCTCTTCTGGCAGTTGCGGATCCGGCGCTTGTAGACCCCCACGGACCGGACAGTCTGGACGATGTCCTTCCAGATCTCCTGCTTCCGATGGGCATTAACCTGTCAGGATGACAAAGTGAAAAGGCCATTACTACACATGCAACATATCCGTGCATGACACAGTTGTATATACATGTCTCAATCACAGGGGCACATGATGTACACAGGCAGTGCAAAGCTGCCCATGGACAGTTTGCCAGAAGTCACTACATGGTATCATTGCATGGGAAGTAAAACCTTGTTCAAATGCACTGTCACTGCACCATACCTGTCCAGAGCATGTCACTACACACTATGGGGGGTGACAACTACTCAGTGAGCCTGCTAGCAGGTGGCGTGCAGACTTTCAGCCTTGCTAGTCAGACAAAATGCACATTCAGAAAGGCAGTGCACAGAACACTCACCTGCTCCCCTGGTGTCCCATACAGCTTGCTGTACTGTGGAAGTAGGCTGTCCAGCAGGGCCTGGTTCTCCTCAAGGCTGAAGGCTGGGGCTCTCTCCACAGTACGTGCCATTGCAGGGTCCAGAGGGGCAGAGACAGCAGCAGTGCAGTGGCAGATGTCGTACTGGAGCATGTAGTGCAGGCAAGTGAGCTCTCAGGGGAACAGCCAGCAATATATATGTGCTGGAGAGGCAGATACTGTCCCTTGTGTCCAAAGTGATAGGTCCAAGTCGTTTGCATCTTCTGAATCTGGCCAATCCATGGAATAGCAGCACCAATACACGCCCACAGCATCCTTCAAATCTTCAACTTCATGACATACATGATTTTGCAACATTGTTGTGGGTGACCAACTGAATTTCCAGCAACCGACTCGTTCGAATTTCGAAAACGCGTCCGTTGCCAGGCTAGGCCATTGTCAATGGGTGCACACCGATCGGTCCATTGCTGATCAACGCGTACAGGGGTACAAAGCGTACCCGAAAAACATTGAATGCAATGGGCCGGCCGGGGGCACCGATCAGTCCATTGCGGTACAACGCGTACAGGGGTACAACGCGTACCCGCACACATTGAATGCAATGGGCCGGCCAGGGGCACCGATCGGTCCATTGCTGATCAACGCGTACAGGGGTACAACGCGTACCCGCACACATTGAATGCAATGGGTCGGCCGGGGGCACCGATCGGTCCATTGCGGTACAACGCGTACAGGGGTACAACGCGTACCCGCACACATTGAATGCAATGCGCCGGCCGGGGGCACCGATCGGTCCATTGCTGATCAACGCGTACAGGGGTACAACGCGTATCCACACACATTGAATGCAATGGGCCGGCCGGGGCACCGATCGGTCCATTGCGGTACAACGCGTACAGGGGTACAACGCGTACCTGCACACATTGAATGCAATGGGCCGGCCGGGGCACCGATCGGTCCATTGCGGTACAAAGCGTACAGGGGTACAACGCGTACCCGCACACATTGAATACAATGGGCCGGCCGGGGGCACCGATCGGTCCATTGTGGTACAACGCGTACAGGGGTACAACGCTGTACCCGCACACATTGAATGCAATGGGCCGGCCGGGGCACCGATCGGTCCATTGCTGATCAACGCGTACAGGGGTACAACGCGTACCCGCACACATTGAATGCAATGGGCCGGCCGGGGCACCGATCAGTCCATTGCGGTACAACGTGTACAGGGGTACAACGCGTACCCGCACACATTGAATGCAATGGGCCGGCCAGGGGCACCGATCGGTCCGTTGCTGATCAACACGTACAGGGGTACAATGCGTACCCGCACACATTGAATGCAATGGGCCGGCCGGGGCACCGATCGGTCCATTGCGGTACAACGCGTACAGGGGTACAACGCGTACCTGCACACATTGAATGCAATGGGCCGGCCGGGGCACCGATCGGTCCATTGCGGTACAACGCGTACAGGGGTACAACGCGTACCCGCACACATTGAATGCAATGGGCCGGCCGGGGGCACCGATCGGTCCATTGCGGTACAACGCTGTATAGGGGTACAACGCGTACCCGCACACATTGAATGCAATGGGCCGGCCGGGGGCACCGATCGGTCCATTGCTGATCAACGCGTACAGGGGTACAACGCGTACCCGCACACATTGAATGCAATGGGCCGGCCGGGGGCACCGATCGGTCCATTGCTGATCAACGCGTACAGGGGTACAATGCGTACCTGCACACATTGAATGCAATGGGCGGGCCGGGGGCACCGATCGGTCCATTGCTGTTCAACGCATCCCTGTACAAGTGACTGGCATATGTCACCATGCCTGTCTCAGATGGACATATGCCAGCCACAGATAGCTCCCAGGGAGTGAGGGGCACACCTACAACATGACAGCCTGTCCAAACTGTATGATAAGGCATGTAAGGCTGCATTTCCTATTGTGTGTATGTTGGTGTACATGTTGTCCTGTGGGTGTCACCTGGGGGCAGCCACCCCCAGGCTGTGCACGTGTTCATGGGGACAGGATCCTGGGTGTTACGTGTACATGACCACTGTGATGTGCAAGTGTTCATATCTGTGCATGTGCCATGGTCACATTTCACGGTGGTGTATGTGTATGTCATGTCACATACCCCGTGAGTCCCATGTGGGACGGTATGTTTGAGCCAGGGTGTCCCAGTGGCACAATAGTGATGGTCCTCCACAGTCTGTGTGCATGTAGTGTTTACAATGTCTCTGATTTCATGTGCACAATGGGAGACAGTCTCCACATCCACGTTGTGTGTGCATGGACTTTGATGTTGTGCGTGTGTGTGTCACAGACGTCCATGTCTGTCCTGCAGTGGCCAGTGGGACCACTACCTGTGGGGGTCATAGTTGTTTTGCTGTGGTGTATACATGATACTCCATGTAATGCCAGTGTCCATGTGGCAATACAGGGTCCCTGGGAATGTCCCTGTCGTTGAGCTGTGATGCCTGGGGCACATCTGTCCTCACATGTCACTGTGGGGGGTGATTGTGACACGGCAGCAGGAGATGGGAACTGTGACACGGCCTCATGATATCCAATGGGCCAACCTGGGACTTATTGATGCCACTTGTTGAACCGTGATGACAGATGTTGGCCATGTATGTACCATACATGTCCTTACGGAACTGCACACTGCATGTAGTTGTGCCTCATAATGATGTATGTTGGGATATTGAGTGTGTTCAATGCTGCATATGTGGGCTGACTGACAATCTTGCTTTCTTCTCCTCTGCACTGCAGGGCTCCTGCTGTCCATCGACCATTCCCAGACCTGGCAACGATGGTGGAACGGGACAGCATCCGACGGTACCGCTTCACCAGGCAGCTGATTGAGGATTTGGCAGTGCAGTTGGCCCCACATTTGCAGCCTGGCCGGCCGTATCCTACAGCGCTGACCCCCAAGGTGAAGGTGATGGCAGCCCTACACTTCTTTGCCACCGGTACCTTCCAACATACTGTGGCGACTGCTGGTGGGATGTCACAGACTGTGTTGAGCCGTGTGCTCCGTGATGTTTTGGTGGCAATGTTGCTATTCCTGAACCGGTACATCTATTTCCCTAGACTGCAACGACTCACTGACGTGAAGAGTGACTTCTATGCCCTGGGGAGGATGCCGCATGTCATTGGCTCCATTGAGGGACACATGTGGCTTTGGTACCACCACAGGCCCAGGAGCAGGCCTACAGGAACCGCAAGCACTACCACTCGGTCAATGCACTGGTGGTGTGTCTTGCAGATATGACCATCACACACGTGTGTGCCCGTTTCCCTGGTTCAGCACACGATGCCTTTGTGATGAGGAGTAGTCGCATCCCCAGGATGATGGCACAGATGCAGAACCAGCGTGCCTGGCTTGTCGGTGTGTACTGACTTTGTGCCATTGTGTGTGATCTGATCTGTAGTATTCCGCCCACTTTTCCAAGTCAGCTAATGTGCACTTGTCTGTCCGTAGGTGACTCGGGATACCCCAACATGCCGTGGTTGCTGACACCCCTCAGAAACCCTGTGACACCAGCCCAGATGCGCTACAATGAGGCAAATGGTCGGAGCAGGAGAGTGATTGAGCGGACATTTGGTCTCCTGAAGAGCCGCTGCCTGGACAAGACCGGAGGGTCCCTCCCATATGCCCCTGCGAAAGTGTGCAAGATTATCATCGTCTGCTGCATGCTCCACAACCTGGCAGTGCGGAAGGAGTTGCCTCTCATCCAGGATGACAATAACCAACATCCGCCACCTGTGGAGGATCCTGGCCTGGACCACGATGCCAGTGATGATGATGATGATGATGAGGGTGATGTCCACACACAGCTCATCACCAACTTCTTTAGCTGAATGTGAGTATCCTGAGGTGTCATGTCAATGATGTGAGTTGGCGTGATATGTGTAGGTGGTGCTCTGGTGCTGTTGGAGTGTGTCCATGGGCTACTTGACTGGATGTGTGTAGCGATGTGTGCTTACAGGTGGTCTGTACTCCCCAACAGTGTTGACATGCTAACTTGGTTCTGGGTGGGTATCTTGTAACATGTATTGTGCATGGATTTTGCTGTTCTGTCCTGTTCTCCATTGCTTTTGACTGTGTGTCATTTCTGTCCTTCACAGGGTACTTTCAGATTCATTTGGTCAACTGTGTCCACCGACGACGTGATTGTACTTCCAGGGTGGTAGCTGTTGTGTCCCTACAGGTGATGTGCGCCACACCCATGGACTTCCTTCCTTCTACAGTTGTTGACTGTGTGCCCGCTGCCAGGTGGGATTACCTTGCATCTGTAGTGGTTAAGACATGTTGCAACTGTGTAATAAACCTGTGCTTCACTTTGTGATGTGCGTTGTCTGTGGTCACACATTTGACTGCCATTTGCTTACTGCACCTGTGGGCTACTTGACTACAACTGGGAATAGGTGTGGTGTCTGTGCATTGCACCGTCTTCCCGGGCAACATCAGTGTAGGCAATGTGTCAGATGGCCTAGGTGTGTATGTGTTGTGTAGCCCTGGTGGTGTGTCTCCCTCATATGTGTCACGTTGCCTTTACTCACATGCCTGTGTTGTACTTGCTGTTGCAGTTCGCATACACAGTGTAATTTTGCAGTTCATCATCCCCATAACAGCACCCACGTTGGAATCACAACAGAGGCAAGTATGGTGTATTAGTGTGTTTATTGTGATACATTTGTGTGAATAGTGCATAGGATGGGTAGTGCTGTACATATATCTTGCAATCAGAAGTTCCTAGGTGAATTGAAAGTCCTGGTAGACAAAATCCCCGGTATCGGGGCCACAGTTGTCTGAGACATTGGTCCAACTTGTACTCCCCATGCAATGTGTGGGAGTTGTGTTGCCGTCAACAGGGTGAACAGTCTGTGCACAAAGGTGAACATCCAGAACAGGTTCAAGCTTCCTGGGAGTTGCGCTTGGCCATCGGCCTCTCACTTGCCCCTCCTCGGACGACCCCTCTTCTTTGGGGGGGGCCCCTCAAGTACAGGCTGCTGCGGTGCAGGGGACTCTCCGCCAGAGTCATCCTCCCTCCCTGTGGCAGTTGCAGTTTGTTCAGCACCAGATGTTGTTGGCACACAGGGAGGTGTGGACTGGTTGCTGTTCATCTGGCGGAGGCATTGTAAAATGTCGCTGTGCACCGCCGTCATCTCATGCAGTGCGTCCCACTTGGACTCCACGCGGGACATGTGTGAGTCCACGCGGGACATGTGTGAGTCCAAGCGGGCATGATGGGCAGCCTGCTGCTGTTTCATGTCTCTGAGGAGCCCCACTACCTGGCTGAGATCTCCGGTGCTGGACTGGTACGCATCAGCTATGCGTACCAGTTGTGGGTCATCATGCACACCAGCAACCTCTGCAAGCAGCGACCTCTGTCTCCCACCCCTCCCACCACCCCTGCCGACATGTGCAGTGCATGCAGTGGCACGCACAGATGACCCTGGTCCACCTTGGGGGTTGGTGGTGGTGGTGATGTCCATGGCCCCACGTTGGTCCAGGGTCCCTATGCTGGTGTTGCTCCTTGTTCTGTCCATGTCGGCGGGGATGGTATTTGTGGTGACAGTCGTTGGAGGGGTGGGTGCAGGGGGTGCAGCTGGTGGTCCTGCTGGTGCTGCAGCTGGTGGTCCTGCTGGTGCTGCATTTAGACTTGCACCGGATGTGCCAGGTTGGTCTTCTTCGTCCGAGGAGGGCAGAGGCTGTACGACACCAGTGAGCTCCACATCCTCTTGAGCCTGGGACTGGGACTCCTCAGCGTCTGCTGCTGTGTCCCCATCATCACCTGTTTTTGGGAGACACACACAATGTATGTTATGTTTCTGCAGGCATCAATGGTTGACACACCTGACAGTTGTGACTGTGCCTCTGGGTGCGGGCCTGTACATTGCATTGTCCTAAGTCGTCACAGTCAGGGGTTGATATTGGTGTGGCACATTGTCCTGCATTATTTGGGCATTTCTATGTATTTGTTGGGGTGTGAACATGGTCTGCATTGGTTGTATTTGGTTGACAGCCGGCCCTCCTTCCCACCCAGCCAGTCAGTTATCCCACCATGGACTGTGCTTGTATTGCAGGGAGTGGAAGTTGTCTCTCAGGATGTCAGTCAGTGGTGTCCTGCTGTTTGTTGCTGCACAGTTCCCAGCAGGGCCTTGTGCTCCCCACAGCAGTAGCCAGTGTCAGCCATCTTGTGAGTCCTTCTCCACTCCCTGTGATGTGAGCATGGTTCAGGGTGGTGTTGATGGGACAGTTGTGGGGGTGAGCTATGTCTGTGACTGTGACTCCCATCATGCTATTGCCTCCACCCCACTTCCCAGCATTCCCATACTTACTTGCTTTTGTGGGGAGTTCAGTGTGTGTGGGTGTGAGGGCAATGGCAAGATGGCTGACAGTGGTGTCCTGCTGTTGGTTGGTGTGCAGTTCCCAGCATGCCCTTGTGCTCCCCACAGCAGTAGCCAGTGTCAGCCATCTTGTGTGTCCTTATCCACTCCCTGTGATGTGAGCATGGTTCAGGGTGGTGTTGATGGGCCAGTTGTGAGGCTGAGCAATATCTGTGACTACTACTCCCATCATGCTATTGCCTCCACCCCCTTCCCAGCATGCCCATGCTTCCTTCCTTTGACTCTGCTTCCCTGTGGGGTGGGCTGGCTGTGCTGACAGGATGGCTGGGAGTGTTGTCCTGGCAGTTGTTTGGCTAAAAGTCCCAAGAGTGTCCCTGTGCTTCACACAACATAACCCAGGGTGGTGGTTCTTTGTGGGATCTTGAGTTAGGATGTGAGGCATTGCATTCTCCCAGGTGGGTTCTGTGGAGTTTGTGTTGAGGGGGGGGTGTGAGGGGAGGTGCTTGTGACTATGGTCAGTGCTGCAAGTCCTCCTTCCCACCCAGCCAGCCAGATATCCACCATGGAACGTGCTTCCATTGCAGGGAGTGGAAGTTGTCTCTCAGGATGTCAGTCAGTGGTGTCCTGCTGTTTGTTGGTGCACAGTTGCCAGCAGGGCCTTGTGCTCCCCACAGCAGTAGCCAGTGTCAGCCATCTTGTGAGTCCTTCTCCACTACTTGTGATGTGAACATGGTTCAGGGTGTTGTTGATGGGACAGTTGTGGGGGTGAGCTATGTCTGTGACTGTGACTCCCATCATGCTATTGCCTCCACCCCACTTCCCAGCATTCCCATACTTACTTGCTTTTGTGGGGAGTTCAGTGTGTGTGGGTGTGAGAGCAATGGCAAGATGGCTGACAGTGGTGTCCTGCTGTTGGTTGGTGTGCAGTTCCCAGCATGCCCTTGTGCTCCCCACGACACAGCAACAGTGTCAGACATCTTTGATGGGTCTTTCCACTCTCTGTGGGATGTGCATGCGTGAGTGTGAGCTTGCTGGGCCATGTGGTGGGGGATGTAGAGCTGTGACTACGACTCCCATCATGCTATTGCCTCCACCCCCTTCCCAGCATGCCCATCCTTCCTTCCTTTTGACTCTGCTTCCCTGTGGGGTGGGCTGCCTGTGCTGACAGGATGGCTGGGAGTGTTGTCCTGGCAGTTGTTTGGCTGAAAGTCCCAAGAGTGTCCCTGTGCTTCACACGACATAACCCAGGGTGGAGGTTCTTTGTGGGATCTTGAGTTAGGATGTGTGGCATTGCATTCTCCCAGGTGGGTTATGTGGAGTATGTGTTGAGGGTGTGTGTGAGGGGAGGTGCTTGTGACTATGGTCAGTGGTGCGAGTCCTCCTGCCCACCCAGCCAGCCAGATATCCCACCATGGAACGTGCTTCCATTGCAGGGAGTGGAAGTTGTCTCTCAGGATGTCAGTCAGTGGTGTCCTGCTGTTGGTTGTTGCACAGTTGCCAGCAGGGCCTTGTGCTCCCCACAGCAGTAGCCAGTGTCAGCCATCTTGTGAGTCCTTTTCCACTCCCTGTGATGTGCGCATGGTTCATGGTGGTGTTGATGGGACAGTTGTGGGGGGGCAATATGTGTGACTACGACTCCCATGATGCTATTGGCTACACTGACTTGCCCAGCATACACAGAATTCCTTTCTTTCAGTGGTCTTCACTGTGTGTTGGTGTTGTAGTGGTGGCTACATGTCTGGATGTGTTTGTTAGTTCTATTTGTGCCACTGCCTAGCTGTAGTTGTAGTTGTGTTTGTACATGTGATGGCACGGTTAAATGTAACTTTGAGATGGCATGTGTTGTGTTTATCTGACTGACATACACATTTTGGGATGATTCTGTTCTGGTTGCTGTGTAATTGCTATGAGTGCATGGTTTGACTCTCCCCTTGACAGTGATGTGTGTGTGTATTGTGGCAGAATATTGTGTACATTTGTTGTGTACTCACCAGGCTCTGGGATGTTCTCTAGTCCATATACGCTCACTGGCGGAAGGATGGCCCGCACCTTCTCCTCCCAGGGCCTGAGGTATACTGGCTTGGCAGGAGGGCCACTGCCGGTGTATTGGCTCAGGAGGTAGTCTTTCTTGAGCAGGTCCCGTACCCTCCTGCGCACGTCATACCACCTGTTCTGGATGTCGGTCTTTGTGCGCAGACATGGTGATTGTGCGTTCACCTGTTGATGATCCTCTCCCACATCTTGGTTTTCTGGGTGATGGGGGTCTGTTGGACCAGTGTGCCAAACAGCTGTGGCTCTACCCTGAGGATCTAGTCTACCATGACTTCCAATTCACAATCTAGGAACTTGTGATTCTTCTTGGGGGGCATTGTGATGGGTGGTGATGGGGAGTGATGTGTGTGTTGGTGTGCAGGTGAGGGTGTGTGAGTGTGTGTTTTACTGGGTGTATGTGAGGTAGGTATTTGTTGGTGTGCTGATGGTGTGTGGCTTGTGTGAGGGATGAGCTGTGGGTGTGTGGTTGCTGTCTGTTGGGTGCTGGCAGTAGAATGGCATTTGCAAAGGATCATGGTTGGGATTTGTGTCCTTTATATGGGTGGAGTTGTGGGTGTGTCTTTGTTCTCTGTCCCCACCCCCCCCCGTATTTATTGGCTTTGTAATTGCTTGTTTGGCTTTTTTTGTGTAATTTTTCCTTTGTACTGTCTGTGCATGTTGGAAACGTTCTTGTGACCGAGTCGGACCCTGCATTTGTCTCGTACGGTCTTCTCCGTTTCGTTCACGCTGTGTTTGTGCAGTTTTCTATGCTGCGTACGCATCGGTCGCGTGTTTTGTGTTACTTCGGCTCGGTTTTGTATGCGTGTCGGTCGTACGGCTTGTCCTCCGTACGACTCGGTCGTGGTTTTCGCGCCTTGCATCGTACTTTGCGGTTTGGAGTTCGCGTGTACGTTTCGGTCGGATTTGTTCCGGGTGCGTGTCGGTCGGTTCGATTCGCGTGTTTTTCCGGCCGGATTGCTGTTTTCCGTGCGGCTCGGTCGTTCGGGTTGGGTTCGGTACGTGTCGGTCGGATTTTGCACGCCTTGCATCGTACTTGGCGTGTCGGGCGCCACAGGTACGTGTCGGTCGGAATAAATTCCGGCTCCGAGTCGGTCGGTGCTTTTTCCGGCCCGAATCGGAATTGGCCCCTACATGTTTTAACCTCCATTACATTTCCCGTGATGTAATGGTCCTTGTAATTTTTTTTACATCAAATAACATATCTTTTATATTTTTCTTATATAGTAATTGTGTGTTATTTCCAACTGCATATTTTCACTATGTATGTTTAACTGTCAATGTTTCAAGTGTTGTTAATATATAATTGAAATGACTACAACAACCATGATGCATGCCTTGTTTTGATTTTGTGAAAATAAGATTGCTATGTTATATTACTCATTCTCTCTTTTCTACAACATTTGCACTTATGTTAAAGAGTAATTTATTTATCAATCAATAGTCCATGGTAAGTTTAGAAATGCTGTAAGGTTTAAATTTCGATGTTGTCCTGTCCTCGTTATGCTATAGAATTGATATCAGGTGTTTCACAAAACAAAGTTTGTTGACTTCAAAACTGTAAGGGATGTACATTTGTATGCTGAATTAAGTGGTGTTTTCGTAAAATTTACTCTGCAATATTTTTATGATGACTAATGCTATATTATTCTAGGTTGTGTAATAGTCAAATGTTTAGCATTCTGGGGCTTCGAATGATTGATTTCACATTTCTCCTCTCTACCGTGTTGTTTGGAATGTTTTTTGTCATTTCAGGACATCTTTGTACCTGCGTTTCTGATTTACTTCTTTAAACTGCTTCTGTCATTGATTATAATACCACTGAAACATACAATCATTATGTTAAATATCTTTTTCCTTTTAGGTTGCTACATGTTCAGCTTCAAACACATTTGATATATAATCCAGACTTATAACAATTTATTTTTTCATTCTTAATAGGTTCAACACCAAGAGTATGTGGGCAAACACCTGCCACTGAGGAGACCTCCACTCCACACCAGGAACAAACCTTCAGTGAGCACTCCACTCCTGCAAGTCTGGATGATGAGGAGCTGGCTGGCCCATCTGGTTTACCTGCGCAGATGGCTCCATTGAGTCTCACTTGGTCCACACCTACACCTCCAACCCAAGCTGTTACTACATCTTAAGCCATGGATACCTCCACTTCCTGTGTCCAAAGCAACATCACCCCAATCTTGTGCCCCCAGTCCTGACTGCTGGTCATCCGACACCACCACCACTACAAGTTCAGCCAGGAACCAGTGGGATGGGGCACACTGGGTCAAGGTCACAGGGGCAGAGTGAGGGAACCAGTGGGCCAGAAAAGCATGGCTACTGGGTTAACTGTCACCCAGGACACCATCAACCAAGTCTGGGATTCCTCAACCAGTCCCAAATATGATAGGGCAGATCCTTACAAAGCTCCGGGAGATGAAGCAGTTGCAGAGGGACCTCATTGTTCAGATGGAAAATCACAACTCCAATATGGGCTCCCTGATTGAGGTGCTGCATGATATATTCAACCATATGTGCAGGACTTTTTCAGCACCATCTCTCCATTTCTGTGGTCCAATAACATCTGGGTCAACTGCATTTGCCTCAGCCACAGGAAGGCAGGCCCTGCCACAAGAGGAAACACCTGCAGCCACCTCAGTCCCTGCAGCTGTAGAGCCACCAGCCCCCCACATAGTACACGTTCATCCGGACCACCAGGAGAGGATGACAAGACCACCACCATAGAGAGTGTGACTATTTTTCACTCTATGGACTATTTTCTGGACACATTTACCTTTCTGAAGCCAGCTGTATCTTGTACATTTGACCTCAAACAAACCTAGCTCTTCAACAATAGTTTAATTCACCATGACTAACTTTATTTTTTTTTGTATGCTTTATTGTTTTCATCTAGTTCATTTATTTGGCTTTGTGTAATAAATGCAAAACTAACAAAGTTAAACAGGGGTGTTGTATTACGTTTCTTAATTACTTAATTTTGTTTCCTTCTATCATACATTTTTAAATGTAAAGAAATCATAGAATGTTCATTCATTACTAATTTCCATGTAGATAATGTTCCTCACGTGTGCCAGAAATCACCAAAAAAAGAATAGAACCCACAAATCAACAACTAGTATTGTATGAAAATGTAATAGATATTTGTTTGTCATAGTTTACCAAAAACATTACAACACATGCATAACCAAAATAATCAGTGACATTTTAAGATTTACAATTCCAGGCCTTGCCACCATGGAATGACAGGATATAATAAAAGAAATGTGATTCAGTAGGCAAACAATGATTGATTTATGTTGGATCACTGACATAACATCGACACTCAAAATATCGACCTACAAAATTATCGACACACAAATATCGATAACATAAATATCAATACTCTATACTTATTTAAAAAAAGACACAAATATCGACACAAAATTATCGACAAACATTAACATCGATATCGCTAATATCGATCAAAAAAATATCATCATAACTAATATCGAAAACATTAAATAAACATACAAAATGACACAAATATTGATAGCAAAAATATAGATCACACTATTATCGCCCCAAAACAATATCGACACCTTAAAAATATTTTTAATAACACAATATATCACAAAAATAATATAAACAATATCACAAATACATACAACATATTAAATATTTTTTTTACATTAAATACATTATAATTCAATAAAATAACTTTAACATATTTAAACTCACCAAATTTATTATACTTGCAAACACTATATATAAAATAAATATTTTTAATAAACATGCAATGTAAAATAAAATACAAATAATATACTATTACACTTTTAAATAAAGTAACAATAAAAAAGTTCAACTGAACATTAATTAGCATTTCTCATATAAGGAAATAACTGCCAAATTAATTGAAAACATTAGTAACAACCAATGAAAAATACCTACAACTAAAATAACCCAATAAGATTGAAAGCACAGTTAAACAAACACTATATAAACGAAAGAAAATTTAACATTATTTTATGCTCCAACAACAAAACCAAGAATAAGGGGAATCTCTGCCGAATTGCTTCTGTAACACTGAACTTCTTCATTGAAAGCTCTGAATACAACTTCGAAAAGTAAGTAAAATATCTATTTAATGTTACAACTGCATAAAATAATCGTAAAGCACTTTTTATAATAACTAAATAATTAATGCATATTTATTTTTTATTATATCTCCTCTGCAGAAACTTCAACACATACTCAACTACCTTCAAACATCATCCAAAAACCACCTTGCCAAAAAAGTAAGTATAAATCTCAATTAAACTATTAAAACAAGGAAAATTCCCAACCCAAATTGACAATTAACCACACAAATCTCAAAATGAAATAAATGCTGTTAAACACATTTATTAAAATTTACATTTTTCTTTTGCAGGAAATAAAAAAAAACACTAAAGGCAAGCACCAACAGAAACACCTCAGCATCAAAAAAAGTTCAACATATTCAAACATGTAAGCATAATGTTGTATATAAAAACCTGTATTAAAATTAAAAAATTACAATACAGTTAATATTTTTTATATACATTTCTCATAGCATTTGAAACATCAGAATGACTGAAGGTGCCAAATTTATAACTCCCCAGAAAGGAAAATGTTTATTATGTTATATGGGATATGTCTACACCCAGGAGAAACAGACAGGCGACAAAATTAATTGGAAATGCAGCAAATATTATTCAAATGCATGTTATGGGAGGGCTACAACAAAAGAAACTACTGTGTTACATGTTAAGGAACATAACCACCCCCTAACATAGCTGAAATAGAAGTGAGAGTCACTTTAGACACTCTGAAAGAAACTAGCACTAGCTCTCAAAAACCTACTACTGAAATATTAAAAAATGTACTCCCCAGAGTTCGAGAACATGTAACTGGCCAATTACCCTCTGTCTCAACGTTGAAAAGGCGAACAGCTAGAACAAAAAAAACAACTGCTACCTCCCCACCTACCCCCAAAACTTTCAGTGAAATACAAATACCACCTGAACTCACTGTAAGTCATAATGAAGAGCAATTTCTACTTTATGACAATAAATCTAACGACAAAAGAATTATTATATATGCAACTCCCACAAACTTACTTAAACTTCAGAATTATGAGACATGGATGATGGACGGAACATTTAAAATATGTCCCAAACTATTTTACCAATTATATACAATCCATGGACTGTATCACAATACCAACATCCCCTTTATATATGCCGTTACCAAACAAGGCAAACCACTACCTATGTAGAACTCTTAACAAAAGTAAAGCAAGAAACTAATAATTACTATCCTCAAAATATTATCATAGACTTGGACAGTCAATGATACAAGCCATCCTGAAACACTACCCTCACACAGCAATACAAGGTTGCTATTACCACTTTAATCAATGCATTTGGAGACAAATTAAAAATCTACACTCAGGGCCAGATTTCGATGTCGCTCGGAAGGCCTCCGAATCGGATTTGGCTTTGCCGGATCTGATTCGTACCCCTTGTTTACGACGGAATCGTACACAGGTCCAAACGACCAAGTACGATGTGAAGATCGCGTAAGCGCTGACCGAATCGTTTCTGGACCCGACTTGCTCCGTACAACTCATTTGCAGCCGGATCGTACAGCGCAATGGAGCCGAATGCCGACCAAGCGAGTATGATGCACGATTTGGACAGCCGCTTCGCCTCGGTCTCAGCGAGACGAAATGGCTGTCGGAAGCGTACTTCGGGGGGCCGTAGCAGGCCCCCCTTCACCCGGGGCCCTCCGAATCCATAACCGGGGTGCCCATGGGTCCACCCGACCCAAGCATGCACCGTGTGGTGGTCACCATGGGGTGTCCACCACAGGGTGTACATTTTTCCCCACCCACCCCTTTTTTGCTATGGGAGCCTGTGTACGCGTCTGTACACGGGCTCCCATAGAGTTCAATGGGAGTCCGAGCGAAACGAGTCCATAAGCCTACGGCAGCATCGTACTAGCTCGTCCGGACTCCCGGAGCACGTTTCGCTCGGAAAGCCCTCCGGATCCGAGTCGTACGGAGGGCTTTCCTAGCAAGATCAGAATCGGGCCCTCAGTGTAGAAAATGCAACTAATAGCAATTTTGCATGTGAAATTAAAAAACTAATTGCACTAGCTTATGTCCCTATAACTGATGTAGCAGAACACTACACTCTCTTAATAGAAAGCCCCTACTATCAAACAAATGAACATAAACTAAGTCCACTACTCGACTATTTCGAGGACACCTGGGTGGGAATGCTACACAGATCTGGACACAGGAGACAGCCCAAATACCACATTCCATGGTGGAATGTATATAACAGTACCCTAAAAAAGAAGCAAAAACTAATAACGCTGTGGAAGGATGGCATAATGCTTTCCAAGTCACAACAGGCAGAACCCCACCAACCCTACTTAAATTCCTACATTCATTCCAAAAAGAACAAAGCTACCAACAACTAAGACGTGAACAGTCTGTAGCACAGCTAGGTCCAAAACTAACTAAACAGACTAAATGTTCGAACAGCTACAATACAAAGTATGGGGTCCATTAGGATGTCGGGCGGTGGCACCACCGCGGTGCTGGCGGTGCGGAAAAATGCATTTTTCCGCCCGCGAACAGCGGGAATCACGTCTGCCATATTAGAATGGCCAAACATAGACCATTTCCCGTCCGCTGCCGTGCGACGCGAACCGCCATCAAAGTGCGCCCGCAAGCGCGGCGGTGGGAGCCAATGGAGACACACCACCGTGCGGAATGACGTCCGCTCCGGTCCACAAATTAGGATGCTCCAAAAAACAAGTCGCACCGCAGCGGAGAAACCGGCCAATCCTACACGGCGGAAACTCGACAGCGGAGCGCGAAACCAGAGACCCGGCCCACAGTGCCCGGACACGACCGCCATGGACCCAGCACTCCACGTTTTCCCGGTGCTGTACCTGATACATCACCAGCAAATAATGGACCGTCGCGGATGCCGCCGCAGGTACGCAATTACACAACCCCACACACAACGACAAAACACAAACCATGGACTGGCACAGGGTCCCTAACCACAACAGATACCCTGGTGGGGATAGGAACACATCCCCAAGTGCACACACACATGACCCACCTGCCACCAATACACCCCTCCGCATCCAGGTCACACATCGACCGCGATCGTGCAGCAATGTCACGGCCACATCACCGCAGCGGTGAAGACAAGGGAATACATGCGCACAATGCAGAAGGCTGGGCCAGCACCAGGCATGGGCAGGGCACAAAGACCACAGGGCCACTACTCCACCCTCACACACTAGCCCCCCACTGAAGAGACATGCCATGTGCCACACCTGTGCCCCCCCATGCACAACAACAAGCCAGGTGACACCACACCCTGCACCACACACAAAACAAATAGGGACACAGCCACAGCAGGAGTCGCTGCACAGGAACACACAGCACAGAAGCACAGGGCCAGGGCTACACACACACACCACAAACAACACCACACCAATGGCAAGTAAACTCAGTACAAGCATCAAATGGACACATACAAGGAACAGACATCTCACTGGACACACAGCCTGCCAAGTCACACACACATACCCCACACTGACACACAGACACATACACACACCACATGCCACCAGCAATGGAGCACACAAAACAGGAAAGCCAAAGTGAGGTGCACACAAATGGAAGGCCAAGGAGTCAACCACCAAGCATGTGTACAGCACATGCAAGACAAGGAACATAGAACAACACCCCAGCCCACCTAATCACACATTGCTTGCATAGTGATTGAAGTCAAACCACAGACAGCACAGTGCAACAACCCAAGGAAACAGCAAGGCAACACATGTAGAGGCACAAGGATGAAATGAAGGCCCTGAAGTCAAACTGTGAACAGCCACACATATGTATACAAATACTTCACAGGAATACTCCAGCAGCACAACACACAGGGCCCATTGACACACTCCATGACTGTCAAACACTAGTAGGAATCCACACACATACCCCCCTCACATCTGCAGTACACAACACCAGTGTCAAACAAACAGAAGGGTGGCAATAATGTCCAGGCAATACACAGACAAACAGTCACACTCCCTGGGGGTAGCCACAAACATCATATACACACGGGGATGCCAGAACCAATGTCTGCACAAAAACAACAGAAAAACACATAACCCAACAGACCCACACACAGAACCACAACAAGAGCAGACATGCCCTGTGCAGCAAAAATGTGGAAAGGCAATGGGAGCACAGACACAACAGGAGTGCACAACCCCATCAGTCAGGAACAATGCACACACAACATACCACAACACAGACAAGAAGTGTACCATCACAGATAAACACAGCCACTGCAAACAATCAACAGATGCACAGCCCAAAAAAGAACACATAGCAAACACAGCAGGACATAAGTGGATGCATACCAGCCAATGACAAGGCAACATACCCCCACAGCACTGCATGCACAGCAAGCAGTGTCTGAACAACAAGCATACCAGCCACACACAGAAATGAGTGACACAACATGAACCCACACAACACCAATCAGCACAGCACAAAGACAACATCACACACAGGAAGTGAAGCAGTACCACAGCAAACACACATACATGAGGAGCCTGGCCAGCATTCCTGCAATCCTCTGGACAGAATCCCATACTGAGCTGGCAGTGCACCACAACTTGACATGTGTACAACACAGCCAACATGAACAAACAATGACAACTGCATCACACCTCAAATCTAATACATTGCCCACACAAGTATCAGGGTCAGGAAAAACCGAAGTCCCTCACCCCTGCAAAAAATAGAGTAAGTGAGTAAAGAAATTGGCAAGGTTGAAGTGGCACACACAGCATGTGGCACAGTAAACCATATACACACAGCAAAAGAACTTCATTCAGTAAGGACACTGACAAAACAGACAACAGAAGCAACTGTCTTTATTCACAAAATGCACAGATAGGCAACAAGGGTAGATAATAGCAAGGCACAAAATGCAGGGCATGTCCATGAGAAGCTGCACAGGCAGGGGCAAAACAGCAAGGCCAGTGGCCAGTCCAAGGTGCTCACTTTGCCACTGGATTCAAGCAAGCCTGGCTGATGATGGCTGGAATGCCAGAAACCGGTCCTAGGCTGCTTGTTTCCGGTCCAGGGAAGACATGGCTTGGCAGTTCGGGCTGGACTGTTCCCATGAGGCACAGGGTCAGACTGATTTGCATATGGCCATGTCTGAACTGGGGTGGTGGAGTGAGCTAAAGAATGATGATGGATTAAACCCAGATCAGTTGACTGGGGGTGAGTGTTTGATTGGCTCAAACGTTTCGTCCATCATCCCCTTTTGTATCGCTTTGTTCGCCCTAAGTTGGCGGGGGTATGCCCAGACGTGGGTCCCTTGCTCACTTTGCCACTGGATTCAAGCAAGCCTGGCTGATGATGGCTGGAATGCCAGAAACCGGTCCTAGGCTGCTTGTTTCCGGTCCAGGGAAGACATGGCTTGGCAGTTCGGGCTGGACTGTTCCCATGAGGCACAGGGTCAGACTGATTTGCATATGGCCATGTCTGAACTGGGGTGGTGGAGTGAGCTAAAGAATGATGATGGATTAAACCCAGATCAGTTGACTGGGGGTGAGTGTTTGATTGGCTCAAACGTTTCGTCCATCATCCCCTTTTGTATCGCTTTGTTCGCCCTAAGTTGGCGGGGGTATGCCCAGACGTGGGTCCCTTGCTCACTTTGCCACTGGATTCAAGCAAGCCTGGCTGATGATGGCTGGAATGCCAGAAACCGGTCCTAGGCTGCTTGTTTCCGGTCCAGGGAAGACATGGCTTGGCAGTTCGGGCTGGACTGTTCCCATGAGGCACAGGGTCAGACTGATTTGCATATGGCCATGTCTGAACTGGGGTGGTGGAGTGAGCTAAAGAATGATGATGGATTAAACCCAGATCAGTTGACTGGGGGTGAGTGTTTGATTGGCTCAAACGTTTCGTCCATCATCCCCTTTTTTATCGCTTTGTTCGCCCTAAGTTGGCGGGGGTATGCCCAGACGTGGGTCCCTTGCTCACTTTGCCACTGGATTCAAGCAAGCCTGGCTGATGATGGCTGGAATGCCAGAAACCGGTCCTAGGCTGCTTGTTTCCGGTCCAGGGAAGACATGGCTTGGCAGTTCGGGCTGGACTGTTCCCATGAGGCACAGGGTCAGACTGATTTGCATATGGCCATGTCTGAACTGGGGTGGTGGAGTGAGCTAAAGAATGATGATGGATTAAACCCAGATCAGTTGACTGGGGGTGAGTGTTTGATTGGCTCAAACGTTTCGTCCATCATCCCCTTTTGTATCGCTTAGTCCAAGGTGCAGAGCATGTCCATGAGAAGCTGCACAGGCAGGGGCAAAACAGCAAGGCCAGTGGCCAGTCCAAGGTGCAGAGCATGTCCATGAGAAGCTGCACAGGCAGGGGCAAAACAGCAAGGCCAGTGGCCAGTCCAAGGTGCAAAGCATGTCCATGAGAAGCTGCACAGGCAGGGGCAAAACAGCAAGGCCAGTGGCCAGCCCAAGGTGCAGAGCATGTCCATGAGAAGCTGCACAGGCAGGAGGCACACAGCAGTGAACGGCAAGGCCAGTGGGCAGGACAAAGTGCAGGGCATGTCCATGAGAAGCTGCACAGGCAGGGGGCACACAGCAGTGAACAGCAAGGCCAGTGGGCAGGACAAAGTGCAGAGTGAGTCCATGAGAAGCTGCACAGGCAGGGGGCACACAGCAGTGAACAGCAAGGCCAGTGGGCAGGACAAAGTGCAGAGCGAGTCAATGAGAAGCTGCACAGGCAGGGGGCACACAGCAGTGAACGGCAAGGCCAGTGGGCAGGACAAAGTGCAGAGCGAGTCCATGAGAAGCTGCACAGGCAGGGGGCACACAGCAGTGAACGGCAAGGCCAGTGGGCAGGACAAAGTGCAGGGCATGTCTATGAGAAGCTGCACAGGCAGGGGCACACAGCAGTGAACAGCAAGGCCAGTGGGCAGGACAAAGTGCAGAGTGAGTCCATGAGAAGCTGCACAGGCAGGGGGCACACAGCAGTGAACGACAAGGCCAGTGGGCAGGACAAAGTGCAGAGTGAGTCCATGAGAAGCTGCACAGGCAGGGGGCACATAGCAGTGAACAGCAAGGCCAGTGGGCAGGACAAAGTGCAGAGTGAGTCCATGAGAAGCTGCACAGGCAGGGGGCACACAGCAGTGAACAGCAAG
Source organism: Calotriton arnoldi (assembly GCA_963921515.1). Taxonomy (NCBI): domain Eukaryota; kingdom Metazoa; phylum Chordata; class Amphibia; order Caudata; family Salamandridae; genus Calotriton; species Calotriton arnoldi. Next base: position 276,114 of record CAWUFW010008911.1, on the reverse strand, counting down.
GCCAGTGGGCAGGACAAAGTGCAGACTGAGTCCATGAGAAGCTGCACAGGCAGGGGGCACACAGCAGTGAACGGCAAGGCCAGTGGGCAGGACAAAGTGCAGGGCATGTCCATGAGAAGCTGCAAAGGCAGGGGGCACACAGCAGTGAACAGCAAGGCCAGTGGGCAGGACAAAGTGCAGAGTGAGTCCATGAGAAGATGCACAGGGAATGTGTGCAACTGTACCCAAACCATGGTCAGCAACACTGTCTGGGGTGTCACGATGTGCAGCACAGGCCATGCTGTGTGAGAGACAGACGTGTGAGGTCCAGGCGCGGTACGTGGTAGGAGTGCCGGTCGGGCGGTGATGTGGGGCGGGGGAGGGGCAGGGTGGGGGTAGTAAACTACGGATTAAGGCCCAATACAGGTAAGTAAACATTTAAATAAATAAAACGAATTTCGTTGCGCGCACTGCATCGCATTTGGCGATGCAGCGCTCACAACAAAATTTGTTTTATTTATTTAAATGTTTACTTACCTGTATTGGGCCTTAATCCATAGTTTACTACCCCCTGCCCCTCCCCCGCCCCACGTCACCGCCCGACCGGCACTCCTACCACAGACCGCGCCTGGTGAGGTCTACCAACACTCAGACTTGGCTGTCAGTCGTACTGGGAGCTGGCTGTGTGTCAGGCCCAGTTGGAGCACTTGACTGGGGAGAGGGAGGCACAGCTGAGGTATACCTATCAGTGTTTTGGCAAAACGGAGGGCTGCTTGGACCAGGTGGCATAGTGGCACGTGGAGGTGGAGTCATGCAGACATGAGACACAGTGTGGATGGGAGATTGTGGAGGGGTGCCTTTCCACTTCTTGGGGAGTCGCAATGGCTTCACTGTTTTGGGAACAATGGGAAGTGGCATGGACACATCAGGCTCACTCAACACCAAGGCTGCAGCAGGTGCAGACACTGGACCTCCCTCTGGTGACGTTCTTGAACCTGCGCAACGCTTTGCATGGCCCTGGCTTTGCCCCTCCATCCCCTGCCTACCAGGTGGTCCCCCCACAGTGCCCTCCATTCCCTGCTTCACTGGGCTTGCTATGGGAGTCGAGGTAGTGGGTGAATCGGACTTGCAGCCCTTCTTATGCCTACCCTTGGCACTCACCACCTTCTCAGTGGGCATGGAAATTGTATGTTTGGTTTTGGGAGACGCTTTCGGGACAGGAGAGTCCTTGGCTGGGGATGTCCCTGAGGCACGTGAACCTGACGCCTGCTTCTTGGCTCTTTGTCCCCTGGTGTTGCCTGATGGGCTCTTGTCTGTGTGCACTGGGGTGGCTTTGGTCATCTGTGGGGAGGGTGTCTGCGGCCTGGACCGCTTGGGCTTCTGCTGCTGCTGTGTGCTACGTGTGCCGTATCGTGACTTAGAGGTCTGTGGAGCGTGGTCACTGTCATCCGACGTGGCCACTGGCATGGATGTGGACAAAGGGACTTTTGCTTGACTCCCAGATTGTGCCAGTTGAAGGGCTGATGTCACTGCAGTGGACAATGACTGGACAGTCCGGTGCAGCCCACCCACGTCTGAATGTATGCCCTCAATGAATGCAACCACCTGAGCCAATTTACTGTCGTGGTCCATGAATGCATTGAGGAGAGCTGTCTGGCCTACACACAGCTGGCGCAAAAGGTCCACAGACTCAGCACTGATGGGAGCAGGGGGGACCGGGGCAGGGGCTGCGGTGCCAGGGGTGAAGGACACCCTTTCCCTCTTAGCGGTGCGAACACGGGCAGCACCAGAGGAAGTGGCTGGGAGGGTGGGCACTGCACGCTGTGTGGTGGAAGATGATGCCCCATACCCGTTCCCTGTGCCCGCCAACATGTCTGCGTCACCGCTGGCATCAGATGACGTACTACTTTGCGTCTCGGGCTGTGATTCCTCCAGCAGACTCCTGTCCCTCTCTGAGGCGCTGGTCACATCTGTCTCACAGGGCTCCTCTGCAGCTGTTGTGCTGGTTTCCCCACCACTGGTGTCCGTCCCATGTTCCTCCGTGACCACTTGAGATGCTGCATGAGAGAGAGAGATGTAGGGTCAGTGCAGTGGCAGCAACAGAACAAACATATGCATTACAGACAACCATTAAGATGTCTAGATCTACATGTTGCAACCCACCCTGTGCAATTACATCGCTCAAACCCACCTCTGTCATCACAACAGTGCGTGTGCACTATCAAACCGGGACAAAGTGAGCAATGTGATGACCACACAGCACAACATCCTGCATGTGGTTCCGTTACAACTGCAACACAGATAGCTCATACCTGTCTCACACCACCCACAATGCCATTTAAATGCCCCATACCCATTTCCCAGTGTTAAGTAAAGGTAGGACACATGCATGACATCTGCACCCAGCACTGGCACAAGCTGACACTCACAGCCCACTGCATCACACTACCAACATCACATTGCCCAGCGCTGGCACATGCTGTGCACACATGCAGCCACACACAGCCATAGTCACCCTTCCCAGTACACTCACCCCTAATTGCCTGCCGATGCTCCTTCAATCGTGCATCCAGCTCAGGGTGAGTCACGGCCAAGATGCGGCACATTAGTGGTGTCATGCTGCACCGTGCCATCCGGCCAGTGCGAGGTATCCGCCCCAGTGTCATCTCCGCAACGTTCTTTGCCAGCCGTGAGATGTCGTCCCACCTCTTGTGGCAGTGGGTGCGCCGTCGGTTTGATACTCCCAGAGCACGCACCTTGTTTGCAATGCCCCTCCACACGGCCTTACGCTGGTGCACCTTGAGCTGCAGGCATGGGAGACAAGAGGGGGCAAACATCAGTGACACAGTGGCATGTGACCAAATCACTCAGGACAGTAGCATGATACAGATTAATCACAAATCCACATATCTCACATGCAGAGACAGAAATGCTTTTCACATGCTACATCTGCATGTGAGAATCACACGTAAATGCATGCATGTATAAGGGGGGACACAATACTTGCACATCTCATGTACAAGCAGGATGCCAGCACAGAAGAGCATGTGTACTCTGCCCACATCTACTAACCATTTTTAGGTAGAGCAAGACATACGTCACAAAACAACATGTGTATGTGGCGAGACCCACTGTGTCCGACAATGCGCAGGCGTCAACGAACATGCACTGTGAGTAGCCCACTGTGTCATGTATATCACATTGAGGGACATGATCTCACAAACCCACGTCCTTTCTCACAGTGCAAGTCGTGTGCAATCTACAGGGTTGACCTGGCACATTGATGGGGAGTCAAATTTGAAAATGAACATGTTACACTCTGTACAGTCAGTGATGTGTTCTTGTTGGATTGGGCGGTGACTGTGCAGGCCAGGTGGGCTCACACTGAGATGGACAACAGGGAAACGCAAAGACATGCACACTAGCAATGACTGACCTGAATCCTCCATTACCAACTTGCTGCTTCACTGTATGGCTGACAAGACAAGACATGTCCCTCAAATCTTGATGTGCAGGCAGGGAGACTTGAGGAGTAGGGTACACACCCCTTCACCCAATGGAATGCAAGTTAGACAATGCATGACACAAACCCACACTCACATGCACATGCTGCATCAGACCGACTACATGTGTGCCCCCCCTGCACTCTCACACCCACTGTGGAAGACTTACCATGACATTTGGGGCACCATATAGCCTTGGGTACTGTGTGAGCACCTCGTCCACCAGGACCTCAAGCTCCTCGCCGGTGAAGGGACTGGCACGGATCTTCTCTGTCCTTGACATCACTGTTGGTTAGAGACAGCAGCGGCAGCAGGTGAGGGTCTCAGGCAGCAGTCCCTGGAGGCAGCAGCAGGTGAGGGTCTCAGGCAGCAGTCCCTGGAGGCAGCAGCAGGTGAGGGTCTCAGGCAGCAGTCCCTGGAGGCAGCAGGAGGAGAGGGTCTCAGGCAGCAGGCTCTGTGAACAGTGGAAATTCTGGGCACTCTCCCACACATATATAGCCCCCTGGTGTCGTTCCAGTAGTCCTGGGCTGCTGCAATTGGTCTACCAGGTCAGCCTTTTACAAATGCATCCAATCACTGGCACCGCGGTGGTGTAGCACGCCTACCGCTATTTTCAAAATTGCAACGAGCTTCCGCGATCGCGGAGCCCATTGGATGTAATGGCATGGACCATGGCGGTGACACACCGCAGGGGCCAGGCGGGAGCTACCGCGGTATTGCATCTTTTGATTGCATCCAATGACCGGCACCGCGGTGGTGTAGCACGCCTACCGCTATTTTCAAAATTGCATCGAGCTTCCGCGATCGCGGAGCCCATTGGCTGTAATGGCATGGACCGTGGCGGGGACACACCGCTGGTGGCAGGCGGTACTTTCCGCAATTTGGGTGCCATAGACACACATGAGGCACCGCCATTTGGGTGGCGGAGCATGCCAACCGCCATTTGGCCATGTTTCTGGGGCTATCAGTACCGCACCTGTGCATTGGGGTGTGTTGCACACACACCGCTGGTGCCAGGCGGTACTTTCCGCAATTTGGGTGCCATAGACACACATGAGGCACCGCCATTTGGGTGGCGGAGCATGCCAACCGCCATTTGGCCATGTCTCTGGGGCTATCAGTACCGCACCTGTGCATTGGGGTGTGTTGCACACACACCGCTGGTGCCAGGCGGTACTTTCCGCAATTTGGGTGCCATAGACACACATGAGGCACCACCATTTGGGTGGCGGAGCATGCCAACCGCCATTTGGCCATGTCTCTGGGGCTATCAGTACCGCACCTGTGCATTGGGGTGGGTTGCACACACACCGCTGGTGCCAGGCGGTACTTTCTGCAATTTGGGTGCCATAGACACACATGAGGCACCGCCATTTGGGTGGCGGAGCATGCCAACCGCCATTTGGCCATGTCTCTGGGGCTATCAGTACCGCACCTGTGCATTGGGGTGTGTTGCACACACACCGCTGGTGCCAGGCGGTACTTTCCGCAATTTGGGTGCCATAGACACACATGAGGCACTGCCATTTGGGTGGCGGAGCATGCCAACTGCCATTTGGGCATCACTTGTCTCTCAGTACCGCACCTACAGTACACTACACTACACTACACTACAGGACAGTGTTGGTATGGACAATACAATGTGCACACATGTCAATGTGTTGATGTGCATTGTCAATCACAGCATTTGTTTCCACAATTGATGATGTTTGTTTTAGCATGTCCTCTCATGTTAGTTCATGCACACACTCTTCATTGATGCTCAGACTGTGGTCATTGTGTTGTTGAGGTGTGCCAGGTTCAATTGACGCCTGAATGTGTGTCATGTACAGCAGCTAGGTAGGATACCGTGGGGTTGCCTTGTCACACATGTGCAGGATGACAGACTCCCAGGCGTGCCCATGGGGAATGTGGCCATATCCCAATGTCCATTCACTTTGACCGAGGTGTTGTTTGGGGGACTTGCTGTGTTGAATCTGACAAGTGTGTGATTTGTGTAGTTGAAGGGGTCCCTACATGTCAGCTGGTCTGTGACTCAATTCATATGACATTCTTTGTTGCCGTTGTGTCAGCCATGATGTGAGATGCTGTGCACATCCCATGATGTATTGCATTACAATGTGTCCACTCTCATCTCAACTAGGAGGAGACCAAATCTGCATCGTCACTTGACAGTGCTGGCAGACATGGAGGATGAGGCGATCATCCGGAAATGCCGTCTGGATAGAGCCACCCTCAAGACCCTTTGTGATTTGTTGGCGCCCCACCTGCAGCCTCGCCGAACATATCCAACAGCTTTCACCCCAACGTATAAGGTGATGGCGGCACTGCATTTTTTTGCGACTGGATCATTCCGGAACACGGTGGCCAAGGCAGGTGGGATGTCACAACCCATGTTCAGCATGGTGCTGCGGGATGTTCTGTCCGCCATGATGATCTACAAGGACAGATACATCCATTTCCCCAGGGGGGCAGAATTGGCAGCTGTAAAGGGAGATTTCTATCCCCTTGGACACATCCCCCATGTAGTTGGTGCCATTGATTGCACCCATGTTGGGCTAGTGCCACCACAGGTCCGTGAGCACATCTACAGGAATCGTAAACATTACCACTCCATAAATGTCCAAGTGGTATGCCTGGCAGATATGATCATCTCCCACTTGTGTGCAAAATTTCCAGGCTCGGCCCATGACTCATACATCCTGCGTAGCAGCATTGTACCCCAGCTGATGGCCAATCTGCTTCCTGAGCATGCATGGATTGTGGGTGAGTATGCCTAGTCATTTGGCGTGCTGTATGTGTGACCTGCTGTCCTCTGCATCTGCAACATTGCAATGTTTATTTGTGTGTCACACATAGGTGACTCTGCATATCCCAACCATCCTTGGTTGCTGAGCCCACTGCGGAACCCCAGGACACCAGCTGATGTCCGCTACAATGATGCCCATGGGAGGACACGTCGTGTGGTGGAGCGTACCTTTGGACTGCTGAAGTCACGTTTCCGCTGCCTGGACAAGACCGGAGGGGCACTGATGTACTCGCCCAGGAAGGTGTGTCAGATTGTAGTGGCATGTTGCATGCTCCACAACCTAGCCATTCGCAAGGAGATTCCCCTGCTCCTGGATGCTGATGAGCAGCCAAGGCCCCCGCCTGCAAACCAACCCGTGTCCAGTGTTGATGACAGTGGAGAGGAGGAAGGTGTTGACCTGCGTCAACAGCTCATCACCCGCTACTTCACTTGAAGGTGGGTGACAATGTACAACGTACCCATTGTCTGATGTTGTTGCTGTTGTTGTGAGGGTGTAAGTGAGATTTGTGACAGCAGCCAGTTGTAGACTCAGTGTTTGCTGTCAATGTTGATGGGACAGTTCATTTCTGAACATCTACAGGATGTGTATGTTGGCACTTGTTGCCCATTGTTATGTGTGCATGTGGGTTGTTCTTGTTGTGAAGTGTTGTGTGATGTCTGTGATGCCACACCCAGACTAGTGAATGTTGTTCTGTTGTTTTTTCCCAGGTGCCTTTGACCTCTCCTTGCCTACATACACTCCGTCCCCTGGTACATTGTATTCCTGTAAAAAATTGTACATCCTGGAATAAAGACGGTGCAGGTACAACAACGTGTGTGTAAGGATTTGTTTATTTACAAAGGTGACATGTGAGGGGGGTACATTGACAGTGAGGTGATTAGTGGAGCAGTGAGTTGACATTCATGGTAAATGAGATAATCGAGTGGTCAACACATAGGTGTGGTGACCCAGTCCAACAGACAGATGCCACTCACAAGGCAGTGTGGGGAAGGACAGTCCAAAAAGTCAATGCAGTGGTGCAGAGGGTTGCCATCATGGCTGGCTGCGTGACTGGCGTTTGGCAGGTGCTTTGCCAACAGATACTCCCAGGGATTTCTTCGGAACGGCCCCTTTTCCGTTTGGCAGGGGGGGCCTCTGCTATAGGGCCAGTGGTGTCTGAGGACTCACCACTCTCTGTGGCCGCAGGGGAGGATGGTGAACTGTCATCCTTCGGACCACCAGTGGGAAGGGGAGGTGTTGTTTGTGGCGCAGGCCTGTGCCTCAGTACCGCCACTAGTTGGCCCAAGAGGTCCACAATTTGTCCCATGCGGGTGTCCATGGACCTCATCAGCAGGAGGAGCTCACGTGAATCTTGTTCAGACTGGGCCGTTTGTCCCTGGGCCCGTTCATATGTCCCAAGGACTCTGTGGATGTGGTCCAGGGGTTTGGCCCCAGGCTGTGTTCGTGTGTGGGTGACCCTGCCCCTCCCACCTGCTCTGCTGCCATGGACCGGTTGCCTCTCCACTGTCGGACCACACATCCTCTCCCTGCCCTCCTCAGTTGCTGGGGTGGGGTGGTCATCCTGTGGGACAGGGAGGGTGTTGCAGGCAGCACTGGTGGTTGTGGTGGTGGTGGAGGACGCACCGGACGTAACAGCAGGGGCCTGCAGATTGGTCGTTGTAGCTGCAGGTGTGGTGGGGGGGACGATGGGGTCCTGGGACCTGTTGCGCCCTGGAACACCAGATGGCCCGGCTTCAGTCTCCTCGTCCGAAGATTCCCGGAAGTCAACATCCGAGAGTCGATGTTCCGGGGGGGAGTAGACTGGCCCTGCAGGTTGCTGGTGTCGTCCTCTGCAGTCAATTCTTGGTCACCTGTGGATCAGATGGGAAATGGTCATTGGGGTGCACCACGTAAGATTTGTGTTAGCTGTGTGTCATTCACTGTTAGTACACTACACAGTTGACTGATCATCACATTGTTTCCTATGTGCACTACTGTGCCTCCTGACATGCTGCGGTGGTACATGCATTTCTTGGCCATGGTGTGAGGTGTCAATATGTACCATGCGCCACATGCATGATTTGTGATTACAGGGACATGTTGACATCTAGGGCCTTGCGCTAAATATGATTTTTGTGCGGACTGTATGTGGATTTTCATGACCTGTCAGCCGTCACATCTGGGCATGTCCTGGCCATTGTCATCTCCTGCATACCTTTGTCTTGTCATGTGCATATCTGGATTGGTACCACATAACATGCTTTCTTACTGTTCGTATGGTCGTTGTTACTCTGGCCCCATGGCACTGAACCTGTCATTCATTGCTGTGCAAGATTGTTCCCAGTCTTTCCTCTACATGTGCATTGGTGTGCCACACTTTGGTTGCTGTGACAGTTTCCTTTGCTTAGCTGTGTGCACACTGTGTGTGGCAATATGATCGGTGTGCATATTTGTACATTGAGAGGACTGGTGTTGTCATATGGCACCATTTTTTTTGTGTCAAATGGCTAGGTGCACATACTGCCTACTTGCCTGTTGTGTGTTAGCATTTGTGTTTGTTTTGTGACACATCTGTGTGTGCGTGGTGGAGGCTGGCATCCTGCTCAGTAGTGGCACAAGACAGATTAATATGTCTGGCTAGCTGTTTGTTTATTTAGAGTGATCCATTACATGCCACATGCATCTGGGTGGGGTGGGGGAGTGCCCCATCCTGCTGAGGTGTGGGACAGGGGGCATGGTGGGAGTAGTAGTACAGGCCTCCCTCCCACATACAGCCCTCCATGACAAGATGGCTACCTACCTGTAAGTTTGTTTGTTGGGGATGTAATGGCTGACACATGCTTTTGGGTGGGGGAGTGCCCCATCCTGCTGAGGTGTGGGACAGGGGGCATGGTGGGAGTAGTAGTACAGGCCTCCACCCCAAACAGCCCTCCATGGCAAGATGGCTACCTACCTGTAAGTTTGTTTGTTGGGGATGTAATGGTGACACATGCTTCTGGGTGGGGGAGTGCTCCATCCTGCTGAGGTGTGGGACAGGGGGCATGGTGGGAGTAGTAGTACAGGCCTCCCTCCCACATACAGCCCTCCATGACAAGATGGCTACCTACCTGTACGTTTGTTTGTTGGGGATGTAATGGCTGACACATGCTTCTGGGTGGGGTGGGGAGTGCCCCATCCTGCTGAGGTGTGGGACAGGGGGCATGGTGGGAGTAGTAGTACAGGCCTCCCTCCCACATACAGCCCTCCATGACAAGATGGCTACCTACCTGTAAGTTTGTTTGTTGGGGATGTAATGGCTGACACATGCTTCTGGGTGGGGGAGTGCCCCATCCTGCTGAGGTGTGGGACAGGGGCATGGTGGGAGTAGTAGTACAGGCCTCCACCCCAAACAGCCCTCCATGGCAAGATGGCTACCTACCTGTAAGTTTGTTTGTTGGGGATGTAATGGTGACACATGCTTCTGGGTGGGGTGGGGAGTGCCCCATCCTGCTGAGGTGTGGGACAGGGGGCATGGTGGGAGTAGTAGTACAGGCCTCCCTCCCACATACAGCCCTCCATGACAAGATGGCTACCTACCTGTAAGTTTGTTTGTTGGGGTTGTAATGGCTGACACATGCTTCTGGGTGGGGTGGGGGAGTGCCCCATCCTGCTGAGGTGTGGGACAGGGGGCATGGTGGGAGTAGTACTACAGGCCTCCCTCCCACATACAGCCCTCCATGACAAGATGGCTACCTACCTGTAAGTTTGTTTGTTGGCGATGTAATGGCTGACACATGCTTCTGGGTGGGGGAGTGCCCCATCCTGCTGAGGTGTGGGACAGGGGGCATGGTGGGAGTAGTGGTATAGGCCTCCACCCCAAACAGCCCTCCATGGCAAGATGGCTACCTACCTGTAAGTTTGTTTGTTGGGGATGTAATGGTGACACATGCTTCTGGGTGGGGGAGTGCTCCATCCTGCTGAGATGTGGGACAGGGGGCATGGTGGGAGTAGTAGTACAGGCCTCCACCCCAAACAGCCCTCCATGGCAAGATGGCTACCTACCTGTAAGTTTGTTTGTTGGGGTTGTAATGGCTGACACATGCTTCTGGGTGGGATGGGGGAGTGCCCCATCCTGCTGAGGTGTGGGACAGGGGGCACGGTGGGAGTTGCAGTGCAGGCTGCCTGTGCACATGCACCCATGGTAATGTTGCTAGGTACATTGGTGGTGTTTGGGAGGGGGTGGATGTTGGATCTGTGAGACATGTTTTAGTGAGTGTGTGGTGCAGATGAATGGAATTGTTCTTAGGAGGTGTATCTTTGTAGTTGTGCAAGGCAATACATAGCAGTGTGGTGGTAGTCATTTGTTTGTACTTACCAGCCTCCACTCCCCCGGGTACTCCTGTGAGACTCTCTGGATGCAGTATGGCAAGCACCTTCTCCTCCCATGGGGTGAATGGTTTTGGTGGTATGGGAGTGCCACCGCCAGTCCTGTCAGCCAGCTTATGGTTCTTGGTCCTCCTCTCTTTGACAACCCTCTTCAAGTCATGCCACCGCTTCATGATTTCCTTTCTGGATCTTGGGATGGTCCCTACTGCATTGACCTTCTGGACTACCCTTGCCCACATTTGAGTCCTTGTGGCTAATGGTATCTGTTGGACCAGGCTACCAAACAGTTGTGGTTCCACTCTGACTATCTCATCTACCATTACCTTCAACTCACTCTCTGTGAATTTGGGCATTTTATGTGTTGACATGGTGTGTGATGTGCAGAGGTGTTGTGGGTGCAGGGGTGTAAGTGGTGGTGGTGGTGGTGATGTGTATGGTGTGTGATGTGCAAAGGGGTTAGGGGTGCAGGTGTGGAAGTGGTGGTGGTGCTGTGTGTGGTGTGAGTGGTGATGGGGTGTAGCTTTGCCTATCCTTTGTTCTCAGGGGTTGGGCCCTTCAGTTGTGGGTTAGTGCAGAGGATTGTGGTCAAGGAAGGGGCTGGTTTTATGCTCTGCTATGTGGGTGTGTCCACATGTGGGAGTGCTCTCAGGTGTGTTGTGTGGGTTGTCCTTGTAATTTTTTTTTTGTGTGCAATGTTGTGTCATTGGGGTGTGTTTTCTGTTTTTGGGTGGCATGGCCACTTTGGTGTGGGCACTGTGTGGCCTTATTGTGGGATTTTTGATTCGTCCGCCAAAATTGTCACGGAGCGTCCACGGCGGTGGCTTTGCTGCAGCTCTTCCGCATGCTCTCCCATTCATCACTGTTAGCGATTGTGGCGGTCGGAAACAGCGGAACGTGCCGCGTGACCAGCGGGGATATCCTAATTTGCCGTGCTGTGTCTCCGCTATCCTTGCGGCGGGTTGGTATTTTTCCGCAGCAGATCCGTCTGCCGCGGACGTGTTTTGGCCATCTCCGCACGCTACGGGCGGTTTTTGTTCCCCCCGTACCGCCGCGGTCGGTGTTTTTTGGCGGTTGATCATAATTTGGCCGACGGTTTCTCCATGGTGCCGGCGGGCGGTTGTTTTCCGCTTCCATGGCGGTCGGGGTGATTTTCCGACCGCCATCCTAATGAGCCCCTAAGACTCTACCCAAACACTAAAGGGCTAGAATATCTAGAAACAATAGCAAAATCCCTACTTTAGAACAGTACTACAAAAGCATAGGAAAATTGTAATTGTGCACTAAATTCTTAAATAAACATTTCTTTGCAAACATGTAAAATATAAATATTATGTCAATTAATAGTAACTTATTTTTAAAAATTATTTGACATAATAAATATATTTTATATATTTACAAATGTCAATAAAAATAACGAAAATTAAATTTCCCTCCCATTGTAAATAATTTAAAATGACTTACTTTTTTGTTGCTGAAGAATTGAATCCAAACTGCCATAAATAAATCCAAATGTGTGAAAATCCCAAAACTTACTTAAAAGTGCCCCAAAAAAATGGAAAAATACAACTGTAAAAAATATAATCCGGTGACAACATATCCGTAGACTCCAATCCAATAAAAACAAGAAAAATGTAATTAAAAAAAGAGATGCACCAGGGACACCCGAAAAATAAAGGAACTGTAAAATAATTATTAGTTTACTGGAAACTAATTCACAGTTCCTTTAAAAAAAAAAAAAAAAGCATGCTTCTCCCAACGGTAACTTCCAAACGACAAAAACCTGTGAAAAAAACAACACAATCCCTCCTGCACAAATACACAATAAAACCATTAAAAAATACACATAAACACACTAATAACACCATACTCTAAACATATTTATACATATAATACATACCCTAACACCTACCTATCAACGAACTAACCGCATTTCGCAATTGCAAAACTACTAACTAAACCGCACCAAAAACACAAAATACAAACTATACATACACTATACACTATCTAACTACCTTCACCCTACACCTAAATTAAGCCTAAAAGTAATTAAATTAAACTTACCTTAACCAATGCGACGCAGCTTCCAACCGCGACCTTCTCCCCTCAGAAAGGACCTAAAACAACACAGATAGCCTACAAAATACAACTTAGTTTAGAAAATGGCTACCTAAATGAAATAATAAAAATACTTTTTTACATTAAAGTCAATGTACATTAGAAATGCAATACAAAAAAATATTTTAAAAATTAATATTACTAATGTACCAAATGTTTTGTCTTTACTGTTTAAAAATGTTAAAGTATAATACTAAATATTAGAATATAAATAAAATGTATTATTATACATTAAAATAAAATATGTTAACTTACCAATGTGATTTAAAAAAAATTATAATGCTTGCTAAAACGTGATAATATGTGTCAATGTTAAAAAATCTTTTTCTTTTTCAAAATGTTTTCTTACCTTAATAATTTTATTTGTATTTACAACTTACATAATATTATACAAAAAAATAATATTATTTATTAGAAAATATGCAAAAAATATGAAAAAGTTATACAATGAGATAATTGTAAAAGGATGTATGTTATTAAGAATGTACATTGTATGTAATTATGCAATGCATATTTACAATGTAAATACATATTCTATAACTTACCAAAAACTATGTTATAAAAAAAATCATAAAAAACAGGGGACAACTACATCTTTTATTTGTAAAAAATGTAGATATTACATTATAAAAAAGTTACAATTGTTTCATGCTGACTATACTTAAAAATTATATGTTTATGTTTAAATATGTACTAAATATGCAATGTAAGCAAAAAAACATGTATTATTATTCCTCTTTATGACAATATATATTAAAAAATGTTTAATAAAACAAAATACATATTATTTATTTGCTTTACTCTTTGAACAAAAATAAAAACTTTAATAAAATATAAATATTGTGTTGTATTTAATTCCTATATTAATTGTTGTTTTCTGTATTTACAATAAAATAATTATCTTAAATTATATATCACACATATATTTTTTTAATACACATACATAACATACTATTACCACTTAAACATAGATTTGTATCATTAACCTTACTATAAAATAAAGAACTAAGGGGCCGATTACGATGGCGGGCGGATCGCTTCCGCCGGCCCGGCGGTGGTCACCGCCGGCCCGGCGGGGGCGATCCGCCCGCCATCCAGACAGCAAAGACCCCCCGCCATATTATGATGGCTGGGGGTCTGCGGCGGACGGAAAGACCGTCGCCGCTGGAAGACACCGCCATCCATATTACGATGCAGGCTGAGAGCAGCCTTTCCATGGCTGCATTGCCGCCATGGAAAGGCTGGCGGTTCCTGCTGTTGGGGGCCTGTTGCGGGCCCCCAGGGTGTTGGGGGGTGGGTGGTGCACATGGGGGGTACCTATCGTACCCCCCTGCATTTGCATGTACAATGTGGCAGGCACCGCGCGGTGCCTGTCAAGTTATGCATGTAAAAGCACGACATGTATATTTTACGGTGTGGCGGGTGCTGCTTGCAGCACCGCCGCCGCAATGTAAAATATACGGGATGCGCCCACCAGTGTGGCGGGTGCATCACAATTCGTATGGCGGGACTGCCGCACCTATGGCGGGCGGTCCCTTTTGCAGCTGCGATGGCGGGCAGACTTCGTCCGCCGGCCATCGTGATCGGCCCCTAATATTTTACTATTCCCACTCTACCCTATATCAACTCAGGGAAACTACAGGACACTATATAATTTACTATTCCCACTCCAAACTATTAACTCAGGGAAGGCGCTGGTCACTAAACATAGATAATATAATAATCCCACTCCAAACTAGAAAAAGTCAGGGAAGGTGCTGGACACTAAGCATATATAATTTACTATTCCCACTCCAAACTGTATTAACTCAGGGAAGGGGCTGGACACTCAGGAGCCGATTCCGATCTCGGTCGGAGGCGCACCTAACACTATTCGGCCGGGAAAAAAGCCAGGCGAATGCCTGTTTCCCAACCGATTCGCACATTATTCCGAACGAGCAAGTACGATGCGCACAACTGCATAGATTCCGACCCAGTCGTACTCACCCAATCCAGGTCCTGTTTTCCGACCGAGGCGGATCCGGAAACGCAAAATCGAGTCGCACGGAAGCCAAAATGCAGCCCCGTCCGGCCGGACAAGTACGATGCGCTTTCCGTACGCACCGAACCCGTCGCTACGCACGGCAAGTCAAAGCATCCGGGAGAGGCGCACATAAGCTCCGATTCGCGCCACAACACGATCCACGGCTACGAGACGAACACGCCAGCGACGAGGACGAGGAGAAGCAAAGAGAAAGATGAACGAGACGAACCAACCATGAATCCCATCGTGCCGATCCTACCAATATTCTACATCTATTACCGGAACAGGCACGGACGCGTACGGCGCAGAAGGTAAGTCAGACACCAACCACAAAAACAAACTACACGTACCCGACATATCACACACACACAGAGGGATGCAGAAATTACTTACACCAGCAACAGCAGCACCATAGGGGCGGGATGGCCATCAGCAATGCCACATATACACATAGGGGCCTGGATGCCCACCACCACTACCACCCCTACTCAGGGGGTGCCAGATGCCTACCACTACTACCACCTCTACCCATGGGGGGCTGGATGGCTACCACCACTAGCACCCCTACTCAGGGGGTGCCAGATGCCTACCACTACTACCACCTCTACCCCTGGGGGGCTGGATGCCCACCACCACTACCACCTCTACCCAGGGGGTGCCAGATGCCTGTCACTACTGCCACCTCTACCCCTGGGGGGCTGGATGCCTGTCACTACTACCACCCCTACCCAGGGGGTGCCAGATGCCTGTCACTACTACCACCTCTACCCATGGGGGGCTGGATGCCCACCACCACTACTACCCCTACTCAGGGGGTGCCAGATACCCGTCACTACTACCACCCCTACCCATGGGGTGCCAGATGCCTGTCACTACTACCACCTCTACCCATGGGGGCTGGATGCCCACCACCACTACCACCCCTACTCAGGGGGTGCCAGATGCCTACCACTACTACCACCTCTACCCATGGGGGGCTGGATGCCCACCACCACTACCACCCCTACTCAGGGGTGCCAGATGCCTACCACTTCTACCACCTCTACCCCTGGGGGGCTGGATGCCCACCACCACTACCACCCCTACCCAGGGGGTGCCAGATGCCTACCACTACTACCACCTCTACCCATGGGGGGCTGGATGCCTGTCACTACTACCACCTCTACCCAGGGTGTGCCAGATGCCTACCACTACTACCACCCCTACCCAGGGGGTGCCAGATGCCTACCACTACTACCACCTCTACCCATGGGGGGCTGGATGCCTGTCACTACTACCACCTCTACCCTAGGGGGTGCCAGATGCCTACCACTACTACCACCTCTACCCAGGGTGTGCCAGATGCCTACCACCACTACCACCCCTACTCAGGGGGTGCCAGATGCCTACCACTACTACCACCTCTACCCATGGGGGGCTGGATGCCCACCACCACTACCACCCCTACTCAGGGGAAGCCATATGCCTGTCACTACTACCACCTCTACCCCTGGGGGGCTGGATGCCAACGACCACTACCACCCCTACTCAGGGGGTGCCAGATGCCTGTCACTACTACCACCTCTACCCATGGGGGGCTGGATGCCCACCACCACTACCACCCCTACTCAGGGGGTGCCAGATTCCCGTCACTACTACCACCCCTACCCATGGGGTGCCAGATGCCTGTCACTACTACCACCTCTACCCATGGGGGCTGGATGCCCACCACCACTACCACCCCTACTCAGGGGTGCCAGATGCCTACCACTACTACCACCTCTACTCAGGGGGTGCCAGATGCCTACCACTACTACCACCCCTACCGAGGGGGTGCCAGATGCCTACCACTACTACCACCTCTACCCATGGGGGGCTGGATGCCTCTACCCAGGGGGTATCTGCCACCTCTACCCAGGGGGTGCCAGATGCCTACCACTACTACCACCTCTACCCATGGGGGGCTGGATGCCTGTCACTACTACCACCCCTACCCAGGGGGTGCCAGATGCCTACCACTACTACCACCTCTACCCAGGGTGTGCCAGATGCCTACCACTACTACCACCCCTACCCAGGGGGTGCCAGATGCCTACCACTACTACCACCTCTACCCATGGGGGGCTGGATGCCTGTCACTACTACCACCTCTACCCAGGGGGTGCCAGATGTCTACCACTACTACCACCTCTACCCATGGGGGGCTGGATGCCTACCACCAACAACAACCCCACTCACAGGATGGCTAATACATGACACAACAAGCACACACCAACATAAAGAATGCAACAGAAAGACATCCCCCCCAACACCATGACAAGCGTGTGTAGACTGTGTCAAATGCCTACAACACTGAACATGACTTTGAACATACAATGTGACCCCCTATCACATGTGTCACACATAAATGTGTGTGGCCCCCACAATGCAAGCAGACCATGACCACTGTGGCAATGGGGTCCAACCCCCATCATCACAGTGACCAAAATGTAAATGTGGGGTCCATAGCTGAAGCACATCTTGAACATTGTGGCAATGGGGTCCAAACCCCCATCATCACAGTGACCAAAAGGTAAGTGTGGGGTCCATAGCTGAAGCACATCTTGAACATTGTGGCAATGGGATCTAAACCCCCATCATCACAGTGACCAAAATGTAAGTGTGGTGCCCATAGCTGAAGCACATCTTGAACATTGTGGCAATGGGGTCCAAACCCCCATCATCACAGTGACCAAAATGTAAGTGTGGGGCCCATAGCTGAAGCACATCTTGAACATTGTGGCAATGGGGTCCAAACCCCCATCATCACAGTGACCAAAATGTAAGTGTGGGGCCCATAGCTGAAGCACATCTTGAACATTGTGGCAATGGGGTCCAAACCCCCATCAACACAGTGACCAAAATGTAAGTGTGGGGCCCATAGCTGAAGCACATCTTGAACATTGTGGCAATGGGGTCCAAACCCCCATCATCACAGTGACCAAAATGTAAGTGTTGACATTGAAAAAGCTGCAACTGCCAAACTGCATGGATGATTCCTGGTCACAGAACAACAAACACATCAGTGGCAAAGTAGTGCTTGTGTCCCATAGCAACATAGATTGGGGGAGTGCAAATAAGACATACCTTTGGCCATGTGCAGACAAACATCACCCATGGGGGCTGACACTGTCAACATTCATCAATGACACAATGACAGAAGTGACCATCAGAATGCAGACCCACATATTTGCACCAATGGGCACACAAATGCAGATACCCTGTGGAGACTGTAGATGTGAGGTGAACAGATACCATACCATGGCAGCAATGGGACACACAAACAATGATCATTGTGCTGACTGATGACCTAGGAGTCCAAGGGACAGCAGGGGAAACCCACCAAACAACATACAGCCAATGGCACACTAAAGATATGCCAAATTGCCAATGCAGTGGTGCAGAAGCACAAACACAAACAGGCAGACCCACACTGCACATCAAACACAACAGGTGAGGGGGGGGTGCCAGTGCCCCAGGCAACCACACAACACATGATGAGGCCTGAATACCAATTACACAGATGCGCATACAGTGCCACACAAAGGTAACTCATGGATCCAAATCCCCTATGTGAGCAATCAGGCATTGTTAGATGAGAGGGAGCACAAATCACACATGTCACACAAGCATGTAGGAACAGCAACTGACACAGCAAGACACAGAGACACCACAGCACTACCCCCAGGGTCCCCACAATGTGGAGACCCTGGGCTGCATGACAATCCCACTGTGATGACAAAGCTAGATGTCGTTCACACTGTGAACCACAGTCATGTGTCCTGAGCAACAAACTACTATCACACCTACACAAGCACAAATCAATCAGCACGGCCAGTAAGCCAAGGCCAACATGGAGGCAGGGGTCTAGCCGGGCAACAACTCTCATCTGCACACACTCAACACCACACACCTCGACCTCCAACAATGTGCAGCAGTGAAGCTCAGATGCACTGGTGACATTGCACATGCACCCATGACAATCCCATGGGTGGTGGTGGGAACCAAGGTGCAGAAACACATCACACATGGCCACTCAACAAGACTCCTGAATGTCTGACACACTGCACACTACGCTGAACATGGATATGACGACAATACCACACCAACCAATGGGATCCCAGCCACAGTCCCACACCAATGAAGAAGCCAAGGTCACCCACAAAGAACACACATAGACAACTACCAACATTGCAGCCCTGACCCTGAGGAGTGCCAGCAGCCACACACACAACGTGTCACAATCACTGAAAGCTAACACAAACTGGAAATTACATGACAGGTGTAAACAACAAGTGCCAAGGGGAATCCTGACTGTGTCCCATCTGCGTCTGCCCACAAACACAGCCCTGACAGCAAACACACCTATGGGTGACACCCTGATGACCAGTAATGTGCCATGCACCCACATCACAGAGAACCCAGGGAGAAGACTTTGGGGGAACATAGGTCAACTCAGCAAGCATCACAAACAGGAACATCACTAGGGATCCCAGCATGCACAGCAAAATGGAAGTGAACACACAGACATGCTCATACAACACACACCTTGGGCGCAGGCGATGTCACAGGAGTACACACTGCCATGAGGGGACTCCACTCCTGTGTGAGGAAAGCTGTGCCATATGTTGCCTCAGTAGGGCTCCATCATGTCAGCAGAACACTTGGTCACACAGTCAACAATTAGCACCAAATGAAGGCTCCCGTCACATCAGCCTGGTCATGGGAGTGTCAACGAAATCATCAGCACAGATCCAACACACATGTATAGCAAGTTGCACTGACAACACAGATGAGTCCTTCCCCATTGATGCCCAAACCTGCATGTCCAGTGGAGATGGCCACACGGTCAGGGAAGTAGACTAATTGAACAATGGCAAGCACAACAGATGTGCAGGGGTGGAAGCCACAGATGTGACATTGCTAATGTAAGTAGGAAATCCCATTGCCAAATATTGAAAACATGACACCCTCAGATGCTGCTAAGGATGACATGGATACACTACAGGATAGGACACATTCCCCCTGGACCACATAGGTTCCTGCACAGTAACACTTCATTTTCATGAGACCAAATATCACCATCACTGCAGCAAGGGCATGGTTAGCATCATCAACATAATGTACATCAGAAGCAAAACCACTAGAGAACAGAAAGTTGCTTTATTCAGCATATGTGGGTTCAAAAGTTGAAGTCCAGTAAAAAAGAAACAAAGGCCAATGGCCAGTCCATCCTGAAAGTCAAAACAGGGTGACAGTGGCAGATGTCACCCTACGCATGCCTGCACTGATAAAAACCAGGGACAATCCCCTCGGAGGGGCATACGGGGGGCAGGCCAGGCACCGCAGGGACAGGATCAGGGCTCACCAGAAGGAGGCAGGGAAGGGGTGGTGGGTGCTGGAGAGCCACTGACAACTGCAGTGGAGGTGTCTGACATGGTGTGTGCCGGCACAACTGGGGGGCATGAGTCAGATGGTGTGGGTGCCGGCACGACTGCAGTGGGCCGTGCAGATGGAGTGGACAGGTTCCCCACTGCAGTGCCCAAGTCAGACCGGGTGGTAGTGGACTCCACTGCAGTGCCTACCTCCAGGGGAGGAGAATGGCGATCAGGTAAGGTGGGCAGGACAGAGGGGGAGGACACCGTCTCCACACCAGTGGCACAGACAAGCGCAGCGGGGGTGTGGGGCCGGAAGAGCAAGTGGCAGGGGGAGAAGGCCTGATCATTCTGGGGATGGTGTATCTGCGGGTGGGGGAACCTGGGGCAGGGTGTGGTGGGGGCACCTGTGGAGTGGGGGCCTGAGGGATGGAGGAAGGAGACTTGGTGCCTGAGCTGCAGGGCGGCGGCGGGGTCTTGCTCTTCCGGGTCCGGGGGGACTTGCGGATGGGGGCGTCAGTCGGTCTGCACCTGGGGGAGGGTGTCCGGGGGCGAGTGGCACTCCGCTCCGTGTGTGTGGGCTTCCTCTTCCCCCTGAATGCTGTATCAGCTGGATCGGAGGGGAAGAGGCCGAGGTCACTGAGGAAGAGCCGCTGTGTCTTTGGGGTTGCAGGTGAGGCAAGGGAAGGGGCTTTGGAGGGAGAGGTAACTGAGGACTGCGCAGTGCTCGTGGATGCGTGTGTGTGTGCCTGGGCCCCATCCCCTGTGAGTGTGGTTTCAGTCCCCTGACTGTGCGTGCGTGTGCGTCTTGATTTTGGCGTGTGTGTCTGTGTGCTGCTTGTGTCTGTGCTGGTGTGTGCCTGTGCCGGTGTGTGTGTGCTTGGGACAGGTAAGGTGCTGGGGAGTGTGGATGGGGCAGAGGCAGGAGGGGTGAGGGACTGTTGGAGGAGGGACACTGCTGCCGTCAGGGAGGAGTCCATGGACCTATTGCCCCTCTGTAGGGCAGACATGCCTGATGAGATGCCCTCCATGAACGACACCAGCTGAGTCAACAGAGTGGTGTGTGCATGGAGGACACTCAGCATCGCTGTCTGCCCTACATGGAGCTGGTGAAGGAGGTACACAGACTCCTCACTCAGGGCAGCAGGGGACACAGGGGCTGGGGGTGCGGTGCCTGGTCCGAAGGAGACACTCTCCCGAACATGGGAGCCTCCACGGACCTCAGGAATGGGAGCCGATGGGAGGGCGGTGGTGGTGGTGGTGGTGGTGGCGGGGACAGCAACACTAGCTGGGGTGTGGTGGCTGCTGACACCCGCATCCACAAGGGAGTCATCCTCCGAGCTGCTGTGGTCCTCAGCTGAGGTGGATGCTGCTGAGGACTCCTCGGTGTGGCTCCCCTCGCCCTCCGTGCCACTGGGTCCCTCCGACCACTCCTCAGCTGCTGACCCAGTCTGGCTCTGCGTCTCCTCCTGGTCCGTGGAGTTGTCCCCTCCTGTGGCCGTGGATGTATCTGCAAACAATAGGGAAACAGACAGACATCAGTCACCTGCACCGAACGCACACACCACAGTAAGTACAGCACATTACAGAGCAAGCCCTGGCATCCTTAGTTGAACATTGCCAAAAGTGCCCAAACAGAATAGGAGAAGCCAATTGTTAGTCTGATGGTCAACCATGGCACTCACATCCCTCCTGGCCTTGCACCCATCTGTCTGGTGTCTGTTGGATGGCAATACCCCAGTGTGGACACATGCACCACCTACACAGTAGTTGGACAGTGCAGAGAACACGGTGAAGCATGTGAACATGCACACATCACAACTCTTGCCACTGAGTCAGTACAGGTGTCCGGATGAAAGGGATGCCCAGAGTCAAATATGAAATGCATGCGATGCATACCAGTGACAGACACCATGATGCACCCATGTCCTGATAGCCATTGCCACAATGGTGTGCATGTAGCACATGTCACTCCCCTGCAGGATCACTCATAGGAAGTTACATGCCATGGCACAGGCATGCCTGCTAAGTCATACATCACTGTCTCCAGTCACATGGGCAGGGCAGCCAGACAACAACAGTCTGCACTGTGTCACAATAGTAGGTCATGGGGAATGCAAGTCCTGGAGCTGAACAAGTGCACATGTACATCCCCCACACACCACATCATCTGAACCCTTATCTGTCCAGGTCATACCGATTGGACATATGGGAGACCTGTAACACAACCCTCTGAACCTGAGCACCTCACAATCTGCTGTGAATGGGAAACAGCTGCCTGAACTTCACATTCGCATACCCCAGTCTGCACGGTCAGGTGATCAAACACCTATGTGTCACACAAGTATCGTCTCCTATGGTCACATCTCCGGTGGCATGCTGAGCCCCAACCGAGAAACACCCCAGCAGTCCTGACAACGAAGCCACAGCACACTGACACAAAGGCAGACACCTGAGGGGACATATCACTGAGCACAACGTGTCAGCTGATACACGGGAGTGGGAGTACAGAGTGTATTGTATGGCCTGGAGTAAGCATGACTGTCCTGCCCCACATGAATGAGGGATGAGCCATGGACAGTAGGCAGGTGGCTAAGTATGTGTGACACACGTAATATACACACTCCTGGGGCCCAAACATTGTTCCCACCCGCAGCATGGGTGTGTGCCAGATACCCCAGGCACATGTGGTGGATCAGCTCAGCAATTGGACCACATATCAAAGTAACACACAGATTACATGTCAGAACACAGGCATTGTGTAAGCAATGGACCCACCCATGATGCCCACCACAGAGTTAGGGGAACAAATGCTGTCCCCCACCTTGAGTTAAGCAAAATGCAAGGACACAGTACCCAAGTGACACAATTCCCTGACTGTAAGGGCCACACCTGGGTATCAGATGAGGAGTGGGCAGTGCACAATTGAGGGACATGGGTCCTGGACCACATGACTGATGTACTGTGGAAGTTTAACCAGGCCAGAGGAGGGCACATAGCATGGCAGACAAAGTTCACAATGCAGTCATGGACTCACCCCCTCCTTGCTGCTCTCTGGCCTTCAGCTGCCCATCCAGATCAGGGAAGACCACCGCCAGGATCCTGAGCATGTGGGGGGTCAGGGTCCAGTGTCCGCCCCTCCTGCGAGGAGGCGACAGCTTCAGCTGGACCCGTGCAATCCTCCGGGTCCAGCCCCGAAGGTCCTGCCACCTCTTCTGACAGTTGCGGATCCGGCGCTTGTAGTCCCCCACGGATCTCACTGCCCGGACGATGGTCAGCCATATCTTCTGCTTCTGGTGGGCATCAACCTGTGAGGATGACAAAGTGAGAATGCTATTACTACACATGCAACATATCCGTGCATTACACAGTTGGATATACATGTCTCAATCACAGGGGCACATGATGTACACAGGCAGTGCAACGATGGCTATGGACAGTTTGCCAGCAGTTACTACATGGTATCATTGCCTGGGAAGTAAAACCTTGTTTAAATGCACTGTCACTGCACTATACCTGTTCAGTGCATGTAACTACACACTATGGGGGGTGACAACTACTCAGTGAGCCTGCTAGCCAGTGGCGTGCAGACTGTAAGCCTTGCTAGTCAGACAACATGCACATTTAGTGATGCAGTGGACAGCACACTCATCTGCTCCCCTGCTTTCCCATACAGCTTGCTGTACTGTGGAAGGAGGCTGTCCAGCAGGGCCTGGTTCTCCTCAGTGCTGAAGGCTGGGGCTCTCTCCACAGTATGTGCCATTGCAGGGTCCAGAGGGTGCAGATACAGCAGCAGTGGTGGTGGCAGATGTCGTCCTGGAGCATGTAGTGCAGGCAAGTGAGCTCTCAGGGGAACAGCCAGCATTATATGTGTGCTGCAGAGGCAGATACTGTCCCATGTGTCCAAAGTGATAGGTCCAAGTCGTTTGCATCTTCTGAATCTGGCCAATCCATGGAATTGCACCACTTACACATGCCCACAGCATCCTTCAAAAGTTCAACTTCATGACAGCCATGAATTTGCACCATTGTTGTGGGTGACCAACTGAATTTACAGCATCAGACTCGTTCAAGATTTGAAAACGCGTCCGTTGCCAGGCCAGGCCATAGCCAATGGGTGCGCACCGATCGGTCCATTGCTGTTCAACGCGTACCCGGGATACAACGCGTACCCGCACACATTGAATGCAATGGGCCGGCCGGGCACACCGATCGGTCCATTGCTGTTCAACGCGTACCCGGGATACAACGCGTACCCGCACACATTGAATGCAATGGGCCGGCCGGGCACACCGATTGGTCCATTGCTCTACAACGCGTACCCGGGATACAACGCGTACCCGCACACATTGAATGCAATGGGCCGGCCGGGCACACCGATCGGTCCATTGCTGTTCAACACGTACCTGGGATACAACGCGTACCCGCACACATTGAATGCAATGGGCCGGCCGGGCACACCGATCGGTCCATTGCTGTTCAACGTGTACCCGGGATACAACGCGTACCCACACACATTGAATGCAATGGGCCGGCCGGGCACACCGATCGGTCCATTGCTGTTCAACGCGTACCCGGGATACAACGCATACCCGCACACATTGAATGCAATGGGCCGGCCGGGCACACCGATCGGTCCATTGCTGTTCAACGCGTACCCGGGATACAACGCGTACCCGCACACATTGAATGCAATGGGCCGGCCGGGCACACCGATCGGTCCATTGCTCTACAACGCATACCCGGGATACAACGCGTACCCGCACACATTGAATGCAATGGGCCGGCCGGGCACACTGATCGGTCCATTGCTCTACAACGCGTATTGCAAATACAACGCGTACCCGCTCACATTGAATGCAATGGCCAATGTGTGCGCACCGATCGGTCCATTGCTGTCCAACGCGTATTGCGAATACAATGCGTACCCGCTCACATTGAATGCAATGGCCAATGTGTGCGCACCCATCGGTCCATTGCTGTCCAACGCGTCCCTGTACAAGTCACTGGCATATGTCACCATGCCTGTCACAGGTGAACATATGCCAGCCACATATACTTCCCAGGGAGTGAGGGGCACACCTACAACACCACAGCCTGTCCACACTGTATCCTAAGGCATGTAAGGCTGCATTACCTATTCCGTGTATGGGGGTGAACATGTTGTTCTGTGGGTGTCACTTGGGGGCAGCCACTCCCAGGCTGTGCACGTGTTCATGGGGACAGAATCCTTGGTGTGTCGTGCACATGACCACTGTGATGTGCAACTGTTCATTTTTGAGCATGTGGCATGGTCACATTTCACGGTGGTGTATGTGTATGTCATGTCACATACCCCCTGAGTCCCATGTGGGACAGTAGGTACGTCCCAGGGTGACCCATTGCCACAATAGTGATGGTCCTCCACAGTCTGTGTGCATGTTGTGTTTACAATGTCTCTGATTCCATGTGCACAATGGGAGACAGTCTCCACATCCACGTTGTTTGTGCATGGACTTTGATGTTGTGCGTGCGTGTGTCACAGATGTCCATGTCTGTCCTGCCGAGGCAACAGGGACCACTACCTGTGGGGGTCATGGTTGTTTTGTCGTGGTGTATTCATGATACACCATGTCATGCCAATGTCCATGTGGCAATACAGGGTCCCTGGGAATCTACCTGTCGATGAGCTGTGATGCCTGGGGCACATCTGTCCTCACATGTCACTGTGGGGTGTGTTTGGAACGTGGCAGCAGGAGATGGGAACTGTGACACGGCCTCATGATATCCCATGGCACAACCTGGGACTTGTTGATGCCACTTGTTGAACTGTGATGTTAGATGTTGGCCATGTAGGTGCCATACATGTCCTTACGGAACTGCACACATCATGTACTTGTGCCTCATAATGATGTATCATGTGATATTGAGTATGGTCAATGCCACATATGTGGGGTGACTGACAATCTTTCTTTCTTCACCTATGCACTGCAGGGCACCAGCTGTCCATAGACCATTCCCTGACCTTGCAACCATGGTGGAACGGGACTGCATCCGACAGTACCGCTTCACCAGGCCGCTGATTGAGGTATTGACGGTGTGGTTGGCCCCACATTTGCAAGCTGGCCGGACATACCCTACAGCGCTGACCCCCAAGGTGAAGGTGATGGCAGCCCTACACTTCTTTGCCACCGGTACCTTTCAACACACTGTGGCGACTGCTGGTGGGATGTCACAGACCATGTTCAGCCGTGTGCTCCGCGATGTTTTGGAGGCTATGTTGATATACCTGAACCAGTACATCTATTTCCCTAGACTCCAACAACTCACTGACGTGAAGAGTGACTTCTATGCCCTGGGGAGGATGCTGCATGTCATTGGCTCCATTGATGGGACACATGTGGCTTTGGTACCACCACAGGCCCAAGAGCAGGCATACAGGAACCGCAAACACTACCACTCGGTCAATGCACTGGTGGTATGTCTTGCAGATATGAGCATCTCACACGTCTGTGCCCGTTTCCCAGGTTCTGCACACGATGCCTACATGATGAGGAGTAGTCGCATCCCGAGGATGATGTCACAGATGCGGAACCAGCGTGCCTGGCTTGTTGGTGTGTACTGACTTTGTACCATTGTGTGTGTTCTGCAATGTAGTGTTCCACCCTCTTTTCCAAATCAGCTAATGTGCAATTGTCTGTATGTAGGTGACTCCGGATACCCCAACATGCCGTGGTTGCTGACGCCCCTCAGGAACCCTGTGACACCAGCCCAGATGCGCTACAATGAGGCACATGGTCGGACCAGGAGAGTGATTGAGCGGACATTTGGTCTCCTGAAGAGCCGCTTCCGCTGCCTGGACAAGACAGGAGGGGCCCTCCCATATGCCCCAGCAAAGGTGTGCAAGATTGTCATTGTCTGCTGCATGCTACACAACCTGGCAGTGCGGAAGGAGTTGCCTCTCATCCTGGATGATGATGACCAACGTCCGCCACCTGTGGAGGATCCTGGCCTGGACCACGATGCCAGTGATGATGATGATGGTGATGTCCGCACACAGCTCATCACCAACTTCTTCAGCTGAATGTGAGTATCCGGAGATGTCATGTCAATGATGTGAGTATGCATGATATGTGTTGGTGGTGCTCTGGTGCTGTTTGAGTGTGTCCATGTGCTACATGACTGTATGCGTGTAGCGATGTGTCCTTACAGGTAGTCTGTACTCCCCAACAGTGTTGACATGCTAACTTGGTTCTGGGTGGGTATCTTGTGACATGTATTGGGCATGAGTATTGCAGTTCTGTCCTGTTCTTCAGTGCTTTTGACTGTGTTTCATTTCTGTCCTTCACAGGGTACTTTCAGAGTCGTTTGGTCAACTGTGATCCCCGACACCGTGATTCGACTTCCAGGGTGGTAGCTGTCGTGTCCCTACAGGTGATGTGCGCCACACCCATGGACTTCCTTCCTTCTAGACTTGTTGACTGTGTGCCCGCTGCCAGGTGGGATTACCTTGCATCTGTAGTGGTTACAACATGTTGCAAATGTGTAATAAACATGTGCTTCACTTTGTGATGTGCGTTGTCTGTGGTCACACGTCTGACTGACATTTGCTTACTGCACCAGTGGGCTAGTTGACAAAGACTGTGAATAGGTGTTGTGTCTGTGCATTGCACCGTATTTCCTGGCAACATCAGTGTAGGCGATGAGTCGGATGGCCTAGGTGTGTATATGTTGTGTAGCCCTGGTGGTGTGTCTCCCTCATATGTGTCACGTTGCTATGACTCACATGCCTGTGTTGTACTTGCTGTAGCAGTTAGCATGCACAGTGTAATTTCGCAGGTCATCATCTCCATGACAGAAACCACGTTGGAATCACAACAGAGGCAGGTATGGTGTATTAGTGTGTTTATTGTCATACATGTGTGTGTATAGTGCACAGGATGGTGGGTGCTGTACATTGTGATTGTAATCCAAAGTTCCTAGATGAATTGGAAGTCCTGGGAGCAGAAATGTCCTGAGTAAAGTCCACAGTCATCTGATACATTGGTCCAACTTGTACTCCCCATGTCATGTGGGGGAGTTGTGTTGCAGTCAACAGGGTGAACAGTTTGCGCACAAAGGTGATTATCCAGAACAGGTTTTGGCTTCCTGGGGGTTGCACATGGCCATCGGCCTCTCAGTTGCCCCTCCTCGGACGACCCCTCTTCTTTGGGGGGACCCTCAAGTGCAGGCTGCTGCGGTGCAGGGGACTCTCCGCCAGAGTCATCCTCCCTCCCTGTGGCAGTTGCAGTTGTTTCAGCACCAGATGTTGTGGGCACACAGGGAGGTGTTGACTGGTTGCTGCTCATCTGGCGGAGGCATTGTAATATGTCCCTATGCACCGCCGTCATCTCTTGCAGTGTGTCCCACTTGGACTCCACGCGGGACATGTGTAAGTCCAAGCGGGCATGATGGGCAGCCTGCTGCTGTTTAATGTCCCTGAGGAGCCCCACTACCTGGCTGAGCTCTCCGGTGCTGGACTGGTACGCATCGGCTATACATACCAGTTGTGGGTCATCATGCAGTCCAGACCCCTCTGCGATCAGCGACCTATGTCTCCCACCCCTCCCACCACCCCTGGCGACACGTGCAGTACCTGAGGTGGCACGCACAGGTGACCCTGGGCCCCCTTGGGGGTTGTTGGTGGTGTTGGTGTCCATAGCCCCATGTTGGTCCAGGGTCCCTGTGCTGGTGGTGGTGGTGCTCCTTGGTCTGTCCGTGTCGGCAGGGGTGGTATGTGTGTTGACAGTCGTTGGAGGGGTGGGTGCAGGGGGTGCAGCTGGTGGTCCTGCTGGTGCTGCATGATGACTTGCTCCGGAGGTGCCAGGTAGGTCTTCGTCATCCGAGGAGGGCAGAGACTGTTCCACACCAGTGAGCTCCGTTTCCCCTTGAGCCTGGGATGGGGACTCCTCAGCGTCTGCTGCTGTGTACCCATCATCACCTGTTTTTGGGAGACACACACAATGTATGTTATGTTTCTGCAGGCATCAATGGTTGACACACCTGACAGTTGTGACTGTACCTCTGGATGCGGGCCTGTACATTGCATTGTCCTAAGTTGTCACAGTCAGAGGTTGATATTGGTGTAGCACATTGTCCTGCATACTTTGGGCATTTCTATATGAATGTTGGGGTGTGTACATGGTCTGCATTGGTTGTATTTGGTTGACATCCGGCCCTCCTTCCCACCCAGCCAGATATTCCACCATGGAACGTGCTTCCATTGCAGGGAGTGTAAGTTGTCTTTCAGGATGTCAGTCAGTGGTGTCCTGCTGTTGGTTGGTGCACAGTTGCCAGCAGGGCCTTGTGCTCCCCACAGCAGAACCCAGTGTCAGCCATCTTGTCAGTTCTTTTCCACTCCCTGTGATGTGCGCATGGTTCAGGGTGGTGTTGATGGGACAGTTGTGGGGGTGACCAATATCTGTGACTACCACTCCCATCATGCTATTGCCTCCACCCCACTTCCCAGCATGCCCATACTTACTTGCTTTTGGGTGGACTTCACTGTGTGTGAGTGTGAGAGCAATGGCAAGATGGCTGACAGTGGTGTCCTGCTGTTGGTTGGTGCCCAGTTCCCAGCAGGGCCATGTGCTCCCCACAACTGAGCACCAGTGTCAGCCATCTTTGAAGTGGCTTTTGACTCCCTGTGAGGTGTGCATGCTTGGTTGTGAGCTTGCTGGGCCATGTGGGTGGGGGATGTTGGGCTGTGACTACCACTCCCATCATGCAATTGCCTCCACCCCCTTCCCAGCATGCCCATGCTTCCTTCCTTTGACTCTGCTTCCCTGTGGAGTTGTGTGCCTGTGCTGACAAGATGGCTGACAGTGTTATCCTGGGGTTAGTTTTGCTACAAGTCCCATGTGTGTCCCTGTGCTTCACACAGCATGACCCAGTGTTGTGGTTCTTTGTGGGATATTTGATTAGAGTGTGAGGCAATGCATTCTCCCAGGTGAGTTGTGTGGAGTTTGTGTTAGGGGTGTGTGTGAGAAACGCTGCTGGTAACTATGGTCAGAGCTGTCAGTCCTCCTTCCCACCCAGCCAGATATTCCACCATGGAACGTGCTTCCATTGCAGGGAGTGCAAGTTGTCTTTCAGGATGTCAGTCAGTGGTGTCATGCCGTTGGTTGATGCCCAGTTCCCAGCAGGGCCTTGTGCTCCCCACAGCATTACCCAGTGTCAGCCATCTTGTCAGTTCTTTTCCACTCCCTGTGATGTGCGCATGGTTCAGGGTGGTGTTGATGGGACAGTTGTGGGGGTGAACAATATCTGTGACTACCACTCCCATCATGCTATTGCCTCCACCCCCCTTCCCAGCATGCCCATACTTCCTCATTTTGAGTGTACTTCACTGTGTGTGAGTGTGACAGCAATGGCAAGATGGCTGACAGTGGTGTCCTGCTGTTGGTTGGTGCCCAGTTCCCAGCAGGGCCTTGTGCTCCCCACAACATAGCACCAGTGTCAGACATCTTTGATGTGGCTTTTCACTACCTGGTAGGTGTGCATGCTTTAGTGTGAGCTTGCTGGGCCATGCGGGTGGGGGATGTTGGGCTGTGACTACCACTCCCATCATGCTATTGCCTCCACCCCCCTTCCCAGCATGCCCATGCTTCCTTCCTTTTGACTCTGCTTCCCTGTGGGGTTGTGTGCCTGTGCTGACAAGATGGATGACAGTGTTATCCTGGGGTTAATTTTGCTACAAGTCCCATGTGTGTCCCTGTGCTTCACACACCATGACCCAGTGTTGTGGTTCTTTGTGGGATATTTGATTAGAGTGTGAGACAATGCATTCTCCCAGGTGAGTTGTGTGGAGTTTGTGTTAGGGGTGTGTGTGAGAAACGCTGCTGGTAACTATGGTCAGAGCTGTCAGTCCTCCTTCCCACCCAGCCAGATATCCCACCATGGAACGTGCTTCCATTGCAGGGAGTGCAAGTTGTCTTTCAGGATGTCAGTCAGTGGTGTCCTGCTGTTGGTTGATGCCCAGTTCCCAGCAGGGCCTTGTGCTCCCCACAGCAGTACCCAGTGTCAGCCATCTTGTCAGTTCTTTTCCACTCCCTGTGATGTGCGCATGGTTCAGGGTGGTGTTGATGGGACAGTTGTGGGGGTGAACAATATCTGTGACTACCACTCCCATCATGCTATTGCCTCCACCCCCTTCCCAGCATGCCCATACTTCCTTCATTTTCAGTGTACTTCACTGTGTGTGAGTGTGACAGCAATGGCAAGATGGCTGACAGTGGTGTCCTGCTGTTGGTTGGTGCCCAGTTCCCAGCAGGGCCTTGTGCTCCCCACAACATAGCACCAGTGTCAGACATCTTTGATGTGGCTTTTCACTACCTGGTAGGTGTGCATGCTTTAGTGTGAGCTTGCTGGGCCATGCGGGTGGGGGATGTTGGGCTGTGACTACCACTCCCATCATGCTATTGCCTCCACCCCCCTTCCCAGCATGCCCATGCTTCCTTCCTTTTGACTCTGCTTCCCTGTGGGGTTGTGTGCCTGTGCTGACAAGATGGCTGACAGTGTTATCCTGGGGTTAATTTTTCTACAAGTCCCATGTGTGTCCCTGTGCTTCACACTGCATGACCCAAGGTTGTGGTTCTTTGTGGGATATTTGATTAGAGTGTGAGGCAATGCATTCTCCCAGGTGAGTTGTGTGGAGTTTGTTTTAGGGGTGTGTGTGAGTGGAACTGCTGGTAACTATGGTCAGTGCTGTCAGTCCTCCTTCCCACCCAGCCAGATTTTCCACCATGGAACGTGCTTCCGTTGCAGGGAGTGCAAGTTGTCTTTCAGGATGTCAGTCAGTGGTGTCCTGCTGTTGGTTGGTGCACAGTTGCCAGCAGGACCTTGTGCTCCCCACAGCAGTAGCCAGTGTCAGCCATCTTGTCAGTTGTTTTCCACTCCCTGTGATGTGAGCATGGTTCATGGTGGTGTTGATGTGCGCATTGTGAGGGTGGGCAATATCTGTGACTATGACTCCCATGATGCTATTGGCTACACTGACTTGCCCAGCATATACAGGATTCCTTCCTTTCAGTGGGCTTCACTGTGAGGTGGTGTTGTAGTGGTGGCTACATGTCTGGATGTGTTTGTTAGTTATATTTGTGCCACTGCCTAGCTGTAGTTGTAGTTGTGTTTGTACATGTGATGACACAGTTACATATCACTATGAGATGGCATGTGTTGTGTTTATCTGACTGACATACACATTTTGGGATGATTCTGTTCTGGTTGCTGTGTATTTGCTAAGGGTGCATGGTTTGACTCTCCCCTTGACAGTGATGTGTGTGTATTGTAGCACAATATTGTGTACATTTGTTGTGTACTCACCAGGCTCTGGGATGTTTTCTAGTCCATATACGCTCACTGGTGGTAGGATGGCCCGCACCTTCTCCTCCCAGGGCCTGAGGTATACTGGTTTGGCAGGAGGGCCACTGCCGGTGTGTTGGCTCAAGAGGTAGTCCTTCTTCAACAGGTCCCTGACCCTCCTGCGCACGTCATACCACCTGTTCTGGATGTCTCCCTTTGTGCGCAAACATGGTGATTGTGTGTTCACCCTGTCGACAATCCTCTCCCACATCTTGGTTTTCTGCGACATGGGTGTCTGTTGGACCAGTGTACCAAACAGCTGTGGCTCTACCCTGAGGATCTCATCTACTAGGACTTCCAATTCACTATCTAGGAACTTTTGGTTCTTCTTTGGGGGCATGGTGATGGGTGGTGATGGTGAGTGATGTGTGTGTTGGTGTGCAGGTGAGGGTGTGTGAGTTAGTGTTTTGCTGGGTGTATGTGAGGGTGCTATTTGTTGAGGTACTGTTGGTGTGTGGCTTGTGTGATGGATGAGCCGTGGGTGGGTGTGTGGTTGCTGTCTGTTGAGTGCTGGCAGGTAATCTGAATTTGCAAAGGATCATGGTAGGGATTTGTGTCCTTTATATGGGTGGAGTTGTGGGTGTGTCTTTGTTCCCTGTTTCCCCCCCCCCAGTATTTATTGGCTTTGTAATTGCTTGTTTGGCCTTTTTTTGTGTGTTTTTCCCTTTGTACTTTTTGTGCATGTAGGAGACGTTCTTGTGACAGAGTCGGACCCTGCAGTTGTCTCGTGCGAGCTTCTCCGAGTCGTTCACGCTGTGTTTGTGCTGTTTTCTATGCTGCGTACGCGTCGGTCATGGTGTATTGGGTTGCTTCGGCTCGCAGTTTTGTATGCGTGTCGGTCGTACGGCTTGGGCTCCGTGCGACTCGGTCGTGTTTTCCACGCGTTGCATCGTACTTGGCGGGTAGGAGTTTGCGGGTACGTTTCGTTCGGGATTCTTCCTGGTGCGTGTCGGTCGGTTCGATTCGCGTGGTTTTCCGGCCGGATAGCTGTTTTCCGCGCGGCTCGGTCGTTCGGCTTGTGTTCCGTACGAGTCGGTCGGATTTTGTACGCTTCTCATCGTACTTTGCGGGTCGGGCTGCACCGGTACGTGTCGGTCGGAATGAATTCCGGCTCCGAGTCGGTCGGTACGTTTTCCGGCCCGAATCGGAATCGACCCCTCAATATATATAATTTACTATTCCCACTCCAAACTTGAAAAAGTCAGGGAAGGCGTTGGACAGTAAACATATATAATTTACTATTCCCACTCCAAAGTAGAAAAAGTCAGGGAAGGTGCTGGACATTAAACATATATAATTTACTATTCCCACTCCAAGCTGTATTAACTCAGGGAAGGCACTGGACACTAAACATAGATATTTTACTATTCCCACTCCAGACTTGAAAAAGTCAGGGAAGGCATTGGATAGTAAACATATTTAATTCATCATTCCCACTCCAAACTAGAAAAGTCAGGGAAGGTGCTGGACACTAAACATATATAATTTACTATCCCCACTCCAAACTATATCAACTCAGGGTGGGTGCTGGACACTAAACATATATAATTTACTATTACCACTCCAAACTACATTAAGGGGCCCATTATGATTGCGGGCGGATCGCCCACCGCTGGCCCGGCGGTGGCGATCTGCCGCCATATGTCCCTGGTTCGCCCCCCGACATATTAGTATGGCGGGGGCACCGCGGTGGACGGAAAGACGGTCCGCCGCTTTTCCGCCGGTCGAATTGTCGACCGTGCAGAAAAGGGACACAATATGGTGGCGGTGTCTGCAAGACACCGCCATCCATATTATGATGTAGGCGGTAAATTGCCTTCTCCATGGCGGCGATGCCGCCATGGAAAGGCATGCGGTTCTTGCTGTTGGGGGTCCGTTGCAGGCCCCCAGGGTGTTGGGAGGGTGGGGTTTGCACATGGGGGTACCTATGGTACCCCCCCTCATTGTAATGCACTACGTGTCAGGCACCACGTGGTGCCTGCCATGTTGTGCATTGCAATGCTGTGCACAGTACTTTTACATTGCGAGCGGGTCTGCAGCCAGCAGATCCACCCGCAATGTAAAAGGCCCAGAATGCGCCCGCCAGTGTGGCGGGCGCATCCTAATTTGCATGGCGGGACCGCCGCAGCATCGGCGGTCGGTCCCGTGCTCCGTTACAGTGGCGGGCGGACTTTGTCCTCCCGCCATCGTAATGATGCCCTAAGTCAGGGAAGGTGCTGGACACTAAACATATATAACTTACTATTCCCACTCCAAACTGTATCAACTCAGGGTGGGTGCTGGACACTAAACATAAATAATTTACTATTCCCACTCCAAACTGTATCAACTCAGGGTGGGTGCTGGACACTAAACATATATAATGTAATATTCCCACTCCAAACTACATTAACTCAGGGAAGATGCTGCACACTAAACATATATATTTGTACTATTCCCACTCCAAACTACATTAACTCAGGGAAGGTGCTAGACACTAAACATATATAATTTAATATTCCCACTCCAAACTACATTAAGGGCCCGATTCCGATCTCGTAAGGAAGGCCTCCAAACGGGATTTGTAAAGACCAAATCCAATTCGGAGCCTATTGTTCCGCCCAAATCGGCCCTTGTTCCTAACGAGCAAGTACGATGCGAGTATCCTATATGCGCCGCGCGAAGCGTTTACAAACCCGGACCTGTCTGTCCGTCACGTTCGTAGCCGAATCGTCCCATGCAATGGAGCCGTTTTCCGACCGAGCGAGTACGATGCACGTATCGGACAACTGTATCGCCTCAGTCTCATCGAGAAGAAAAGGCTGTCGGATTCGGACTTCGGGGGGCCATAGCAGGCCCCCCCTTTACCCGGAGCCCTTGGATTCGGTCACGGGGGGCGCATGGGTCCCCCCGATCCAAGCATGCACAGTGTGGTGAGCCACATGGGGTGCCCGCCACAGGGTGTACGCTTTTCCCCGCCCACCCCTTTTTTGCTATGGGAGCCTGTGTATGCGTCTGTACACGGGCTCCCATAGAGTTCAATGGGAGTCAGAGCGAGCCGAGTCCGTAAGCATACAGCAGCATCGTACTCGCTCGTTCAGACTCCCGGAGCACGTCTCGCTCGGAAAGCCCTCCAGATCCGAGTCGTACGGAGGGCTTTCCTTACGGGATCGGAATTGGGCCCTAAGTCGGGGAAGGTGCTAGACACTAAACATATATAAAGTACTATTCCCACTCCAAACTTTAAAAAGACAGGGAAGGTGCTGGACACTAAACATGTAAAATTTACTATTCCCACTCCAAACTACATAAACTCAGGGAAGGTGCTGGACACTAAGGGGTCAATTCCGATCTTGGTCGGAAAGCCCTCCGACCGAGCCGGATCCGGAGTGTTTTCCGACCGAGCCATACCCCTGGAGTCCGACCGAGCGAATATGATGCTGCCACATGCTGACGGACTCGGTTCGGTCAGATTCCCATTGAAGTCAATGGGAGCCGGTCGTACGACGCGTGCATGGCCTCGCATCAGCTGAATAGGTGCGTCTCGCAAAAGGGCGGCCCCTGCAGTGGGTACGCGTTGGTGCCATCCGCACCGTACATGCATGTGAAGGGGGACCCTTGGGTCCCCCCCTGTGTTCGACTCGTCAGGCTACGGATGAAGGGGGTCCGGCACGGGCCCCCGAAGTCCGCTTCCCAGAGCTTTTTTGTCCCGGAGACTCCGACTTGATCCGGCTGTCCGAATCGTGCATTGCACTGGCTCGGTCAGAAATCGACTCCATTGTGCGGTACGATTCGTCTGCGAACGAGTCGTACGGAGCGGTTCGGACCCGGAAACGAGTCGGTCAGCGATTTCGCGTTCTTCGCATCGTACTTGCTCGCTCGTACAGCTGTACGAGTCGGTCGGAGAACACGCGTACGGCTCGTACTTTTTCTGGACGGATCGCGTTCGGAGCCCTACCAACCGAGATCGGAATCGACCCCTAAATATATAAAATGTACTATTCCCACTCCAAACTGTATTAACTCAGGGAAGGTGCTGGACACTAAACATATATAATGTACTATTCACACGCCAAACTGTATTAACTCAGGGAAGGCGCTGGACACTAAACATATATAATTTACTATTCCCACTCCAAACTTTAAAAAGTCAGGGAAGGCATTGGATAGTAAACATATATAATTTACTATTCCCACTCCAAACTACAAAAAGTCAGGGAAGGTGCTGGACACTAAACATATATAATTAACTATTCCCAATCCAAACTGTATTGACTCAGGGAAGGTGCTGGACACTAAACATATATAATTTACTATTCCCACTCCAAACTACATTAAGTCAGGGAAGGCACTGGACACTAAACATATATAATTTACTATCCCCACTCCAAACTACATTAACTCAGGGAAGGTGCTGGACACTAAACATATATAATTTACTATTCCCACCCCAAACTACATTAAATCAGGGAGGGTGCTGGTCACTAAACATATATAAT
The DNA here is from genome assembly GCA_963921515.1 of Calotriton arnoldi. Taxonomy (NCBI): domain Eukaryota; kingdom Metazoa; phylum Chordata; class Amphibia; order Caudata; family Salamandridae; genus Calotriton; species Calotriton arnoldi. The sequence goes on along the minus strand of CAWUFW010008911.1, from coordinate 239,088 downwards.
GTAGTATTCCCACTCCAAACTTGAAAAAGTCAGTGAAGGTGCTGGACACTAAACATATATAATTTACTATTCCCACCCCAAACTATATTAACTCAGGGAAGGTGCTGGATACTAAACTTATTTAATTTACTAGTCCCACTCCAAACTAGAAAAAGTCAGGGAAGGTGCTGGACAATAAACATATATAATTTACTATTCTCAATCCAAACTACATTAACTCAGGGAAGGTGCTAGACAATAAACATATATAATTTACTATTTCCACTCCAAACTACATTAACTCAGGGAAGGTGCTGGACACTAAACATATATACTTTTCTATTCCCACTCCAAATTATATTAACTCGAAAAGTAAAAAAATATATAATTTTTAAATGTAATATTACCAAAAGAATTACATAAAAATATATAAAATAATACACATTATACATATATTTACATATTTCCATTTATAAAAACTTATCGAAAAATATGTGATTTTTTAAATTAATTTTATATCATAATCAAAAAATGTATTATTTTTTTATTTTATTTTTTTCAAAATGTCGAAGTTTTGTTTTTGAAAAAAATGTAAACATAACAACAAAATTATTTACAAATTTCACAAAATTTCACAACAATTTTCATTTTTTTTTAAATGTTAATTTTTTTTCAAATATATTAAAAATTAATTTTAAAACTTTAAAATTATTTTAAAAATACACCCATCATCACCTATAATCCCAACATCACACTCCTAAAATCCAAAATTTATATTTTTTATTCAATTATTTTTTTTAAATTTTAATTGGTTTTATATTAAACACTCCCTACCAATGTTACCTCTAATTTTTTTCTTCAGTGTGAGGCAGTATAAGGTCTCTGTGCACTGCAGCCACTGCTATGTGCGCCAGGAAACTGACTATGTGAGCACAGCGACAAACATCAGTGGCAAATACCACTTCTAACTTTTGTTCAAAAATGCGAAAAGATGGTGCATTTCCACATATACAGCATGCTTCATCGTAGAGTCCTGGATGAGGTCTCAAAGATGAAGCATACCATTGGGAGTCCCAGTGGGTGAGAGTCCTTTTAAATAAATAGGGACACCTCTCTTATGTGGCAAGGTAGTGAGACAACCCATGTACTACCAAGTGAGTTCTCTATCCTATGTTGTATCCTATGTTGTTGATTATTGAATTGGAAGTGAATAGAACCCACTCATAAAAACTTCTAGTTATCCCTTTTCCTGATCTGGTAGATCACAGAAACTACCTAGTAGTTCTCATTCAAATAGAGAGACCTTGTTTTATTGGCTTCACACCATTGCTGTCTGTGGTATCTAGACAGGCTAACGTTTGGAGTTGGATTTAGTCTGGACACCTTTAGGACCCACTGACAGGCATTGTGAGAAACTGGCACTGCATTCTGCCTCAACTCCAGAGCTCTCAATCAGGTCGCATCATTAAAATGCGTCCAGAGTATCTATCCAAGACACCTGAATGTGACGCAGTTCATAGTATGCACTGTACAAGAGTCATATGTTGCACAAAAAAGGACATATCTACATGATCTGGAAAGTGCAAATAATCTTAAAATGCATAATGAAATAAAACATAATGCATCCATGTTCCTCAGTGTATTTTGTTTCAAATGGACTGGTAATGGAGTGACAGAAGCCATGCAGCAGCGCACAAATCACAGTTGTTCCTATGGCAACAGAAGAGCACAGTGCAGTGTGCTCAAGAAAATAAAGTGCTTGGAGCTATTGATCCAAAACGTTTGGTGATTCTCAGTTAAAAATTACACACTTTCACCACTTGCATGCTTGTGCCTTAGTAAACTTGTAAGGTAGTCCACAACATAAACACTGTGGAGATCTGCAGCTTGCAGATCACATGCATGAAGAATGATGCTCTTTTAAAATGCAAAACAGCCTGGACAGCATTTTTGTAAACGTCTCCTCTCCTCATGCTGTAGAATCCTGAACATCACTTGGACTACAGTATAAATAATATGGGACCTGGGTATTTTAACACTTGATGAAAGTTTGTGTGTTGTGTATTTCCAAAACACATGCATTTAAATTAGTATGTAGTGTAGAGTGTTTTTAAAGCATATACACTAAAATCTACTGTTACTGCTACTGTTATAAAGCAAACAGCATTTGTAAATTAAACGAATGGATAACTTTTGGATAGAAGTTTTACAATGTAAGCACTTAACACATATGCTCTTTAGTAAGGTTTGGAAGTCAGTAAGTATAATAGTGGCCAAGGAGGTGTGCATGAGCCAAGAAGAGGTAGGTGAAAGGTCCCTCCCCCCTCCCTCAGGCAGTGCAATTCTGGTTTTCTACTGCCATGATGTAAATTTTAATGCCCTGGCTGCTACAAAAATAGACAAAATCACAGAAACCTGGTATTGCTCCCCTTATCAGTAAACACTTTAGACATCAAATATTTGCAGAAAGCACTTTAAAACATATACTAGTGCGTCGCTGGACTAATAAGTGAACAGAAGCACAAAAGTTATGCTACAAATTAACAAAGGTTGTTTTAAATGAAGTTCCATACCAGCAGCTGTCTTAAACATGAAGAAATGCCTGGTATGTTTCTTCTGAAAAGGCAATGGAGATGAGACAGCCTAATCGTGTGGGGCCTGTTCAGTGATGAGCAAAGAGGGAGCAGACTGATCTTTATCTCTTGTTATCAGCAACTGGTGTCCGCTCATAAATAACATGCCCCAAAACAGATGATAAAAAAAATATATTGTCTTCAAGTCGGGTATTATTTCTGCATGCATATTATTTTGAATGCCACACAATGCAGATTATTTTATGGCCTGTAAAAATACTGGAGCCGTGTGTAATGCCTCTAGACGGCGCTGCTGCCCATGTGTGCCTTGCAGCCCCGCTCCTGTTCCTGAAATGAACGCAGCAAGTGGCATTTGCAAGAGTCACTTGCTGCGCAACTTGTGACCTGCCAACAAGCAAATTACAGTTTTTTCGCGCCGCTGCTTTTAAAACACGAGCGACGCAAAAACGGTAATTTGCTTTTTCAAGGTCTCTCACAGGACGTCTCAGCGCGCTTCAGACTAGAGACTGCGCGCTTCAGAAAGCATAGGTGCGCGGGCGCGCACGCGCGCACCCTACAGGGAACAATGCTCCGTACCCTTATCCCCTATAACCACAACATCCCACTCCTAAAATAAATATATATTTTAAATATATTTTTATGTTTTTTTTTTTTTAAAGCACTCTCCACCCTTATCCCCTATAAACCCAACATCCTGCTCCTAAAAGACAATTTTAAATTTCATTTAAATTAATAATTAGTTTTTACATTTTATTAAAAAAAATTAAAACACTCCCCACCCTATACCCTATAAACCCAACTTCCCACTCCTAAAACACAATTTTAAATTTCATTTATATTAATAAAAAAATTGAAAATTAAAAAAAAAAATGTTGGAACTCTCCACACCCTTATCCCCTATAAACCCAACATCCCGCTCCTAAAACACAATTTTTAATTTCATTCATAATAATAAAAAAATAATATTTTTTTTTAAAACACTCCCCACCCTTATCCCCTATAAACCCAACATCCCGCTCCTAAAACATGTTTTATATAAAACATACACAATTAATTAAAAATTACACAATAGGAATCCCACATCAATTACACCAATACTCAAAATCATGCCATTACTGCATGTGGAGGCCACAGGATCATTCCTATACACTGTTGCAGTATCTAGTGCAATGTCACAAGCAAATTTCAGTGGTGTGCTACAAGAACTACTTTCTACAATGATGAGCCACATCAACAGCTTTATACACTTACGACAAAAAGAGGTTTTTGCCATTTTAAAGAGAGTTTATTATGCTTTGGCTTGACTACCATGTGTGGTTAGAGCAATTTGAGAAGCACATATTGGGTTAATGGCAACTTTCAACAGAAAACAAGCCTAATGCAATCATCAAAACTTCTATTCAATCATTCTGTGAATACCAAAATGGTAGTAAGTTTAGGATTTTGTCGTAAGTTAGTTCTGTGAATCGGGCCCCCACTGTGCAAGTTTTCTTTCTACAAGATATGTACACCAAACGTCTGTGTGTCTTTAACAGGATCAAGCCATGTTCCCTTTGCAATTCCCATCAGCAGCATATAACAGCAAATTTGAAATGTCTAAATGAAGATGACATGGTGAAGGAACCTAAAACAGGAAAAAAACAAAAAAAAATTCAATTTCATTACAAAATAGTTCCATTACTAATGAATTATTTTGAGGACCCCTTTTCTAAGGGAAATGAAAGCTAAACAATGTAAATGAACACAGTAGTCCATATGTGAAACCTCTGATCTACAAACAACTTTACCCTGGATTTTCCTTAAGTTGCCCTTTCTAAAAAATGTCCAGCACAAACTGTCATACTCATTAGATTGAAAATATGATTTACCATTCAATTACTTATACTGTAAATATATACTCACACTCATGTGAAGAAGTTGTCAATAACATTTTAGCGGAAGTCAATTCCTTCCTCTTCACCACTATTATTTTCATTTGCCATTTCAACATCCTGACCCGGTGGCTCTTCATGGTCTCGATCCTCTGCAATGTATGGGATGTTCTGTCTCAGGGCTATGTTGTGCAGCATGCAGCAGGCCATGGAGATTTGGCTCACCTTTTCCGGTGAGTAGAGGAGGGCTCCACCAGTCTTGTCCAGACAGCGAAATCTGCCCTTAGGGGCCGAAATGCCCTCTCAACTGACCTCTGTGTTCTTCAATGGGCCTCATTGAAGTGGACTTCCCCTGGCGTTGTTGGATTCCTCAGTGGTGCCAAAATCCATAGTCGGTTAGGATAAGCTGAGTCTCCTATATGACAAATAAAAGAGCCCCAAAAATATTATTATTTTAGATAATGAAACATACATTGAAAGATTGTACTTACCAACAAGCCAGGCAATCTTAGGTACAAGTTGTGACATTTGCAGGGGCATGCTGCTGTACCGTAGTGCAAAGGAATCTTAGGCTGATCCCGATAAACGCACACAGACACTTGTGATGTACAAATCAGGTAAGTAGACAACTTGCACATTGAAGGGAACTGCTACCGATTCCTGTAGACTTGTTCCCTGGTGTGTGGTGGAACTAAGACATTATGAGTGCCATCAATTGCTCCAGACACATGTGGTATGCGACCCAATGCATAAAGGTCTCCTTTCACATTCGCGGAATCCTCATGTGGTGGAAACTGGATGAAGCTGTTGATGTGTCTCATCATTGAAGAAAGAACATTTTGTAGCACCACACTGACGGTTGTGACATTCCACCAGATTCTGCCACAGTGTATTGGAATGATCCTCTGGCCACAAAATGAAGTACTGCCATGAGTTTGACAATTGGTGTAATCAATGTGGGATTTCTATTGTGAGGCAGAAGATCTTGTTTGAGCTGATGACCTAAGTCTACTCTAGTTTGCCTATTCAATCAGAATTTTTCAATGATATCCCTTTCTTCCATGGTGGCAAGTTCTGGAAATGGCCAGAACACTTGAAACTGTCATCTCCTCACTCTCCCTGGGTTCATATGTCTGTATTGAAAAATAAAAAATTGTTGTACATGTTTGCTAACATATTTTCAAAATAGACCACACTATACATCTAGTTTTCAATCCCTAGATTGTACATCCTGATCATTTTCCAAAACCCATGACACCCCACAAAATATTATAGAGCAACACACGTTATTTTCTGCTTGCAAGTCCACACCATATTATGCTGGGCAACAAGAATCACTGGTTGCTCTTCCTCAGCAATTAGTCTACCAAAGGGATGCATAACGGATGAAGGGGGCAAAATGCAGAGGAAATATACGAGTTCCCAGTGTCCATCTGAGCCTCACTGGTACAGGCTCCTATTGTCCATCAAATAATTGGGGCTCTTGAGCACCAGCGGTGGAGCTTGCTCTGTCCTAAGCTCTTTAATAGATCCCACGTCGATCAAGATGGTATACCTGTTTGGTATACTTCGGTCTTCCCTAACTGTTCAAACAACTAGAATAAAGTAAGCGAAAATCCTTCACATATTTCAGCTAATTCCGTTGGTAATACACCTCAGTACAACCTATCTTATGCAGTCCACCCCTAATCTCTTTTCTCCTTGGACTCAATTTCCCTCACCCGAGGGCGGAAATTGTACCTGGTAGCCCCAGGCACCGTGTGATCAGTGAATAAAGGCTCTTGGATAACTTGTATTTCTGGAGGAACAGCCTTGTTCAACACATTCTCTTTTTTTTTATCCGTCTGCGTCCATGTTAGGTGGGCATCACTGAAAGGGACAAACCTGGGCACCTGCACGCACTCCGTGTCCCCAATCCCATCCTTGACCCACTGGTCATAGGGCAGAGGCAAGGGAACCCTCCGACAGTGGGTCGCGTGGACCCAGTTCTTACGGCCAGCAACCTTCACAGCAGTACGTGTCACCAACAGAACCTGCTCAGGGCCCTTTCAGGGTGGCTCCAAACTTTTCTTCCTCTGGAAATTGCGCAATAGGACAAAATCACCAGGCTGTATATCGTGGCCGGGTCCCTCTGGTATAGAAGGTAGGAACTCTCACACCTGTTGGTGAATAGAACGTAAACTCTCTGTTAACTAGCCAAGGTAATCAAGCAATACAGGGTACTCAATATCAAAGAACCTACGGGGATGCAGGACGCCCCAGACATTTGCCGGGCGCCCATGCACGACCTCCTAAGGAGACAATCCTGTCCTAGAATGTGCTGTCGTTCTTGTCAACAAAAGTGCTAACGGTACAGCATCTGGCTACTTTAACCCTGTGGTCTCCAGATTTTTTGCCAATTTCAATTTGAGTGTACCATTGTACTTCTCAACCAAACCCGCTGACTGTGGATGATTGGCAACATGGAATTTTTGTCTTACATGGAGACCCTCACAAATCAATTGAATCACTTTCGCATTAAAATGACTTCCGTTGTCACTCCAGATAACTTGGGGCAAGCCGAAATGAGGAAAGAACTCCTTCAGGAGTACCTTTGCAGTCGTAATGGATGTATTATCTTTAGTAGGGTAAGCCTCAACCCATTTACTGAATGCACACACAACCTCCAAAACATACTTAAGATTATTGCATCTCTCTAATTCAATATAGTCCATTTGAAGGACTTCAAAAGGAAAAGTGAGTGGTGCAAAATTACTGGGTGGTGTAGGGGTACCCTTCCCTGGATTATGCATCATGCAGACCATGCTATATTTCACCAAATGTGCGGCTGTTCTAGAGATATTGTCATTCTGCCATACAGGGTTTAACAGCTTACAATTGCCTTTTGCACTAATATGAGCTGGACCATGTGCCATAGTAACCACGGGAAGAACAAAGGCATCCGGTAACATCCATCTCTGCTTCCCTGATTTATCAATCCAACATCCTTTCTCATTTAACTGTTCTGTACTTTCCTGCCATTCCACTAATTCTTCCATTGTGGCTTCACTTTGTATCTCCTTTACACTTTCAAGAGTATTCTCAAACATGACAACTTTAGGGACCCACCTAGCTGGACCTGCTACAAACATACGTTTCATCTTTGTCCGGGACGTTTCCTTAGCTGTCTGATCTGCAAAAGCATTTTGTCTACCCACGTCATCAGTAACCTTCCTGTGGGCACTACATTTAATTATGGCCAATTTCTTGGGAGTGTTAAAGCAGACAAAAGCCTCAATATGAGGTGCCCATGCTGAATCTTGATACCATGAGAAGTAAGGAACCCTCTCTCTGCCCAAAGTCGGCCAAAAATTATGTGCGACCCCGAAGGCATACTGGCTGTCAGTATAGATGTTGACAACCAGTCCCTCGCTCAATTCACATGCTTGTATAAGAGCGGCAAGCTCAGCAGCTTGAGCCGACTGATAGGGGACCTGTGATGCCTCTACCACTGTGCGCAATGTAGTGACAGCATAAGCTGCCGTAGGTTGTGCCATCTGGTAACTTAAAACAAGAGCCATCGACATTTAGTTCTCCTTGGGGGTCAGATAAGGGAACATCAGTCAAGTCTACCCGTCCCTTCGTCTCTTCTTCCATCCGGTAGATACAATCATGTTTATCGGCTGCATCGTTCTCAGAAGGGAGGGGTAGTAACGTGGCTGGATTCAGAGTGGCACATCTTTTAATTGTAATATGTTTGGCAAAGAGGGTCAATTCATAGTTGGTAAGACGTGCACTGGTGAGGTGCTGTGTCTTTGTCCTATTCAAAAGTGTATCCACAGCATGGGGTACCATAACTGTGAGGTTAGTATCAAGTACAAGTCCAGCCAATTGTCTGATTGAAATGGCCACAGCTGTGACCGCTCTCAGACAGCTTGGAAGGGCTCTTGCGACTGGATCAAGCACAGCAGAAAAATAAGCACAAAGCCTCTGCTTATCCCCAAACTTTTGCGTTAGGACAGAAAGCGCACAACCAGCCATCTTGTGAACTTAGAGCACAAAGAGTTTGCCATAGTTAGGTGTGCTGAGCACCGGAGCCGAACAAAGCACAGTTTTAAATTGCTCAAAAGACTGCTGACATTCAGGCGTCCAAGGCAAAGGCTCATGCACTTCTTTCGTTGTTAACACAAGCAAAGGTTTGATTAGTAGCGAATAGTTAGGTATCCACTGGCGACAGTAGGAAGTGATACCTATAAAAGCGCGCACATCTTTTTGAGTTTGTGGAATGGGAATTTTAAAAATGGTACTGATGCGCTCAGGGGTCAACCTCCTACCCTCCTTCGACAGTAGGTGACCTAAATAGGTGACCTCCAATCGACAATACTGAAACTTAGAAAGGGAAACCTTGTGTCTATGATGGGCCAAATGCAGCAACAATTTGACTGTACTAGCTTTGCAAACCTGTTCCGTATCAGAAGCTATGAGTAGATCATCAACATACTGCACCAATACATTACCTGAGGGAAGCGATAAGGAATCCAACTGACCTTTTAATGCTTGACTATAAATACTAGGACTCTCCGTATAGCCCTGAGGAGCGCAACAGAATCTAAAACTCCTACCAGCCAGTGTGAACCCAAATAAATATCTACTGTCTGGATGGATGGAAATACTAAAGAAAGCCTTTTTTAAATCAATAACAGAGAAAAATTTAGCGGTAGAAGGAATCATCGTCAAAAGAGCAGTAATATCAGGAACCACAGGCAACTGTGGAACCACTATCTTATTAACCTCGCGCAGATCAATCACAAAATGATAAACATCATCAGCGTCCTCAGAGGAGCCGGAGGATGCCCTTTTAAGAATCTGAAGAATAGGACTATTACAAATATTGCCAGACGTTTCCTCAACTACTCCCTTTTGTATCAAATCCAGAATAATCTGAAGAAGAGTCAGTTCTCCTGCCTGCGGTATCTTATACTGAGGAATACGAGGCAAAAAAACATTCTCTTTAACTTGTATAGAAACTGGTGGTATATGCAACAGTCCTACAACCGTGACACCTGTAGCCCATAGAGTGGGTGGGACATCAGCAAATTCAGCTGGAAGGGGTGCATCCTGGGACAAACACTGTTTAGTACTCACATCTGGACCCATAGTAATATAGACACCCACAGGAGAGCAATAGATAGTAGCATACAACTTCTTCAACAAATCCAAATCCATCAGATTCTCACCACAGTTGGATGTCAACAAAAATGGAGATTCCACAGTAAAAGGACCAACAGTCAATACAAGGGGGCGTGAAATGAGGCTTACAACTGGTACATCTGAAAAGCCTACCAAAACATTATTGTGTCCAGACAGGGCTGCCCCAGGGACCCTATGTCGAGAAACAGAACTCTTTCTCGCACCTGTGTCCACCAAAAATTCCTTAGTGGAGCCTTGCAAATCTGCTGTGATATAAGGACCACGCTGATCTACAGGTATCTGAACTGGTTCCTCTCCCTGTCCCTGGCTGTCCTAGCTATAGGACATACCTGTCGCCTCATCCATATCGTAATCATCATGATAATACTGGCCATCACAGGGGTCATCAAAATAGTTATTATCAGCATGACCCTGTGAAACCGTAACATTCTGAGCACGACCTCTCCCCCCAGAACAGCCCCCTCCAGGAGCTGCAACTTTCTGTAAAAGCACAGGGCACTGGCTACACCAATGACCTTCCTCCTTACAATACGCACACTGATTTGGCCCTAAAGGTGTCATTGAAGGCTGTCTACTGGTACGTGGAAGCTGTCTAGAAGGACCACCCCACCCCCTACTATTTCCCCTAAACGCTTGCTGAAACAACACCTTCGTCTTTAAATCCTTGTGTTTCTTATCAGTCCTATCCTTCTCCTCCGGATCTCAGTGTTCATAGTACTGAGCCATATTCAAAATAACAGAGGGGGAAGAGGTGGACCAAGTACTCTCAGATGCCTGTAAACGAGTCGTAATTTCAGGAAGAAGATTAGAGACAAATCTGTCAACGAACAATCAAACTAATCCCTCAATAGACATATCATGCCCACTGTAGTCCAAAAACGTATCTACAAACCGGGTAAAGAAATCATACACACTCTCATCCTTCTTCTGTCGACAAGCCGTCAATTTGTGCCAGCTTACCTTCTTAGGCGGAATAAGGGAATGCATATATGTAATAATGTGACCTGGCAAAGCAAGTATCTCGGCTCGGGTTTATAATCTGGTTCCTTACCTGATCCCATCCCTTGATCACATCCCATGTACCACCCAACTCCACGACATGGTCTTGAGTATGAACCTGCGTCCAAACATCAACCGGAAAGAGGAGACCAAAAAACATTTCAATATCATCAAGAGTCATTACAGTAGAAGAGGCAGCCTCTGTTAATTCTTTATAATGAGCTGTAGGATTCTTCCTAGGATCAGGCAAATGAGCCTTAAGGGCTAGAACCTCACTCCTTTTCCATGGAGTATAAACCCATTGTTCATGAAAACGGGCCACTACAGCCGGTCTAGTAACATTACCGCAGTGATCCGTTATCTCAGGTATTTTTGGGTGATATATCGGATGGACCTCCCGCATCAGAAACTGAGTTATCTGAGTAGGGCTTCTCTCATGTAGTCTACCCCTGTAGGCAACTAGAGTTGTAACATTCCCAAATACTTGGCCATGCTCCAAGTCAGTAGCATACACACAGGGGTCTATTCCGATCTCGGTCAGAAGCGCACCTAACAGTATTCGTCCGGAAAAAAAACCAGCCGAATGCGTGATTCCCGACCGATTCGAACACTCGTCCGAACGAACAAGTACGATGCGCATAACAGCCCAGATTCCGAGCGAGCCGTACTTACCCATATCAGCTCCTGTTCCCCGCCTGAGCCGGATCCATAAACGCTGATTCGAGTTGTACGGAAGCAAATACACAGCACCTTCCGGCCGGACGAGTACGATGCGCCTTCCGTACGCGCCGAACCCGTCGCTACGTCCGGCACGTTTGAGCATCCGGGCGAGCCGTACATAAGCTCCGTTTCGCGCCACTAGACGATCCACGGCTACGAGACGAACAAGCCTGCGATGAGTACGAGTCGAAGACACGAGAAACCAGAACGAGACGACCCAACCATGAATCCCATCGCGCAGGTCCTACCAATACTCTACATCTATTACCGGGACCGGCACGGACGCGTACGGCGCAGACGGTAAGTCAAACACCCACAATACAAACAAACGACACGTACCCGAAATATGTCACACACACATAGGGATGCACAAATAACGTACACTAGCAACAGCAGAACCATAGGGGCGGGATGGCCATCACCAATGCCATACATACCCATAGGGGGATGGATGCCTACCACTACCACCACCCCTACTCAGGGGGGCCTGGATGCCTGCCTCTACCACCACCCCTACTCATGGGGGGCTAGATGCTTGCCACTACCACCACCCCTACTCAGGGAGGCCTGGATGCCTGTCACTACCACCACCCCTACTAATGGGGGGCTGGATGCCTGCCACTACCACCACCCCTACTCAGGGGGTCTGGATGCCTGTCACTACTACCATACCCACTCATAGGGGGATGGATTCCTACCACTAATACCACCCCTACTCATGGGGGGCTAGATGCCTGCCACTACCACCACCCCTACTCAGGGGGGCCTGGATGCCTACCACTACCACCACCCCTACTCATGGGGGGCAAGATGCCTGCCACTACCACCACCCCTACTCAGGGGGGCCTGGATGCCTGTCACTACTACCATCCCCACTCATAGGGGGATGTATGCCTACCACTAATACCACACCTACTAATGTGGGGCTGGATGCCTGTCACTACCACCATCCCCACTCATAGGGGGATGGATGCCTAGCACTACCACCACCCCTACTCATGGGGGCCTGGATGCCTGTCACTACTACCATCCCCACTCATAGGGGATGGATGCCTACCACCAATACCACCCCTACTCATGGGGGGCTAGATGCCTGCCACTACCACCACCCCTACTCATGGTGGGCTGGATGCCTGCCACTACCACCACCCCTACTAATGGGGGGCTGGATGCCTGCCACTACCACCACCCCTACTAATGGGGGGCTGGATGCCTGCCACTACCACCACCCCTACTCAGGGGGGCCTGGATGCCTGTCACTACTACCATCCCCACTCATAGGGGGATGGATGCCTACCACTAATACCACCCCTACTCATGGGGGCCTGGATGCCTGCCACTACTACCATCCCCACTCATAGGGGGATGGATGCCTACCACCCACACAACCCCCACTCATAGGACGGGTAATGCATGACACAACCAGCATACTCCAACATAAGGAATGCCTGAAAATTACATCCCCCCAACACCATGACAAGCGTGTGTAGTCTGTGTCAAATGCCTACAACACTGAACATGACATTGTACATACAATGTGACCCCCTATCACATGTGTCACACATAAATGTGTGTGGCCTCCACAATGCAAGCCGACCATGACCACTGTGGCAATGGGGTCGAATACCCCATCATCACAGTGACCAAAAGGTAAGTGTGGGTTCCATAGCTGAAGCACATTTTGAACATTGTGGCAATGGGGTCTAAAGCCCCATCATCACAGTGACCAAAAGGTAAGTGTGGGGTCCATAGCTGAAGCACATTTTGAACATTGTGTCAATGGGGTCTAAAGCCCCATCACCACAGTGTCCAAAATGTAAGTGTAGTCATGGTAAAAGCTGCAAATGCCAAACTGCATGGATGATTCCTGGTCACACAACAACAAACACATCAGTGGCATAGCAGTGCTTGTGTCCCATAGCAACAGAGATTGGGTGAGGCAAACAGTGCAGTGCAAATGAAACATCGCTTTGGCCATGTGCAGACAAACATCACCCATGGGGGCTCACATTGTCAACATTCACAAATAACACAATGACAGAAGTGACCATCACAATGCAGATCCACATATCTGCACCAATGGACATACAAATGTAGAAATCCTGTGGAGACTGTAGATGTCAGGTGAACAAATACCATACCATGGAGGCAATGGGACATACAAACCATGATCATTGTGCTGACTGATGACCTAGGAGTCCCAGGGACAGCAGGGGTAAGCCACCAAACAACATACAGCCAATGGCACACTAAAGATATGCCAATGCAGTGGTGCAAATGCACAAACACAAACAGGCAGACTCACACTGCATATCAAACACCACAGGTGAGGGGGGTGGTGTGCCAGTGTCCCCAGGCAAACACACAACACACGAGGAGGCCTGAATCCCCATTACACAGATGTCAACACAGTGCCACACAAAAGTAACTCATGGATCGGATTCCCCTATGTGGGCAATCAGACATTGTTAGATGAGAGGGAGCCCAAATTACAAATGTCACACAAGCTTGTAGGAACAGCAACTAACACAGCAAGAGACAGACCCACCACAGCACTACCCCCAGGGAGCCCACATTGTGGTGACACTGGCCTGCATGATAATCCCACTGTGATGACAAAGGTAGATGTCGTACACACTGTGAACCACAGTCATGTGTCCTGAGCAACTAACTACCATCACACCTACACAAGCACAAATAAAACAGCACGGCCTGTCAGCCAAGGCCAACATGGAGGTAGGGGTCCAGCCGTGCAACAACTCTCATTTGCACACACTCAACTCCACACACCTTGCTCTCCACCAATGTGCAGCAGTGAAGCTCACATGGACTGGTGACATTGCACATGCACCCATGACAATCCCAGGGGTGGTGGGGGGAACTAAGGCGGAGACACCCATCACACATGGGCAGTCAACAAGACTTGTGAATGTCTCACACACTGCACAGTACGCTGTACATGGGCATGAAGTCAAATCCACACCAACCAATGGGATCCCAGACACAGTCACACACCAATGAAGATGGCAAGCTCACCCACAAACAACACACATAGACAACTTCCAACATTGCAGCTCTGACCCTGAGGAGTGGCAGCAGTCACACACACAACGTGTCACAATCACTGGAAGCTAACGCAAATTGTAAATTACATGACTTGTGTAACCAACAAGTGCCAAGGGAATCCTGACTGTGTCTCATCTGCGTTTGCCCACAAACTCAGCCCTGACAGCAAACACACCTATGGATGACACCCTGATCACCAGTAATGTGCCATGCACCCACATCACAGAGCACCCAGGGAGAAGATCTGGGGGAACATTGCTCAACTCAGCAAGCATCACAAACAGGAACATCACTAGGGCCCCCAGCCTGCGTAGCAAAATGGAAGTGAACACACACAGACATGCTCACACAACACACACCTTGGGCTCAGGCAATGTCACGGAATTACACACTGCCATGAGGGGACTCCACTCCTGTGTAAGAAAAGCTGTGCCATACGTTGTCTCTGCAGGGCGCTATCATGTCAGCAGAACACTTGGTCACTCAGTCAACAATTAGCACAAAATGAAGGCTCACGTCACATCAGCCTGGTCATGGCATTGTCACCCAAATCATCAGCACCGATCAAATACACATGTATAGGAAGTTGCACTGATACCACAGATGAGTCCTTCCCCATTGATGCCCAAACATGCATGTCCAGTGGAGATGGTCACACGGTCAGGGAAATAGAACCATTGAACAATGGCAAGCACATTTGATGTGCAGGGGTGTAAGCCACAGATGTGATATTGAAAAAACAGGTAGGGAATCCCATTTGCAAATATGGAAAACATGACACCCTCATATTGATACAAAGGATGACATGGCTACACACCAGGATAGGACACATTCCCCCTGGACCACATGGGGTCCTGCACAGTAACACTTCATTTACCTGACATCAAAAATGAACATCACTGCAGCAAGGGCATGGTTAGCATCATCAACATCATGTACATCTGAAGTAAAACCACTAGAGAACTGAAAGTAGCTTTAATCAGCATATGTTATATTGAAAATTAAAGTCAAGAAAAAACACAAAGGCCAATGTCCAGTCCATGAATCAAGTCCAAACAGGGTGACAGTGGGAGATGTCACCCTCTGCTTGCCTGCACTGATATGGAGCAGGGACATTCCCCTCGGAGGGGTATGCGGGGGGGCAGGCCAGGCACCGCAGGGACAAGATCAGGGCTCACCAGAAGGAGGCAGGGAAGGGGTGGCTGGTGCTGGAGAGTCACTGACAACTGCAGTGGAGGTGACTGACATGGTGTGTGCCGGCACAACTGGGGGGCATGAGTCAGATGGTGTGGGTGCCGGCACAACTCCAGTGGGCTGGCCAGATGGAGAGGACAGGTTCCCCACTGCAGTGCCCAAGTCAGACGGGGTGGTAGTGGACTCCACTGCAGTGCCCATCTCCAGGGGAGTAGAATGGGGTTCAGGTAAGGTGGGCAGGACAGAGGGGAGGACACGGTCTCCACACCAGTGGCACTAACATGTGCAGCGGGGGTGTGGTGCTGGAAGAGCAAGTGGGAGGTGGAGAAGGCCGGATCATTTTGGGGATGGTGTATCTGTGGGTGGGGGAACCTGGGGCAGGGTGTGGTGGGGGAACCTCTGTTGTGGGGGCCTGAGGGATGGAGGAAGGAGACTGTGTGCTTGACTTGCAGGGCGGTGGCGGGGTCTTGCTCTTCCGGGACCGGGGGGACTTGCGGGTGGGGGCCCCCGTCTGTCTGTGCCTGAGGGAGGGTGTCCGGGGGTGAGGGGCACTCCCCTCTGTGTGGGTGGACTTCCTCTTCCCCCTGTATGCTGGATCAGCGGGATCGGAGGGGAAGAGGCCGAGGTCACAGAGGAAGATTTTCTGTGTAGGTGGGGTTGAGGTGAGGCAAGGGAAGGGGTCTTGGAGGGAGAGGATTTGGAGGACTGCAGAGTGACTGTGGATGCCTGTGTGTGTGTCTGTTCCCCATCCCCTGTGGGTGTGGTATCAGTCCCCTGAGGATGCTTATGTGCACGTCTTGCCTTTGTTTTGGGTGTTTCTGTGCTGCTCGTGTCTGTGTGTTTGGGTGATCGTGCAGGTGTGCATGTGCTTGGGACAGGTAGGGTGCCAGGAAGTGTGGATGGGGCAGAGGTAGGAGGGGTGAGGGACTGTTGGAGGAGGGACACTGCTGCCGTCAGGGAGGAGTCCATGGACTTATTGCTCCTCTGTAGGGCGGACATACCCGTTGAGATGCCCTCCATGAACGACACCAGCTGTGTCAACAGAGTGGTGTGTGCATGGAGGACACTCAGCATTGCTGTCTGCCCTACATGGAGCTGCCGAAGTAGGTACACAGACTCCTCACTCAGGGCAGCAGGGGACACAGGGGCAGGGGGTGCGGTGCCTGGCACGAAGGAGACATGCTCCCGAACACGGGAGCCTCCACGGACCTCTGGATTGGGAGCCAATGGGAGGGCGGTGGTGGTGGTGGTGGTGGCGGGGCCAGACAGACTAGCTGGGGTGTGGTGGCTGCTGACACCCGCCTCCACAAGGGAGTCATCCTCCGAGCTGCTGTGGTCCTCAGCTGAGGTGGATGGTGCTGAGGACTCCTCGGTGTGGCTCCCCTCACCCTCCGTGCCACTGGGTCCCTCCGACCACTCGTCGGCTGTTGACCCAGTCTGGCTCTGCAGCTCCTCCTGGTCCGTGGAGCTGTCCCCTCCTGTGGCCGTGGAAGTATCTGCAAACAATTAGGGAAACAGACAAACATCAGTCACCTGCACTGACCGCACACACCATAGTAAGTACAGCACATTACAGAGCAAGCCCTGGCATCCTTAGTTGAACATTGCCAATAGTCCTCACACAGATTAGGAGAAGCCAATTGTCAGTCTGATGGTCAACCATGGAACTCACACCCCTCCTGCCCTTGCACCCATCGGTCTGGTGCCTGTCTGATGGTAATACCCCAGTGTGGACACATGCACCACCTACACAGTTGTTGGACATTGCAGAGAACACGGTGAAGTATGTGAACATGCACACATCACATCTCTTGCCACTGAGTCAGCACAGGTGTCCGGATAAAGGGATGGCCAGAGTCTAATTAGAAATGCATGTGATGCATACCAGCACCAGACACCATGATGCACCCATGTCCGGATAGTCAATGCCACAATGGGGTGCATGTTGCACATGTCACTCCCCTGAAGGATCACTCTTAGGAAGTTCAATGCCATGGCACAGGCATGCCTGCAAAGTCATACATCACTGTCTCCAGTCACATGGGCATGGCAGCCAGCCAACAACAGTCTGCACTGTGTCACAATCCTAGGACATGGTGAATGCAAGTTATGTATCTGACAAGTGCACATGTCCATACCCCACAAACCACATCATCTGAACTCTTATTTGTCCACGTCATACCAATTGGACATATGGGAGACATGAAACACAACTCTCTGAACCTGAGCACCTCACAGTCTGCTGTGAATGAAAAACAGCTGCCTGAAATTCACAGTCGCATACACCTGTGTGCACAGTCAAGTGATCAAACACCTATAAGTCACAGAAGTATCGTCTCTCATGGTCACATCTCAGATGGCATGCTGAGCCCTAACCGATTAACATCCCAGTAGTCCTGACAACGAAGCCACAGCACAATGACACAGAGGCAGACACCTGAGGGAACATTTCACTGATCACAACATGTCAGCTGATACACGGGAGTGGGAGTACAGAGTGTATTGTATGCCCTGGAGTAGGCATGACTGTCCTGCTCCACTTGAAGGAGGGATGAGCCCTGGACAGTAGGCAGGTGGCTAAGCATGTGTGACACACTTGATATACATACTCCTAAGGCCCAAACATTGTTCCCACCCGCAGCATGGGGGTGTGCCAAATACCCCAGGGACATGTGGTGATTCAGATCAGCAAGTGGACCACATATCAAAGTTACACCCAGATTACATGTCAGGACTTAGGCATTGTGTGAGCATTTGACACCCATGAAGCACACCACAAAGTCACGGGAAGAAATGCAGTCCCCCACCGTGAGCGAAGCAAAATGCAAGGACACAGTACCCAAGTGACACAATTTCCTGATTGTAAGGACCACACCTGCGTATCAGATGAGGAGTGGGCATGTCACAATTGAGGGACATGGGTCCTGGACCACAAGACTGATGTACTGTGGAAGTTTAAGCAGGCCAGAGGAGGGCACATAGCATGTCAGACAAAGTTCACAGTGCAGTCATGGACTCACCCCCTCCTTGCTGCTGTCTGTCCTTCAGCTGCCCATCCAGGTCAGGGAAGACCACCGCCAGGATCCGGAGCATGTGGGGGGTCAGGGTCCGGTGTCCGCCCCTCCTGCGAGGAGGCAACAGCTTCAGCTGGACCCTTGTGATCCTCCGGGTCCAGCCCCGAAGGTCCTGCCACCTCTTCTGGCAGTTGCGGATCCGGCGCTTGTAGACCCCCACGGATCTTACTGCCCAGGCGATGGTCAGCCAGATTTCCTGCTTCTGGTGGGCATCAACCTGTGAGGATGACAAAGTGAAAAGGCCATTACTACACATGCAACATATCCGTGCATCACACAGTTGGATATACATGTCTCAATCACAGGGGCATATGATGTACACAGGAGGTGCAACGATGGCTAAGAACAGTTTGCCAGCAGTTACTACATGGTATCATTGCATGGGAAGTAAACCTTGTTGGAATGCACTGTTACTGCACTGTACCTGTTCAGTGCATGTGACTACACACTTTGGGGGGGAGAACTACTCAGTGAGCATGCTAGCCAGTGGTGTGCACACTGTAAGTCTTGCTAGTCAGACAACATGCACAATTAGTAAGGCAGTGGACAGCACACTCACCTGCTCCCCTGGTTTCCCATACAGCTTGCTGTACTGTGGAAGGAGGCTGTCCAGCAGGGCCTGGTTCTCCTCAAGGCTGAAGGCTGGGGCTCTCTCCACAGTACGTGCCATTGCAGTAGCCAGAGGATGCAGAGACAGCAGCAGTGTTGGTGGCAGATGTCGTCCTGGAGCATGTAGTGCAGGCAAGTGAGCCCTCAGGGGAACATCCAGCATTATATGTGTGCTGCAGAGGCAGATACTGTCCCATGTGTCCAAAGTGATAGGTCCTAGTCGTTAGCATCTTCTGAATCTGGCCAATCCATGGAATTGCACCACTAATACACGCCCACAGCATCCTTCAAAAGTTAAACTTCATGACACCCATGAATTTGCAACATTGTTGAGGCTGGCCAACTGAATTCACTGCATCAGACTCGTTGAGGCTTCAAAAACGCGTCCGTTGCCATGCCAGGCCCCAGTCAATGCGTGCGCACCGATCGGTCCATTGCTGTACAACGCGTATTCCGGGATACAACGCGTACCCGCTCACTACCGATGCAATGGGCCGTGCGGGCACACCGATCGGTCCATTGCTGTACAACGCGTACCCGCTCACTACCGATGCAATGGGCCGTGCGGGCACACCGATCGGTCCATTGCTGTACAACGCGTACCCGCTCACTACCGATGCAATGGGCCGTGCGGGCACACCGATCGGTCCATTGCTGTACAACGCGTACCCGCTCACTACTGATGCAATGGGCTGTGCGGGCACACCGATCGGTCCATTGCTGTACAACGCGTATTCCGGGATACAACGCGTACCCGCTCACTACCGATGCAATGGGCCATGCGGGCACACCGATCGGTCCATTGATGTACAACGCGTACCCGCTCACTACCGATGCAATGGGCCGTGCGGGCACACCGATCGGTCCATTGCTGTACAACGAGTACCCGCTCACTACCGATGCAATGGGCCGTGCGGGCACACCGATCGGACCATTGCTGTACAACGCGTACCCGCTCACTACCGATGCAATGGGCCTTGCGGGCACACCGATCGGTCCATTGCTGTACAACGCGTACCCGCTCACTACCGATGCAATGGGCCGGGCGGGCACACCGATCGGTCCATTGCTGTACAACGCGTACCCGCTCACTACCGATGCAATGGGCCGTGCGGGCACACCGATCGGTCCATTGCTGTACAATGCGTACCCGCTCACTACCGATGCAATGGGCCGTGCGGGCACACCGATCGGTCCATTGCAGTACAACGCATACCCGCTCACTACCGATGCAATGGGCCGTGCGGGCACACCGATCGGTCCATTGCTGTACAACGCGTACCCGCTCACTACCGATGCAATGGGCCGGGCGGGCACACCGATCGGTCCATTGCTGTACAACACGTACCCGCTCACTACCGATGCAATGGGCCGTGCGGGCACACCGATCGGTCCATTGCTGTACAACGCGTATTCCGGGATACAACGCGTACCCGCTCACTACCGATTCAATGGGCCATGCGGGCACACCGATCGGTCCATTGATGTACAACGCGTACCCGCTCACTACCGATGCAATGGGCCGTGCGGGCACACCGATCGGTCCATTGCTGTACAACGCGTACCCGCTCACTACCGATGCAATGGGCCTTGCGGGCACACCGATCGGTCCATTGCTGTACAACGCGTACCCGCTCACTACCGATGCAATGGGCCGGGCGGGCACACCGATCGGTCCATTGCTGTACAACGCGTACCCGCTCACTACCGATGCAATAGGCAGTGCGGGCACACCGATCGGTCCATTGCTGTACCAACGCGTACCCGCTCACTACTGATGCAATGGGCCGTGCTGGCACACCGATCGGTCCATTGCTGTACAACGCGTACCCGCTCACTACCGATGCAATGGGCCGTGCGGGCACACCGATCAGTCCATTGCTGTACAACGCGTACCCGCTCACTACCGATGCAATGGGCCGTGCGGGCACACCGATCGGTCCATTGCTGTACAACGCATACCCGTTCACTACCGATGCAATGGGCTGGGCGGGCACACCGATCGGTCCATTGATGTACAACGCGTACCCGCTCACTACCGATGCAATGGGCCGTGCGGGCACACCGATCGCTCCATTGCTGTACAACGCGTATTCCGGGATACAACGCGTACCCGCTCACTACCGATGCAATGGGCCGTGCGGGCACACCGATCGGTCCATTGATGTACAACGCGTACCCGCTCACTACCGATGCAATGGGCCGTGCGGGCACACCGATCGGTCCATTGCTGTACAACGCGTACCCGCTCACTACCGATGCAATGGGCCGTGCGGGCACACCGATCGGTCCATTGCTGTACAACGCATACCCGCTCACTACCGATGCAATGGGCCTTGCGGGCACACCGATCGGTCCATTGCTGTACAACGCGTACCCGCTCACTACCGATGCAATGGGCCGGGCGGGCCAACGATCGGTCCATTGCTGTACAATGCGTACCCGCTCACTACCGATGCAATGGGCCGTGCGGGCACACCGATCGGTCCATTACTGTACAACGCGTACCCACTCACTACCGATGCAATGGGCCGTGCGGGCACACCGATCGGTCCATTGCTGTACAACGCGTCACTGTACAGGTCACTCGCATATGTCACCATGCTTGTCACTGGTGAACGTATGCCAGCCACATATACTTGCCAGGGACTCAGGGGCACACCTACAACACCACACCCAGTCCACACTGTTTCCTAAGGCATGTAAGGCTGCATTACCTTTTCTGTGTATGGGGGTAAACATGTGGTTTTTGGGGTGGCACTTGGGGGCAGCCACACCCAGGCTGTGCACGTGTTCATGGGGACAGGGTCCTTTGAGTGTTGTGCACATGACCACTGTGATGTGCAACTGTTCATTTCGGAGCATGTGGCATGGTCACATTTCCAGGTTGTGTATGTGTATGACATGTCACATACCCCCAGGGTCCCATGGGGGAAGGCATGTACGTCACAGGGTGACCCATTGCCACAATAGTGATGGGCCTCCACAGTCTGTGTGCATGTTGTGTTTCCGATGTCTCTGATTCCATGTGCACGATGGGAGACAGTCTCCACATCAACGTTGTTTGTGCATGGACTTTGATGTTGTGCGTCACTGACGTCCATGTCTGTCCTGCGGAGGCAACAGGGGCCACTACCTGTGGGAGTCATGTTTGTTTTTCTGACGTGTACATGATACGCCATGTCATGCCAGTGTCCATGTGGCAAGACAGGGTCACTGGGAATCTACCTGTCAATGAGCTGTGATGCCTGTGGCGCATCTGTCCAGACATGTCACTGTGGTGTGTGTGTGGAACGTGACAGTGGTAAATGGGTACTGTGACACAGCCTAATGGTTTCCCATAGCACAACCTGGAACCTGTTGTCAACACATGTTGTACTGAGATGTTAGATGATGGCCATGTAGGTGCCAGATATGTCCGAACAGAACGGCACACACATCAAGTACTTGTGTCTCGTAATGATGTATCATGTGAAATTGAGTATGGTGAATGGTACATATGTGGGGTGACTGACAATCTTTCTTTCTTCAACCTATGCACTGCAGGGCTCCAGCTGTCCATAGACCATTCCCTGACCTGGCAACGATGGTGGAACGTGACAGCATCCGACGGTACTGCTTCACCAGGCAGCTGATTGAGGATTTGGCAGTTCGCTTGGCACCACATTTGCAACCTGGCCGGCCGTACCCTACAGCGCTGACCCCCAAGGTGAAGGTGATGGCAGCCCTACACTTCTTTGCCACCGGTACCTTTCAACACACTGTGGAGACTGCTGGTGGGATGTCACAGACTATGTTCAGCCGTGTGCTACGCGATGTTTTGGAGGCAATGTTGAGATGCCTGAACCAGTACATCTATTTCCCTACATGTCAACAAGTCACTGACGTCAAGAGTGACTTCTATGCCCTAGGGAGGATGCCACATGTCATTGGCTCCATTGATGGGACACATGTGGCTTTGGTCCCACCACAGGCACATGAGCAGGCATACCGGAACCGGAAACATTACCATTTGATCAATGCTCTGGTGGTATGTCTTGCAGATATGAGCATCACACATGTGTGTGCCCGTTTCCCTGGTTCGGCACACGATGCCTACATGATGAGGAGTAGTCGCATCCCGAGGATGATGTCACAGATGCAGAACCAGCGTGCCTGGCTTGTCGGTGTGTACTGACTTTGTACCATTGTGTGTGTTCTGCTATGTTGTATTCCGCCCACTTTTCCAACTCAGCTAATGTGCAATTGTCTGTCCGTAGGTGACTCCGGATACCCCAACATGCCGTGGTTGCTGACACCCCTCAGGAACCCTGTGACACTAGCCCAGATGCGCTACAATGAGGCACATGGTCGGACCAGGAGAGTGATCGAGCGGACATTTGGTCTCCTGAAGAGCCGCTTCCGCTGCCTGGACAAGACAGGAGGGGCCCTCCCATATGCCCCAGCAAAGGTGTGCAAGATTGTCATTGTCTGCTGCATGCTACACAACCTGGCAGTGCGGAAGGAGTTGCCTCTCATCCTGGATGATGATGACCAACGTCCGCCACCTGTGGAGGATCCTGGCCTGGACCACGATGCCAGTGATGATGATGATGGTGATGTCCGCACACAGCTCATCACCAACTTCTTCAGCTGAATGTGAGTATCCAGGGAGTTGTAATGTGAATGATGTGAGTTAGCATGATATGTGTGGGTGGTGCTCTGGTGCTGTTTGAGTGTGGCCATGTGCTACTTGACTGTATGCATGCAGCGATGTGTCCTTACAGGTAGTCTGTACTCCCCAACAGTGTTGACATGCTAACTTGGTTTTCTGTAGTTATCTTGTGACATGTATTGGGCATGAGTATTGCAGTCATGTCCTGTTCTTCAGTGGTTTTGACTGTGTGTCATGTCTGTCCTTCACAGGGTGCTTACAGAGTTGTTTGGTCAACTTGGATCCCCCGACACCATGATTCAGCTTTCAGAGTGGCAGCAGTCGTTTCCCTACAGGTGATATGCCACACACCCCTGGACTTTATATCTTCTGCACTTTTTGACTGTGTGGCCACTGCCACGTGGGATTACCTTGCATTTCTAGTGGAAACAACATGTTGCAAATGTGTGATAAACCTGTGCTTCACTTTGGGATGTGCGTTGTATGTGGTCACACATCTGACTGACATTTGCTTACTGAACCTGTGGGCTAGTTGACACAGACTCTGAATAGGTGTGGTCTCTGTGCATTCCACAGTATTTCCTGGCAACATCAGTGTAGGCGATGAGTCCGATGGCCCTGGTGTTTCTGTGTTGTGTAGCCCTAGTGGTGTGTCTCCCTCATATGTGTCACGTCACCATGACTCACATGATGGTGTTGTACTTGCTGTAGCAGTTAGCATACACAGTGTAATTTAGCTGATCATCATCCCCATAACAGTAACCACATTGGAATCACAACAGAGGCAAGTATGGTGTATTAGTGATTTTATTTACATACATGTGTGAGTATAGTGCACAGGATGGTGGGTGCTGTACATTGGGATTGTGATCCAAAGTTCCCAGATGAGTTGCAAGTCTTGGTAGCAGAAATGTCCTGAGTGAAGTCCACAGTCATCTGATACATTAGTCCAACTTGAACTCCCCATGTCATGTGGGAGAGTTGTGTTGCATTCGACAGGGTGAACAGTTTGCACACAAAGGAGAATTTCCAGAACAGGTGTTGGCTTCCTGGGGGATGTCCATTGCCATCGACCTCTCAGTTTTCCTTCCTCGGACGACCCCTCTTCTTTGGGGGGGGACCCTCACATGCAGGCTGCTGCGGTGCAGGGGACTCTCCGCCAGAGTCCTCCTCCCTCCCTGTGGCAGTTGCAGTTGTTGCAGCACCAGATGTTGTGGGCACACAGGGAGGTGTGGCCATGTTGGTGCTAATCTGGCGGAGGCATGTCAATATGTCCCTATGCACCGCTGTCAGTTCTTGCAATGTGTCCCACTTGGACTCCATGCGAGACATGTGTGTCTCCACATGGGACATGTGGGTGTCCAAGCGGGCATGATGGGCAGCCTGCTGCTGTTGTATGTCCTTGAGGATCCCCACTACCTGGCTGACCTCTCCGGTGCTATTCTGGTACGCATCAGCAATGCGTGCCAGTAGTGGGTCATCATGCAGTCCAGACCCCCCTGCAAACAGCGACCTATGTCTACCACCCCTCCCACCACCCCTGGCGACACGTGCGGGACCTGCAGTGTTACGCCCAGGTGACCCTAGGTCCCCTTGGGGGTTGTTACTGGGCTCGTTGTCCGTAGCTCGACGTTGGGCCAGGGTCCCTGTGCTGTTGTCATTGGTGGTTCTCGGTCTGTCCGTGTCGGCGGGGGTGGTCTGTGTGTTGGCAGTTGTTGGAGCAGTGGGTGCAGGGGGTGCAGATGTTGGTCCTGCTGGTGCTGCATGATGACTCACGCTGGAGGGGCCAGGTAGGTCTTCGTCATCCAAGGAGGGCAGAGGCTGTTCCACACCAGTGGGCTCAGTGTCCCCCGGAGCCTGGGACAGGGACTCCTCCTCGCCTGCTGCTGTGTCCCCATCATCACCTGTTTTTGGAAGAGACACACAATGTATGTTATATTTCTACAGGCATCAATGGTTCACACACCTGACAGTTGTGACTGTACCTCTGGATGCGGGCCTGTACATTGCATTGTCCTAAGTTGTCACAGTAAGAGGTTGATATTGGTGTAGCACATTGTCCTGCAAACCTGAGGCATTTCAATGTGAATGTTGAGGTGTGTGCAAGGCCAGCATTGGTTGTATTTGGTGGACATCCGGCCCTCCTTCTCCACCTAGCCCAGTTATCCCACCATGAAGCATGCCACCCTTGCAGTGGGTTCAGGTTGACTCTCAGGATGTCATTCAGTGGTGTCCTGCTGTTGGTTGTTGCACAGTTCCCAGCAGGGCCTTGTGCTCCCACAGCAGTACCCAGTGTCAACCATCTTGTCAGTCGTTTTCCACTCCCTGCGATGTGAGCATGGTTCAGAGTGGTGTTGATGGGCCAATTGTGAGGGTGAGCAATATCTGTGACTACAACTCCCATCATGCTATTGCCTACACCCCCCTTCCCAGCATGCCCATACTTCCTTCCTTTTTTGAGTGGACTCCACTGTGTGTGAGTGTGACAGCAATGGTAAGATGTTTGTTGGTGCCCAGTTCCCAGCAGGGCCTTGTGCTCCCCACAGCTGAGGCCAGTGTCAGACATCTTTGAGGTGGCTTTTCACTCCCTGTGAGGTGTGCATGCTTCAGTATGAGCTTGCTGGGCCATGTGGGTGGGGGATGTTGAGCTGTGACTACCACTCCCATCATGCTATTGCCTGCACCCCTCTTCCCAGCATGCCCATACTTCCTTCCTTTTGAGTGGACTCCACTGTGTGTGAGTGTGACAGCAATGGTAAGATGGCTGACAGTGTGGTCCTGTTGTTTGTTGGTGCCCAGTTCCGAGCAGGGCCTTGTGCTCCCCACAGCTGAGGCCAGTGTCAGACATCTTTGAAGTGGCTTTTCACTCCCTGTGAGGTGTGCATGGTTCAGTGTGAGCTTGCTGGGCCATGTGGGTGGGGGATGTTGAGCTGTGACTACCACTCCCATCATGCTATTGCCTACAACCCCCCTTCCCAGCATGCCCATACTTCCTTCCTTTTGACTCTGCTTCCCTGTGGGGTAGTGTGCCTGTGCTGGCAGGATGGCTGACAGTGTTGTCCTGGCGTTTGTTTGGCTACAAGTCCCAAGAGTGTCCCTGTGCTTCACACAGCATTACCCAGGGTGGTGGTTCTTTGTGGGATCTTCATTTAGAGTGTGAGGCATTGCATTCTCCCAGGTGGGTTATGTGGAGTTTGTGTTGAGGGGGTGTGTAAGGTGAGCTGCTTGTAACTATGGTCAGTGCTGTGAGTGCTCCTTCCCACCCAGCCAGATATCCCACCATGGAACGTGCTTGCATTGCAGGGAGTGCAAGTTGGCTTTCAGGATGTCAGTCAGTGGTGTTCTGCTGTTGGTTGTTGCACAGTTCCCAGCAGGGCCTTGTGCTCCCCACAGCAGTACCCAGTGTCAGCCATCTTGTCAGTCCTTTTCCACTCCCTGTGTTGTGAGCATGGTTCAGGGTGGTGTTGATGGGCCAAATGTGAGGCTGACCATTATCTGTGACTACAACTCCCATCATGCTATTGGCTACACTGACTTCACCAGCATACACAGAATTCCTTCCTATCAGTGTGCTTCCCTGTGAGGTGGTGTTCTAGTGGTGGCAAAATATCAGACAGTGTTTGTTGGTTATATTTGTGCCACTGCCTTGCTCTATTTGTTGTTAGGTTTGTACATGTCATGACACAGTTACATATCACTATGAGATGGCAGGTATTGTGTTTGTCTGACTGGCATTCACATCTTGGGATGATTATCTTTTGGTTGCTGTGGATTTGCTAAGGGTGCATGGTTTGACTATCCCCTTGACAGTGATGTGTGTGTATTGTCACACCATATTGTGTATATTTGTTGTGTACTCACCAGGCTCTGGGATGTTTGTTAGTCCATATACGCTCACTGGTGGTAGGATGGCCCGCACCTTCTCCTCCCAGGGCCTGAGGTATACTGGTTTGGCAGGAGGGCCACTGCCGGTGTGCTGGCTCAGGATGTAATCCTTCTTCAGTAGGTCCCTGACCCTCCTGCGCACATCATACCACCTGTTCTGGATGTCTTCCTTTGTGCGCAAACATGGTGATTGTGCGTTGACCCTGTCGACGATCTTCTCCCACATCTTGGTTTTCTGCGCCATGGGGGTCTTTTGGACCAATGTGCCAAACAACTGTGGCTCTACCCTCAGGATCTCGTCTACCAGGACTTCCAATTCACTATCTAGGAACTTATGATTCTTCTTTGGGGGCATGATGATGGGTGGTGGTGGTGATTGATGTGTGTGTGTGTGCAAGTGAGGGTGTGTGAGTGTAGGTTTTGCTGGGTGTGTGTGAGGGTGCTATTTGTTGAGGTGCTAATGGTGTGTGGCTTGTGGTTGGATGAGCTGTGAGTGTGTCTGTGGTTGCTGTCTGATGGTGTTCTGTGCTGGCAGGTCAGTGGAATTTGCAAAGGATCATGGTAGGGATTTGTGGCCTTTGTATAGGTGGAATTGGGGGTGTGTCCTTGTTCCATTTCCCCCCCCCCCTGTATTTATTGACTTTGTCATTGCTTGTTTGGCCCTCTTTTTTTGTATTTTTTCCTTTGTAATTTTTGTGCATGTAGGAGACGTTCTTCTGACCGAGTAGGACGCTGCAGTTGTCTCGTGCGCGCTTCTCCGAGTCGTTCCCGCTGTGTTTCAGCTGGGTTTCATGTGCGGCGTACGCATCGGTCGCGGAGTATTGTGTTTGTTCGGCTGGCTTTTGTATGCGTGTCGGTCGTACGGCTTGAGCTCCGTGCGAATCGGTCTGATTTTGCACGCATTGAATCGTACTGCGCGGGTCGGAGTTCGCGGGTACGTTTCGTTCGGGTTCATTCCTGGTGCATGTCGGTCGGTTCGATTCGCGTGGTTTCCCGGCCGGATAGCTTGTTTCCGTCCAGGTCGGTCGTTCGGCTTGAGTTCCGTACGAGTCAGTCGTGATTCACATGCATTTCATTGTACTACCCGGTTTGGGCAGCGCCGGTACGTGTCGGTCGGACTTAATTCCCGTACCGAGTCGGTCGGTACGTTTTCCGGCCCGAATCGGAATCGGCCCCTCGGTCTCTAGTATCCAATAAAATTTGAGGCGCTTCTGTCCTAATGTGTTTTTGCCAAAGACTAATCAATGTAGCAGACATATGCCTAAGGGCATGTTGCTGTATAAAGGGTTCAAAATCACGCATGACTTCCCAAACATCCTCCACACTATAGATCGCATTACGAGCCCACCACGCCGCCTGGTCAGCTATTACTTGTTTCTCTTCATCCCCTACCCCAGATTGCACTAACGGGCCTATTCGCTCCTTGAATTTCGTCCAATCTCTATCCTCAAATCCACATACTGGCGTCTCAACATTCAAAGGTATCGGAGGATGAAAAACCATGGAAGGAGAAACAACAGAAGTGACAGGTACAATCGTCGCTGGCGCTTGCACCGGAGGAGAATTAACTGAGAATACAGGAGTCGAGACAGTTGATGTGCTGAGAGTCACAGTTGCCAAAGATGGCGAGGACAAAGAAGGAGAGGGAGGTACCATAGCCGAAGCCGTCGAAACAACAGCAGTAGATATGGGAACAACCAAAGCAGACGTAACAGGCTGCTGGGACTGTAAGGAAACGGCGGTATATATCCTCTGCGGGGCATAAGGAGGCGGGGGTCGAGTATCTAGCAACTCCTCTACAAAGGTATCGTCTTTTTCTTTGGTCAAATAAGACTTATCAATATGAAACCAAAATCTCCTATCCTCACATTCAATTCCAGACTCTTGTTTTTTTCTGTCATATGCCACAGCTTTCTGTGCATCTCTTTTCATCTTTAACCATCTCTGTCTAGCCTCCTTCTGCCAAGTTCTGAGGGAGTCAAACGTGGACTGTCTACTTCTTTTCTTAAATAATTGCTCCTGTAAAAACCCAATCTTTTGTTCATCAAAAGTGCCCATCAACTGCCACTGCAACTCAGCATTGTCCCTCGTATATTTGTGCCATAATGTACTAAACATAATAGGGCCAAGACCATGCTTCACATACATATCAAAATTAGGGCTGCCTTCAGGAGGCGCCGGCTGAGCTTCTTCCAATCGAGCATCAGCAGAACAACAATGACAACATGAATACAAGATTTTACTAAAACTAGGCATTTTAAAAGGAAAACAAGTTTGTTGTTTTTACCTAGCAAAGTAATTGCAAATACTTTTATCAAAAACGGTCCTCAGACCGTACCAAACTCAAACCACAATGGAACCATATCCACAAAGAACCAAAACAAACTCACCTGATATCAGTAGCACAAACAAACCAGTTCTCCACTGCCGACTCTTCTGACCAAACTGTCAGATCCAAGGGTTTCGCCGTTCAGGACTCCAGTCGGGATGACCACTGGGCGAGGCACCGGCCGGCGGGACAGAAGGGGCAGCTGCGAGTAACAGAAACTCTTCGTGCAAGGATCCCTAAACCGTCAGTCCGACCCAACGATGTCTGCGGCCTACCCCCAGTCTGCGGAAAGGGGATGGATCACTCACCCGAAGGAGTCCCTGTTTGGGCGCCAACTGAAGGAAGTGGCCCGTTTAGGGTCACCCGGGTCACTAATGACCACCTCTCAGCCTTCTATACCAAATGAAGAGTCGGTCAGACAGTAGAGAATACAAACCAATAACTGTTTATTCATATACACTCAGGGGCATATTTACGTTCCCTGGCGCATCCCTGCAAATCAGCAGGGATGCACCAGGGAAGATGCGTCACGCAAGTTTGCCCTTGCGCCACCGCCGATGCGCCGCATTTACAATGCGGCACGCTGTGGCGCACGGATGGGCAGATGCGTGTCGCATCCCCCGACAGAAAGGCGGCGCATTGCTGGAGTCGCGTCGCAAGCGCGACGCGGCTCCAGCAAGGCTCGGGGGTGCCCTATGCCTAACATGCTGCGTCAATCCTTACGCCTGCTTCAAGCAGGCGCAGGGTTTTGACGCAGCATGGGCATAAAAGTGACTCCGTGAAATCTTGTAGGTTTCACTGCGTCACTTTTACGAGGCGTACCTGCGAGGGACATAAGTGACGCAACGGCGGCGCAAAAGTGGCGCAAGGGGCTCGTAAATCTGCCCCTCAGTGCGGGGCCCAGTCTGCCCAGTCTCTAGGATTGCTGCAGAGAGGACCGAAATCGACAAGCAAAAGATACATATTGTACGTTTCATGACCGGGTAAAGGCACGCCCACAGTGGAATTTTCCAAGCAGAAGCAGCTGGACAGTGAAATACAAAAAAATAAGTTTTGGGTCTCATATCTCACACCACCTAATACAACCCAAGGTCGTTTCACACTGCACCTGCCACAAGACAAGTGGGAGAGAGCCTCTATCTAGTGAGAAAGGTATGCACTAATATGAACAGTCTATTCATTAGTGAAGCAAAACCTAACATTGCAGAAATGAAACGTAACAGAGACTTTTTCTCAGAAACAGCAAAGGATTAGTTTCGATCATGATTCAAAATGGCGCCTGAATAAAAAATGGTGCAGCGAACGCTAACTTACATAGGGCAATGTGCAAACATAAACATTTCTATTCTAGCAGGGTCGGGGGTCGTGTAGGGGTAGGGGTTTAGGAAAGGGCAAGGGCTGGGTGTTGGGGTCATGCAGGGGTAGTAATTTAGGGTTCAGGGTAGTGTTACTTACCTTACACACTTTTACCAAGTATATGCCTTTACCACGCATGCCTTTGCATTGTAATGGCATGCCTGGTAAAGGCATATGCGTGGTAAAAGAATGCGTTGTAATGGTAGGTCGTTGTTAGCGTGCTGGCGTAGTAATACCTGCGTTGTAATGGCACACGTGGTATTAGTATGTGTAGTAACATCATACATTCCATCTAAAAATTCTAATACATCATTATACATAACCTTATTATTCATATTTATTACATTTGTAAATTATTATTTTTTTAAATGTGTAAAAAATACATTGTTCATGTATTATTTACACATTCTTATTTTTTTAATTTAAATTCAGTAAAAATATCATCGACATTGGTAAAAACACCACCGCCGAAATCTTGCTTCGAACAACATTAAGGCACTACATTACACTTTTTTCGAAAAACAAATGAAGAACATTAGCATTTTCGACATGTAAACAAAGAAGCCACCATTTTGAGTGGTGGTGACGCACATAACAGTCACAGACACACTATTCCACAAATCCTCAATCTAAAAAAGCAGCTGCCTGACCTCGCCGTCAGCACATTTGGAATTGGTTGACCGCGGCAGATGTTGACCGCCTAGTGGGTGTGAAACTCCACGACGAACCAAGCCATAGGCTACGTGTGAAAAAAAGCAACATAGAACAGTCAATGGATATGTCCATCAACATTCACAATCACATACATTTACACGGTGTTTCAAAAAAAGCTTACTTGCCTCCTAACACTGCAGTCAACAAGCCTCTACTTTTGCTGCTGCTTCCAACCTCTGGGAACCACGATGACAGGAAGAGCAGGTGACTTCTGTCACAGACTCAGATCGGCACCACCCAACTCCATGTATGGTTTCATCCCATGCAAACTTGAGTGCTCTGACTCGAGATCATCATACAGGCAACATCTTGAAGATAAACTAATGGAATTCTCACTGTCTGAGGCCTGGAGCAAACACCTCTCCTACCAGGTCTTTAAGAAACTAACATCACTCATAGCCCAAAAAATATCAAAACTGGAGGACTTGACAGCCTTAAGCAAGCGCTTCCGTGCATGGTCAGTTATAAACTTATATTCTTCCACCTAGCAGCAGAATTACATTACCTGTACTCACCCCATATTCACCAAGGCGCGTCTCATGGCTTTAAGACTGGGTGAGTGGAATTTCAGTGCTCACCTACCGTCCTGGAGCCGCTCAGCTATTCACGACACAAGCTGCCATTTATGTGGACAAGAAAAAGAAACCGTATCTGCCCCCAACTGCTGCAGCAAAGGAAAACTTTCCTCCATGTCGATTTTATTCGGCCAGGAGTGCGCACGTGCTGGCTGGCAGTAATCACCAGCTTGAATGCATCTAATCCACTACTCAATGCCAAAACAGTTAAGTTTCTCCGGATGGCTGTGACTAAACTGTACTTTGTCAACCCCATCAGTACTGTGTTAACATGCTCTTAAATGCTGTCATTTTTGTTTCTTTGCATCTCCCATTACTGCACCCATAACATGGGGGCAGACAGAACCCGCCTTAGCAACGCTATGTCCATCACGCTTAGCTTAAGGACAATCATACAGCGGTTAGCACATTACTGTCCACATGGGCTGGGTTCAGCCATTTCATTAGTATTATCTGGGGTCGGGTATCGCCCCGTGTTTTTAGAATATTTTAGCACTACTGTCTGCACTGGTCTGCTCTAAAAATGTACTCCCAGGATTGCATTAGGCCAGCCTCAGAGCAAGACAAGTTTGTGACCTGTTTTTGTTTAGAATTGATTGTTGATCTGTCGTTCCACATTAGGCCTGTGTTTTGCGACATTTGCACATTGTTGTGAGTCTTTGCGTAAAAGCCGGATTTGTTTTATGCACTGACTGTTGTTTAAAGTTTTTAAACATGGTTGATCAGAACCTTCTCTGCCCACTTTTTGCACATCAGTCTTGCAACGGATCTGCGTTCTGCGTATCATGGTCATTGCTCTAACACTATGAACAAAGTCTGTTTTGCTATGTGCTCTGTGTGTCTTCTACTTATTTAGTAAAACAAGAATAAGCTGAATCTTCTCCGCTGGTACTCAGTGATGCCTTCACTATATGGTTTATATAGGAAGTCGCATATTTTTATGGTTTTTACTGTTTTTAAAAGGTTTTTATTAATCATACAATAAAATTGACTATGACTATGTCTGTTTTCTTTTAATACACAAGCTGGAATGTCCCTTTGAGTTCCTGAGTGAAGTGTAGTGATTGACATGAAGTGTCATGTATTTTTTACATTACGTAAAACAATGATGGTGGGAATTTTTAAGCACATTATGAATAGAGGAAACTACAACATTAGTATGTGTTGTGTGTTTGGAGCTGGACATTTTGTTTTCATTTCTATTTTGAGGTATATCTATGTACATGTATGATTTTCATGTGAAATGTAGAAATATCAAATTACAGCTTATTTACTACTGTACACAGATATAATTTTTTACATACCAAATGAAAATGATGTTTGCTATGTGCATAATCCCACATATCACTCAGCCTAGATCAGGTTTCTCCAACCAGTCATATGGGACTTACCAGTAGCTCCCAGACACCTTCAGTGTAGTTCACAGCCTTGAGTTATTTTTCAAATGAGCACAATGTCATATTTTCATCTCAAAGTTAAGGGAATGCTGAGTTTATGTGACATCATGATCATCAGGCTGCAGATAGCAGGGCCTGACAATGAGAAGTGCTCAGTCAGACTTGTGGGCCAGGCTGGGGCTGAGTTACAGAGGTTTACAACTGAAGAACTGAGGTATTGGAATCTTAGAAAAATTCCTTGTCTAATCAGAATTGGAGTTGTGAACACAATGATGCTTCTAAATGCTTTTAAATGAACAAAACATGAAATGGAGAGTTATTAATTACACAGTTTAAATTTCACAGGCTCTCAGTCACCCATAAAAAATATATACCCTTCATAAGCACACATGTTCATTTATCCCCAAAGAGCATGGTCTCACTGGCACACATGGCAGCACTTTCATAGTGCCCTTAGTCTTCGGTATTTAGTTCTAACCATAGTATTTGGCACTATGGACATTAGGCTTCAAGTCAATGTAGCTAGGCATGGGGGTGTCTGGTTGTAATGCATAAGTTGTTTAGCCTTCAGTATTTCACAATGATATTTGCTGATGAGAAGTAGCTTGTGAATGATGTATTAAAATTGTGTTACATCAATACAGACAAACAAGTCACAAACCAATTATTTTTTCTTTCATTTCTTGTATCCATACAGGTCAACACCCATCAGAAAAAGGAGACATGGAAGGCCATTGCCAAGAAGGTACGGACCCTGGGGGTTCATAAGAGGCGCAGCCTTCACTGTTTCAAGAGTTCGGAAGACCTACGACGCGGAACCAAGAAGTCATCAGAAGTCTAGCTTGGCAAGACCTCCCAGCGTGGGAAGTGTGTGTGCCGCACCCTGATCCCCCTAATGGGCTGCATACTTGCGGTGGCCTATTCAGACCTTGATTGGCATTTGAGAGCAGCATCAAGAGGATAAGTTCTACTTGGGAGTTCTATGTGTTAAATAACTAATTTTTCTTACAGCATCTAATTTTGCCATCAACATTAAGTTGACACATGCCCAACGCCGAGGAAGAGTTCTTGAAGGTGTAAGTTTTGTACAAGGTGTATGATGATGTATTTTGTATTAGAATTTGTGGAAAAGGATACCTCCTGATTTCTGTTCACTACCAAAGGACTGGTTTCAGCTGACGCATGCCTGCCTAAACAACACATATACATGAGTTTGTTTAATTTTATAAGAGATAGTTGTACCAAACAGGCCACTAATATTTATTGTGTTAGGTGTGATGCTCCTTCACTATTGTGAATCATGTAAGGTTAGCCCTATTACAGGTGACATACCATAAAATGCACTTGTGATACAGTGGATGTTCCAAACGTCACATTTGTAAGCTGGTTTTATACACAAACAAGAGTAAGCAAGTGAGCCAAAATGTCTAGTAACATCACTTAAATGGCTATATTTTAGACTCAAAACATATCCCAAATGTGTTTTGATTACAAATTACTTTTTCATTCATGCTAAAAGTGGCAGATTTGCATGATGTCACTCCTTCACAAGTGTGCATGTAAGCCTGTCTGTTTTTGGTAAAATATTTGTGAGGGGCATACAATTTCTGGTACAACACAGACAGGAATGTGTACACATGGGTGAGAGAGTAAAACATACCCAAAACTATTTTTTAAGGTCCTTTGTTATCTCCAGATGATAAGTAAATGATGGAGAAAAATTGAATACTTAAAGGGACTTTTGCAGATAGAATGTTCCATCACATATGTGTAGGAGTATCCCATCTGGAAAACTCAAAATTAGGCCCAACTCATGACTCATTAGGCAAATGCAGAAAATGCATCAAGGCGTAATATGTTTCATATTGTGATTTACATTTGAATCTTTGAAGTAAAAATTATATATGAATCACTTTATTTAATATTTACTCTGATGTTGCACCAATTTTTGCCTAATGTGAAAGCAAACATATTTTGTAAAACAGTTTCACAATGGTAAAACAAACTTCAAATAACTAGAAATATTTAGGAGTCAAATGTGAAAATGTTTTTGCTCTGTAAAGAAGTGGGTTAGAAGTGTATCAAGGCCTATGTATTTAACTATGCTGTAGAAGTCATTTGTCAATTCCCCCAAAAATATTTTTCTTAATTTCTTCAACAGCATAGGTATTGATATTGCGTGATACATTGATAAGCTAATTCAGTACAGAATCCAACAAATATTATTTACATTTGAAATATATTTTTCTTGCTTGAAGTAAGTGGTACAATTGTGAAATGCTCAAACAAAGGAAACTGCCTTTCAGTTTATACAAATATTGGTACAACATTGCCGTATGTGTTGACACAAATTGATTCATATTTTACTTTTTGTGAATTAAAATTTTGTAGAGTTTTGGGCTTTGTAAACACATTGTACATAGGTATTTTTGGTTTATATCCTTTTTGGTGGCATATGTTCACAAACAAAGCCCAACCTTTTCAGAGGTGTTACACAGTTCCTGCAGAGAAACAAAAATGGATAAGAGAAAAGATAATACATGATTTAGGAGCTATCATGGGGAATCGCAAAACTGTGACCAAATGATTTCAGAAAATTTGCCTACATGCATGAGCTTATGCTAATGTAGAACCAAAGTTTGGGAGCCTTGAAGCAGATGAAATATAAAAACTTGGAAACTGTTTTGTGACCAAAGTTCATGATCAGTTCTGTTTACACAGATTGAATAAAACTATTGTATATTTAATTTCAGCACCATCAGGAGCAGGCAGAGGAGACATTGGCCACATAAGAGGGGGAAGCAGCTAGCCACTGTGTTTTGAGTGCTGGGACCACCGACACAGAGGGACCCAGTGGCACGGAGGGTGAGGGGAGAGCAATGGAGGCCGCCAGCTCAACAGCATCATCTTCGGAGGCATCCACAAGTGAGAAGTCACTAGAGGTGGCAAAGCTTACAGGAACTTTACCAAGTGCATCCTTGTCTGCCACAGAGAAAACCATCTCCACCCTCCCGCTTGCTCCCCCCAGTTGGCCAAACCCACCCACCTAAAAGAGGTGGCTTCTCCTTTGCTGCAGGCACCTCCCACCTGTCCCTGTCCCCTCTGCTGCACTGAGTGAGGGGGCTATTGACCTCCTACAGAACGTCTCTGTAGGCCAGACTGCACAACTGAATGCCATCCAGGGGCTTAGTTGCCACTTGCAACAAATGGTAGCTTACCTGGAAGGCATTCATAGTGCCATGTCTGGCCTGCAGAGAGCATTTCAGGCCTAGCGTCCTCACTGACCACAGCCTCCCAACTAGCTCAACATTGTGCCCCCACTCAGGCCCCTTTCCCATCCCAATTCCCTATTCCCAGCCCTATCCTAAGCACACCCACTCCTTTGCACACACCCACTCCAACACACACAAGCAGCACACCCACACATAAACACAAACACACCAATAAACACAGGCACACACCCAAGCAACAAACAGACAGTACAACCACCACCACCAGCACACCCACCACCACACCAACATTCACCACCCCTACCACCAACATCCACCACCACCAACAACAACACACAGACACCACCTCAACCTTCACCTCCACCACCACACCCATAACCACCACCAGCACAGACACAACCACCATACCCACATGCAACACTGTCACCACCAGAACACCCACGGACACCACGCCCACATGCAAAACCACCAGCACACCCACAGACTCCCCACCCAACACCACATCCATAAGCACCACAGCCACACCCAGCACCTCAACAGCACACTCATCCACACAAACACACATTAGAAACGACACCCACAAAACACAAACGCCCACACCCACCCGAGCAACATACACCTAGAAAGAAACCCACACCCAGACATACACCAGACCCAGATGTGAGTGCACCCTCAACAAACATCACCCACTGCACTCCCTCTACCTTCCAAATCCAACCCACTCCCAACCATCCTACCCATTTTCCCCATGCAGATTTATTTGCCCTTGCCTTGAACCCTTCTAAACCCCAACACACCCCTCCCAAAAGCCAAGCCACCCCTTCCACAACCCACTCCTCCCATACCCAAGACTACCCCTCCCAAACCCAACCCCCCCAAAGCTCTTTGCCCACTAGATGCCCCTTCCTAAGGAGGTTCCCCAGGGCAGTTATTTAGGAGGCAAGCTTAGTGCTACAGCACAATACTGCACTGGACATTAAGATCTATTGTTCTGCCACCTATTTCAATTTTTTATTTGAGAGACATATCTCTTTGGTGTAATAAAGCAGCATTTTGATTTCACCAAGTTTGTCCTGACATTAAATTTCCTTGGCAACTGTGTAATTCCTAGCAATGTTTCTGACTAAAATGTGAAGTACATATTTTTATTTACCATTATGGCAGGAAAAACAGCATTTTATGTATGTTTAATCCATTAAGTGTATACACTGGTTAAAATAGTGTGATGATCATTTGTATTTCGATGCAGCCGTTCATATGGACACTTTCACTAACAAATAGCTGTTTGAAATTATTTTTTGAAGTATTACACCAGGTGTGTTTATTTCACCTTGATTACTGATAAGAATAAACACATATGCATCACACCTTAAAAAATAATGTAACTATTGAATTTGAATACAATACAGGACTTGCACTAGTCAAGGGTAAATGTTACATGGAGGAATATGTTGAATGATTCAAATTTGATTTTACAGGAAATCAATAAGGTAAAGGTTACACCTTGTCTAGTGCAATTTTTGCACATTGTTACATTGCACTTATCCCAATGATGTGTAATTCATATGATTTTAATTTAGCAATTTACAAAATGTATTTAAACACACTTGTATGGTGACTTTTTGATTGATATCCTTTTTTGTGCTGGTCCATTTTTTTGAAGGCAGCTTGCACCAAATTTTTAAATACAATGCAATCATACAGGTGTGTTTTTTAAATTTCTTAAATGTCAACATTACACACATCTGTATTTCACATTGGTTTGCTATTGCTTGTAAGAGTGATTTAAAAATGCACAAGTCTAGTGGAAATATTAACTGGCAAGTAACTGGTAAAAGTGGAGCTGACCGTCGATTCAGGCCACAACGGTGTTGATTTTGTTTGTCATCAAGCAGCAGCAGTAGCAGAGTAGGACTTGGAAGATCAAGTCCAATTGCGGAAAAGGAAGTGTGAAGTTGAGAAAAGATGAGTTTCTGCCTTATATTCCTTCCAAACCACCAACTGATGTGTGGAGGTTTTACCGCCACAGTCACGTCGGCGGGAAGGCACATCGTGATTGCCCCAGTGGACAAACTGGTTGTGCTCCCACCGCAGCCGCTTTTGCCTATAGTGCTGTCGAGGTGGGTGAACATACTTGACGGCAGCATCTAAATAGAGTAGGCTGACAACCTAGCAGCAGATGGGGAATCTATTGAAAAAGTGAGGGCATGACCATTACTGCCAAGATTTAGATCAGGCCTTTAGTGATTTTTCTGACTGCTAGTACACTGGAACAAAGCATCAATTCTCTCCAAGAAATATATGCAGATTGGTGGCTTTTCCCCTCTAAGCTTCTCCATCTGACAATCAAGGTTACAGTGGGACTATCAAAAAAAGACATCATCAGAAAAAGCCTCCTGCCTTGCCTTGCTAGAAAACAAGAAGCATAAATGTGACTATGTTCAGATGCAAGGCTTGCAACCAGGGTGTGGTGAAGAATCCATATCAGAAGTTAAGCAACCTTGGTGGCTACAAAATCTCACTGTATCCTGTTCAGAGTGGCAGTCACCAAAACTGAATCTTCAGCAGGAGGTTGATGACAATATCCATAACTCCAGTTTCTGTAACCTGTTTTTAAACATTTTTATGTCATTTTGTCCATGTCTGATTTTTCTACATGTTATAGTGGTGTTTGCTATTGCTTGAACTTAACTAATATTTTTCTGGTGAAGCTTGTTGCTTGTGCCACAGCTACCAGGGAATAAGCAGAGGTTGTTATCGAACTGTGTTGGGACCAGATTGTGGTCTATTACGTTGGTTGTCATTTAGTAGGAAATTGGATTATTGTTTGGGGTGGACAAATGTCAACCTCAAAGGATAAGACTACCACCTGCTAAATGTCACGCAAATAAATAAAACAAACCTGTGCTCAATTCCTGGTAATGTTACAAAAACAGTCAGTCTTAAATCAAAGGCAATGTGTAAAGTGCAGACACAGTAGAAAAAGTTTCACAAAACAGAATAAAATTACTCAACAAATTGTAAAGTAAAGAAAAAACTTTTATGAGTAAAATAAAACCAAAACAACAAAAATCCAATAATTTTAGTTACAAATAGCACCAAAAAGGACAAAGCTTCAATGAAAGTCTACGGAAGCTGTAGATCCAGACCTAGGTGTGTTTTGAGGCTGACAGCGATGTAGGCCTGGTAGCATACAAGTAGATTAGTCCTAGTGAAAGTCGAAAAGTCAAAAAGTTTGAAATCTTTTCTAGGTCCCAATGCTGCAATGGACTTTGTCACTTTTTGAGAAGAAATATCCTTCCCGAACAGGCTGCTGAGGAAATTGTAGCTGCTGCTGTAGAACCAAATGCTGGATTCTTCAAGCTGGTGGGTTCTGCTGTAGATCATGGCTGTGAAAATTTCTTGCTGACAATTTTCTATGTCCCAATGTTTTGTCAGAGCTGCTGGGAGGCTTGACCGGGATGAGCACAATTTCAGTGTCACGCTGCGGAACTGCCGGTCGGATACTTTTTCCCATATGTTACTCTGAAACTCTAGAGCTCTGGAGGAAAAGATTTACAAAGTTTCCAAATTTTCTTCTGGTGCTTAAACAACCACAGGA
This sequence comes from Calotriton arnoldi, assembly GCA_963921515.1. NCBI lineage: Eukaryota > Metazoa > Chordata > Amphibia > Caudata > Salamandridae > Calotriton > Calotriton arnoldi. The sequence continues at coordinate 198,051 of CAWUFW010008911.1, read as the reverse complement.
GTACACTTCTAAGATCTCCAGGACCTGAGGGGTGTAAGGCAGAGGCCAAAAGCAAAGTCCAGTCCAGGTCCAGTTGCCATCAGTCTGCTGGACATTTCCAAGAAAAGGCCTTGTATTGCTTGTTTGCCCCGTAACCACATAGGAAGTCATTCAAATGAGCCTTGGAGTCCCTTCTTTGTAATGGGTAAAAGAAAGAGCAGGTCCAGTCATTTAGGGCTCCTCTCAGGTCACAGATAGCAGGTCTAGTCCTATTCTTTTTTCTGTAGCTTCAGTAAGTGTTCTTAAGAGGTTTCCTGACGATGCCACATTTATGCGTGGCACCAACTAGTGTATGGGGTGATTCCTCTTCACTCTCTAATCAATGGGCTATATGTTCCTGGGGGCAACCCTACTCATTTTTACAGTAGTTCCTGTTTGCCCTGCTGCAAACAATCAGACAGTGCCCTTGAAATCCAAGTTAGGGAAACCCTTCTTCCCTTGAACAGCGACTGTACACCCACCCTGAATTCTGTACAGGACAGTTAGCAGTCGATTACTCTGTACCAGTCAACACTGGTTCTTGGAGTGTCTTTCCTCCCAGTGAATTTGGTGCCAACTTGATTATGGGAACAAAAGCAGGAGCAAAAGTTGGGGCTAAGTGTCACCTAACATTTACTTGTGACAGAACTGGCTCCTTTGAAGTTAATTATATTTCTGGACCCACTCCAACTAGTCTTCCTGCCAGGAAAAGTAAATACATCTCCAATCCAAGGCCATTAACTTTGCTCTGGGAGAAGTTTTCACACCCCTTTCACACCTAATTCCACCAAGCACAGGTGAACAGTTGCTGGAGAACGAATGCAAATTAGCCTCCAGTAGCTTGAGGCATGGAAAAGGTAACTTTAGAAACATTACATTTCTTAAATTCTTAATATAAATCTCACTTTACCATTCGATTGGATTTTTATTAAATATAAAAATGAGTGCTTGAAAGGTGTCTGTTGTGGTACAGGTCAAAAGTTATAGATTATAGTCTATAATCTATACTTTAATTTTTGCTATGTACCAGTTACAGCCAGGCAAATGAGAATATCCTTGTGGGCATAGTCAATGGGGAAACATGTCATTTATAATGTCACATATGTTCCACTCTTAAATATTATGCACCCTACCTTGTGAGAGCACAGTGCACCTAGGTGTGACTTTTTTAATATTTAAAATCAGGTCTTCCTCCCTGTCCAAAGGGTGGTTTTGACATGTCGTGGCAGCAGGGTTCAATCTGTTGCTGTCAGGCTACACAGGGTAGATCTGAAGCCATGTTCCCACTGCTACTGTAGCGGGTGGCACAATAGGTGCTGCACAATAAGTGGCAATTAACTTTCCATGCCATGGGTTTATTTCTGCACCAAATGTTAAAAAGGCTTTAGTGAAGAAATCTGCGAAACAATACAGAGTGAAATGATATACATTTACTCAAACATTATGTGAACACACTATATAGACAATAAAACAGTATAACTAAAAAGAATGAACAGTTTAGTTTAAACAGCCAGAGAAAACCATAATGCCTTGAGTTGAAAAAACAGAACAATATAAAACTGTAGCATTTTTTAAAAGATTTTTTAGAATAAACATGGGAGAAAAAAGAGAGAGAAGAGTAAGAAGAAAGGAAGGAGAAAGAAGGAGAAAAAGAAGAAAATTAAGTACAAGGTTGAAGTAACATAGTTCGCAATCATCTTTAATATCTGAACAACCAAACAAAAACAGTGGCTACCTCATAAGGGGTCTAAAGTGGTGCACACAGGTCTAGACGGGGCAACAGTTCTGGATAGGTATGAAGTGAGTGGAAGCCAGAACAGGTCTCTTTTAATCTTTAAAGGTAATGTGGTAGCATGGGCTCTATCCAACCTGTGATGATGACATAATAAATTCCACCAAGCAATGAAAGAGACTTGTGAGGTGTCTCTCCAGTTAGATGTGATAATTTGTAAAGCAAGGGCTATCATCAAATCAATAATATTCCCAGTTTACTTTTGAGAATGCCATAGAGGGACAAACTACCCAAGAAAATATGAACAGTGTTAAATGCATTATCATTAGATAATATGTTATTAACCTTATCCCAAATAGTAACCAGAAACTTCGAACTCAGGGACAATCAAAAAACATGTGCAAAACATTCCTAATATCTTGGGCACAAGACCAACATTTGGCGTCAGTGACAAGGTGAAACCGATGTAATTGTGTGGGAGTGTACTATATTCTATTGTAAAAATAAAATAGAGTTTGAGTAGTGGCAGCAGAGCGGGATGTAGTGTATATCTTAGCACAAATTGTTCCCCAAGTATATTGAGAAAATTCTTGATTGAAATCCAATTCCAAACGAAGTTCGATTTTAGATTTAGGTCTATTCTTAGGCGAAAGGCATAAGAGCCTATATATATAAGATACCTTCACCTTTGAGGGAAAATCATTGGGAGAAGTGGAAGGCAATGGAAGGATTGATGAGGAGGAGGGGTGCGAATGAAGCTGAAGAATAGTGGGCCCAATACAGTTATATTGAACCGCATAGAAGGGTGAAACATCGTATTTAAGTTGAATGTCCTTAAAGTCTAACACAGAATCATTTAAAATTATATGGTAACATTTTGTTATTCCTTTATCAATCCATTCCTTCCAATAGGGAATAATGATTACTTAAGTTAATGTGCTTATTGTACCATATCGGGGTTTGTAGAAAACTCTCTAATGGATAATTAGATTAAAGGAGTAAAGGTGTAACAAAGAAGAGAGAATGTGAAGTAGGGGAGTAAAGAAAGTCCTAGGAGCTTGGGAGATATGGGCCAGCTTCATAAGTTAACAGGCATTTGCAATGCAATAGGTCTCGCATTCATGCGAGTTTGAGATATTGGCACTGTAAATGACAGTGCCTTTTATTTATGTTTTGGGTTTTAAAGCATAAATAAAAGGCATTGTCATTTACAATACTAATAGCTTAAACTCTCGCAAATGCGAGACCTATTGCATTGCAATAAAGGGCCTTCTCCACCGCTAGTTAGATATCAGAGGAAGAGACCGTCCTGCGACATCTTCAAAGTAGTTATAAATAGTGCAGTGAAGAAGATGTGTAAGTGTTGTAAATTACACAGACACACAGTGTGAAGTGAGAGTTACATATGAGCCGAGCTATAAACACTAACAAAGTGCTCCAACATCTTTCGCTCTTTGATTACACTGTCGCAGTTCAGGAGGAAGAGCGGGGGGTATTTCTTGCCCTCTCCATGATTTGAGTGTGCAGTGTAGCATTGCATAATTTCATTGCTATCCTTGGCCTAATAAAAAACCCTCCAGCTGTAGTAAGTAGGGCCCTGGCTTTACCTCCTGGTGCAGGGTGGGCTGTGCTTTATCTTATGGCAGGCATGGAGGAATTGCAGGATGGTCTCGGCTACAGCTCCGGCCTCGTACAGTGCCCCTGCTATTACTAGTGAGTGAGTGAGAGGTGTTGAGGTGGTGGTATTGGTGGTGGTGGTATTGGTATTGGTGGTGGTATTGGTGGTGGTGGTGGTATTGGTGGTGGTGGCAACGGGGGTGCTGGTATTGGTGGTGGTGGTATTGGTAGTGGTGGTGGTGGTGGTGGTATTGGTGGTGGTGGTATTGTGGTGGTGGTATTGGTGGTGGTGGTGGTGGCATTGGTGGTATTGATGGTGGTGGTATTGGTGGAGGTGGTGGTATTGGCGGTAGTGGTACTGGTCTTGGTAGTGGTGGTACTTGTATTGGTGGTGGTGGTATTGGTATTGGGGGTGGTAATGGTATTGGTGGTACTGGTATTGGTGGTGGTACTGGTATTGGTGATGGTGGTATTGGTGGTGGCGGTATTGGTATTGTTGGTGGTGATATTGGCATTGGTGGTGGTGGTATTGGTATTGGTGGTGGTATTGGTGGTGGTGGTACTGGTATTGGTGGTGGTGGTATTGGTATTGGTGGTGGTGGTATTGGTGGTGGTATTGGTGGTATTGGTGGCGGTGGTGGTATTGCTGGTGGTAGTATTGGTGGTGGTGGTATTGGTGGTGGTATTGGTGGTGGTATTTATTGGTGATGGTATTGGTGGTGGTAGTGGTGGTGGTGGTATTGGTGGTGGTGGCATTGGTGGTGGTGATATTGGTGGTGGTGATATTGGTGGGGGTGGTGGTATTGGTGGTGGTGTGGTATTAGTGGTGGTGGTATTGGTGGTGATGTGGTGGTATTGGTGGTGATGGTGGTGGTGGTATTGGTGGTGATGGTGGCATTGGTGGCGGATTTGGTGGTGGTGGCATTGGTGGTGGTATTGGTGGTGGTGGTATTGGTATTGGTATTGGTGGTGGTGGTATTGGTATTGGTGGTGGTGGTGGTGGTATTGGTGGTGGTGGTATTAGTGGTGGTGATATTGGTGGTGGTATTGGTCGTATTGGTGGTGGTATTGGTTTTGGCGGTGGTATTGGTGGTGGTGGTATTGGATTGGTGGTGGTGGTGGCATTGGTGGTATTGGGGTAGGTGGTAGTATTTATTGGTGGTGGCAGAATTGGTGGTGGTGGTGGTATTGGTGGTGGTGGTGGCATTGGTGGTGGTGGTATTGGTGGCGATGGTATTGGTGGTGGTATTGGTGGTGGTATTGGTGGTGGTGGTATTGGAGGTGGTGGTGGTATTGGAGGTGGTGGTGGTATTGGTGGTGGTGGTATTGGTGTTGGTATTGGTGGTGGTGGAGGAGGTGGTGGTGGTATTGGTGGTGGTATTGGTGGTACTGCTGGTGGTACTGCTGGTGGTGGTATTGGTGATGGTGGTGGTGGTATTGGTGGTGGTGTTGGTGGTGGTGGTGGTATTGGTGGTGGTGGTGGTGGTATTGGTGGTGGTAATATTGGTGGTGGTTGGTGGTATTGGTGGTGGTGGTAATATTGGTGGTGGTGGTATTGATGGTGGTGGTGGTATTGGTGTTGGTATTGGTGGTGGTGGTGGTAGTATTGGTGGTGGTGGTAATGGTATTGATGGTGGTGGTGGTATTGGTGGTGGTGGTATTGGTGGTATTGGTGGTGGTGGTGATATTGGTGGTTATATTGGTGGTGGTGGTGGTATTGGTGGTGTGGTATTGGTAGTGGTATTGGCAGTGGTATTGGTATTGGTTGTGGTGGTGGTATTGGTATTGGTGGTGGATTTGGTGGTGTTGGTATTGGTGGTGGTATTGGTGGTGGTGGTGGTATTGGTGGTGGTGGTGGTATTGGTATTGGTGGTGGTGGTGGTGGTGGTGGTGGTATTGGTATTGGTGGTGGTGGTATTGGGGGTGGTGTTGGTGGTGGTGGTATTGGTGGTGGTGGTATTGGTGGTGGTATTGATGGTGGCAGTGGTGGTGGTATTGCTGGTGGTATTGGTGGTGGTGGTATTGGTGGTGGTATTGGTGGTGATGGTGGTGTTGGTATTGGTGGTGGTATTGGTGGTATTGGTGGTGGCTGTGGTATTGGTGGTGGTGGTATTGGTGGTGGTGGTGGTATTGGTGGTGGTGGTGGTAGTGGTATTGGTGGTGGTATTGGCGGTGGTGGTGGTATTGGTGGTGGTGGTGGTATTGGTGGTATTGGTGGAGGTGGTGGTATCAATGGTGGTGGTATTGGTGGTGGTGGTATTGGTGGTGGTGGTAATAAAACAGGCTTTTGAAAACAACCCATCAGGTGGCTTTAGTACAGATGACATGTAACACAGATGTGCTGTTGTCAGCTTCAGCCCTTTAGCACAGGATTATGTGCTACATGGAATACACATGACTTAATTCGCTAATCATTTCTAAATCCATTTTACTTGGGGAGGGGGTTGAAACAGACACGAGTTAATGCTGAGTTGAAGTGATTAAAAAGCAGGCACCCGTGTTACGGGGGCGGCTGTGCTGCTTAAAAAAACACAAGTAGTTTCAGCTGAAGGAGCGCATGTCTGACCTGCAGTAAGAGAAACTCAATAAAGTAAATAGTGCTTACAGACTAAATCACAGGTCCTATGCAACAACGGAAGTAAAAGGGCCAGTCACTTTGGGAGGGTACAAATGAAGACAAGGCCGTACTAAGGAGGGACTAACCAACTTATTTATGAATCCGAAGGCAGCATTTACGAAAGACAATGACACAAGCCAATGCAAAATATGGGAGGAGAGTGGGCGCAGCTTCTCTCCCATACTCTTCTACAGCAGTCTTGCAGAGCGAGTAGTGCATGCGCGCTGCCGCTAGGCTCGACCTAGCAAGGGGCAATACAAGCTTATTCCAATTGACCCCATACTGTACATTCGTCCAGAGGAGAAACAGAAAAGGATGCCCAAATTTGTTTGAGAGAAAAGGCGGAGTGGTATCGCCTAAGATCAGAGAAATTAACCCCACCATCATACCTAGCCTGTTGAAGCCTTAATAAAGATATTCTTGATTTGCATTTGTTCCAAGAGAAGGATTGAAGTAAATGATTGACAGACTTAAAAAAAAAACAGAGGGAGTTTGACAGGAAGCATGTTCAAATAAAAGTTAATTATTGTAACATCGTAATTTTAATCGTCGCTAATCTCCCCCTCCAGGATAAAAACAGAGGAGACCAAGCAAGCGACATACTGGAAATGTTTTATTTAACCTGCTCTAAATTAATTTGAATGGTTTCTTTAATGGAGTTAGAATATAGAATGCCTAAACTTTTGATGGGTTTTGAGGTCCAGGTCAGGGCCGGACTGGCTACCGGGCGTTTTGGTGTGCTGCCAAGCTGGGGGCTGATTTCGTTGATGGGGACCTGCGTGTGCTTAAAAACATTCGTTTTGCTTTGTTTATTTCGAAGCTCACGCAGGTCCCTATCAACGAAATTAGCCCCCACCGCAGTGAAATCAGCCCCCAGCTCGGCAGCACACCAAAACGCCCGGTAGCCAGTCCGGCCCTGGTCCAGGTGAAACCTGTAACCCTAAACATGTCAGGGAGACAGTACTTATTTAACAGCAGTACCTCTGATTTCTCTATATTAAGTTTATATCCAGACACCAAGGAGTATTCATTTAATAAACGGAAAAAATCAGGAAGCGTATTTGATGGGTTGGAACATATAGTAACACATCATCTGCATATGCAGTAAATTTAACTTCCAAATGCTTATATTTTAATCCAAAAAAAGCAGACGATCTACTAATTTTCTCTAGAAAGGGTTCTAAGGATTAAATAAAAAGAAGAGGAGATAAAGGACAGTCTTCTCTAGTACCTCGGAAAAGAGGGAAATATGAGGATTGTTTACCATTAACATAAATTGAGGTGGAAGGCTGAGAGTATAAAAAATGGATATATCTAAGAGCGTAGGGACTAAAACCATGCCATTTTAAAGCACCAAACATAAAGTCCCAATTAACGCGATAAAAAGCCTTTTCAGCGTCTAAAGTTATAGTCGCACAAGGTATGTCGGATTTAGATGCCATATGGATATTGTTGAGGAAGAATCTGAAATAAAACGTCCTTTCACAAATCCTGATTGATGAATGTCTATTAAATCTGGAATAACCTACTTGATGCGTATTGCAAGGGCCTTTGCAAATATCTTGCAATCTGTGTTAATTAGAGAGATGAGCCTGTAATTCCAACACTTTGATAAATCTTTACCTTTCTTTGGAAGAAGGCAAAGCATTGCTTGTGAAAAGGTTCCTTGTGTGCAAACTTGGGTGACAAAATGGGAAATTAATAGAACTAGTTTTGGAAGTAGGAGAGGCGCAAAATGAGAGTAAAAATTAACAGAAAAACCATCAGGACCAGGAGCATTCTCTTTGGGAAGTTGAAGGTCAGCATTTCTGAGCTCAGTCTCACTTATGTTGGCATCCAGTACAGAGAGGTCTAGTGTATGATCCGTCGACTTAGGGATAGATTGGAAAAAAGTATCTAATTGGTCAGTCGTAAGAGAAGACTCTACTAAATATAGGTTAGCGTAGTACTATGTAAAACATTCTAAAAATGTTGTATCTATGGTGTGATTATATCCATCTTTGTCTGTGATAACATGAATTTTAGATTTTTGTTTCTTAATTTTTAAATAGTTAGCCAACATTTTCCTTGCTTTATTATGACCACCAAACATTTTTGCATTAATTTTAAGTAAAGTATCACATGCATCATTACAAGATTGTTTGTTATATTATAATTTAGCTTGAACTTATTTAGGCAGAGTATCTTGTTTAGAGGAAAAATAATTATGCTCCAACATTTTAATTTGTTTAAGCAATGGTAAAGAATCCATAATTGATTTATTTTTTTCTTCGCTCCAACGTAGTCTATAATAAAACGCCTGGGGTGACAAATTGACCGTCACTTCGTCCAGTGTACAATACAAGGGAGAGCATTAATCATAAATGATCTTGAAGAGATTTCCATCAGGCAAAGTCTTACATTGTCTCACATGAACAAAGAGGGTTTAGGGTGCAGATATTTACATGTCTATTTCTAAAGCTTGTACTCCAGTAACAGGTTTCTTCATGGGGAAAGCAATTTCTTTTCACTTAATCCCCAATTAAACATTGGGGTTCCGCCTAAACTATAATCCCTTTAATTGATAGGACTGCATTTGATCATACCTGCAAGAGATATGTTAATACAAAAGTTTCCATGTTTCTCTGTTTTGGCCTACTTCTACATTGAGACCACCGAGAAAGGCCCAAAGCAAGTCACCAATAGTAAAATATTCAGATTAAGAAATTCCACAATTACTGCAAACTTCCAGAATTCTCAAAGGCACTTTGTGCACACACGCTTCTATTCACCCTGGTCCTGTAAATCAAAATTGGAAAATAAAAATTCCGTTCCTGTGTGCACATATTTCCCCTCTAGTCTTAATTGGCGCATGTACAAAACAAGAGCACATAAAAATTGCACTCACTTTCCAGTTCTTAATATCCCTGTTTCTGTACAAATAGAAGAGAATGCACCCAATTTACAAATGAAATAAAATATAGAGTTTACGTCAAGCCTTTCCAGCCCAAGATGTGGTGGCCAGGGCCGGACTGGCTACCGGGCGTTTTGGTGTGCTGCCAAGCTGGGGGCTGATTTCGTTGATGGGGACCTGCGTGTGCTTAAAAGCATTCGTTTTGCTTTGTTTATGTCGAAGCTCACGCAGGTCCCCATCAACGAAATCAGCCCCCACCGCAGTGAAATCAGCCCCCAGCTCGGCAGCACACCAAAACGCCCGGTAGCCAGTCCGGCCCTGGTGGTGGCTTTAAATTTTCACATGCTTGACCTTCCTTAATACTTTTTGTAATTCTTAAAAAAATAATATTTTTACAGGACATCAAGTTACCTGCATTTTGCACCACAAGTCAAAAAGATCTTATTGATTTATATACATCTTAACAATGACCGACTGAAATGTTACAGGGTTAACCTCCTGTTATCCATCTGCAGAGGCACACATCCTTTGCCGATTTATTTTCCTCTGTTTTTTCACATTCAATCACAGGCTGTGTCTGTTAAAGGTCATTTTTTACTAGTTTTATGTTTGTGTTAAGTGTGCTGCCGATATTCGCCAGAAAGTCCTATGTGGCATATTAGCATTTAAAAAAAACGGGGTCATCTAACAAAGTCATTTATGAGTACCTTAAATAATTCTAGAAGAGTTCGCTTTTATTTACTCTTAATTGCCTTTGTGAATCAGCCTGAAACTCCCTTGTAGCAAAAGTCTCACATGGAAGAAGTTGTTTCTTTTTGTACTCTTTGTTGATGAACATTCTCTAGATATTTCTACTTTATTCTCATTTTTGATGTTTTGGGGCCAAATCACAAATACATGTAAGAGTAAGTAAACAGTACTTCAGGACTACTACTTTACGTACTACAAAAAGCCTTTATGAATAGGCTTCAAAGTCCCTTTGTGATGCATGGAAAGTTTTTTAAAAACCATGGTGCTTTGCAAGGGAAAACAAATCTGCTCTACAGGCCTTGTAGAGGCACCATCATGTGTGGAACGTTTCTTCTCTGATATTAACTCCTCTCCTACTGACCTAAGATCCCTCTCCTTCTTGGTCCAATGCTAGCTCTTATCATTGCTCTTTTTCTTATTAACTTACTGCCCAGCTCCACAGTGCAGTGCAAAAGTGAAAGAAATTAGGTTGTTGATTGAGGGGGGTGCTAACTCAACTCAAGCAACAACCACAATCCTTGTCAGGGTGCACTACTCAATTCACTAAATTAACCTGTGCTTAACCCTCTGGTAGATTGGCACAAAAGCAGCCAGGCTTAAATTAGAGGGAAAGTGTAAAGTTTTATGCAGCACTTAAACTGTATTAAAGTGAAAACACAACACAAGAAAAAGAGTAATTTTGTCAAAAATGACAAAAATCCAATCAGTAGAATCACAATTTATGTAAGTATAGCACCTAAAACCACAAAGTGCCACTCGGTCATCTGATCGTGCTAGACTGGGGAAAAGTCACAAGTTCAAGCCGACTGCGATGGAGCACGGACGAGATACAGGGATCAGGTTACTTCCGCTGAAAATGTTACCTTCTTAAAGTCCAACAAGAAGATTTCTGCTTTTGTGCTTGTGGTGGAGAGGCTGTGAGGAGCAGGGAGAGAGTGGTCAACACTGTAGCATGACTAGAAGATCTGGCATCATGGACCATCGTCACTGTAGCACGAAGATCCTGTCAGGCATCGTGGACTGTCTTTAATGGAAGTTCATGTTGGCGGTCACCGTGGGCTGTCATTGTTTTTGATGAAAGTTATAATCTTGCATTGATGGTGACCGTTGAGGGTCGCTGACGAGTGAAGGGTTGGGTTTACCAGATCCTCACATTAGCAGTCATCACAGGCGGCAGGGTCTCAGCACAAATGGGCCAGTTCATGGTTGTGAAGAGCTCAAGACTTCAGGGTTTCTCTTTTTCTTGAAGAGGAGTGCACTCTGGTCCCAGTGAGGGTCAAAGAATTGGGGGAAGCACCTCTTAGGGATCAGAGACTCACTCTAGCAGAGGACAGCAGGGCTCATGCAGGTTCAGGTGCAGGTCCAGTGCAGCAGGTCAGCTGGGCAGGTGAAGGGAGGCCTTTGGGGCTGATTGTTTCTCCATAGCTCTTGAAGAAGGGATAAGCCAACTGACCCTTGGAGTCACTCAGGTTAGCATGGGAAGAAGTATTCCTTCTCACAGAGCAGGGCAGGCCTCAAGCAGAAGGACAGGCCTCACACAGCAGGGCAGTCATCTGAGGAACAAGGCAGGCCTCAAGCACCCGGACAGTTCTCTGGTAGCCACATGGCAGCCCTCTGAGGAACAAGACAGGCCTCAAGCATCTGGGTAGTTGTTAGACCAGTCAGCCTTAGGGTGGTTGCCCCCAAACCTTTTACCTTCCTCCTCCTTTTTTTGCTGATCTCATTTTTTTTGGCCTTAGGACTCTGCACACTTTACCACTGCTAAACATTGTTAGAGTGCTTGTGTTCTACCCTCTGAACGTGGTAGAATTAGCTTATACTCATTGGTATGTTTAATTTACTTATACGTCACTAGTAAAGTGGTACTACATGCACCCAGGGCCTGTAAATTAAATTCTACTAGTGTGCCTGCAGCACTGATTGTGCCACCCACTTAAATAGCTCCTGTAAGAATTTCTGAGTCCTGCCAATGCAACCTTCATGTGTAGGTTTAAACTGCCAGTTCGACCTGGCAAAATAAACCTTTTGCCAGGCCCAAACTCCTTTTTAATACATGTAAGTCACTGTAGGGTAGGCCCGGGACAGCCCAGAGGGAGGGTGCAATGTATTTACAATGTAGGACATGTAATTTTAAGTTTTATATGTCCTGGTAGGGAAAACATCTCAAATTTATTTTTTACTATTGCAAGGCCCACCTACCCCATAGACCAACATTGGAGTTACCTTATTACATTTAATAAGCTGAAATTTCCAAATGGGAGCAGGTAATTATTACATGTTTGATGTCTTTGGAATTGTAATGAAAAATCCTAACTTGTGGTGAAATCGAATTTTAAATTATAATTTTGTAAATGCCACTTTTAGAAAGTTTTGCTCTCTTATGACCACACGTCCCTAACATCATCATCAGGACTCAGTGTTGTAAATGCGAGGCAGTGTCCCAATGCACATTAGGTGAACTGTGGATCAATTAATTTACCCAAGTGTTACAGCCTGTTGGAGTTTGAGTACTTTGGGCATAGTAAGAAGCCCATTTAGGCGTTGTCTTCTTGTTGAGCATTTACAACACTGAGTCCTGATGATGGTCTCGGGGACCGTGTGGGCCATAATACACTGAAACGTCTACAGTGGTTCTTCTATAACCACAACTATAGGATTGCATCATTCATCAGGTGGAATTAATGTAAAACCATAAGCAATTCAGGTTTCATTACCCTGCATGGTTAAGAGGATTTTATGATTCTCAATGATCCTTGGATTTGATTTGTTTGAGTATTGTTGATGAAATCATATGGGTGGCATCAGTGTTGTTTTTTTAATTAGTTTTTGTAATATGTTTTGTTTACTGTATATAATGCCTTAATACATAAATAACTCTGTGATAGCAATATGCCTGTTTTTCCTACATTGCCTTATATGGTTGGATCAAGTGACCACCATATGTTGTAATTGAGCAGAAATATCTCCTTGAGGAACATATTCTTTTTGTACATTGATTACCCAGTTCCCTGGAGAATATTGGGCTGCCCTGGTATATCAGTAGACTTTTAGAAATTTGGCATTTTCCTGCCTTAGCTTTTTAGTGCCTATATCTGGGTCACATGACTGGATGTAGCTTACAGTTGAGCTCTGTGTGTTCCTCCTAGACAGCCACACACAATAGAGAGCTTAGGTGTGCCTGGATGGGCCATCGCTGGCAGAATGGGATGGAGGACCTGGGCACAGCTCCACTTACACTTTATAAGGCTGTGTCCTGCCCGCACACAAAGGGTGGCATACCCCCTGTAGTTATTATGGAGCCAGGACAGGGAAGGCAGGATCCCTGGGGACTGCAAATGGAAACCTATAGAAGCGTCTCCCCCACTTCAAAGGCGAAACTAGGTATAAATTGTTGACCTCATACACTACCACTTCAGTACACTTCTGGACCTGTGGATACGCTTCCAGGAAGAAGGACTGCTGTGCTGCAGAAAGGACTGCCACTTTGCTGGACTGCTGCCCTGCTGGCCAGCTGGCCTGCTGGTCTCCTGCCATGCTGACCTGTTGCCTTCTGCCCTTTTGTGTGGTTTAGAAGGATTAGACCTGTGTCTCCTGAACCCAGAACCACAGAGTGACTCCAAGGGCTAGTTGGCTGGCCTCCTGACTTGAACCTCAGGGACAGAAGGCTCCAGTTTCCTTGACTCAGCACCTGGACTCTGTCATATGTGAGCCTATCCTGCCAAGTGGTACCACCACAGTCCTGGACCCTTGGAAGTGAGCCTAAGGTGCTCTGCCAGCCTCTGTGGATCCAGTGGAAAGGATGCATCTCTTCTGCTGTGGGGCGCAACCCAGAGCGGAACCGACACATCGCTGCTACTGCGTGTATCAGAACCGTCGCAAAGACCCTCATTGCATCACCACATTGGAACTGCCGCTGCAAGACACATTCTTGGCACAGGCCCTTGCATCCCTCATCAAAGGCATCACAGTCTTGCAGCTCCTTAGAATCGACATATAGCCCCTACTATGTGGTGCATCCTCGACTCCAGACTACACATCACAAGCCCTGGTCTACGGAATCCTTGATGATGATGCAGGACCTCTCACCGCAGCCTTGCTGCACCTCTGAACTGACGGATCATTTTGACTGCATCATGCATCTTTGCGGATCCTCACAAGGCTCTGCAAACCAGGATTTAAAGTACTTTATTCAGTGGGCCTAACTGTGTCCCTGTAGCCAGTCCGTGCTCCATCGTGGTAGGCCTAAACTTGTGATTTTGTCCTGGTCCGCCGCTACCAGATATCCACAGTTGGGCTTTATACTTTTTGGAGCTATTCTTACTAAAATATTTAGAATCAAATATCTCTGGTTCTACTAATTAGAGTTTTGTCTTGTTGGTCTTGTTTCATTTATTAAAAATTACTCTATTTTTCTAAACTGGTGTAGGGTCCTTTTGTGGAGTGTTTTCACTGTGTTACTGTTTAAGGTGTTGCACAAATACTTTACACATTGCCATGGAGTTAAGCCTTAGTGCTCTGTGCCAAGCTACCCAAGAACTGAGCACAAGTTAATTTAGGATTTGGTTGTGACTTCACCCTGAAAAGAATTGTGGTTGCTGCATGAGAAAGGTTTCACCCCCCTCAACCAGTAACGCAATTCCTTACAGCAGTCCTCTGGGAACAAGGCAGACATTCTATAATATTGTCAGATCCAGGTGTGTACTGAAGAGTGGCTCTGGAGGTCTAATATTTATTAACCCTGGGCGAAAAACTTTACTCCCCTCGCGGAGTTTGTGGATTATTGGCAACTCCGCCCTCCACAGTTGCGCGGAGTTTATTTTGAATTTGCATGCTCAAAATGCATTTTCGCGCATGCGGGAGCGACTTACCAGGATGCCTGCAATAGCCAACGAGATTTCCCATCCATTCGCGAGCGCCATGAGATTTGGTAGCCGACCGCACGGTCCCGCAAGAGTGAGCGATCACGAACACGTCAATCTGGCGCGCAATCAGACTTCTGGCGGAAGTTTGTGAAGATCGCGATCCCAAACACGCAGAATTTGCAATCTGGAGAAGAATCCTGCTCGAAATGATGATTTGGATAAAAAAAAATCCTCAGATTGACATTTGGCTGTACTCTTTTACTTTTTTTACTTTTTTTTTTAAGAGGAAGGAAGTGCCCCAGTGCCCCAGTGTCTCCAACCTCCTGTTCCTGTCCAGCAGGCTCCTCCCCGTGCTTTGTCCATCTCCTGTTCACTGTTCATTTGGATTTGGAGCTGGAAGGATCCCTTTTTTGCTGCATCACATATCATTGGATTTGAGGACTTTTGGATTTGAGATTTAACAAGTAATTTGGAAAATTGGTGTTGTTTGTTTGATTGGGGCATTGCACCTACATTTTTTTTGTACTTTTCATCGGTTTGTTTTTAAATGTATTGTGGTGGGTGGCTTGTAGTTTCAGTAGGGGCCTAGTTGTAGCTTTGTATGTAATTCTTCTTCTAGTTTTCTTTTATAATGGAAACATGTTGCAAAGCACACTACTTTCTCCAACTTTTGAAATCAATTTGCAATATTTATTTAATTCACTAGCCCAGTAGTCTGCCAATAGGCCTTTTAGCCAGTAGGCCCAGAGTGACTCATGGGTGCATGAAACAACTATTTCTATGCTGTCTGTTGAATTTAAACATCATTTCGGGCATGGATGGCATTGGATTTGAATGCAAAATGTGTTTTTTGGGGGGTTTACCTTTTTTTCATGTGTGTTAAATAATTGCCTTTGTTTGATGTGTGTGGTTGTTAACTTGCAAACCTTTTTTAGCCCTGTGGATTTTCGTTTTTGGCTTTGTTGTATTAAAGCTGTGTTGTTTAGCATGCCTCCTTTGTTTGGCCAGTGTGTGAGTGTGTTTGTTTGTAATAGTGGGCCAGCATTTGCCTTGGCTGAGCCTCCCCATTGTGCCAGAGGCCATTTTGTAAAGTCTGTGTCCATAATAGGCCTGCTTGAGTTCATTATTTTCCAGGCCTCCTGCTTGTTGTTGTTGTTGTGAGTGACCATGTGGCTGGTGACCATTTTGTGGTGGTGGTAGTGCTTTTGCCATAGACCTGCATGTCTTCTTTCCTTTGTTCCTCTTGGCGTATTGCTTCTTGTTGTGGCCTGCCTGGCCATGTGGCTGGCAGCCATTTTGTGAAGGCAGCTAGTGTGCACTGCTTTTGCCATAGGCCTGCATTGTCTGTCTTCCCTTTCTTATTGTTGTGGCCTGGCTATGTGGCTGGCTGCCATTTTGTGAAGGCAGCCAGTGTGCTTCTGCATTAGGCCTGCATGTCTTTCTCTTTCCTTTCTTCCTCTTGGCTTATTGCTTCTATCCATTGTCAGCGACAGCTCCCTGAATGCTGAATACCACGTGATGCACAATGCCAAACAGGGCCCGTTACATTTGTATTTTTGTTGTTGTTTTTCTTCTTTCCTATCCTTCCTCAGTGTACTGTACACTAGTACACCAACCATGAAAACCCTCGTTTTTGTCAGTCTCACAAATGTCTACACTGTATTGTTATGTTTTTTTTAATAACTGAGGTAATACATTTAATAATAATATTAATAAGTGTGACCACACACAAAGTTATATATTATATTTGTTTGTTTGTACTAGTAGTAATTGAACCACAACAATGAATACCACGTTTCACTGATGTTCTTCTTGCTTCTTTGCTTTTAGGTGCACAAAAGAGGAGGAGGCGTCATCACCCATTGTACTGCCAGACAGAAGTCCTGCTGCGCACAACGTCACGTGACGTGTGACCACAGACATCTCTTCAACTAGTGCCACTGCGTGCTGCTGATATCTGAAGAAGATGACCCCAAAGAAAGGTACCAAGAACGTTGCCAGTGAGAAGAAGGAACTGCCACTTACCAAGACTGGTGGGCCGCCCAAGATCTGTTTTGGGAAACTAAAAATTGTGCTTGCAGCAGCGGTGCCCAGGGAGCAAGCTGGGAGCAGCACCCCCGCATCAGTGGACCCACCCCACCACCCTAGGCCCAAGCCCATGTCTGTCGCAGAGGCAGCCAGTCTAATGATGAGTCCAACGCCGACAAGCAGTGATGTTGAAATTGACTTATCATTATCACAAAGTAGTACCCAATCAATGCAGGGAGCTGAGATAAGTGGGCAACAACAGCCGCAACCGCCCCCAATAGTAGTTGTTCCTCCCGAAGTAGGGACAGTTCAGGAGATAGAGCTTCCTGCAGAGGAAGAAGAGCAAGCCACTCTTTCAGAAAATCCATTGTCTTCCACATCCCCAGCAAGGAAAAGGAGGGTTGGTCCATCAACTTCTTCTGCAAGCCTCTCTTTTATGATCTAGACGCCACTTGGATCCCACCACCTAAATCTGAGAGTGAGACACGCCACAGGACAAGGCTAGGGAAAAGGAAGGTTCCAGAAAGCCTTAGAGTTATGGAGGTAGATGTAGAAGAGGAGGATGATGATGAGCCAGTCATCATCATGGACATTAGTCCCACCCCAGTGGAGACCGACATTACCCCATCCCAAATTGCTGTGAGGAATGTGGCACAGATACCACCAACACAGACCATACCACCAACACCATCTCCAGCTTCCATATTTCGCCGGCAGCCGGCATGTACATCCACCATAAGTACCACCTCAGTAGAAGTAGGTACTGCAGAGAGTCAAACTTCACGTCCACCTACCAGTTCATCCGGCATTGCAAGTGGCACCAGCGCCAGAAAGTTGCCCTCCCCAGTTTGGGACTTCTTTTCGGTTAGCACGAAGGAGGTGAAAATTGCTATATGCTCCATTTGTGGAAAAGGTGTTAGTCGGGGTAAGCTTGGTACAAACTATGGTACCGGAGGCCAAACAACCGATCTGAAAAAACACCACTTAATCCAGTGGGAGGCGCACCTTAGTGGCTAAAAAACTGCACCCATTGCTGTTGGTGGGGATGAAGAAGTAGAAGATACGATAGCGGTGGAAGGTGAACAAGAGGGAGACATTTTCTCTGGTACACAAAGTAGCCCTGTCCCCAGCAGTGCAGTGGTACCACCCACATCCTCATGAGCAACATCGCAGTAGCACAAGAGTAAGAGTCAGGCTGAGACACCAAGGGGTCCCAGTCAAGAGAGTACCGCAACGAAAAAACATGCGTTGAGCCTAACAACATCTGGTGTCAAGACGTCACCTGCATCAGTGGAACCATAAAAGAAAAAAATCCAGCCTACCATTCTCAGCATGTTTAGGTCGGAGGGGCAGTACGAACACAACCACCCAATGGCACGTTTGTACAATCGAAGCTGGCTAAAATGTTAGCGCTGGACCTCCGCCCTTTTTCTTTTGTAGAAGGGGTCGGTTTTCTTGAATTTGTGACAGCCATCTGCCCAAAATGGAAGGTTCCCAGCCGGTCCTATTTCGCCAGATTTGCTGTTCCAGCACTATATCACGACATGCTGGAATTGCTTGGACAAGCTTTGCAGCAGAGTGCTGTTCACACTATCCACCTGACAACAGACATGTGGACCAGTTGCCAAGCCACTGATTACATGTGCATCACTGAACAGTGGATCTCTTTTGTGGGGGTTAAGGAAAGGATATCTGCAGCAGGTGTTGTTGAGACTGCTGAGATTTTTAATGCCACTCGGAAACATGCAACTGTAGCCATGTTCGCCATGGAGAAATCTCATACTGCTGCAGACATTTTGGAAGGCTTTGACAGCAAGGTCTTTGAATGGCTGCGCCCAAGAGGGCTTAACATTGATTTTGTTGCCACGGACAATGGCAGTAGTATAGTTATGGCCATGTCTGATGGTGGCTATTTCCGGGTCCTGTGTTTGGCGCACAGCATTAACATCATTGTTCAAGACTTTCTGAAAAAAGATGACCGAGTCAGCAACTTACTGACCACCTGCAGAAGAATCTGCACACATTTCAGCCATTCTTTTAAAGCCCAGAAGCAGCTGAGGATCATTCAACATGAGCATAGAATGCCAGTTAAACCACTCATCCAGGAGGTGCCAACACGTTGGAACTCAACTTATTACATGCTTGAACGTCTGTTTGAGCAGTACAGACCAATCAATGAATATGTCATGCAAAGAGGGGATGCTACTGTGAAAGGCATGATCATTGAGATGGACCAATGGGGCCTAGTTAAATGCCTGACAGTCATGCTACTTCTTTTCAAGCTCTTCACACGTGAAGTCAGCAAGGAGGACTGTACTATGGGCCAAGCTATCCCACTGTTGCACATGCTACAGGAACAGCTGAAGGGGGTGTCTGCAATGTACGCAGGTGTGGAGGAAAAAAAAGAAGCATATGAGTTGGTGGAGAGCTTAACCCTTTGCTTATCTGAAAATACAAGGATGCAAAGAGGCATTGTGTCATCAAACCATTACATTTCTGCCAAAATTCTGGATCCACGGTACAAACCAGTACTGAACACAATGATTCCTTTTTTAGAAGGGGATGTTGACAATTACAAAACTTGGATAGCTGCAGAAGCCAGTCGCTTAGAAAAAGAACGGCTGTGAATTATAGGCCTGGTACTCCAGGCCACAATAAGTATGCGGGGCAGCCGGCGTCAAGTTCAACTTCAGAGCCTGAGGGCAGTGCGATTGGCTCACAGCAGTCAAAACCACCAACAACACCAAGAACAGCATCAACAACAACAAGAACAGGAGCATCAGCCCACCAAAATCGGCACAGGAATGGTTTCTACAGCAAGGGCTTGTTAGGTCCAGTGCTGAGGCAAAGGCAAAAGAGGCCGAGCAAAGGGGAGCACCCCTGAGCATTGAGCGGATGGTCCAGGTCTATCTGGATGACCCAACAGAGGTCTTCATTGATCAAAAACCCATTGCTGTATTGGTATGGGAAAAGGCACCAATGGCCAGTGCTCAGCAGTTTGGCGATAGACTATCTGGCTTGTCCTGTCACAAGTGTCTCTTCGGAGCATGTTTTCAGTGCTGCTGGTGCCGTTCTGACAGTGAGAAGGACCAGTCTCTCACCTCAAAGCGTGGAGAGGTTAACCATGATCAAAATGAATCAGCACTTTATACCACCGGATTACACCATACCTGAAGTAGCACAGCAGGAAGATGATGACAGCGACTTAGGTCATGGAAGTAGTGTGTTAGATGACCTACTTCTGGGTGAACCACCAGAGTTTGAGGATGAGCTCTACTTCCCTGACAACTAGGCTCTTTCAATTTCCAGTTACTTTCTTTCTTTCTTTGACCTCCCCAAAAAAAAAAATATATATATAGCTTAGTAACATTATTTACTTTATTATTTGTGTGTGTCACTGTCGTTCTGGCTCACAAATCCACCCCCACCATCTTACTCTTTTTATTGCCGGATCAGAGTTGCAACTGTGTGCAGTCAGTGAAGAAGTAAATCCACTCCTCCGACTCCTGCTCCAGTCCTGACTCGCCCTAAATGCATTTCCCTCAAGCCAGATATTGAATAGAGAATAGTACAAGAAATGTGGAATGTGTGCCTGCCTCGTCGAGTCCCTCCAAAGAACCTGACTATAGCTATCCTCCTTTCCGAGCCTAGAGGGACTGCCCCATAAGAACAGGTAAATGATGGCATGCATTGGACGCTGACTCTGAGTGATTGGTGTTTGTGTTGTTCTTGTGCATGATGTCTTTGTCTACTAGTATTAATCTACACACAAAAAAGTGACTCAAGTCAATCTTTCCCTTCTTGTTGTTCAATAACAAAATTGTACTACTGCAGGCCGATCCATTGCATTTTCGATTCTGGACTCACTCGGTACACTACAGAGTTGGACACCATGATGACCATACCATACTCGCAGTCAGTCAGTAGGATCTGAGGTGATTGATGGAATAACTCAGGCGTTTCATGAAGTGGCCTAAAAGGTAAACAAGTCAACAACAACAACACCAGACCTACATGTCTTTGTGGTGGAGGTAAGTGTAGTGGTATGACTGACAGCAGTGCATTGATTTAGTTACATAATTTGGAAAATGCTATGTTGCTGTGTATTTGTGTGTGCTCAGTGCTGTCTGATCCCAACACCACCCTCAGAGGAACCCTCATCTACAGACCCCCCGGACCCCGACCACAGTTCAGCGATTCCATCGCTGACTTCGTCAGCACACACGCCATCGCCTCCACGGACTACATCCTCCTCGGGGACCTGAACTTCCACCTCGAGAACAACAAGGACACCAACTCCACCACCCTGATCGACAACCTCGCCACCCTCGGACTCAGACAGCTCGTGACTACACCCACCCACGCCGCCGGCCACACGCTCGACTCCATCTTTTCCGCAAGCCCACACGTCTCCTTCAACCACACCTCCGAACCCCACTGGACTGACCACCACTGCATCCACTTCACCTACAGGAAGCCCACCACGCACCACCGCACCGAACAAATGCCTCACCGCTGCTGGAGCAGAGTCACGGAAGACCAGCTAACCACAACCCTTGCCCTGAGCCCACCCGCCGAACCCTCCGACCCCGACACCGCCGCCCGCAACCTCAGACAGTGGATCGACGACTGCGCCAACACCCTCGCCCCGCTCAAGAATCCGCCCAACAGCCACACCAGCAAGAAAGCCACCTGGTTCACCGAAGACCTCCAGGCCTCCAAACGAACATGCCGAAAACTGGAGAAGATCTGGCTCCACGAACGGACAGCGGACAGCTACGCCGCCCACAAGTGCGCCACCCGCAGTCACCATCACCTCATCAGATCCGCCAAAAGGGCCTCACTCAAAGACCGCCTAGACAACAACGCACACAACAGCAAAGAGCTCTTCAACATCGTGAAGGAACTCTCCAACCCCAGCTCCAACACCAACGACATCCAGCCGTCGCGAGACCTGTGCGACTCACTGGCCACCTTCTTCCACTGCAAAATCGCCGACATCCACGACAGCTTCAACACCACGACCGCCCTGGCAACCACCGAGACCACTGCCCCCACAACCACCAACCGCCTGCTCTCCTGGACCAACATCAACGACGAGGACACCAGCGAGATCATGAACACCATCCACTCCGGTTCACCGCTAGACCCGTGCCCTCACCACATCTTCAACAAAGCCAGTACAGCCATCGCGCCCCATCTCCGGAAAATAATCAACATCTCCTTCAAGACAGCAACCTTCCCGGAAAGCTGGAAGCACGCCGAGATCACCGCCTTACTCAAGAAACCCAAGGCAGACCCCAAGGACCTCAAGAACTTCCGACCCATCTCTCTGCTCCCGTTCCCCGCGAAGGTCACCGAGAAAATCGTCAACAAACAACTGACCCGCTACCTCGAGGAGAACAACATCCTGGACCCTTCCCAGTCCGGCTTCCGCAGCAACCACAGCACCGAAACCGCCCTCATCGCCACCACCGATGACATCAGGACCCTGCTAGACAACGGAGAAACAGCAGCCCTCATCCTCCTGGACCTATCAGCCGCCTTCGACACGGTCTGCCACCACACACTACGAACACGCCTTCACGACGCCGGGATCCAAGAGAAGGCCATGGACTGGACCACATCCTTTCTTTCCGGCAGAACACAAAGCGTCCGCCTCGCCCCTTCCGATCCAAGGCCACCAAGATCATCTGCGGCGTACCCCAAGGCTCCTCCCTCAGCCCAACGCTGTTCAACATCTACATGGCACCCCTCGCCCACGTCGCCCGACAGCACAACCTCAACATCATCTCCTACGCCGACGACACCCAGCTGATCCTCTCCCTCACCAAAGACCCTCACACCGCCAAAGCCCACCTCCACGAAGGAATGAAGGCCGTCGCCGAATGGATGAGGACCAGCCGCCTGAAGCTGAACTCGGACAAGACGGAGGTCCTCATCCTTGGTTCCAACCCTTCAGCCTGGGACGACTCCTGGTGGCCAACATCACTGGGAACAGCCCCGCCACCCACCGACCACGTACGCAACCTAGGGGTCATCCTCGACCCCACCCTCTCCATGACTAAGCAGGTCAACGCCGTTTCCTCATCCTGCTTCAACATCCTCCGAATGCTCCGCAGGATCTTCAAGTGGATCCCCACCGAAACAAGAAAAACAGTCACCCAGGCCCTCGTCAGCAGCAGGCTGGACTACGTAAACGCCGTCTATGCAGGAACAACGGCTAAGCTCCTGAGACGGCTGCAACGCATCCAGAACGCCTCTGCACGTCTTATCCTCGACATCCCCCGACGCAGCCACATCACACCCCACCTGAGAGACCTGCACTGGCTCCCTGTCAACAAGAGGATAACCTTCAAGCTCCTCACCCACGCACACAAAGCACTCCACAACTCCGGACCAGCCTACCTCAACAGACGACTCAGCTTCTACACCCCCACCCGCCAGCTCCGCTCGACCAGCCTCGCCCTCGCCACAGTCCCCCGCATCCGGAAAACGACCGCCGGCGGCAGATCCTTCTCCCACCTCGCCGCCAAGACCTGGAACACCCTCCCCACCAACCTCCGACAGACCCAAGACCTACTGGCCTTCAGAAGACTCCTCAAGACCTGGCTCTTCGATCAGTAGCAGCACCACCCCCCTCTTCCCCCAGCGCCTTGAGACCCTCGCGGGTATGTAGTGCGCTTTATAAGTGACATGATTGATTGATTGATTGATTGATTGATTGATTGGCTCAAAATGTAAGTTAAGTGGAGGTTGGGTGGGCGCCGCGGGCCTGCTCCTGTTGTTGTTGTAGATGCTGGAAACAGAGTAGACATGATATAGCCATGCCGCCTCTGAAAGTTTTCTTGTTGCACTCTTCCTTAATTTATGCAGTTTAACTTTACTTTTCCCCTTGATTTTTCATTATCCCTTTTGTTTTTCCATCTACACTTACAGGCCGGCCTTGACCCTCTGCTATACTGGGGAAAACAACTCAGACTTCCTTACCAATCTGCATCCACCAGGCAGGCACCCAAGATTGACGGAGGGAGGGTCCATGGAAGGAAGGACCAAGAGGAATGCCGACTGCCGAGAAGCAACTCCCAATTTGACCATAACATAGTTAAAGTATCATATTCTTTACATTTGATTCATTTTTTCTCTTCAATCATTTCGACTAGGTGTGTTGTTGTTATTATGTTTACTTATATTTGACTCCTACAGATATTTTTTAATTTTATTTTCTAGCTTGAAAAGGAAGCCCGGTACAACAGAACATAAAATGTATGTAACTTGGGTATCTCTGGGGGCACACAGGAAAGGGAATTGCATAATAATAATTAATAATATATACTGCTGCCCTGTACTACTACTAGACTAGTACTACTCATCATCAAGTCATCATCATGCATGCATTTCCTTTTTCCCTCTTAACAGATTTATGCGACCCTTGACCTCTGGGTAGGTCGCCCCGCCATCCGCACAGCGCCACCTGTGCGTCCAGCTCCCTGCTGCTGCTGATCTGAGGCCCTCCTCCACCCGCAGGCTACCACCTGCGCCTCATCCCTGGTGGCCAGTGGTAGGCCGTAGGTAGGTTCTTGTCGTTGTGAGCATCACTGTTACTGTCTTTCCCCTCTATATTTGTGCCCCCACTGTTTTTCCACTGTTTTGCCCTTCCGTTCGGTGCCCCCACTGCTGTGACTGTTTTCGTTCTGTGCCCCCACGGTTTTTCCACTGTTTTTGCCCTTCTGTTCTGTGCCCCCACTGCTGTGACTGTTTGTCGTTCTGTGCCCCCACTGCTTTTCCACTGTTTTTGCCCTTCCGTTCTGTGCCCCCACTGCTGTGATTGTTTTTCGTTCTGTGCCCCCACTGTTTTTCCACTGTTTTTTGCCCTTCCGTTCTGTGCCCCCACTGCTGTGACTGTTTTTCGTTCTGTGCCCCCACTGCTGTGACTGTTTTTCGTTCTGTGCCCCCACTGCTTTTCCACTGTTTTTGCCCTTCCGTTCTGTGCCCCCACTGCTGTGACTGTTTTTCGTTTTGTGCCCCCACAGTTTTTCCACTGTTTTTGCCCTTCCGTTCTGTGCCCCCACTGCTGTGACTGTTTTTCGTTCTGTGCCCCCACTGTTTTTCCACTGTTTTTGCCCTTCCGTTCTGTGCCCCCACTGCTGTGACTGTTTTTCGTTCTGTGCCCCCACTGCTTTTCCACTGTTTTTGCCCTTCCGTTCTGTGCCCCCGCTGCTGTGACTGTTTTTCGTTCTGTGTCCCCACTGTTTTTCCACAGTTTTTGCCCTTCTGTTCTGTGCCCTCACTGCTGTGATTGTTTTTCGTTCTGTGCCCCCACTGTTTTTCCACTGTTTTTGCCCTTCCGTTCTGTGCCCCCACTGCTGTGACTGTTTTTCGTTCTGTGCCCCCACTGCTTTTCCACTGTTTTTGCCCTTCCGTTCTGTGCCCCCACTGCTGTGACTGTTTTTCGTTCTGTGCCCCCACTGTTTTTCCACTGTTTTTGCCCTTCCGTTCTGTGCCCCCACTGCTGTGACTGTTTTTCGTTCTGTGCCCCCACTGTTTTTCCACTGTTTTTGCCCTTCCGTTCTGTGACCCCACTGCTGTGACTGTTTTTTGTTCTGTGCCCCTTTTGATTTCTGTACCCCTTCGCCCTCCCGTTTCCCGCCGCTGTGTCCCCTGCGGCCCCACCCCCCTCGCTGACCACTCGCCTCCCTCCTCCCAGCTGCTCCTCCCTCCCACCTCCCCATATATGGCCGCTGCTGCGCGGCCGCGCCGCTGACGCGCCGAAGGCGTGCCTAAGGCAAGCCCGTCTGCGCCCGTCCGCGCCTGGACCGCGCCCAGTGCCAGAACCCCTGGCCCCCGCATCCGCCACGAAGACCACCTCCGATACGACGCCAGCACCCTCATCGCTCTCAACCCAGGACGGACCTCCACCTGTTTCAAGGTCGCCCCGAAATGCACCCATGGTCCCTTCACCTGCCGGAACTGCAGCTTCACCTGCCTCGGAGAGCCCGAGACTCCCGCCAAGAAGGACCTCAACTATCTCCGGTGCATCCTACTAAACACCTGCTCCGCACGCAAACACGCCGTCGAGCTCTGGGACCTACTCGACACCTCATCACCGGATGTCGCCTTCCTGACAGAGACCTGGATGAACGAATCCTCCGCACCTGACATCGCCATAGCCATCCCCGACGGCTACAAGATCACCCGCAGAGACCGCACCAACGGAATCGGAGGAGGAATCGCCATCGTCCACAGAGACACCATCAGGGTCTCGAACAGCACCGACGACACTCTCAGCACCGCCGAACACATGCACTTCCAGATCCACATGGATCCCAACACCACCGTAAGAGGCCCCCTCATCTACAGACCCCCCGGACCCCGACCCCAGTTCAGCGACTCCATCGCCGACTTCATCAGCACGCACGCCCTGACCTCCACCGACTACATCCTCCTCGGAGACCTGAACTTTCACCTGGAGAACAACAACGACAGCAACTCCTCCACCCTGATCGACGACCTCGCCAACCTCGGACTGAAACAGCTTGTCACGACGCCGACCCACATCGCCGGACACACGCTCAACGCCATCTTCTCCTCAAGCTCCCACGTCTCCTTCAGCCACACCTCCGAACTCACCTGGACCGACCACCACAGCATCCACTTCACCTTCCGGAAACCCGCCGCACACCACCGCACCCTACAGATCCCCCGCAGATGCTGGAGCAAAGTCACCGAAGACCAACTCCAGACAAACCTCGCATTCAGCCCACCCAACGACCCCTCCAACCCCGACGCCGCCGCCCGCAATCTCAGACGATGGATGGACGACTGCGCCAACACCTTAGCCCCGCTGAAAAAACCAACCTACAAAGACACCAGCAAGAGAGCCAGCTGGTTCACCCCGGAACTCCTAGCATCCAAGCGCACCTGCCGGAAACTGGAGAACAAATGGCACAGCGAGAAGACGCCGGACAGCCGCGCAGCCCACAAAGACGCCATCCGTAACCACCCTCACCTCATCAGGTCCGCCAAGAGGACCTCCTTCAAAGACCGCCTCGACAACAACGCACACAACAGCAAGGAGCTCTTCAGCATCGTGAAGGAACTCTCCAACCCCAGCTCCAACGCCAACGACATCCCGCCGTCGCAAGCCCTGTGTGATTCCCTCGCCACCTTCTTCCACCGCAAGATCGCCGACATCCACAACAGCTTCGACTCCCGGACGACCCCAACAGGCCCCGACACATCAGACCCGCCGCACTCCATCAACCACGACCCCCTGACAGCCTGGGTCAACGTGAACATCGAGGACACAATCAAGACCATGGGCACAATCCACTCCGGCTCCCCAACAGACCCTTTTCCACACCACATCTTCAACAAAGCCGGCAGCTCCATCGCACCCCACCTGCGCAACGTCATCAACCTCTCCTTCGAGACCGCGACCTTCCCAGAGAGCTGGAAACACGCCGAGATCAACGCCCTACTCAAAAAACCCAAGGCGGACCCGAGCGACCTCAAGAACTTCCGGCCCATCTCCCTGCTTCCATTCCCAGCTAAGGTCATCAAGAAGATCGTAAACAGACAGCTCACCCGCTACCTCGAAGATAACAGCATCCTGGACCCCTCCCAGTCAGGATTCCGCAGCATCCACAGCACCGAGACCGTCCTCATCGCTGCCACAGACGACCTCAGGATCCTGCTGGACAACGGCGAGACGGCGGCCCTCTTCCTCCTGGACCTCTCCGCTGCCTTCGACACTGTCTGCCACCGCACACTACGCACACGCCTCCACGATGCAGGGATCCGAGACAAGGCCCTGGATTGGACCACCTCCTTCCTTTCCAGCAGAACCCAGAGCGTCCGCCTCCCCCCATTCCGATCCGAAGCCTCCGAGATCATCTCCGGCGTACCCCAGGGATCTTCCCTCAGCCCGACACTGTTCAACATCTACATGGCTCCACTCGCACGCATCGCCCGACAGCACGACCTCAACATAATCTCCTACGCCGACGACACTCAACTGATCCTCTCCCTCACCAAGGACCCCCTCACTGCCAAATCCAACCTCCACGAAGGAATGAAAGCCGTCGCCGACTAGATGAAGTGCAGCCGACTTAAGCTGAACACAGACAAGACGGAGATCCTCCTCCTCGGCTCCAACTCATCAGCCTGGGACGACTCCTGGTGGCCCTCATCACTAGGGGCACCCCCGACACCAACCGACCACGCACACAACCTGGGAGTCATCCTCGACTCAACGCTCACCATGACCAAGCAAGTCAACGCAGTCTCCTTCTCCTGCTTCAACACCCTCCGCATGCTCCGCAAGATCTACAGGTGGATCCCGACTGACACGAGAAGAACAGTCACCCAGGCCCTCGTCAGCAGCAGACTCGACTACGGAAACGCCCTCTATGCAGGAGCCCCGACCAAGCTCATCAAACGACTGCAAAGAATCCAAAACGCCTCTGCACGCCTGATCCTCAACATTCCACGCCACAGCCACATCACCCCCCACCTGAAAAACCTGCACTGGCTCCCCGTCGACAAGAGAATCTCCTTCAAACTCCTGATCCACGCACACAAGGCACTCCACAAAACCGGCCCAGCCTACCTCAACAGTCGACTCTCCTTCTACGTTCCCAACCGTCAGCTCCGCTCCGCCCACCTCTCCCTGGCCACCGTCCCGTGCATCCGGAGAACCACCACCAGAGGCAGATCCTTCTCTCACCGCGCCGCCAAGATCTGGAACACCCTTCCCCTCAACCTACGACAGACCCAAGACCTGCTGACCTTCAGGAGACGACTCAAGACCTGGCTATTCGACCAGTAGCGGCAACACCCCCCCTCCTCTCCCTCAGCGCCTTGAGACCCTCGCGGGTAAGTAGTGCGCTTTACAAATCTTGTGATTGATTGATTGATTGATTGATGATGGTCGTCTGCCAAGATTGTGTTTTGTTCATGTGTAGTGTTTGTCTTTGTCAAACCTTTCCCTCAAACACCCCTTCCCAACCATTCATCAAACCCTAACCCTCTTCCCCCAGGCTGTGTGATTTATATTGAGGTGTGACTAAATTAAATTTACACCAATAATTGATCACACGCTTGCTGGGGCGGATGTGGTGAAAGCAACACTAACTCAAGGCAGGGCGAGGATCTTCTTCTGCTTGCCCACCCATGCTCAGTATTCGCAAGTAAAACATTTTTCCAGATGAACATAATCCATCATAATTAATTGACGGGCATCGATTCATCATCCTTCCAGCACTAAAGGTTACTCTTGTCCACTTCATAGGTCGAGTCAACTTCAGTTTGTAACTTGTACTAGGCTATCCCCGCCACCATTATGTTTCATTTTACTTTAGTATTCCTTATCATCATCATCGTTTCTTGTTTGCCAGTCTTCTTGTGTACTGTACTTCTACTACTCATTCCCAAGTCTCCCTCAGGCGACTGACTGTCTCATTTTCTTTTTTTGCAAATGCTACTGTCAGTGTCTACTACTACTACCACCACCACCATGGCATCTTGGGAAACCAAACCATGCAGCCATCACTTTGCCTAAGTAAGTATAAATAAACATCAATCACAGCTAAGAGAAGAAGTTTGGGGGAGGCATAATTAATAATATGGAAATTAATTCATTAATTCACACACCCACACCCTTCCAAGTCCAGTTTCAGACTGCATAGACTAGGAGCAGAGACTGACAGTACTAGTAGGACAAGTCAAAAGTCACAAGTTGATGGTACCGCTTCTATCTGTTGATGTGTTACACTATCGGCAGATTATTATTTCAATCAAAAACTGGCTGCGGCCCTGCAGCAGCAAAGGAAACTGTGTGAAGTAAAAGAGTAACCCCCCCACAAAACATTTACATTGTATGAGAAGTAAGTATTAATAATTTATTCCCCTAACAAAATAAACTAATGGAAAAACTCACACCTGACCCACCCCTCTTCCTAACTCCAACTAATGTCCAAAGATTGTCCACTCCAAAAGTCCATTGTCCATAAATATATAAATATATAAACCCCGACTTTTCCCCAACGCCCCACCACCCACCCAAATTTTTTTTAAAAAGGGACAAGGCGACGGAGTTCTAGCGGCAGGCTCTCAGTCGACGGGTGATCTCCAGGACCTCAAGCGCGCCATCCGGAGGTGGATGCGGTGCTTGAATGCTCTACAATTGCATCCACGGGGGGCAGCAGTGTTCAATGAAGATGAAGTGTGGCAGGCGGCTGCCAGACCGCGGCCCCGTACCACTGGTTGGGCCTGGCTGAGGCCCAGGGCTTTGGAGGAGGCTGCAGCTGCTGCCGCCTCCTCCTCCTCCGCCAGAGCCACCAGCCGCCGATATTCTGTGCAGATGGCCTCCAGCTTCCGGCGCCGGGCCCTGGCTGCTAATTCCTTCCTGGTTGGTTGGGAAGGAGTAGCTATATCAAGAAAGAAAAAAGACAATTGTAACCAATACTCTTAGCAAAACAGTAACACAAAATTAATTATACACATAGTGGCACAGTAGCACTAGCAAGCGCCGTACATAACATGTCCCACTTCCTCAGCCTCTAACCTTTGTGGGAGTTTCAGGCATTACTACTACTAGGCACTAGTATGGAGTAGACAAGTCTTTCTCTTCTCTCGTTTAGCTAAATTAACCTTGTAGGCATGCCAGCTCAGTCAGCTTGCGCCCTAGACAGACATACTCGTGTCGCCGACTCACGTTATTTTTATTTACTACTGTCTGCAGGTGGGGCAGCTGTAGTCTACAACTACACAATTATCTTATTTTTCTATTATGGCCATATTCTTTTACATCAATGGCAACTGCTCAATTTCACTTTCACCCTGACTACTACAACAAGTCAGATGTATCTGATCCAAATGTTCATTGATTATATATGGGATGACGTGTAACCATGCAGCCGATAGGCCACCCATGGCAGGCTGACACAGTCTAAAATTACATAGGTAGGGACTAGGGAGTGGGCCTCGGAGTTGGAGGGAGGCGCTTGATAATGGGTAGGTATGGGTACATACATACACAATATATTTGCTGTGCTTGCAAACTACTGTGAGTCAAGGGAGTATTCTGAAACACAACCTTGAATCAAAAACCTTGTCCTTGTTTCTCTTACCAGCTATTTTTCCATTTCTCATTGCATTGCTCTTTTAGCATTATATTTTTTTAATTCAAATCTCTTATTCTATTCTCCTTGACTTTGCTACTCTGCCACGGTTTATTTTTCTTTTACATTGTCTACATCCAGTGACAGTCTCCACCTATGCTATGATGATTGTACCATCCATTGTTTAAAGAACAAGGGGACCCCAGTAGTGAGACCAGGGGTAGTATTAGGCGGTGTGTAGAACAAAGGTCTAGTAGAGGCCAAAAGGTCCTCAGGTAGCCTGCGCTACTAATAATTAAAACAGCAGTATATAGTCAGATGAAAGAGCAGTTGTTTCATCTGACTAAATACTGCTCTTTAATTATTAGTAGCCCAGGCTACCTGAGGACCTTTTGGCCTCTACTAGACCTTTGTTATACACACCGCCTGATTGTACCATCCAGGCATCCATCCATTTAAAGTAAACATGGCTATCATTCTTCCTAAATAATAATCTCTCAACAAACTTTTCACCAACAACATACATTTGTAATTTTTTTTTAGCCACCACCCATGCGTCTTTCCTTGCTTGCCTTTGAGTTTGACCCATGAAACCCTCCGGAGGATTCTTCCTATCACCCATACAGTTTCACCCACCCAGGAAGGCATCCTTTCTTTCACCTTTCACCCATCTTTCAACCACCCATGCATCCGATTCCTATCAGCCACCTATGCATTCCACGCATCCTTCTCTGCCAGTCATATATTACATGTCATCCGTCCTTCCTCCTTCTATCCTTCTTTCCCTTTTTGTTCAACCCATCCATCAAGGTCGCATGACTCTTAGTCTTCTTCATAAAACTTTCCCAGCTGAGTTGGAGTCAGATAGAAGAGGCCATTAGTTACTCAACTCCCGCCACTAATGCTATTGCTAATACTAAGTAAAGGGTGTCTTCTTCAACCGTTGTTCACAACAACTTAGTCTCTCTCAACAGTACAGTGTGTACACCCTTGCAACGACTGTGTAACTATTGTCAATAAGTAAGGAATATAAGTACAACTTACCACTGCCGGCCACTGCTGCTGGCTCACCCACCCCTGCAGCAGCTGCCGCATCTGCTCCCTCCTGGCTGGCGTCGCCTGCCCCCGCCGCTGGCCCTGGCACTGGTGGTCGGTACGCCTATAAAAAACATTACACATTTTTTAGATGCCATATACGCTTCCCCCTATTTTTTTTTTTACTTGCAAGATTGAGAAAATACAATATACATACATATACCACATACATCACTAGTACAAATCGGGTACTAGAGTAGAGTAGACGGTAGTATGTCCTATCTTATCAAAAATAGTAAAATATCTTGTTGGGCATTTTGTTGGTGGCAATTGTCGAAAAGCCTCTCAAGATTAAGAAGAGAACAACCCAAAGGACTGGACTCAGTGGCTAGAGCTATTGGTAAATCTGAGTTTTAAAACTTTTTAAAAATATAGAGTGGCCAACTGGTCAAGCTACAGACAGACTAATAGTAGTACAGAATCAGAGGCAGTTAGATTGATGTAAAAAAAAAAGTCACTAGAAAGAAATATAACTAAGTAGGTAGGTAATGCAGAGATAACAAGAATTTAGAAACAGATAGATCGAAGAAGATTTGGTAAAAAAAAAATTAAGAAACGGAAATAATGGTTTGGAAAAAATAAGGTGCAGTAAAAGTTAGGGAAATATAATTATTAATATTAACAACAGGAGGACTTACTGGAGCCAGAAGCAGAGCCCTCGGAAGAGGAGCGATCCTGGCTTTGGGAGGCATCTCCAGCTCCGAGTCCCACCTCAGACGACCCCGTCATCTTCTTGCCCCTGGATGCTGATCATGTAAGATATAATAAAGAGACAAAAATTGATTG
The DNA here is from genome assembly GCA_963921515.1 of Calotriton arnoldi. NCBI lineage: Eukaryota > Metazoa > Chordata > Amphibia > Caudata > Salamandridae > Calotriton > Calotriton arnoldi. Next base: position 165,530 of record CAWUFW010008911.1, on the reverse strand, counting down.
GTGTGAAACAAATAAAATGTTTTAAAAAGTGCTCTAAAAACATTTTTGGACAGGAAACAACAATTGCAATAAAATTGACCTTTCTAATCTGATCGACTAGTAGTAGTATCGTGGACTGTCTAGTTATTATTTATTAATCCAGTTTTCCATTCCGATTCCAGAATCCTAAACCTGTAAGTACCACCTAGCCTAGCCCGCCTATTCCAGAGACATTGGAGATGAATTGCCCAAAAATATATTTGCTTCTTCTAAGTTTCAATCTCATTCGAAATCATCAATAAATCAACCCCCTTTGATGGGCCAATTGTTCACTAAGTCTGCATTTCCTTTTATTTTAGTCCTCAAAAATGCATAGATAGACGCATGCATTTTGCATTCACCAAACTGTTGGTTAGTTGCTGCTGATGTGCTGATGAGTTGCTATATTACTCACTCACTAACAAACTACAAAAGGTTCTACTAAGGACTGGAGTCAGCAGCATGTGACGGAGGACCCGTCACGCCACGGACCGCTAAAAAATTACCAACTAATACTAAGTAACTAAACTACCTACCTACCACCACTATCTTAGTGACAGGACAAAGGAAATGAGTCTCTCTAGCATTACCTAACTTAAATTCTCTAAACTCTCGTACATAATAAGCCCAAGCGAGTGCAAAGTTACAAACAAGTAAGATTAGTAGTGCCGAGCACCTGTCTAGTGTCAAGAAGAATAACAATCACATATTTTAAGATTTTTAAACGAAACTTACCTGCATGTAAGCAGCAGCATTATTGCTATTTGGGAAAAAAATAATATTAGCAATAACACAGAACAGAACACACAATACTACTATGATTAGCTACTCACCAAGCCCCACGACCTCAACACCTAGCAGGTCCAGCAGTTCCTGCTCCCGGTCCACGATGTCGGACCACCGGTGAGTCAGCTGGTTGTGGGTGCGCCGGACCTCAGAGCAGTGAAACACTGCTCGGCACACCCTCGCCCACCGGCGGTGACGCTCCTGGGTAGCGTAGCTGGAGCCAGGTCTGCCGCCTGCTTCCATGGTTAAGGGGGGGTGGCGCTGTACAAAAGAACCAAGGGTGGCCACCTCCACCTCTGAGAATAGGGCCCGGGGCTGCACCCCTTCCGGGCGCCGTCTTCCGCATTAGCTTTGCCCTTCCCCTTCTGGCTAGCCTTAGCCATGGTTCTGAGGGGGCGGGGGCAGAAAAGAAAATGTAGAAATAAAAAATAAAGTCAGGAGAAGAAGTAGGAAAGTAAAAAAAAATAAAAAGCAAGTAATAGTACAAAAATGCAGTAAAAGTAGAAATAAAACGCAAAATATACACTTAGGGAGAGAGAGGGATAGATAATGAATAAAATAGATCAGAAAAACATTGTAAGAAATAAAGGATTTGAAAGATTGGAGAGGGATTGAAAAACAGGCCCCAGAACCATGCAAAGAGTAGAAAAACAAGATGGCCGCGCACATTGGCGACCGTGTGGTGAAGTTTGCGCGATATTTCCCCTAAACACGCAATCTGTGTTGCCGTACGTCAGAAACATCTCACGAGCATGCGGAACAAGCAACTCTGCATGCTCGCGGAACTCCGCGTAACGTTGCAGATTTTTTTAACCGCTTCGCGTAGGTTCGCGTAGCACAGCTACACGAACTCCGCCCGGGCTTAATATTTATACCAGGTGCCAGCCTTTTAAGTGATTCCCTATGCTACCCCCACATCTGGTTCTGGAAAGATATTCCTTCCCCTGTGAAGGCCTCAAGTAGTCTGGGGTGACAAATGACTAGTGTCCGGTTTCTTTGTATGTGCTGGAAGTAAGCCCCTTTGAAACATTAGTGTGGCAAGGCACAGTTCCACCCCGAATAATCCGGGCAAGATGGTCCATTCTGCCTACACCCAGTCTCCTCATTATCTGGCAGAAATACACAAACCCTCTATAGCAAAGACATTCACAGTCCTGTACCCAGGACACTGACAGAGAGCACACATGATCAGGAAATGCCAACTTTCTAAAAGTGCATTGTCAGAATTGTGACTTAAAATTCGATATTAGCTTTAAAGAGGATATTAAATTGTAATTCATTTGAGCGCAAACACCATATTTCTATCTGCTACCAATCAAAAGTTATCACAAATTAAATATAATAAAGTAACCCCATGTTAGTCAATGGGAGAGATAGGCCTTACAGTAGTGAAAAATGACGTTAGTAGTTTTTCACTACCAGGAGATGTAAAACTTAAACACAGATGTCCTACTTTTTAAATGCAGTGCACCCTGTCCTATGAGCCTTTGAGACCTACCTTAGGGATGACTAGATATATTAAATGGAAGGTTTAGGCCTGGCAAAAGGACTATTTTGGCAGGTCAAAATGTCAGTTTAAAGCTGTACTAAAGTCTGCATTAGCAGGCCTGAGATGTGTTTTAAAATGCAACTTTAGTTGGTGGCATAGTGAGTGTCACAAGCCCACTAGTAGCATTTAATTTACAGGCCCGGGGAAAATGCAGTACCATTTCCTAGGGACTTAAAAGTCAATTTAATGTGCCAATTTGGTATAACTAAATTTGAGTTAGTTTAAGGGAGATAGCACAACTCTTTAGCACTGGTTAGCAGTGGTAAAGTGTGCAGAGTCCTAATGCAAACAAAAACAGGTTACGCAAAACATGAGGAGTAAAAGCAAAAAGTTTGGGAGTGACCCTAAGGAGAGGGCCAAGTACAACCAAAGGTCTCTTACCAGTGCTCCTCAGTCCCGAATCCATAGAGAATGTGCCTTCAAGGGCTGCCCAATCCATGACCCTAAGGCTTCTTTTGTTGAGAGACCCTGCCAGGCTCCGTAATCCACTGAACCGCTTATCCATGGCTGTGCTGCATATGTTTGCATTAGAGAGGCACTTAGGCTACTGCCTCTTGCTGGTGATTTTGGGTATTCATAGAGGGAGACTGTGAACAGGTATTTTTTGGCCTCCTCGGTCATATTAGCCACCTTCACTTTGGGTACTGAGCCCCTTTACTTGTGACCCTCCTCATGTGAGAGTGAATTCGAGGCCTTCAGGCCTTAGGGAGTATAAAGTGGTCCTTCCAACCTTTGAAACAGCCAGTGGGTATCTCATTTTGAACAAGTATTAGACCTTATCAAGAGTCCAAGTAGATGATCAGATTACTCAGGCTAATCTTATTCATCACTACTGTTGTAACTTTCTACCATACCCTTCTAAAAAGCAGACCCACATTATAATAGGAAACCCAGGAGACTGCAGCGCATGATATAACCATTTTCAATGTAAATCCAGAACATTTTCTCTAGAATTACGTCTTCCTGTGCTTTAAGAAAAAGAATAGGTCCAGCTAAACTGGATTGATTAAGACATACTCTTTATGGTGGTCTGCACTGAAGAAGGCTCCAGCACTGTTGCCAGCTCCTACCTACCGAGCTCCTGAAATCCATCATGATGCTGAGTTTCCTTCTTTCATTTTCTCTGTGTCATTTTAGTTGTGGGTGTCCAGTCACATCTACACGCCCAGAAAACCATCTCATCATTGAAGCTCCCACTGTACATGTCATTTTTATTGAACACCAGCATCTGTCTAGGAGAAACTAAGCATGCCTGGCCAGGTAGTTATCACACACCAGCACTTCCCTATGATCTTTACTGAAACTCGCGTTCCTCACATTTAACTCCTTATTATTCTTCCCAGTGCCACAATATTACACCTTTAAATCCCCAATGCCAAAAGCTGATTTGTAACTACCCAGTGGCACAGCAAGCTCACCATCACTCTACATGTTTACAATGCCTGCTGCCCCCCATCATCCTGCAATCAGCTCTTTTGGGTGCTCAACTCTATAAATTTGCTAATTGGCCCTATACAACTTGTGACCATGTAATACTTTCAGTCATTTTGAATTTGTAGCCGTCAGCACTTTCTCTTCTGAGGGTTCTGGTTTTTTATGTATCATTATATATAGAATTGCAAAGCACAGCAATCAAAGTGCTGTTGGCTATAATCCATAAAGCAGCTGAATGTGCCATGCATGACATGTGGTCACTAGACAGGCAGGTATGGAGCACTACGATCTACTGAAAACTCGCATAGCGCCCCAGGACCACATTAAGGCTTAGAGGCCCTAAGTAGCCAGACACAAGTTCACTGTTGGACTTCCCTTATACTTCACAACTCACCATACCCCACAAAACACCATTTTACTCTCATGAAGGAAATGTGTTCATGAACTCTCAGACTTTTCCAGACACTTGGGGCCATATGTATCAAAAAAGAGTTTTGCGATTCTCAAATTGCGATTTTTAGCGAATCGCAATTAGAGAATCGCAAAATGCAATGTATGTAGGATTTGCAAAAAATTTTGCGAATCCTACATATTCCTTATTTGCGATTCGCAAATTGAGATTCGCAAATAAGGAATACCTTCCCATTCATTCCTATGGGCTAGGAGGCCCATAGGAATGAATGGGAAGACATTCTCAATTTGCGATTACCAATTAGAGAATCGCAAATTGAGAATGCAATTTCAAGGTTGCAAGGGTACCAAGAGGACACCCTGTTGCACCCCTGAAATATGCATGTGTGCACATTTTGCGCACATACATGCCCATACATGCCCTAAGGGCATGTATGTGCGACATACGGCACGTTTAAAAAATCAAAAAAGTGCTTTTTTAAAGAAAATCGCAAATTACCACCAACTTGAAGTTGGTGGTAATTTGCAATTCCTTAAGGCCAAATAGCAAATTTCTGGTGCTTCAAGAATTGCATTTAAGGAATCGCAATTTGCAATTCCTTAATTGCATTTGCAAAATAGAGAATCGCAAATTTTGCAATTCTCTATTTTGCGATGGCCATCCCAAAAGGCTTTTTCCAATCCGCAAACGGGCCGATTCTAAGAATCGGCCCGTTTGCAAACGGGAAAAAGGCTTGATACATATGGCCCTTGGCATGAGAAACCCATGTCTCGTTTGAAGACACATCGCCACTCGGGTAAATAACCCTTCATCTTTGTCTTTTTTTTGCAATGTGAATGTCTGCATTTTATTATCTGTTCTCACTTGAGCTTCTCAGTCTAATTCGTTTGGCGACACATCCACTCTTGAAATGGCTTGCCTTTACGCAGCTTTAGTTTTCTCTCTAAAGAGCTCCTTCAATCCTTATGCTTTAAGTAAGGAAGGTGTGTTTATGAGGGTCCTTTCTAGGCCAGAGTAACTCAAACTTGTCATGGCTCAGTGTGGGGAAAGTTACTGCTAGCCCCTAAGACACCTTGTAAACTGATACCGCTTCTGCTCTTCATTGCCCTGCCCCTCTCCCTTAGGTTCTTCCTCCCGAGCCTTCCTCTTAACCATGTCTGCCACATTCCATGTCATCTCATTCATGCACATGCCACCATCAGTCGACTAGACTTGGAATACACATGCCTGTTTATACCAAAAGTGGAGGAGGGTTTCTTTTGAAAAGGGAAATGTGTTTTTAGGGGTAATCAAAAAGTATTTCAGTATTCTTTTTAAATAATATTCGGATCTAGGATGCATGTTTTCATATAGTTTACAAATGGTGTCTTCTAGTCAGTTTAGGACGGTCCTTTTTCAGTACCTGTTCTAAGATCGTTTTAGCTCGAGAATAACGTGCGTGAGATCAAATAAATCAAGTACAGTAAGAGAAACACCACAATTTAAACCTCGTTTATCAAAAGTGGCAATATGATTAGGTTTTATTTTCCAACAGCAGAATTAACGTTATTGTACCGGAAGGTGGCAGTAGGGCGCCATTTAGTTCTGTTTCAAATCGCATAGCTTGCTAAACTTCACGTAAGTGATTTCTACAGTAACTGGAAGGGCAGAGTGCTGGTGTCTTAAAAAGGCAATTAATGGATTCTGAAAGCAGAACACAGAACAACTCTGGGACACGACTGTGACCATAACGGCGGCCAGCAATAAGATTAATCACTCCTTTCTCATTTTCGTGTTGATGCAAAAGGCGGCATTGTTTCCATGAAGGAAAATAGTACATGGAATCAGAGTTCGCATGTGGGTGGCGCTGATTGGAGTTTTTCCTCCCATCTTATCTTTGTTCTTGTCTTGTTTTTTTCTGATGGATGTGGAACACAAGTGTGTGGTGCTTTACAGCCCAGTGGGAATAGACTGTGGTGTACAGAATTGCAATCGCTATAATATATTTATCTGGCTTCTATGTTGTTGCTTTCAACTGTCCGATGTGATGTCTGTGTTTCCGATGAATGCTTTTTTCCTACAGAAAGGCAAATATTGTCCCTGCTGCGAGAAAGAAAGTGTCCACATCCCAGAATGCCAAAGCAAAAGGATGAACAGGTACGCAACCCGCTTTTTATGAATGTTGATTCTTTAGATGGGCTATGGCTATGCCCAAGTATTCCAAATGTGGTGCTCGTTGTTGGCTGAGTCTCTGAGCCAAAACGACCTCAAATTCCGTTAGTAGCTATTGACTAGCACAGCATCAAGCCCTACTTTCTCCCCCCACCTGTTTACTACCTGGGAGTGCCATCCCGCTCGTATAATATTATTACTTGGGAGTGCCCTCCTACTTAGATAATATTATTACCTGGGAGTGCCTTCCCATTTGGATAATATTACTAGTGTAAACCAGACCCATAATATTTGGGGTGAAAGTCACAAAATTGTTAGTTATATTTTTCATGGTACCATTAGGTAGAGTCCACCACCACCAGGGCCAACTTCCACACTTGCATGTTGAACGTCGCTGAATGGTTGAGACGGAAGTCCTCATCTTTGGAAACAACACCTCGGCATCGAACAACACACGGTGGCCAGTGGATCTCGGCCCACCCCCTGCCCTACGGACCATGCTCACAACCTCAGCATCATCCTGGACAGCAAGCTCTAGATGAAAAAGCAGGTCAATGCAGTCTCATCTGCCTGTTTCCACACCCTCTGCATGCTCCGCAAGATCTTCAGGTGGCTCTCAGTCAACACCATAAGGACTGTTGCATAGGCTCTCGTCACCACCAGACTGGACTACGGAAACCCACTCTACGTAGGAATCCCTGCACGCCTCCTGAAGAGACCTCTTATAATACAAATCACAGCAGCCAGACGAATCCTCGACCACCCCAGAAGGACCCACATCACTGCCCCACCCCAGTAAGCGACACTGGCTCCTTATACAGATGAGAAGCTAGTTCAATATGCTAACACATGTCTACAAAGCCCTGCACAATGAAGCACCAGCATACCTCAACAAATGCCTGACCTTCCAACAACCAACCAGACAGCTCCGATCTGTCCCCTTCTTCCTCGCAGACACCCCCACGGATCTGCCAAACAAACAATGAAGGATGCTCTTTTTCGCACCTGGCAGCCAGGACATGGTACAACCTTCCCCTCCACATAAGGACCACCTCATCATTACAGCAATTCAGGAAAAGAACTTGAAGACCGGAATGTTTGATTGAAGGTCACCACGCAGCCAAACTTCCCAGCACCGAGAGAGCCCCACGGGTGATTTGCCACGCTTTATAAATGATTGATTGATTGATTGAATATTTACATGAAGCATACCTGTTGGAATTATTTTTGTGTGTGCTAAGGCACCACGATTTATGTCCTATAGAAATGTATTGTAGTGAATGTCTGTTTGCTAGTGTCACAAAAAGGAACTCATGAAATGAGTGATAATAGATTTTTGTCTCAGTCTAAATAACTTATTGGCGGTACCATACTAATTTCAGAAATTGTGGTAAATTCAAAGGTAATTTCACCTTGTGAAAAATTCTGATCCAATGCTGAGATTTCATTAACTATCTTTGAAAGAAAGCAGTTTTCTCTTGAGATTTCCTCATGGAAATTATGATTTGTGCTCCAGATGCTAAATTGAGGATATATTTTCTGTAGATTCACTAACATCTTCTTCTTGCCCGTATGTCTGATGTGCTCTACACACTACAGCAATATTGCCAGCTGATTGCCCAGTTTTCTATTGAAGCTGGCATCCTATATTCATGACTAAAGTGAGGCACACTTGAACACTGTCTTGATGGACTAGGAGATGTTGAGTTTAAGGCCTTTTCTACAGAGAAGAATGAAGTAAATAAGCATTGAGGCATTCATGCAAATATGCCAGCTGTTTCAAAAAAGTGAGGAAACTATGGGATGTTAGTCGTTTATGACCTGGTATATTTTGAAGGTCTAAAATTAGTTAATGATCCCAAAATAAGTCCAGCATTGCCTTCCCACGTGTTTTCTCAAACTAGCCATCATCTGTCACTTATTACCTCCTTAATTTTAAAATAGTAACATTTTGATAGACGTAGAAGGTTGTTTTTGAAATCTTCAATCTAAATTTATGAGAGTAGATTTTTTTTTGTTGAGGTTCAGGTAGCAGGTAGGTTGATCTCATACATTTTTCACCTCTTCCATTTGTCAGTAGGTGCATCTCTCTGCGTGAATTTTCATTAGCTTCTAAATATTTTTAATGCTAATTAAATGCACGAAATGATAAATCACAAAAGGAAATATATATTTATTGTTTAATAAAAAATGTTGCTCTGTACATATTGTAAACCAAAGTTAATTAAAATATATTTTAAAATAAGTAACATTGTAAATCAGATAGAACAATAAGGCTACCATTTTAAAACACTCAAAACCTTTATGGCCAACACAATTTTGAAAAACTTTGAACACTTTAAACACATAATATGACCAAATGGAAATAAGCTTTTTTTAGGGATGCATGTATTACAGGAACAAAGATGAAAACCATTTTCAAGTACATATTCAGCCTTCTGCGTAGGACAGTGAATGGTTCTAAAGATGTCTTGTCCCTCACCATGTGTCCAGTGCTGGTACATTCCATGACATAGGGGAACAATCTGGTTCTGTATTAGTATTCTGTGATCTTTACAGGCAGCTGTTATGGAAAGAAGGCATGGTGATATGTGGGCTAATGGCTTGATAATGATATGATGCGTGTCTCAGGTCCTAATTATGCATCTCCTAGTTCTCTACTGAAGGGGCTAGTTGCCAATCAAAAAACACCATAAAACATCCTTCAAAGTAGTGCACCTATGCAAGCAGCACTCAAAAGGATTCAAAAAAGAAAAAAAGGCCTCTAACATCTTGTAAACAAACGCAAGAAGGTTAAGTGTAACACATAAAAGGGGGAAACAATGTGTTTGTTTGCTGCGACATGGAAGTCTAAAGCGTTTAGCGGTCATTGCTATATTTTGCATTATTATATTGGAATAATGTGCCTGGCTAACACAATACTCCAATATCTAGAGGTAGGCAGAATGTTCAGTTCCACCCGTCAGAATTGGCAGAATTTGGCCACTCCACGTTACTCTTTAACGCCTTCACTCCGATCGGAATTCCGCCCAGGTGCTGGACATTCCGATCGCGGGCGTGGTCGTGACGAGCTCAGCTCGTCATGCGCACAGCCCGCCCGCGCAGCATGACGAGCTGAGCTCGTCATGAGCAGGGAAGGGGTTAACATGGAGTTCTGGCCAAATTCAGCCAAATACCATGTGGTGGAGTTTTTCTCCTGCATGGATACAGAATATGCTAGCTGGATGAGCGTTTTTCTAATGCGGGCAGTCGCCGGTGTTCGCGAGCGGTCTGAGGGCTACAGTTCGAGTAGATTTGCTGCCGCTAGAGAAGGTTTTGTACTCGAGTGGCAGCAAAATCAACGTGAATGGCTGTGCACTCTTGCCCCAAGCATTGTGGCGTTTGCGCTGATTTTCAGGACTGTTCTCGCTACCGGTGCTAAATTCCAGCATGAGCCCATTCTGCGGAATCTCGCTGAAGTTTTCTGTGAAATTTCGTGGCTCGAAACTCCGCAAGTTCCGTCCACCCCTTCCAATATCTTGTTTGACCAAATCACAGTTTCACTGATAAAGTATGGACTTAACCATTTCTGGTTTTGAAGGCTGAACTGGAAACCTAAATCAGCCCAAGCAAAAATATTCAAACCAGCCCCACGCTACAGAAGGCCATGACTACGATGGGCTATGAGGTTTTTTTTGGGTCATAGCAGCTCATCTTTCACTGAAAGTAGCCCTTAGTCCACCACCTAAAGGATGAACTGACAAAGTGGCAGAATGACCAGTCGAGCAGTGATACACATGTCCTATAGAAACAGTCTTTTCCTCAGAGAAATGTATGCTAAGCTTTTAAGCAGTTCCAAAGCAATAATAGAGCCAGAAGACCTATAAAATTCTGAAAGGAACATGATGAACATGTAATAAACATTTGACACAAAAAGTCAACATCTGATTACGAGAAAAATTATATGATTATATTTTGAAGTCAAACTGTGCAAAGGAAACAAGAATTTCTAATACTAGTCAATGGTGCATTTGAGCAAGACCATACTGTGATTTTCGGCAGAATGAGATTTAGCAGATTTTAAAACACTTTTTTGATTTTAGGTCAAGATTTTTACTTTCACACTTTAGGAACCTTTTTGATTCTCAGACTCCTTCAGTGTGCAAGATCCAGTGCTGTAACCAACACAGACTCCACAAGGTTGCTGACTTCTTCATGACTGCCTCATGTTAGCCTTGAACTTTCCAATTGGACAAAGGGGCAAATTTTGGCTTCCAAGGTTGCATCTTTTTTCAGGAAGCATTGGCACCTTGTCTTTGTCCTTCTGTGCTCAAAAAAGTCCCAACGTGCTAGAGATGCTGGGAAACATCTTCTATGTCTCAATCCCGGGTACAAGTTCGGACAGATCAAGTTTCCACACAGGTCATGGACAGCAGGTCCAGTCCTCTTCTGTTCTTCCTTAGGTTAAGAAAGAGTTCTTATGAGCTGATGGTGTCACTTTTATAGGATTCAGTAGAAAGTGGTTGGGATGATTCCTAGACGCTCCTAACCAATGAAAAAAAAATAACGAAGGGCAAATGTTTCCACCTTTGCAGCATTTACTGCAAACTGCCCTACTATGCAATAATTTGAGATAAGTCCAACATAGCAGAACCCTTTTGCCCTTGGAGGTGGATGGTATCCCAGCCAAGGGTGTGTCTATGGAAATGAGTATTCACCTCCTACTCAACCACATCAAATTGTTTCTGGGACCAGCTTCGACTCCCACTGGGTTGCTGCCAGCTACCTACAGTTGTCCCTGGGAACAAAGCCTTCTCTTCCACAGGACACCCTTTACTCCTAACTATGAACATGCAGACCTCACACTGGTCTGTTTCAATTTTTTTTATAATTCATTTTTATTTGCAGCAGTTGCATTTTTACATAAAGTATTATGTCAGTTACATTGTGATTTTATGGCATCTTAAATATGGTGCGGTACGTCAATGGCATATTATTTCTTAATTATCATCAGGCCATTTTACACTGTTATATCTTGTTAACAAACGTAAGATTATCTCACCTATTTATAATATAACTAAGTACATTGCTCCTTTCACAACTCATCGAGTTCAACATGAGTGCTACAAAGAGCATTAAGTATCTATACAGGAAATGAGTCATCGCTTTAGCATATGTTTTTGACATATTTATCTAAGGAGGAAGGAAAATGATAGGGGTGTACAAGGAGGTAGTTCATTGTTTTTGTTATGGGATTTCAGTGTTTCCAACATAGTATCCCAACTTCGGGGAATGAAAGATTTCCTCAAACTTGCACATTCCTTCCTATGTGAGAGGCAGCTTTCGACTTCCAATCATTGCACAGCTAGTGACTTCCAACTTGTGGTGGAAGGCGGTGTGGCATTTCTCCAAATCATGATTATATTTCATCGAGCCAACAATAATGCTAGAGTAATTCACCTCTTAGAAGCTTTGGGGCATATTATCTAAAAAGTGCGCTAAACATCGCAAAGCGTGTTTAGCGAGCACTTTTTTATCGCCGGCTATCGTCGGAATAATTTGCCATGCTAACGCTGTATTAGCGACATTTAGCGCTATGGCGATAATTATTCCAGCCATAGCGGTGTTTTCCATGAAACATCGCTGGTTTTCCAGCGATGTTTCATGGAAAACGGCGATAAGCTTGCTGATACGACCCTGTGGTCGTATCAGCATAATCCACCCCCCCATGTTAGATATGGCTAACACCTGCTAATTGCAGGTGTTAAATAAATGGCGATGACCGCGGTTAGCGCGACTTTTCACGTCGCTAACTGGGGCCATGGCCACCTTGCTAATAGGCGATAGGCCTGTTAGCGGGTGTTTCCCAGGTTTGTTCGTCAGGAACGCCCACTTTGCATGTCATTAGCGATAAATATCGCTGACATGCAAAGCGGTAAAAACACGGGCGCTAATGCCCGAAAACTGTCGCTAACTGCTGTTAGAGACAGTTTGCTGATAGGGCGATAAGATTATCGCCGCTTTAGCGGCAAAAAGTGCCGCTAAAGCGGCGATAGTGCCCTTGCTAATATGCCCCTTTGTTCCTTTTCGGTTTGTGTGGAATGGCCAAGTACATACTCCTCCAGTGTATTATGAACTTCATAACCATTGATGGTAGGGAGTGATCCATTTCCAGTAAAACAACAATAAACCACAGGAAACTGAATAAGTTTAAAACACGTATTGTGCAATTCTTTATGTAGGTGAGTATTTTTGTCCGTTCTGAATTGTGTAAGGGCCCGGATAAATCAGCTTCCTTTTCTGTGTTGATCTTACTGTGTGATACATTTTTGTTTTGCATGAATACACTATAAAGCCACTTAACTAGATGCCTCTCATTGCTCATAGTACACAGTGTTTGGAAGACTGCATGAGTAGGCAGTGAAGTTGATTGTATATGCAATAGTCCATGAAGTGCATGTTTAACTCTCTGAAAAGTGTCCCATTGCCCATTTGGAATCTTGTCTCAAACTTCTGTGGGTGCCCCTTCAAGAACAATGCCCAAGGGTGCAGGTGGGTTAGGTTCAGCTAACATGTATGTATAGGGAGTCCTACTAATTTGGAGTCAGGAGTCTAAGGGAGGATAGGTTCACTAAGTGCCAAACCATGTTTTAGATACGCCAAGGCAGTATGCAGTAGAACAGGCATCCCAACTGTAGGCCCCTTCCCTAGGTACAGTTGCATATGTAATGGGCCATCTGTTAACTTCCCCACTTGTAAACCTGTCTTGCTCAGGAACTATGTACACAGGAAGGACAGGTAACGCATGGAGGTCCAGCATACATGCTCCAAATATTAACTGGGCAACAACAAGGGGTATGCAGTTCCTAAAGAAATGGAGAGCGAAAACACAAACTGGTTGGTGCCTAAAACCTGAGAACCCAGATGGAGGGCATCTGAATGCTCAGGAACAAGAGCCCTCACACACCTAGATGGGCGTCATGCTTCATCATAGGGCTCCTCGTTGCACCGGCACAGCAATGCCCAACTGACACCCACAAGGGGGCTCTTTACAGGAGGTCTTTTGCTTTTTGCCGTATGTGAACCTAGTGTGTATGTGGATGGGCTCTCAAGTGTAGATTGGTGTAAGTAACTTAAAATTGGCTAAGGAGTACCCTAATAATATTTGTATTCAGTGGGTCCCCTTGTCTAGGTTAATATCAGAAGTGATTGCTGTAACCAGAAGTAATGGTCTGTGTCACCTCATAGGAAAGTGTGTGAGTTGATCAACATGTTTATTGCCATAATATTCTACACTGTTTTTATATTTCCACTACAGGTCATTGTTTTACCACCACAAAAAGTATAAATCTTTCTGCTACAATTCAATGGTAGTGATTTAATAAACTATTACAACAAGGGGGGACCAAGAGCGCATAAAGGTCCAGCATACATGCTCCAACGGATTACATGTACTTACAAGTGACTTAATAAATACATCCTGATCAAGATAATATTCCCAATCACTGTGTAGATTCGGATTTAGGTCCTGATGAGTTGCCCTTGATCACTTTGACTACTATGGCAAGAAACATGTCGAACAAATCATACACATACCTATGAGCTGACACAGCCCATTATTTCTGGTTACAACCATCACTTCTGATTTTAAACTAGACTAGGGGACCCACTGAATAAAAATATTATTATGGTACTCCTTAGCCTATTTTAACTCACTCACTCCAATCTAAACTTGAGAGCCCATCACATACACCCTAGCTTCAGATACAGCAAAAAACAAAAGATCTCCCTCAAAGAGCCCACTTGTGGATACTGTTAGACCTGGCACCATTGGCGTGGGTCTCCCTTCCATTTTTTTGCTGTTGCCTCCTGTGTTTACGATGTTTTTGCTGGTCTAGATGCTTTGGGCACTTTGCCACTGCTATTCAGTGCCAAAGTGCAAGTGCTCCCTATTGTAAATTGTTGAATGGATTAGTGATTCCATGATTGGCTTATTTGATTTACTTGCCAGACCCTAGTATAGTGCACCTTGGGTGCCCAGGGCCTATAAATCAAATGCTGATGGTGGGCTTGCAGCACTGGTTGTGCCACCCACAGAAGCAGCCTGTAAAGTGTGACTCAGGCCTGCCATTGCAGAGCCTGTGTGCAGTCTGGGACTGCCATGCTGACTTGGCAAGTGGGGCACAATGCAAGAGTGCTTTATACCTATAATCAATGTGGATTTAAAAAGGATGTTTCTTTTTTTTTTTGGGCAGTGTATTGTATCACAAGTGGCTCATCGAGCAGATGGTTATTAACTTTGAAATAATTTGTTTGTTTTTATAGATACCCCTGACGAAGGGTTGTCCCGAAATGCATTGCATGTTTTTTAAATAAATCGTGACATGTGGAAACATGTGATTCTCCTGTGTTTTTGAAGAAAATCGTGAAAAATAAAAGAATGAAGAAAATGAATTGAAGAAAACTAAGGGTGAAAAAGTGGAAAATAATGGAGTCAAAATTGGATTAATGGAAGAGTTTTACATGGATTTGATTTATTGGATTCATTTGATTGTAATGGCTGTGTAGCTTGAATGGAATCACACTTGGGTCCCTCGTGTTTGTTTATGATTGCAGCGAAACTGGGCAGAGCGTGGAGCAAGCGTGCACGCTAACAGAAGGTTGAAGCTAGTGAACAAACATGGAGTATTTAATAGAAATGTAGTAAAAAATTAAAAAAAGGTGTGCATCTCACCACCATTGTCTTACATTTGAAGTGCACCCACTTGCCAGTCCCTAAACTTTCCCTTTTCTACATGTTAGTCACACCTAAGGTAGGCCCAAGGGCAGGGTGCATTGTATGTAAAAGGTAGGACATGCCCTGATGTGTGTGGCATGTCCTGATAGTGAATTACAGCCAATTTCGTTTTTCACTATTGCAAGGCTATCTGTTCCCATAGGCCAGAACGGGCAGTTTGGTTATAACATCTTATAATCCTTAACTGACCCTAGGAACAAGATAGAAAAACAAATTTAGCATGCCTGAACTCAGAATGTTAAAATACATCTTTTAGGCTGGGTGATTTTTACATTCTGTGTTTGAAAATACCACTTTTAGAAAGTAGGTATTTTCTTGCCTAACCTTCCAGTGTGCCTCTGCTAAGGTTGTGTATTTACTCTCTGGTTTGTGAGTGACAGGGAACTGGAGAGGTTCTTGGCTCCAGCAGTCTGATGGGTCAGGGCTGGGCTGAATAGGACCCACATAGAATAGAGAGTAGGGGAGGAGATTTCCTTTCACCTACCTGGGTCAGGTCTGCTCTCAAACAATGCTGTCTCCACCTCCTGCCAGGAAGCTGCACAGAACTGGTTTTGGTCAGGCACAGACACTCTCTGCCTCCAGAGAACAAAGACTTTCTGAGTATAAATATTGGGGCCCAGACCCCAGAACTTTAGATCACTTTTGGGAATCAAGACAAACCTTTGCTGAGGAGAAGAACCAGGAAACTGAAGGAGGAGACTGCCCCTGTGCTGTGTGCTGTTGGGGTTGGCCTGCAGTGGTTACTTTATTGCCAAAGAAAGGAGAAAGGAACTTTGTGTGTACTTTCATCATCTTGAAGAAGATCTCCAAGGGCTTGAAGACTGAGCTTGCCTCCTGCCTGAAGTCTCAGGGATACAAGACTTCACCAACCAGCTCCCCTGAATTCCCTTGCTAGGAATTCTACCTGCAAAGAGGTGCCTGCTGTTGTGTTGGGCCCTCTTGAAGACTGCGTGTTGCTGGGAGCTGGAAGCGAGACGCAACAAGGAGAAGCGTGTTGCCGCCGCAGCAGTTGCCGTCGCGTTGCCGAAGAAGCGTGCCGCCGCCGCAGCTGTTTGCCGTCGCATCACCGACGAAGCGTGTCGCATCACCGGAGAAGCGTGTTGCCGCCGCAGAGGTCGCTATCGCGTCACCGGAGAAGCGTGTCGCAGGGCCTGTCGCAGCTCAGAAGTTACCGAGTTCGCCACACGGCCGTCGGGCGTGCACGCATCGCATCTACGTTGTCGCACCGTAACCAAGACGCCATTTTGTCGCATCGCACCGGATCATCATCGCATCGAGGTGCCATCTTGTTGCATCACCCCGGATCACAGTAAGAAACCGGCGCATCAACTCCCCACACAGTAAGGAAGTAAGCCTCAACTCCCCTGCGCAGCAGTAAGGAACCGGCGCATCCACTCCCCTAAGTGTAAGGAACCGACGCATCACCTTCCCTGCAACCCTTTTGTTTGTATTGCGTGACGCATCCAAGGTACTTTGAGAGTAAAGTGTTGCATTTACCATCTACATTGAACTAAGCTATTTCTACCATTTTAAAAGACTCATTTTTGATTACAGTATTATGGATTTTTGTCGTTTGACCTTGTGTTAAGTTTAGTAAAGATTACTTATTTTTCTAAACTGGTGTAGTGTCCATTTGTAGTGTTTTCACTGTATTACTGTATGTGTTCACAAATGTTTTACACACTGCCTCTTAGATAAGCCTGCCTGCTCGTGCCAAGCTACCAAGGGGGTGAGCAGGGGTTATTTAGGAGTGTAGCCCCTTACCCTGACTAGACGCAAGACTCCTTATTTGGACAAAGGTGCAAACCAACAAAATCAACAAAAATTCAAGTAAGCATTTAAACTGAACTGCATTTACCAGGATGCTAAGGGACGAACTGTGCTGTGAGGTGAAGCAGTGTGCTCCCATCCCCCTTATGTTTAAAAGGCTCCCTTGAGCCACTGAGCTGACAGGCTCTTGTAGATGCTCCTGTGTGTCAGGGAGAGGTACAGAGACCTGAGAGAATTGTGGCAGCTTTCTCAGCAACCCCAGATGAATTTCGTTTTCATCTCTACTGATGAATGATAATATCCAGAAACACACATGTCTAGAGATTAACAGCACTAACCTGCACCAGCTTTGGTGAAACACTTCAACAAAAATTCCAGTCAGCATTTAAACTGAATAGCATTTACCAGGGTGCTAAGGGGAAAACTGTGCTGGGAGGTGAAGCAGTGTACTCCCATCCCACTTCTGTTTAAAAAGGCTCCATTGAGCCATTGAGCTGACAAGCTCTTGAAGATGCACCTGTGTGCCAGGGAGAGGTACAGAGACCTGGGAGAATTGTGGCAGCTTTCTCAGCAACCCCAGATGAATTTTGTTTTTATCTCTACCAATGAATGATAATATCCAGAAACACATGTGTCTAGAGATTAACACCACTAACCTGCACCAACTTTGGTGGAGCACTTCAACAAAAATTCAAGTAAGCATTTAAACTTAACTGGATTTACCATGATGCTATGGGGCAAATTTGCTGGGAGGTGAAGCAGTGTGCCCCCATCCCCCTTCTGTTTAAAAAGGCTCCCTTGAGCTACTGAGCTTACAAGCTGTTGGAGATGCACCTGTGTGCCAGGGAGAGGTACAGAGACCTGAGAGAATTGTGGCAGCTTTCTCAGCGACCCCAGATGAATTTCGTTTTTATCTCTACTGATGAATGATAATATCTTTAAACACATGTGTCTAGATATTAACATCACTAACCTGCACAAACTGAGGTGAAACACTTCAACAAAAATTCAAGGAAGCATTTAAACTGAACTGCATTTACCAGGATGCTAAGGGGCGAAATGTGCTGGGAGATGAAGCAGTGTGCTCCCATCCCCCTTCTGTTTAAAAAGGCTCCATTGAGCCATTGAGCTGACAAGCTCTTGAAGATGCACCTGTGTGCCAGGGAGAGGTACAGAGACCTGGGAGAATTGTGGCAGCTTTCTCAGCAACCCCAGATGAATTTTGTTTTTATCTCTACCAATGAATGATAATATCCAGAAACACATGTGTCTAGAGATTAACAGCACTAACCTGCACCAACTTTGGTGGAGCACTTCAACAAAAATTCAAGTAAGCATTTAAACTTAACTGGATTTACCATGATGCTATGGGGCAAATTTGCTGGGAGGTGAAGCAGTGTGCTCCCATCCCCCTTCTGTTTAAAAAGTCTCCCTTGAGCAACTGAGCTGACGAGCTCTTGGTGATGCACCTGTGTGCCAGGGTGAAGTACAGAAACCTGAGAGAATTGTGGCTGCTTTCTCAGCAACCCCAAATGAATTTCGTTTTTATCTCTACTGATGAATGATAATATCCAGAAACACATGTGTCTAGAGATTAACAACACTAACCTGCCCCAACTTTGGTGAAACACTTCAACAAAAATTCAAGTAAGCCTTTAAACTGAACTGCATTTACCAGGATGCTAAGGGGCGAACTGTGCTGGGAGGTGAAGCAGAGTGCTCCCATCCCCCTTCTGTTTAAAAAGGCTCCCTTGAGCCACTGAGTTGACGCTCTCTTGGAGATGCACCTGTGTGCCAGGGGGAGGTACAGAGACCTGAGAGAATTGTCGCAGCTTTCACAGCAACCCCAGTTTAATTTTGTTTTTATCTCTACTGAGGAATAATAATATCCAGAAACACATGTTTCTAGAGATTAACAGCACTAACCTGTACCATCTTTGGTGAAACACTTAAACAAAAATTCAAGTAAGCATTTAAACTGAGCTGCATTTAGAAGGATGCTAAGGGGCAAACTATGCTGGGAGGTGAAGCAGTGTGCTCCATCCCCTTCTGTTTAAAAAGGCTCCCTTGAACCACTGAGCTGACGAGCTCTTAATGATGCACCTGTGTGCTAGGGAGAGGTTCAGAGACCTAAGAGAATAGTGGCAGCATTTTCAGCAACCCCAGATGAATTTCGTTTTTATCTCTACTGATGAATGATAATATCCAGAAACACGTGTCTAGAGAATAACAGCACTAACCTGCACCAACTTTGGTGAAACACTTCAACAAAAATTGAAGTAAGCATTTAAACTGAACTGCATTTACCAGGATACTAAGGGGTGAACTGTGCTGGGAGCTGAAGCAGTGTGCTCCCATCCCCCTTCTGTTTAAAAAGGCTCCCTTGACCCACTGAGCAGATGAGTTCTTGGAGATGCACCAGTGTGCCAGCGAGAGGTACAGTGACCTTAGAGAATTTTGGCAGCTTTCTCAGCAACCCCAGATGAATTTCATTTTTATCTCTACTGATGAATGATAATATCCAGAAACACATGTGACTAGAGATTAACAACACTAACCTGCACCAACTTTGGTGAAACACTTCAACAAAAATTCAAGTAAGCATTTAAACTGAACTGCATTTACCAGGATGCTAAGGGGCGAACTGTGCCGGGAGGTGAAGCAGTGTGCTCCCACCCCAATCTGTCTAATATTTAGAAGTAGATTTATTTCCCATCAAAAAGTGTTATTTTGGCAGGTTTGCCTGCAGAATTTTAAAAGCAACAGCAGTCATGTCGCACATATAGGCCTGAAGCGTTGGTTTTCCTTGTCACACTACTAGGAGGGGCAGTATGTGCTGCAATCCACAGGTGACATTTAACTTTCCATGCCATTGGTGTAGTTTTATGCCCTGTATAGTATGACCTCACTGGAGAGTTAAATTTGCCAATTGGAGATTAGCCACATTTAGCATGTTTTAAGGGTCAGAACACATACATTGGGGACTGGACAGCAGTGCCCCAGTGTGCAGAGTTAAAAAACTACAAAGTAGGGGATAATCACCTATAAAGAGGGGTTTTCTTATGACAACAAAAACAGCCCCTGAAGGATGCTGTGCTGGCTATCCAGCCTCTTGATGCTCTGTTCAGCACCACTCAGCCTTGCCCTACTGACGTATTTCTAGCATCATCAAAGTTATTATGAGTGTTATTTCACGTTTGGCTGATGCAGGACATTTGCCAAAAATTGGTGTATGCCCTGTCCGCCCTATTTAGAGTGCGTAGCCTGGACTGAAGTGACTTAGATGGCTACAAAATCCAGCTTTTTCCACCCATAGTAGTTGGTGCTAAAACTGCAAGTTTTTACTCTAACTTGGACTTGATTTCTTCTGTAGCTCAACCATCCTACCTTTCCACGCTGGAGGTGTTTGACTTACAGAAAAAAAGTGCAACGGTAACAACTTTGACCTGGTAAAACTTTATACTTACTCAACTCATCTCAGTTGGCCTGAAATCACAATCATTAACTTCTATTAGCGCTTTGTGTTTTATATTCTTATTTAGCGGGTAATCTGGACTTTGCTTAGAAGCCTGCTAGATCTCTAGGTTGATGAAGTTATTCAACTCTACCGCTGATAAATGAACGCTTGTTAGAATCCTCATATATGTTTCATTTAAGCATCCCCTTTTTGCATGTTCATTTATTCAGATTATATTTTTATGTTTAAATGAACAATTGCCAATGTTGTAAAATATTTGTTTCAGTGCAATGTCATGATTCAGCTTGCTTGGATATGTTGTTTAATGTTTTGTTCAAGCGTCGCTTGATAAGAAGATTTTCTAGTTATCATTTATAATTTGCCAATAGGATTTCTTAAAATTTTATACCTTGATTTTTCAGTTATATTTTGTAAATAGTAAACAGTGTTTCATAGAACATACATCAGTGAATGGCCAAAGAGACTCCTATCATGATTGTTCATTTTAACCCCTTTGCTGCTAGGCCTTTTCTTGGCTATTTTGGGTAGTTTGCGCTTAGGCCCATGTAACTTTTTGACCACATAAGGTATCCACGCCAAATTTGCGTCCTTTTCTTTCAACATCATGGGGATTTTAAAGGTACCCAGGGTTTGTTGAGTCCCCTGGAGGGGACCCAGAAATCAGCCAAAATGCAGCTAAATTTTTTTGGGGGGGGGAAAAATGGGAAAAAAAGTGCTGCAGACGAATGCTTCTGGTTTTTTCCCTGCAAATGGTATCAACAAAGGGTTTGTGGTGCTGAAATCACCATCTTCCCAGCTTTCAGGGACTGACAGACCTTTGTCAGAAAACCAAAATGTTTTACACAGTTTTGTCATTTTACTGGGACATAGCCTATTTTTGTTATTTTTTGTGCTTTTAACCTCCTTCCAGTTAATGTTAGAAATGGGTATGCAAGCAATAATGGATCCTGAATGCTATACATTTCAGAAAAGTAGACAAAATTCTGAATTCAGAAAGTGCTCATTTGTGTAGATCCTTCAAAGTCTTTTTATAGAAACTAACAGCTGAAAATAGAAAAAATTGAAGGGGCGTGGCCAACAACATGGCTGGGTAGCTGCGTTGCTCGACAGCTCCGCCGGCCCCGATTAGATCCTGGTTAATTATCCTAGCCTTCTACACTATCAAGCACAGGAACAGAGGGCAGATCATCCCCTGAAGCTCAGAGGCTGCAATTGGGGGTCAATCGAGATCCCTGGGAAGAGGAGAGACCCCGGACATCAGCGGGCGGAAATGGAAGATGAAGGCCAAAATGGCACCGACTCGGAAGAGCTGAACGCCGCACAGAACAGAGATCGTGCCGGCCCGAATCTGCGGACTGGTAGAGACCTGAAGTGTCGGAGTGGTGGGGACCTCCTAGCCTGAACCACATTCTGTCGTGGAGGTTTGGACGCCTACCTGCACGGAAGCGGCTCCTCAGGTGCCTCTCTGCTAGATGACACTGTGTCCGCCTGAACTGGGAACATTGCTGCTACCCGGTGGGGGCTGACCACTCGGGGGGACACGGTAAGACTGTGGATGGTGCTGTAAGTAGAGAAGGAAGAGGCGGAACGCAACTTGGGGTGCAGAATTGTAAAATACGGCCGGTGCTCCAGTCGACGCCTTACGGTGCTGAGACTGCCCCAGCCTGACAAAGACCCTGCTGGGGGTGCAACTGGGAATTAGACACCTCCCCAAAGACATCACTGGGGCCTCCGAGAGGAGCCTGGAGAGTAGAGCCACCGACAGACCCAAGGCGGACTCAGACATACGCTGCAGACGTAGACTTCGATAATGGTGACCAGGCATGCCCGAGACGCAACAAAGACCCAGTTAATACCAGGAGCAGGGTCCAGAGACGTGGAGAAGGGCAACCCGCTCGGGGCGATCAAACTGAGGTAGGGGTTCCAGTGGGATCATTAATTGCAATCCGCAAAGTGGTAGGCACACAGCAGATGAGACACAGAGGCACACCGAGGAGGTGTCATAGACACCAGTAATTGATGGTCACGCAGAGCCTTCAGTGATGTGGGTGGCAGAGAGGGAACCAGCTAGCGGTGCCACAGGCCTTGGTCCCTTCACAGAGTCGAGTCCCTGTTGCGGCGTAATGTCTCCCTCCGCCAGGGCTGACTAAAAAGCCGGAAAGTGCTAGTAAGGGCAGGCCTGTCCGCACCGGGCACCGAGCTCGCGGTGGAGTCCAGGTGGAGTGATCAACAGAAGTAGTGAAATACAGAGCAGAAGGCCCGTATTGCGTAGCGGCAGATAACCACAGGCGGCCATGAGCTACTTAGCTGCCAAATACGAACAGGTTGCCAGTGCTCAAGAACAATCCCTGTCACCGCTGTGCTCGGAAGATCGACACCATGCTTATGAAAGGAAGTAGCAGAGGGTGAGAGGCGACAAATGGAGTTCACAGCGTAGAGTCATAAAGGGCCTTATTTTTCGTACCCCTGACAACTCGATACAGAACTGGAAAGAGTGCAATCCGCCCTCGAGAGACAGACCTCAGAAAGAGGTACCACAGTACTGCCCAGAGAAATCCGCCGGGATTCAGGAACAGAGAAGATTAAAAGCAGTATTCGGAATCACCGTGACCAGCTCAGTCGTAGAATACAAACCCAGAAACTGCTTGGAGTGAGGAATAAACAACTGAGAACTCACATCGAACAGATCACGATGGCGAAAGATAAAGAGCCTAAATCAATGAAGCAAGGAAAAATGGGCCGGTATGCAAAAGTACTCTCCACAACAACAGGAGCGGAAGAAGATAGCACACCTCTCCCAGAAAATGCAGCCATACGGCAAGCAATCCATACGTCCAGAGAGGTCCTTGAGGGGAAGATGGCGGAGGTCCGCTCAGAGGTAATGCTGTTACACCAGGACTTGAGAAAAGTCTTACAGAAGTGGAAGATGTCTCCCACACCATGCGCTAAGAGGTGATGGGGCTCTTAGCCTCGATGAAAGAAGTATCCTGGATAGTAGACGATGCAGAAAACAGGGCCCGTAGGAACAACCTCCGGTTTATTGGATTTCCAGAAGGCACAGAAGGAACAGACCCGGGGCAATTCCGATTGTCATGGTCAAAGTACTTTCTCTCTAAAGCGCAGTTCTCACCCTGTTTTATTATAGAAAGAGCTCACAGGATGCCAAACACCTGTCCGCCGCCTGGGGCCCTTCCGAGGCCCTTAATGGCTCGCTTCCTAAACATTCAGGACTGCAATTTGCTACTCAGAGAACTGAGGCAAAAGAAAGAAGTTAACTACACAAACACACGTGTAATGGTATTCCCTGACTACTCTCGAGAAGTGCAAAAGCAAAGACAAACTTTTGATGCAGTTAAGGTGATACTAAGAACGCTTGAGATCCAATACATGTTACTCTTCAGGCAAACCTCAAAGTAATTTTCCAGGGCACCTCACAGTTTTTTCAGACCCCGGAGGAAGCTTGGACCTGGATCGAAGAGCGTCCCTCTTTGAGACGCAGATCAGTCCAAACAATCACACTCCGAACAGACAAACAGGAGAGATCGGGTTAGGAGAGACCCAGAGGGAAAAGACTGCGATGGGCAGCGACAGCGCGGAGAGCCAATGTAGGAACGCCCTTGCAACCTATAAGAACTATGGAGGACAGATCACAAATTTCGGACTCGGAAGAGGACATTTCGAGAGGGAATGCTGCTCAGGCCCGACGAAGGTCTCGTGAATGAGCAACATCAGAGCTATAGGAAAGAGAATACTCGGCAGACGCGGACAGTGATCATCCACTCCTCAGGGACATTCAACAGATGGAAGCCCCAGACTCGAACCTGGCAATCCCGAATGATCAGCAGCAGCAACAATTTAAAAGTGGTGAAGAAGGTTGAGATGCGGGGGCCGGACGGCCACCAAGAGACAGTAAGACATCCTCAGGGCCTATTAGATACTATAGCATTTTGGCCCTGAGGTGGTGAGACCGATAGTACTTCTACAGTACGTAAATACATAGTTGATTGTTTTGGGGGTGGGGGAGGGAAACAGACCTCTTTGAAACTTACCTGTGCTGCAGTTGTCATGTTGACGAATTGGGGGGTGGCGTGGGTAATGGAAGAGCGTGGGGGGCATGCTGAGAAATGAGAATTGTTATGTTATAAGTTCGAAACAAAGGGAAGTCATATTCTGAAAGAGCTCAAATGGATATCGAGGTTAGGACTGGAGTGGAGGGTGGTGAGGGCTTTGGCGAGATGTGCCAGAATTGCGATGACTCACAACCACATCAACAATGGAAGAGGGTAAATACACAGTAATGACGTGGATTTTAATGGGTTAGGGACTAAAATTAAAAGAGGGCTAGTAACTAAATATCTCAAAAAACTCAAACCCGACTTTGTCCTCCTACAGGAGACGCACCTAATGGGCTCACACTGCTCCTTCCTTGGAAGAGGACAGTATACCACACTGGCTCACGCAGTGTTCTCCACTGGGTCCAGAAGAGTGACTATACTAATTAAGAGATCACCCCCCTTTCATGTTACCAAGAAATGGACAGATCCCAGCGGGACATTTGTGGCGGTACAGGGGGTTTGGAATCGTAAGGAGTTCCTGCTTGTTAGTGTATATGCCCCGCGCGTCTACAACAGCAAACACTAGATAAAATAGCTGGGATACTTTTGCAGTCAGAGCCCACCACACAAATTATAGGGGGTGACTTTAACGATGTGATAAATCCTCATCTAGATCGCACACAGGTGAACCCAGGGACATGTGGCCCCACGCACCTGGCCCAGTTTCAAGACACACTCGGACTGATTAATTTATGGAGACGACATCACCCAACCAAGCGTGCCATAAGGTATTTTCCAGACTGGATTACCTCTCTACTTTGGCGCGAGAGATAGAGAAAAAAAAAAGGCGGAGTACCTAGCAAGGGGCATATCCGATCATTCGCCGCGCTGGCTCACGGTGGGAGGGAAAACCTGGGGACGTAGCATAGAATGGAGATTGAGCGCCTGGGCTTTGCAGGACAGAGAAGTAGCCAGGGAAATCCGCTCAGACTCAGAATTATACTTTAAAGAAAATGAAGGTTCTGTGACATAGGCGGCCACCTTATGGGAGGCGTTTAAGACAGTGATACGAGATAGGGCACAAAACATTATTGCACACAAAAAGAGAATGGAAATACAAGAGATGGAGACCCTGGAATGCAAACTACTAGATTTAGAAAACAATGGGGAACCCAAAACAGATAATCACACCCTCCGGCAAATAGAGATAACAAGACAGGAATATAAAGCACTGGTGACCCAAGAAGTTAAAACCCATCTGCTGGCCACTCAGCAACACCTTTACGAGATAGGGGACAGAGCAGGGAAACTCTTGGCCTGGTTGAGTAGGAATGAGACAGAGGCGAGATGGGTGACATTCATTCAGGAGCAAGGGCAGACTCATACGACACCCCAAGACATAGCGGGCGCCTTTGCCCGCTACTATGCAGAACTTTATAGATCCAAACCGCTAGCGAGCGAGGCACAAATTAATAGCTACCTGGAGGCAATCGAAATCCCCACTCTCCCACAGGAGGCGCAAGACATGTTAGACAAAGATCTGGCCCTAGAGGAAGTGACAGAGGCAATTGGAAGACAGAAATCAGGGAAAACTCTGGGTCCAAACAGGCTACCCACGGAATTCTTTAAACAAAACAGTAGTTTACTAGGCCCGCATCTATTAAACATGTTTCTAGCAACGAAAGAAGAAGGAATACTCCCACCCCATCTCCGAACTGCCACAGTGGTGGTAATCCACAAAACAGGGAAGCCTCCAGAGGATTGTGGGTCCTACTGGCTAATATCACTGCTTAATATAGAGACAAAGATACTGGCCACCATCCTAGTGATGCGCCTCTTAGCAGTTATCACCCCCTAATACACAGAGATCAATCTGGCTTTATGCCTAAATGAGCCACACGTCTCAATCTGCGCCGGCTGGCCAATTGGATAGACATGGTTAAACATAGAGACAGCCCGCACCTACTCCTCTCCCTCGACACCTAAAAGGCGTTTGACATGGTTAATTGGCCGTTCATGAGGCAACCCCTGAAGAGATTTGGACCGGTCATTATGGAATGGCTGGAACTCCTTTACACGGAGCCAGCGGCCAAAGTCCGAGTAAATGGGGTGACTTCGGCAACCTAGCCCGTCCAGCGAGGCACCAGGCAGGGATGTTCCTTATCCTCATTATTGTTTGCCCTAATACTGGAACCTCTGGCGTGTGTAATTAGATCCCACCCGGAGCTGCGTGGCTTCACGGATGAGGAGCAACTTCTTGACAAAGAGCGCATATCGCTTTACGCAGATGACATTTTGCTAAATGTCACTGACCCTGCTGAGACACTCCTGAAGATCCTACAAATATTTTAGGAATACGGCCATAAAGCAGGTTACAGAATTAACGGGAGTAAGTCTAACCTATACTCAGTGGGAAGCTCCATTGAGATTCAGGAAATCCCGGGATGTTTGCAGGCGACTCAAGAGGGGTTCCGCTACCTCGACCTTTATATTACTACTGATGAAGCAGCTAGTTTGACCCAAAATATCGAGCGAGTCCTGATTGAATTCCAAGAAGATGTCAAGAAATGGAGACGACTCCCTCTGATGATAATGGGCAGGGCCGCCATGTACAAGAGGATCATGCTTCCCAAGTTCCTCTATATATTACAAAACACCTATAGTAAAATACCAGAGAGCATTTTCACAACCTTAAATAAGGAACTACGTGTACTCCTGTGGGACGGGGCCCACCCAGGAGTGGCGCTGCAAACGCTTCAAAGCAACCCATGTAATGAAGGTCTTGCCCTAACCAGACATTAGAGCATACTATAGAGCAGCCCACCTAGTTGTAATTAATGAATGAAGTCATACTACAAGAGACCACTCCACATATGCACTCGAAAGGCTCCAGTTCCGACACCATACGCAGCTACATTATATATATGTGGGCAAAGGCACTAACCGACTCCTACCAGCCACCCAAAGGGTGATAGAAGCATGGAAGGGAGCTGAGACACAGATGAAATGGGATGTTAAACTTACAAAAGAAACCCCCCTGTGGGAGGGGGCGAGACTACCTGAGATCAGGAAACTTAGGGGCTTTAAGCAATGGGACATGATTGGGATCTCCAAACTGGGTCATATACTAGAGAAAGGCACCCTTGCACCCTTTGACACACTCCAGGCCACGTACCAATTAAAAGACACTCAAAACTATGCCTACCTCAGACTCAAGCATGCCTGGAAGGCATAGGGGTTGGATGCCACCAAATTACTGGAATTTTCCCCCCTAGAGGGCAGACTCTTGCAGGAGGAAATCCCGAACAAGGCTATTTCATGGATGTACAGAACACTGCTTAACAATATACCCAATATGTTGGGACCACTTAGAGCCAAATGGAAACTTACTACAGGACCAATGGAAGACATTGACTGGGAGGCAGTCCTAATGCACCCACATGAAGTGGCAATAAAGCAGAGGTTACGCCTCACACAGTACAAAATCCTACACAGGGTCTATTTTGATAGAGCTAGATTACATAACATAGGAAGAGCAGAAACCCCAGACTGCCTTTGGTGTCGGAACGAGCGAGGCACATTCATACATACTCTATGGGAATGTAGTAAAATAAAAGCATACTGGACCAAGATACTGGGGGAACTGAACAACATACTGGGTGCACAACTTGAGTTAGAGGCCAAATATGTCCTGCTGGGTATCCCACGGAGATTGACCTCTCACATAGCAAACTCACATTAGTCAACCTGGGGCTAGTGGTGGCTAAGAGAGACATAGCCCATTATTGGGGAGTTCATAAACCCCCCACGCCCATGAATGGAAAGCCTGTTTAGACCAATACATGGTAGAGGAAAGAATAACATATAAAGCTAGGGGGTGCCCACGTAAATTAAAAAAGATTTGGGCTCCTTGGATAGATTACTATGGGCTGGAGGTCGGTGAGGGGGAAGATGGAATGGGTTTGCTGAGAGAGGGACCAGAGAAAGAGCCAAGATAGACTTTGACCCTTACTTTCCACGGACGATAGACTCTGACCCTTACATTCCACGGATGTACACACATCGTTTACATGTAACCCTCAAGGATTGTAACTGCATGAAGATAGATTCAAATGTTTTTTCTGTAAGAGACACCGTTGCTGCACTCTATGTCCTATGCATTTTGATCCTGCTTTGTACCCTGTATATCTTGTATATCCAAGGCTTCTTTGTTTTTAATGTTAATAAAAACATTTTGAGAAAAAAAAAATAGGAAAAATTGAAAATGAGTTGAAAAAAACAGCCATTTGTGCCCACGTTTTCACCTGTAACTTCTTCTAAGTATGACAGATTTTTGAAAGCAATATACCTTTACATCCATTGGACCCTCTTGGTTGTGGGGATATATAGGACTTATAGGTTCACCAAGAACCCGAGGAACCCAGACCAATAACTGAGCAGCGTCTTACAATGGTTTTTTATTGTGTATCGAGTCAATAGCAATTCATTTGGGAAAAAGAAAAGTGAAAAATCGGTATGAAAGTCACCTATGTAATTCTGAAATGGGAACAAAATATAGAGTTTAGAAACAGTAGCTATTTGCACATCTCCAGAATCGTGGGTACCCATACTAGCATGTGAATTATAGGACATTTTTCAAAGTGACTTCTCATTTATACATTGTCTTACATTTGGAAGGCAGAAATGCACCGAAAGTCAATAGGTAATAACAGTTGCT
This sequence comes from Calotriton arnoldi, assembly GCA_963921515.1. Taxonomy (NCBI): domain Eukaryota; kingdom Metazoa; phylum Chordata; class Amphibia; order Caudata; family Salamandridae; genus Calotriton; species Calotriton arnoldi. The sequence goes on along the minus strand of CAWUFW010008911.1, from coordinate 136,384 downwards.
CTAAACTTCTGTGTTCCCCTAAGTCTCCCGATAAAAATGGTACCTCACTTGTGTGGGTAGGCCTAGTGCCCGCAACAGGAAACGGCCCAAAACTCAACGTGGACACTCCACATTTTTACAGTGAAAACAAACTCATTTTTTGCAAAGTGCCTAGCTGTGGATTTTGAAACTAGCTCAGCCAGCACCTAGGGAAACCTAGCAAACCTATACATTTTTTAAAACTAGACACACAGAGGAATCTAGGATGGGGTGACGTGAGTGGCTGTCACCAGGTTCTGTTACCCAGAATCTCTTGCAAACCTGAAACTTTGTAAAAAAACACACATTTTTCTCACATTTCTGTGATGGAAAGTTCCTGAATCTGTGTGGATCCACAAAATTCCTCCCACCCAGCATTCCCCAAAGGCTTCCGAAAAAAATGGTACGTCACTTGTGTGGGTAGGCCTAGTGTCGGCAACAGGAAATGGCCTAAAAAGCAACGTGGACATACCACATGTTTAGAGTGAAAACTGACCTTTTTTTTGCAAAGTGCCTAGAGGTAGATTTTGAATCCTAGCTCTGCTGGCACCTAAGGAAATCTAGCAAACCTATACATTTTTGAAAACTAGACACCAAGGGAAATCCAGGATCGGGTGACTTGCCTGGCTCTCACCAAGTTCTGTTACCCAGAATCCCTTGCAAACCTCAAACTTTGCAAAAAAAAAACACCTTTTCCTCACATTTCTGTGACGGAAAGTTCTGGAATGTGTGTGGATCCAGAAAATTCCACCCACTCCGCATTCCCCAAAGTCTTTCAATAAAAATGGTACCTCACCTGTGGCCTAGTGCCCGCGACAGGAAACGGCCCAAAACTAAGCCTGGGCATAGTTCACGGAGTTTTGCTACGCAGAACTTTGCGAAGTTACAAAAAAACTCAGCGAAGTTCCGTAAGTGGTGGAGTGTAGTGCGAACTGCTGTTCGCGCTGGTCTTTCTGCTGCTCGGGTAGAAATTCTACCCAAGCGGCAGCTCGCGTTCGCGAACTTACCGTTCGCGAGCGGGGGAAAAACTCAGCTGCACTACGCGAAGCGGGGTTTTCTTGCACTCCGCGAGCTGCGCGGAGTGCGGAGTGCAGAAAACTCTGCAAACTCCGCGAACGGAGCAGAGTTCAACGCCCAGGCCTACCCAAAACGCAACGTGGACACACCACATTTTTACAGTGAAAACTGACCCCTTTTTTGCAAAGTCCCTAGCTGTAGATTTCGAACCCAAGCTCTGCTGGCACCTAGGGAAACCTATCAAACCTATACATTTTTTAAAACTAGACACCCAGGGGAATCCAGGATGGTGTGACTTGTCTGGCTCTCACCAGGGGCTGTTAACCAGAATCCCTTGCAAATCTCAAACTTTGTCAACAAAAGCACATTTTCCTCACATTTCTGCAATGGAAAGTTATGGAATCTGAGTAGATCCACAAAATTCCACAAACCCCGCATTCACCAAAGTCTTCCGATAAAAATGGTACCTCACTTGTGTGGGTGGGCCAAGTGCCCACGGCAGGGAAGGGCCGAAAACGTATTGTAGAGACATCACAATTACCTATCACAAAACGACCTGCTTTTGCAAGGGGGTCACCTGGGTTTTTGGCCCTGGGCTCGGCGGCCATCTACGGAAACCTTGCACACATTTCTGAAATATAGACACCCGGGAGAGTCCAGGGAGGTATGGCTTGCATGCAGCCCCCAACGTTTCCCTTCCCAGAATCCCCAGCAAACCTCAAATTTAGCTGAAAAAATCACTTTTTTCTCAGATTTCTGTGTGGGAAAGTTGTGGGATCACTAGGCTGACACAAATTTCCTACCACCCAGCATTCCCCCAGGTCTCCTTATATAAATTATACCTCACTTGTGTGGGTGTCCAATGCAGAATTGGCTAAAAACATATTTTAAAAAAATGTAGCGCTTAGAATTCGCAGTGCTATACCCTTAATCCCTATGTTTTTGGCTCTTCCCAGTCACAGGCCCCTGCCCCACCCACACAAGTGACGTATCATTTTACTCGGGAGACTGACGGGAATGCTGTGTGGTAGGACATTTGTGCCGGCACGGTGATCCCACGCAAAAATATGTGGAAAATGTGTTGTTTTTCAGCTAAATTTGAGGTTTGCAGGGGTTTCTGGGTAGGAAAACATTGGGGGATCCATGCAAGCCATTCCTCCCTGGACTCCCCCGGGTGTCTAGTTTTCAGAAATGTGTGGGTTTGGCAGTTTCCCTAGATAGTTGCCGAGCCTGGGGCCAAAAACCCCGGTAACCCGCCTTGCAAAACCAGGTTGTTTTGTGATAGGTAATTTTGATGTCTCCTCAATACATTTTGGGCGCTTGCCTGTCGCGGGTACTTGGTTCACCCACACAAGTGAGGTACCATTTTTATCGGGAGACCTGGGGGAATACTGGGTGGTAGGAAATTTGTGTCAGGCCAGTGATCCCACAACTTTCCCACACAGAAATTTGAGAAAAATGAGATTTTTCAGCTAAATTTGATGTTTGCAGTGGATTCTGGGTAGAAAAGCGCTGAGGGATCCATGCTAGCCATACCTCCCTGGACTCCCCCAGGTGTCTAGTTTTCAGAAATGTGTGGGTTTGGTAGGTTTCCCTAGATGGCCGCCGACCCCGGGGCCAAAAACCCCAGTGACCCCCTTTGCAAAACCGGGTTGTTTCGTGATAGGTAATTTTAATGTCTCCTCAATACGTTTTTGGCCCTTGCCTGTCACGGGTACTTGGCCCACTCACGCAAGTGAGGTACCATTTTTATCGGGAGACCTGGGGGAATACTGGGTGGTAGGGAATTTGTGTCAGCCCGGTGATCCCACAACTTTCCTACACAGAAATTTGAGAACATTTTAATTTTTTCAGCTAAATTTAAGGCTTGCAGGGGATTCTGCGTAGGAAAACATTGGGGGGTCCACACAAGCCATACCTGGCTGGACTCCCCCGGGTGTGTAGTTTTCAGAAATGTGTGTGTTTGGTAGTTTCCCTGGATGGCCGCTGAGCCCTGGGCCAGAAACCCAGGTGACCCCCCTTGCATAACCAGGTTGTTTTGTGATAGGTAATTTTGATGTCTCTTTAATACGTTTCGGGCCCTTGCCTGTCGCGGGTCTTGGCCCACCCACACGAGCGAGGTACCATTTTTATCGGGAGACCGGGGGGGGAGGGGGATGGCTGGATGGTATGAATATTGTGGTTTTTCTGATACCAGAATATTATGATACAGTAATGCAAGAAAAATGCGTGACTATAGTCACATTTTGAAGTTTGCATGGCATTGTGAGTAAAAAAACTTGTTGGGATCCATGAGAGGCACACCACCCAGCACTCCTCATTTTTTGGGTTTACAGAAATATCTAAAGTTGGTAAATTTTCCCTAGAGACAGACTACATATTAGCACAGAATGACAGATGAGACAAATATGACTGCCTATCCATCGGTTCCTCAAGTTCACACACATACTGGTTAGAATTGTCACGAGGGTGACTGAAAGGTTCAAAATGTATTTTTTATTAACAAGAGATTTCACAAAAAGGAAATGCATTGTTAATAATTAAAAGGTTTAAAAACCTAAACCAATGGCTCACAGCTCGTGAGCTGTAAAGCCACGACAAGGCACCAACCTCTTTACAGGCCATTCACACACCTTTCATACTTGACACACACTTTCACACCACCAGCTGCAGCCCCAGCACATTACAACACTCACATCAACAGACAATGTGGAGACAATGTACACCCTGGCAGAGAGAGGCAGAAAAGAGAAATATTACTTCAAAACAGACAATTCCTTAAGTACACACACATACTGGTTGGATTTGGCACGAGGGTGACTGAAGGTTCAGAGCATAAAATTCTATTAACAAGAGATTTCACAAAAAGGAAATGCACTGTTAATAATTAAAAGGTTAAAATCCTGAACCAATGACTCAGCTTGTGAGCTGTAAAGTCACAGCAAGGCACCAACCTCTTTACAGGCCATTCAAACACCTTTCATACGTGACACACAAGACGATTCACACCGCCAGCCGCGGGTCCAGCACATTACAACATTCACATCAACATACAGCGCCATTCAAGGGCCCATCACTTTCATACACCCACATGAGTGACACAGCAATCACACCAACTGGTAGTTGACATAGTGTGTGCAGTGGCGGTTGGCTAGCAGAGTGTGTAATGACCAGCTTCAAGTCACTACTCACACACAGCCAGCCAAGCACCAGCCCATGCACACCACCAGCCAAGCGCCAGTCCACGCATACCACCAGCCAAGCACCAGTCCATGCACACCACCAGCCAAGTGCCAGTCCACGCACACTGTCAAATTTGTTTTAAACAAGAAAGAAAACACAAACCAATTGGAACTAGGTACAAAACTGTAACTACAAACACAACAGCGGTAACTAAAGACGTCATTCTAATGCCAACCATAAAACTGAACAACAAATAAAAAACCATACAGACCAGGCAGTACACTATTAGACTCACAGTTAGACTTGTTAACATGTCCCTCCGGGAGGCCCACGTTCCGGTAGCCTGGAAACAGGCCAAAATACTTCCTCTATTAAAAAAACCTTCACTGGATCCTCCGAGCCCATGCAGTTATCGGCCCATCTCTCTGCTGCCTAGTGTGGCAAAGGTATGTGAAAAAATAGTTACCGAACAGCTGACTGAGTATATTGAAAATGGGGGCCTATTACACCCGGCCCAGTCAGGGTTTAGGGCCTCGTACAGTACAGAGACAGCGCTGGTAGAAGTTTCTGAGGCCATTCGAGATTGTCTGGATGCCGGCGGGAGGGCAGCCTTGGTTTTACTTGACCTCTCGGCGGCATTTGAAACTGTCCCTCATTCATTGCTGCTGACGCGTCTCGCTGCTGTAGGCATCTCTGGTACTGCGTGGGGTTGGCTTAAATCCTTGTTGGAGGACCGGACGCAGCAGGTCTGGCTCCCCCCCTCATCGTTTGCACCACAGAAGGTGTCTACGGGGGTTCCTCAGGGGTCCTCCCTGAGCCCTCTCCTTTTTAACATTTATGTCACCCCGTTGGTGCAATTGGTGGAGGATTTGGGGCCAAAATCATTGCCTATGCTGACGATACTCAGCTGCTGTTTACCTGGGGGAAAAATTAGTATTCCACCTCCCTGGCTCAAAACTGTTTGACGAAAATCTTTCAGTGGCTGGCGTCTGCACAACTGAAATGCAACGAGGAGAAATCCGAAATCCTCCTATATGGAAAGTTCCCCCCCCCCCAGTTTAGAGAAGCACTCTGGCCATCTGATTCTGCTCTGCCAGCCTCTACGGGACAACCCGCCAAGAACCTGGGGGTTTGGTTTGAGGAGAATCTCTCATTTGCGACCCAGATTAAGAAGCTTACTGGATCCTGTTTCGGACTACTTAAAGTCCTTTGGAAATTCTTTCCTTTTCTCCCTAGAACAGCTAAAGAGTCGGTTACCCGAGCCCTGATTTTATCCCGAGTGGACTATGTTAATGCTTTATACGTGGGTATCCCGGGATATCTGCTCAATAGGCTGCAGGTTGTTCAGAATGCGGCAGCCAGGCTTCTTCTTAATGTCCCTGTCAGAAGTAGCATGCAACACCATCTGCGCGCCTCGCATTGGCTGGCCATAGCCGATCGGGTCAAATTCAAGTCTCTGGTTTTAGCCCACCGCGCCTTGCATGCCTCAGGCCCTATCTATTTACAAAAGCGCTTTTCTTTCTATGCGCCGGCGAGACATCTGCGCTCTTCCTCACAACTACTGGCCCTGGTTCCATGCTTCCGGCTGCAAAGGATGGGAGGCAGTTCCCTTGCCTTGAAAGCCGTGGTAGCTTGGAACGCGCTGCCGTTTGATCTTTGGAACATACACAATCTCATTTTGTTTAAAAAGAAGCTGAAAACATTTTTATTTGCATAAATTGATCTCGTGGCTCCTCATGGTTCGCGCCGGGACACTCCTTGGAGTAGCCGCGCGCTCTATAAATGGAAATAGCATAACATAACATAACAATTGCTCCCAAAATCTCTATTGAGTGTGATACAATCTGAAACATGTGGGCACACACATCCCAGGATTAGAAGGACAATCAGCCCAGTGCATACAACTCTCCTTCCACATACCTCTTTGTAAACAGACTCTACACTCTTACAGGGATTGGTTTTTTTGGGTGTGGGAGGAATTCAATCGGGAAAGTGGCAATGTTTCAATTTAGCCACATCATCCACCACTCCAACTCTAGGAACACTTGCCTGTTCCACTACAATAAGGCTGCCTATCACAGACTCCTGAAACTGAACAAAAGTCCTCTTTGACACTGGAAGACACTCCTTGAAGACAACAAAAGCATTAAAAGTTTCTAAATTGAAAAGATGGATGGCCAACTTCTTATACCAAATGTAAGACTTACGAATAGCAGTGTATAGTGTTAGCTTCCAACCTCTGATCTACTCTATCAACACCACCCATGTGCTTATTGTAGACTACAATGCACACAGGTTTGCGCACTTCAGCAACCTGACCCCAAACAGCCACTGGTGAAGTATTTTCATTGTGGATGGTAGTCAGCATGTACACATCCCTCCTGTCCATAAATTTCACAGCTAGCAGTTCATCACTACGCAAGGCACTGCACTGTCCCCTCTGAAGCTTTTTGCAAACAAGCTCTTTTGGGTAACCTTTACGGTTAGAGCGGATTGTGCCACAAGCAAGAGTGCCCACTTTGAACAATTCCTTAAACAATTGCACAGCAGTGTAGAAGTTATCTAGGTACAAATTGTGACCTTTGTTAAAAAGTCCTCTAGCAAGTTCACACACAATTATCTCTGAAACTCCTAAAGTGGACAGACAACCAGGGAGGACAATAGTGGAATCCCTACCAGTGTACACCCGGAAATTATACACATTTCCTGTCCTATTCTCAGACAACATATACATCCTAATTCCATAACGTGCCCTCTTGCTAGGAATGTACTGTCTAAAAACCAAACTACCCTTTAACAGGACCAAAGACTCCTCAATGGCTATTTCTTTCCCTGGAGTATAGATCTCTGAAAATCGATCTACAGAGTGATCAAGAATAGGCCGAATCTTAAAAAGAAGGTCACAGTCAGGGTGATCTCTTGGCAAAGCTGAATCATTATCAACAAAATGCAGCATCCGAACCACAAGTAAATACCGATCATGAATCATAATTGCAGGAAATATAGCTGTTGCCATTAATGGACTGGTAGACCAACATGAAGCCATGGACGGCTTCCTTATCAAGCCCATCAAAAAAGTAAAACCCAAAAACTTCTTCAACTCATCCAGATTTGTAGGAGTCTACCGGGTAGCTCTAGAGTGGGGCCTAAGTCTGTCACTGTTGTCCCTCAAATACTGTTCAGCATACAAATTAGTCTGCTCAACAATCTCAGCCAAAAATACATCATCCATAAACAACTGAAAAAATTGTATAGGCAAAAACAAAAAAAATTCACAATTTACTCTACACCCTGCATCACCACTAAAGGCAGGCAACACCGGCTGCACCATGTTTGGATTAACCCAGAGTCCAGCACTTCCAATGGGAAGCCTTGCAGCCCCAGCCTGCAATCCAGATGCCTCGTGTTACACCATCGACACATCAGTGTCCTCCTCTAAAACAGGCACTTCATCCGCACTGAGAGTACCTTCATCTGCACTGAGAGTAGCTTCATCATCAGATGATTCCTCGTGGACAGAAAACTCACTGCCAGAATCTTGCACTTCCTCCTCTCCCTCAGACGCACTGTCAGTCTCATAATCATGGTCAGAGGAAGATTCAAAAAGCATACCAACCAACTGCTGAGCAGTAATTCTGCGGCTAGCCATAATCCTTACTGACAAAGGTAACTTGTTAAACAACTCAACAACAACAAACACTTTGTAGAATAAGTAATAAACAAAATGTGGCTTTATCACAAAAAGCTATATACTCCAAAACTATACCACTCACTTGTTAGAAGCAGATAGACTCAGCACCACCATCTCTGCACAGACACAGCAATGACCAACAATATCCCACTAAAAAAGAAAAAGAAAAGAAAATTACACATAAGACAACGCAAAAGACATTGCAAAGACTTTCACGCTCAAAACACAAACTAAATATGCTGCTGGTATGATACCACTTACAAAAAATTCAGTCATGCATGACAATAATACTCATTTGGAGTAAGCACAACAAAAAAATGTTTCTTACCAAATAAATGCAACTACGCAAAACTGCAAATCAACCACTGCTGAAACCGCAAACAAGAACAAAAAGCTTTGCACTAGAATAAAAAGGAGAAATACAACATTACAATCACATATGCAAATAATGAACCAGCCCACACACAATCTACCAGCCAAGCTGGGGGTAGGTGGGCCTAAAAGCACAAGGCCGATCTGCCCCCAAGGGGGCAGAAACAGCTAAAATATTCACCCCCATAAAGGGGAGTGACCCTTGCCCAAGGGGCCACTCCCCACAAACATTTATATAAAAAAAGTAAATCCCTGGTGGCCTAGTGGGCCATATTAAATATTTTTGGGCTGATCTGCCCCCCCAGGGGTGCAGAAACGGCCTCAAAACATGCCCTTCAAAGGGTAGTGACCCTTGCCCAAGAGGTCACTCCCCACAAACATTTATATAAAAAAATAAATCCCTGGTGGCCTAGTGGGCCTTCTGAAATCATTTTGGGCCGATCTTCCCCCCCAGGGGAGGCAGAAACAGCCACACAAAATGCCCCCCAAAGGGGAGCGGCCCTTGCCCAAGAGGCTGCTCCCCACATGCAATACATACATGAAAAAAACTAAAACAAAAAAAATCCCTGGTGGCCTAGTGGGCCATCTGAAATTATTTTGGGATGATCTGCCCCCACATGGGGGCAGAAACGGCCAAACAAAATGTCCCCCAAAGGGGAACGACCCTTGCCCAAGGGGCCGCTCCCCGCATGCATTAGTACTATAAAAAAAAAAATCTAAAAGTAAAAATCCCTGGTGGCCTAGTGGGCCATCTAAAATTACTTTGGGCCAATCTGCCCCCCCCAGGGGGGCAGAAATGGCTAAACCAAATGTCCCCCAAAGAGGAGCAACCCTTGCCCACAGGTCCGCTCCCCGCATGCATTACAAATTTAAAAAAAATAGACTAAAATAAAAAAAATCCCTGGTGGCCTAGTGGGCCATCTGAAAATATTTTGGGATGATCTGCCCCCCCATGGGGGCAGAAACGGCCAAACAAAATGTCCCCCAAAGGTGAACGACCCTTGCCCAAGTGGCCGCTCCCCGCATGCATTAGTAATATAAAAAAAAAAAACTAAAAGTAAAAATCCCTGGTGGCCTAGTGGGCCATCTAAAATTACTTTGGGCCAATCTACCCCCCCAGGGGGGCATAAACGGCCAAACCAAATGTCCCCCAAAGGGGAGAAACCCTTGCCCAAAGGTCCGCTCCCCGCATGCATTACAAATTTTTAAAAAATAGACTAAAATAAAAAAAATCCCTTGTGTCTAGTGGGCATTCCTGCTGTACGATTGCGCGATCGTGCAGCAGGAATACTCAAAGAGACATCGGAGGAAAGGAAAACCCTTTCCTTTCCCCCGATGCCTCCTTGATTACAAAATCCACCCTCCCCGAGGAGAAACTCACCTCCTCTGTCCTGGACGCGGTGGAAGCAAATGGCTTCCACCGCGTCCAGTTTCATCTGATGATGTTGGCGCGTGATGCCCGCTGACGTCATTAGATGACGTGGAGGAGGGGGCGGGTTTGGGGCAGCGGAAGGGCTTCCGCTGTCCTCCCGGTGGGAGCAGCATGAAGGGCGGCCCACGGGGGGAGCACCATCACTTCCAAAGTGGGTGGGTGATAGGACGGTCGGGAGCCGTCCTGAGCACATGCCCATCGTGTCTCAGGACGGCTCCCAGCCGTCCTGAGCACGGAAAGGGTTAAAAGAAACAATGTTCAATGTAGTGTATATAAGCTGCACTGAAACTTTGTTTGATAGAGAGAAACTTTGATTCAAGGACTTTGGACTGAAGGTAGGACAGAAGCTGTAAACACCTTTCTTTACTGATGGCTACAGTACAGGCACATTGAGTCTTCTGCAAGGCTTACCTGCCTGCCCGGGGACAGACAACATAGCCGCTGAGGTGCAGGGACAGGAGCTTTTGTTGTTCAAAATAGGTATGCAAGTGTGAACAGGACCATCTTGGAAACTCAAACAGATCCCTTTTAGTGTTTAAATTAGTTAGCCAAGGGAATGGAGGATTTGAGATATTAATGTAAAGAAATCCTAAAACCATAATGTTATAGTATTTTCTTTTCTTCTGTTTATTGACAAACAACACTGCCACTCTCTTGTTTAGTTTCATAGTAACAACCAGTCATATTGTATTCTATAGGACAGGATTTTGAAAGAATAAAATATAGAATGCATTTCTAGCATGAATTTTTGAGAGGGTCTGTTCATAATGAGAGTATATGGGGTTCACTAATTGCTTCTGTAGGTCTTACAGTTGTGATTGCTACCTGAAGCACACCTTACTCATGAAATGCTCAATGAGTTGAGGGAGGTTGCTGTCAACCAGGCTCTCTGATTCTTGTTTGTATATGGACTAAGGGCCTGATTTAAATCTTGGCCGACGGATTACTCCATACCAACGGTGACGGATATGCCATCCGCCAAAATATAAATCCCATTATATCCTATAGGATTTATATTTCGGTGGACGAGATATCCATCACCACTGTGACGGAATAACCTGTCCGCCAAGATCTAAATCAGGCCCTAGGTCTTAAATGCTAGAGGGACTAGAAAACCCATTACTAGCTGTGTTCTGGAGAGAATTATAGAAAATGTATCATACTTGCTATGTTTAGAGAACCTTGCCTGTGTGTGGCAGGCAGGGATTTTGTTAGAAAAGAACTGTAGGTACAGAGTCATTATTTAAAACCTGTTTCACTTACTTTTTTTTTTGCAAAATCTCAAAACAGGAGCTTGTTTGATATATCAAAAATCTATGGCCCTGACATCTCTTGTTTTCTCCTGGGCCTTTGAGCCATTGTTTGTTTCCATGCCTGATTCTAGTCTGCCTTGCACAGCAGAACAGGGAATACAAAATCAGCAGTGATAGGCCAACCCCTGAATAGAGGAGCATCTCATCACTGTAACCTAGCAGTCCTGTTGCTGACTTGTCATGCTAGTGAAAGATTTACAATGAGCAAGTTGAAGCCCTTTCAGTGAAGGCTGGTGGGCACCCTACCTTCGATGACCTCATGTTTCTCTGAACGGAGGACCCTGAATGGAGGAGCATCACCATCACTGTAATCCAGCAGTCCTGTGGCTGACTTACTGTAGGGACAAAGACTTACAATTAGCAAGTCAAGGCTTTTGCAGTGAAGGCTGCTGGGTACCCTACCATAGGTGAGCTCCTGTTTCTCTGAACTCTAAACAACCCTTTAGAGGTTTTTATCTAGAGGCTGATGTGCAGCCCACTGGGTCAGCAGAGGTTTTCAACAACAGTGCACCCACCAGGGAGCTGAATGCCAATGTCAATTTGTTTTTATTTCTCTCAACCAAACTACCAAAGTGGTAGTTTTGTTTGTGAATCTTAAACAAATAATGGCCTCGACACACAACAACATTTCTTCTTATGTGTTGGGTCATTATTTGTTATCCTTGGTCAGGTCCTGCATGCAGTGCATGGTGAACCCTGGCAGGGACAATTGCTAACGATGGCAATGCCCTAAATATGGCATGTCTAGCACGACTGTGACCCGCTGGTCCGTTGCCTCACTGGATAGCTAAGAATCTTCCTGACAGTTACTAGATGTGGCGCAGTAACTATCATTGGGTACATCGAATCTAAAGTCCTGATCTATTGTACCAACAGCTCAGAGCAGATTGAACCTGAAAGCTGCAGCCGTCAAGCCCTCTTCAACACTGGGATCTCTTGTCTGCCCTTTCCCACTCATTCTTTTCATAAAAGTACTAACTCATTCTTTTAGAGCTCAAGTTTCTTCAGCATGGTAACATTTGGAGTTGCATTTAGGAGGTTAAATACCAAATTTTTACAATCCCACATGAACATCAAACTTCCATGCCAAAAGCTGTGAGCAAGACAAACCAGAAAATCTTGCCTTTCTCAAGCACTTTCTCATAGTTCTTGAGAAGTCAAAAAGAATCTCCCAACTTCACAAAAGACTGCATAGTACATGTTCCTGGTGACTCTTACAATTCCAAAAACTTCAAGAAGTGCTCCAAGAACTGGACATGAACATTAGTTGGACTCAGGCTCCTTACCCACTGTCTTCATCATTGTCTCCAGTGAAGCTTCAGTTCCACTGCTCTGCTTGTTCTTTTTAGGTTGAGCATTCGAGACCTCTTGTATATACTTTAGTATATACTTATATGTGTATGTACTTTGTGGGCTCTGGAGATCAGCCCTAGGACTTGTCTGCTTCTGCTTAGGGACTTTTTTTCTGTTCAACTGCCTCTATATAACTGTCTTAATAGAAAACGACAAGTGGAGGTCAGTAAAATCCCAATATTGCTTTCTGCTTGTTCAACTGCCTCTATTTAACTGTCTTGATAGAAAAAGACCAGTAGAGGTCAGTAAAATACCAGAATTGCTTTCTGCTGAGGGACTTTCTTTTTTTAATTGTTCTGACAACTGCCTCTATTTAATTTCCTTGATAGAAAACGACTAGCAGAGGTTGGTAAAATACCAAAATCACTTTAGGTTTCTCTAGATTCCAGTCCATAGAAATTGTCTTCCACGAGCACCCGTAGACAATATTATTTTTTTCAAATCTTGTATTTTGAGTGATATGACCACCAAAGGCCCTTAATTTTAATTAAAAACAGAGCTTTGGACTATACCATTTCCTGCTGAAAGGCAATATTTCTCTCCATGTGTTCCCATACCTGGCGTATCACGCAGTTTGGTGCTTACTTTCCCTCCTTGTTAAAGAACAGTAGATGCTTCAGCACCCAGGCTAATGTGCTGCATAGCTAAATACCTATAAGGTCCCAAAGGCAAGACCAATTGTATTGCAAATGCTTGTTTCAAGAAGCGCTTAGTCATCTTTTTGCTGTAGCATTCCAGAATATCATCTTGTCTGACCCAGTTCGTTCAGCTCTGTAGAAACAAGAGGAAGGACCATTTCCCTCAGTCTTTCCTTATGTTATGGGACCTCTATTGTAAAGTCTCTTCTGATCTTCATTATGTTAAAGCAGCATTTAGAAATTCAGGTGGTGGTCAAACTTTTATTTAGTAGTAATCCATTAGTGATTGGTGTATACCATTAGACCTGTCACTAAAGATAGCTGCTAGTGAGTCAGGCTGCTTCATAGCCCCTTAACCATTGTGTGCAATCTAACAAATGTGAGGGAGGGGGGGCAGGAGGTCTTGCTGCCCCAAGTTCCCCGTCTAATCACAGCTACGTGATAAATGTTCTAATCATAATTTAATCTTCTTTATTTTAATAGTTACAACTATTAACATTGTGTGCCTGAGGATAGGTTTTTGGTTTTAATAAGATATAAAAATACATTTCTAGTGTGAGCCCTCTGTATTGTCGGCTGAGCAAAAAAGGCCCACTGTGATCCAAGTACATCTCTTAGGTACAGACTTTCACATTCGCATCTCTTTAGGCAGTGTTGTCAGCAGGGGAGACATCTGACTTCAGTTACTGCCAGAGACTTTTGTGCTGCCTAAACTCATTTTTATACAACTGAAAGAAAAATATAACAACTGCTCTAGAGATTATGTGTTGAAATTTGTGCTAGAAATCTATGTTCATTGCACAATGACATTTTCAGTGCCTGCTAATATGTTATTAGAATCACATTTTTCTTTTATTCATAGCTCGAGATTCCAAAATGTGATTCTCACTTTCTATAAGAATTCGCAGTGGAAAGCTTTGACAGTTTCTGCAATAATTATAATTTGTGCATAATAACTGGTGATTCCGAAATATGTAAGCAAGCCCAACTTTTATTCTTCACTCAACTTTGCAAACTCTAAGGCACAGCGTACAATGGGTTTACTTCATGTCAGTGGGAGGTTTAACAATGGCTTTGGAATGCCACAGCGTGAGCCTTCATGGGTCGCTCTAGCTGTGAGACTACTGGGGCCCTTTAAAGTCCTGTCTCTTTAAAATAATTATGTAATGAATTTGCTCCGAAAGCCCTAATCTGGCTTGTGTGCAGTGTCTGGTTTCTTGCCGGGCCCTGCAGACCCTTGGCGTGTGCTACAATTTCTGCTACAATAAACAGCTGCGACAGCTGGTGCAGCCCTTGAAAATTAGGGAGGCTTTGCGCTTCCATTAGGTTAAACCTGTGAGGTCGCTGCCAGAAAGAGGGAGGGATGTCGTAGATTATTTGGACAAAAGATCCTTTTAGTGAAAGTCGTGTGTTCCAGACGTCGGGATGAGTTTAGCAAAGCAATGTGTTAAAATTAAAAACTTTTACTCACAGTCATGTATTTAGTGCCGCCTATCAATTAATTGCATCAGCTATCACCAGATTTATTATGACTTTTGATAACTATTTCGAAATGGGACTTTGATTTTGTATTCTTTATACCTGTCACCCGTTAAATACACATGGTGCTTCTCCACAAGTGTGCAGTACGACACAATAACCCATTATCTATTTTTAAAAAGCGTACTGTACTTATTACTTGTAGAGTTTCGTAAATGAAACACTTCTACATCCAAGGTATGGCACCAGCTACTAGTACTGTTCTAGATTTTATTGAGATGCATTATGTTACATAATGTCGCGAATATAACTCTTGAAGCCGAAGCCTAATTGGCTCCGAAGTGTCACCACAAAAGCACAGGATATATTGGTATGCCATATTTTCCATCAACTATGCGTTTTAAACTATGTAATTTTCTACAACATCAAAAAGGGGACACTTCTCAAATGTATCATAAACTGCCTGTAACTGTACAAAATCATTTTGTAGATATGGCTTTAGGAGTATGTACAGTTTCTTTTGGCCAGTGATTTTCACCCTTGGCGAAGGTTAAAAGTTTCCTGGTGGACGTTCACTTTACGCCGAGATAGAACTTCCTTCTGCATTTCACAAATATTTTTACCACGTAGCAGGATAACTGTCACACTAGTGAAAACATGGTACACTGGAAAATGCATACCGAAGTTTTTTCTGCAGGTTTATCTTTTGAAAGCACAATGTGAAATGTAGACAGAATTTTTCTTTGTTTATATTTTGTGGAGCTTTTCTATTTGCAGAACCATTGTGCAGGGTGTTAGAAATGGGAGTCGCTAGTTGGCAGAGGTAGATACCTTCGACCAAATAGGGACCCTTGCTTCTTGTCAGGGTAAGGGGGAAACACACTGTTGATAACCCCTGCTCACCCCCTTGGTAGCTTGCCACGAGCAGACAGGCTTATCCCCAAGGCAATGTGTAAAGTACTTGCACCAACACTCACAGTAACACAGTGAAACACCACAAATGTACACCACACAGATGATTATAAAAATATCAATATCTTTATATAGCTTAGGTCAGATCAAAACGGTGGAAACTGCACATACATAAAAGTTATTCTTCTCATAGGACTGTTCTTGATAGGTTTCTGTTAGCATAACAAACTGGTAGGCTTCTGTTGTCAAAATCCACTTTTGTAATGCTTATTTTGATCAAAGAGAGTTCAGTTGTGGTCAAGGTCTCTTAACACAAAACAATTCCTGGTAGTACTGTTCCCCTCGTGATACACCAATACTGGTGGGCTCAATGGGCTGTGAGCCTCTGTTGCTAGCGCGTGGGGGTCGAGTAAATGGCAGTACTAGTACACATAAAGAACTGGCCCAGCCAGTTTGACTAGAATCGCTGCCCCAACGTGTGGAAAAATCACCGTAATGACCAGAGGTACGTGCTCCTCTCAGCACAGTCAATCACCCCTCCTCACGATGCGAGCGCGCGCCACCCAATACGGCCGGCAACACTCCCGGCGCGCTCACTCCTTGCAGCCTTAAGCGCCAGCTCCGGACAGGAATGCGAGTGAATTTACCTGGAGTCCGGGCGGGGCTGGGCAGTCCTCTTGTTTATCCCGGCGAGGCAGCCTTCCGTTCGGTGTCGCTCCTCGCACTTCACCACATACAGCGCAGCTCCACTGGGAAGAGACCTTGGTTGCCAGGTAACGCCTAGTGCGGCCGCCAATTCCAGCGCGGCTACACTTGGGCGAGCCCCCTCCTGGCTGAATGACGTTCGGTGCGGCCGCCAATACCAGCGCGGCGAAACGATGACGTCAGCGGACTCCGGGTCCGCGGCGGTGATCACAAAACGCCGCTGCTTTCAGGAATCGGCAAAGCGGGTGAGGCGAGCAAAACAGGCGAAACGGGCCGGTGGCGGTGATCACAGGCTGCCCACACTTCAGGAGATTGGCAGTGCAAACAACACGGGGGCCGGTGGAGCAAAGGAACCGGCTTTCCCTATCTTACGCTGGGCACCACAATTACCGTGCACGTCAGGCAGGCGGCATGAAGAATTCCCGAGTTCACAGCCCAGGCACAGGGACACGCACCCAGTGCTAGCAGGATAGCTTTCTTCTGGAAACTGTTATAACCCTGTGTTTCATAACAGGAGGCCAGCTCTTCTCGGGCCCTTGGAGACTCTTAGGACACACCACACAGCAAAGTCCTTCCTTCAAGCAGGTGGGGGGAACACAGCACACAGCAAAGTCCCCTGTCCCCTTCCTCAGTAGTAACAGCAAACTGTAGGTCAGCCCCAGAACACACAGCAAGGGCAGTCTTCCTTTCCAGTCTCTTCGGCTGATCTTCCTTGGCAGGGATTCCTCTTGTTGGCAAAAAGTAGTCTAATTTACAGGGGTTTCAGGTCTTACTTTTATACCCCAAAAGACTTTGTCCTACATGTGTGAGGGGTCCTGGACCCAGTGCAAACCAGTTCTGGGTGCACTCTGCCAGTGCATGTCTTCTTTCTTTGTGAGGGGAGGCCAGGGCCATCAGACGCACCGCAGGAGGTGGAGCCAGCATTGTGGAAGGCAGGCACAGCCCTATTCAGACCCAGGTGCGACTCCTCCCACCACTCAATGTGCAGATAGGCCTATTCAGCCTAGTGCTGACTCACCCCCTCTCCTGGAGCCACCCCCAGCCCCTGTCACTCACAAACCAGACAGGCAATCCACAAACAGGCAGAGGCACACAGAAAGTTGAACAGGAAAATAGCCACTTTCTAAAAGTGCTATTTTCAAACACTGAATTTAAAAACCATCTTTCCTAAAAGATGCGTTATTAAATTCTGAGTTCAGGGATACCAGACTTTAAATTTCGATCTTGCCGCTATGGGAAGATATGCAGGTAACCATGTTACACAGCATTCCCCATGTTAACCTATGGGCAAGATAGCCTTTCAATAGTGAAAAAACCCGAAATTGGCAGTATTTCACTATCAGGACATGTTACCCATAATAGTACATGTCCTACCTTTCACATACAATGCACCCTGCCCAGGGGGGTACCTTGGGCCTACCATAGGGGTGTCCAATTTGTAAGAAAAGGGAAGGGTCAGGCCTGGCCATTGTGTACACTGGCCAGGACAACATGGCAGTTCACAAACTGCGCACAGGCACTGCAGTGGCTGCCTGAGACACCATCTTAGAGCTACTCCTGTGGGTGGCACAATCAGTGCTGCAGGCCCACTAGTAGCATTTGAATCACCAGCCCTGGCACACTCAGTGCACTTTACTAGGGACCTACTGGTAAAACAAATATGCCAATCATGGATAGCCAATCACAATAACAATTTACAGAGAGAGCATATGCACTTTAGCACTGATCAGCAGTGGTAAAGTGCCCAGAGTCCTATAGCCAACAGTCACAGGTCAGGAAAAACAAAGGAGGAAGAAGCAAAAGGTTTTGGGATAACCCTTCAAAAAGAGCCATTTCCAACACAACCCCCTTCCAGCCTAAAGCCAGGGTAGACCAAACGATACGTAGATGGGATTCCCTGCTTGGGGCGATAGAACACGGAAACTGGCCCGAACAGCAGGGGACCATTCCTGTTCTACGCCTTCCTGAACCC
The DNA here is from genome assembly GCA_963921515.1 of Calotriton arnoldi. Lineage (NCBI taxonomy): Eukaryota > Metazoa > Chordata > Amphibia > Caudata > Salamandridae > Calotriton > Calotriton arnoldi. The sequence goes on along the minus strand of CAWUFW010008911.1, from coordinate 118,299 downwards.
AGTTGGATCCCTCTATCTACACTCTCAGGGCCCACTAGGCTAAACCATGGGGGACCCTTCTCCTCACCTGGGGACCCCATCTGTGCAGCGCCTAACCTTACTTTGCTCACAGATGTGTCCGCACTGGTAGACAGTACCCACCTGGCCAACACAACGGTGTGGCCCAGTCCACCCCCAGGGTGTGACTCCTGCCTCCCTCCCAGGGGCAACTCTGTCCACCAAGACAACCAGCCACAGGGGCCACTGACAGCGGTCAGTGATGAGAGCCAGGCCTCATGCCTGTCAGGCCTCGCTAACCTCTGTGGCACCAGAAAGTGGGGGGCAGTAGCCCCAGGTGCCTGGCACCTTTTCTCCACTTTCCCTCTTGCCAAGTCAGGTATGGCATCCTGACACTGGCCCGCCAGCCCAGGGTCTGTACCCTCAGGCTGACCAGAGGTCACGGGTGAGGCTCTCCTCTCCCTACCTCTCCTTCGGGGTTCCCGCACTCTCCTCCCAGGAGAGGCACCCTCAGAACACAACTCTCCCACCAGTTCAGGACCTCTCCCCTGCAACTGGTCTCCCCACCTAGGGTCTAAACCCTCAGGTGGCACCTGGGTCAGAGGTGAGGACTCCCTCCCTCTGCACCCCCTTCCAGAGTGCTGCACCCTCCCACTTGGAGCGGTACCCCTGGAAGCCAAGCCGGTCAGGACACTGGTTACAGATGTCCCTCCCTCCAGGTCAGGCAGATCCTGAACCTGGCATCCCAACCCAGGGGCTGAACCCTGCGGCTGAGCATTTGCCTGGCATGCCAGGACTTCTGGGGACTCACCCAGTATCCCCCCCGAGGGTGACACATGACTCATGTGTCGTGTGACAGTCTGCCTGGTGCAGATCTCCCGACCCCTGTCCACCTGACAGTGCGCGAAGATCCCCCAGGACAGAAGTGGTGTCACCATCGTCACTCCTGTGAGGCTCAGCCCTTCTGGCTGGCCCCTGACCCACTGGTTCTCCCACTGGGGAACACATCCCCCTCTCACCCCTCAATCCAGACTTCTGCACCTTCCCAACTGGAGCGGCACCGCCAGACACCAGAACCACTGGAGCACTGTTTACAGAGGCTCCAGGTTCTCCTGACACTAGGAGGTCCCCTGCAAATGGCCTACTAGTACAGCCTAGGCCCCCATCCTGGTGTTCCCTTAGGGAACCCTCCAGGCCCTGAGACTGGGTTTCGGGCACCTTGGGACACACAGTCCCACACTCACTCCTTCTCCACTGAGACAGGACGTGAGCCCCTACACCCTCCCACTACACCGGGACCTAGCTGGGCTACTCTGAACCTCTTCCACCACACAGGACCGGAAGATACCCGAGCCACTCCTGTTAGGATCACTCCCAAATGCCTCTTCAGACTCTCTGGAATCCACCAAGAGGTCTGTCTCCTGTGCAAGTTCCCTGGAATCAGAGAACTCACACTCCACCGGGCGTTGGCATAGCTCTGGAAAACAGGGACTTAAAATATGCTCTCCAACAAATGAATCACATAGCCCCCCACAGTTGTTAACCAAGTTACCCTTTGCCCTACCATCCAGTGCCTCACCCAAGTACCTCACACCACTCTCCTGAGATTGGCAAGACAGTGTCTGACTGTCTTTGTCACTCAACCCACACTCTTCTGGGCGGTCTCCGCACTCACACACCAGGACCTCTACCATGGGGGAACCCCTCTCCCTGCACCTCTCATCTAGAGTCAGTAGAGCGTCCCGCCCATCTCTAGGAATATGATCCCCTGTGTCAGTTCCCCAATCTACTTCAGGGACACTGCACACCACTGGAGCTATCTCATAAACCTGCACCCCCTGGTGTATGTCAACCCCCTCCCTCAAGTCAGATGCCACATCTCTGGGTGTTTGTACTTCTCCCTCAGCACTAGTTAACGCAATCATGCTGCCACCATCTGAGCTGGACTCCACCTCCAACTCAGCAAAGCTCACTTCTTGAGCTACACATTTTTCTTCTTCAGCTGAGACCCTCATGGCCTCAAGCCTCTCAAGCTCCATATCAAGCTCCCTCATCCTTAATTCATGAGCCAAGGTCAATTTCAATTCCTCCAAGGCACGAGCCCTCTCCTCTGCCTTGTCCTTGAGCCTCATGACTTCCAGCTCATGATCCCTGATCCTTTGGTTCTCTTGTATCTCCTCTGGGGAGAATCCCCTACTGGAATGGTGGCTGCCAGCCCCAGAGGCCGGTGTGCCCATTGGTAGATCGTGTGATCCAAAACCCTCCCTTCCTGCATTCTCCCCTCCATTTTCAGCATCTGTCTCCTCCGCCTCTTTAGCCTCCCACCAGGCCTTCAAGGCTTCCTGCAGCTCCTCCTTCCTGGAGCTGCTTCTCATGGTGCAACCAAAATCTTTGCAAAATTGTTTGAGCTCATCCTTTTTGTAAGAATACAGATCCTCAATATGAAATTCCAATTCTGCCTTCTCATTTGCTGCACTCCCCTTCTGAGACATGACTCTTCCTGGGCGTTATGCAAAAATAGAACCAAAAAACAAAAAAGTTCAGTATGTGGTTGCGTAGTGATCTGCGCTAAGCTAGTGATGTTCACCAATCACTGTGGGTCAAGTGCAAACACAAGTTCAAATCCTCACCGCTGACCACCAATGTTAGAAATGGGATTTCTGGTTGGCTAAGGCTTGCGCCAAAGCCAGGCAGAAACCACTACTCTAGTCAGGACAAGGGAGTTACACACTGTTGATAACCCCTGCTCACACCCTTGGTAGCTTGACACGAGCAGACAGGCTTATCCCCAAGGCAATGTGTAAAGTATTTGCACCAACACTCACAGTAACACCGTGTAACACCACAAATGTACACCACACAGATGATTATAAAAATATCAATATCTTTATATAGCTTAAGTCAGATCAAAACGGTGGAAACTGCACATACATAAAAGTTATTGTTCTCATAGGACTGTTCTTGATAGGTTTCTGTTAGCAAAAACAAACTGGTAGGCTTCTGTTGTCAAAATCCACTTTTGTAATGCTTATTTTGATCAAAGAGAGTTCAGTTGTGGTCAAGGTCTCTTAACACAAAGCAATTCCTGGTAGTACTGTTCCCCTCATGATACACCAATACTGGTGGGCTCAATGGGCTGTGAGCCTCTGTTGCTAGCGCGTGGGGGTCGAGTAAATGGCAGTACTAGTACACATAAAGAACTGGCCCAGCCAGTTGAACTAGAATCGCTGCCCCAATGTGTGGAAAAATCACCGTAATGACCAGAGGTACGTGCTCCTCTCAGCACAGTCAATCACCCCTCCTCACGATGTGAGCGCGCGCCACCCAATACGGCCGGCAACACTCCCGGCGCGCTCACTCCTTGCAGCCTTAAGCGCCAGCTCCGGTCAGGAATGCGAGTGATTTTACCTGGAGTCCGGGCGGGGCTGGGCAGTCCTCCTGTTTATCCCGGCGAGGCAGCCTTCCGTTCGGTGTCGCTCCTCGCACTTCACCACACGCAACGTGGCTCCACTGGGAAGAGACCTTGGTTGCCAGGTAACGCCTAGTGCGGACGCCAATTCCAGCGCGGCTACACTTGGGCGAGCCCCCTCCTGGCTGAATGACGTTCGGTGCGGCTGCCAATCTCAGCGCGGCAAAACAATGACATCAGCGGACTCCGGGTCCGCGGCGGTGATCACAAAACGCCCGCTGCTTTCAGGAATTGGCAAAGCGGGTGAGGCGGGCAAAACAGGCAAAACGGGCCGGTGGTGGTGATCACAGGCTGCCCACACTTCAGGAGATTGGCAGTGCAAGCAACAAGGGAGCCGGTGGAGCAAAGGAACCGGCTTGCCCTATCTTACGCTGGGCACCACAATTACCGTGCACGTCAGGCAGGCGGCATGAAGAATTCCCGAGTTCACAGCCAGGCACAGGGACACGCACCCAGTGCTAGCAGGATAGCTTTCTTCTGGAAACTGTTATAACCCTGAGTTTCATAACAGGAGGCTAGCTCTTCTCGGGCCCTTGGAGACTCATGGGACACAGCACACAGCAAAGTCCTTTTTCTTCAGAGAGGGGGGGACACAGCACACAGCAAAGCCCTTTTGTCCTCTTCCTCAGTAGAAACAGCAAACTGCAGGTCAGCCCCAGAACACAGAGCAAGGGCAGTCTTCCCCAGTCTCTTCAGCTGATCTTCTTGGGCAGAGATTCCTCTTGATTGCAGAAGTAGTCTCGGGTAAACTTTTGTGTTCCTGAGTTTTAACAGGAGGCCAGCTCTTCTCAGGCCCTTGGAGACTCTTAGGACACAGCACACAGCAAAGTCCTTCCTTCAAGCAGGTGGGGGGAACACAGCACACAGCAAAGTCCCCTGTCCCCTTCCTCAGTAGTAACAGCAAACTGTAGGTCAGCCCCAGAACACACAGCAAGGGCAATCTTCCTTTCCAGTCTCTTCAGCTGATCTTCCTTGGCAGGGATTCCTCTTGTTGGCAAATAGTAGTCTAATTTACAGGGGTTTCAGGTCTTACTTTTACCCCAAACGTCTTTGTCCTCCATGTGTGAGGGGTCCTGGACCCAGTCCAAACCAGTTCTGGGTGCACTCTGCCAGTGCATGTCTTCTTTCTTTGTGAGGGAGGCCAGGGCCATCAGACGCACCGCAGGAGGTGGAACCAGCATTGTGGAAGGCAGACACAGCCCTATTCAGACCCAGGTGCGACTCCTCCCACCACTCAATGTGCAGATAGGCCTATTCAGCCTAGTGCTGACTCACCCCCTCACCTGGAGCCACCCCCAGCCCCTGTCACTCACAAACCAGACAGGCAATCCACAAACAGGCAGAGGCACACAGAAAGTTGAACAGGAAAATAGCCACTTTCTAAAAGTGCTATTTTCAACCACTGAATTTAAAAACCATCTTTCCTAAAAGATGCGTTATTAAATTCTGAGATCAGGGATACCAGACTTTAAATTTCTATCTTGCCGCTATGGGAAGTTATACAGGTAACCATGTTACACAGCATTCCCCATGTTAACTTATGGGCAAGATAGCCTTTCAATAGTGAAAAACGAAATTGGCAGTATTTCACTATCAGGACATGTTACCCACACTAGTACATGTCCTATCTTTCACATACACTGCACCCTGCCCAGGGGGGTACCTTGGGCCTACCATAGGGGTGTCCAATGTGAAAGAAAAGGGAAGGGTCAGGCCTGGCCAGTGTGTACACTGGCCAGGACAACATGGCAGTTCACAAACTGCGCACAGGCACTGCAGTGGCAGGCCTGAGACACCATCTTAGAGCTACTCCTGTGGGTGGCACAATCAGTGCTGCAGGCCCACTAGTAGCATTTGAATCACCAGCCCTGGCACACTCAGTGCACTTTACTAGGGACCTACTGGTAAAACAAATATGCCAATCATGGATAGCCAATCACAATAACAATTTACAGAGAGAGCATATGCACTTTAGCACTGATCAGCAGTGGTAAAGTGCCCAGAGTCCTATAGCCAACAGCCACAGGTCAGGAAAAACAAAGGAGGAAGAAGCAAAACGTTTTGGGATAACCCTGCAAAAAGGGCCATTTCCAACACAGGGCAATAATTTTAGCTCTTGGCTGCAAAGTATATTGTATGCAAAACTATTGTGTAAAAAATAGTCAGTTTAACATACATTTTTGCAAAATGTATGATTTTCACGCAGAAGTGGCAAAGAGAAAAACTTGTAACCTTCACAGGTTTGAATAGTTATGCATAGAGTAGTGTTTACCCTCTTCATGCGCTTTCAAGGATTTCTAAAACACTAGACCACAACGTACAAACACTGACTATGTTGGGTGTGGGCAAAGGGAACAGTATCCTCTGTGCAAGGGGAATTCTTTGGTCCAGGCTCAGCACGGTTGCAACCAAATTAAATTGTGATGGCCTACCGTATATGATTATAACAGCTTCATCTGGTCATCCCAAATGTTTTCAGGGAGAAAAATGGAGGTACTCCAGAGGCTGGGCTTGCATCACCCCACCTGCCAAAAAAGTAACATATGGGGAGCCGCGGCCAACGGCCAGTAGGTCAAGGGAGCCACGGGTCCAAAAACCTTGGCAACCACTGGATAGTCTCACATGCTAACACTGTAACATTGAATTCAGTAACCCAGGGGCTGTTTGTCAGCTCTTCTGCTATGCTTTTGAAATCCCACATTTGGTAGGTGTAAGCCCGCACTGCAACCCACATTGGGTATTTGACATTTATGCTACTTAGGAGGGTTTGTACAGTTTTACAATGAATGGACCTGAAGGTCCAGTATGCCAATTGGAATTTGCCAATCAAACACAATGTCTAAGGAGGAACACATTCAATTAAAGTATGGATAGCAGTCTGTTGTTGCCTAGAGGTCCTCGTGTACCAGTCATCAGTAGAAACATACAATAAATCGTTTAAAAAGTTGGATTTTCACTCAGACTGTCATGAAACCCACCTGTATCAGAACAAATGATAGTTGTTCCATTACACTGACTAGTGGAATTTTATTCGCAATCAATTTACTGTACATTATGTTCCTTTGTCAGAATTGTCATAGGATTACCTATATGTCTCTGTTGCTTATTATTATATGAAGTAGTATACTGCACTAACTCAAATTGTTTCTAATCCTCAAATTATATTAGTCTATTTATTTATTTTGCATGAGCACACCCATATTTCAGGTAGGCATAAATTGTAGTTATGATAGGAAACATAAACTAGAGTAAATTACTGCATCAATTGTACATAGATGCTTATTCATGAAAGATGATCTGTGAAACAAAACAATAAACTGACAAGTTACATTGTACAGATAGACTTATCTATATTGCATATGATGTGCATCTGTAGGTATTATTTCTCTCCAAAGTCATGCAATGGCTCTTTAGACTAGTTTTAAGCTTGTGAAGTGTGGGGTGGGAACATATTTCAAGACATTCCAGTTAAGGAATCCGAGAAGATGAAGAGACAGGAATCCTGACTCTGCCACTCGTTTTGGAGTAGTAAACAATTTCTGGTCTGAAGAGTCTATATTCCAGAGGGGGATGTAGCAAGTCATAATGTCATTGAAGTAGTGTTGAGAAGTGCCAAGAACCATTTGAACTAACTGTCAACAGTTTTTAGAGAGCCCTGTTTTATATGTTTTATATGTTATATGCCAAACTGAGTGGGGTTCTGCGCCTGGGAAAAATTCACGTTGAGAAATTAGGCAGCTTGTCCAGTGATAAGAAGAAATATTGAGGAAGTCCCACCAGAAGCCTGTTGCAGTAATCTGATTTTCTGATTACTTGGCAAATAACTAGTGATCTGGTAATGTGAAATAGGAGACGTGTGCATTGTTGATATATACAACTTGGTATTGTGCTGCTGTGGTTGTGGTAGTAATTCATTTGGTCATGCATACTGAGCGGGTTGAACAGTTCACCTAGATTTCTGGTTGAGGAAGCAAATGTCAGGCTGTAAGGAGGGAATTGAATGGAGGTCTGATCCAGTGTTGATTTGCAGTGAGAACGACAGAGATGTGCGATTGGAGGTAGGAATTGAGGGTGAAAAAGAGAAGATCCGGATGTCTGGGGAATGATGACAAAGTTTGAGGTAGGCACTGTTTTTGCTGAACAATGTCATAACTGTATTAGCAAAACTAATATTTTGTCCCGGAGACCTTATCTCTCATGTTGAAAGTGAATATTTACATCTTGACACTAAACGTTATGTCTTGGAATTATGTCACACAGGACCTGTGAACACTTTTGATACCCCTGGACTGCAGACAGCAGACCAACATAAACCAAGCAACAATCAGCAGGCTACTGACTCTAGCTCGATTGTAATCCTTGTAGGTGTCAGACTGATGCTAAGAAATATATCTGTCAGAGCAGGGATGAACGTTCTTATCCACACTGAAGGGACTAATAACATCAGGGGAGTTAGGGGTGCTATACCCATGCCAACCCCCAGACTTTCAGAAACAACAACAGTTCCTAGCATGCTCAATGGAACTGAAACTGTGACATCTGCTTCCGTTTCAACCTGGCTGAAATAATGGCCCCAAATGGCCACAAAGTGCGTGCATTCTTCAAAAATGATTGAATGGGCCCGTTAGGGAAATGGGAGGGTCCATGGTCACAGAACGCGTCTCTTACAATCTACTACCTGGGAGTCACGTTAGGGCTTGCGTGCTCATGGAGAGTTTTGCTTGAGTGGACACAATTCTGAATTAACATTTCCTAAAATAGGGGACACACTTGAATACTGTTTTTTGACTAACAACTGAAACATGACTGTTATACATACCCTCTTACTACTGCCCACCAAGTCTCATCAATTGTGTTGGCTTCTTTCAATCTCTGCTTCAATAACAATAGGAGGAAGAAGAGACCAAGTTGTGGAACAACTTTCAGTGGGTGGGATTCCACCAATCTGTTAATGAAAGTGACACATATTAAAGGGCACACATTAACCCCTTCCCTGCGGGGGTAATTCCCAAACGGTGCGGGGGAGGCGGGGGGTGAACGCGGCGCCGCGGTGCTCGTGACGAGACCAGCTCGTCATGAGTCACAGTGGAGCTGTGCTCATGACGAGCTGGTCTCGTCACGACCCCGCCCACTGATTAATTCGCCCGCACAGGCGGGGAATTAATCACACGTGGGCGGAGCGGCGCCGTTATGACGAGACCAGCTCGTCATGAGCACAGCTCCACCGTGACTCATGACGAGCTGGTCTCGTCACGAGCACCGAAGGGGTTAAGCTGGATAATAAAAATCTGCGTTGATAAAAAATATGGCACTATCAATCAGACTTGGTTTATCACAAGGCAGTGTTGTTTTCTTTTGACATTCATTCTTAAAAGCACAGTGTGGCAATTGTACAGGTTAAGGAAGAGTCAACAGAAGAATGTCAGAGAAGAGTTGAAATATATTAAAGGTATCTTGAAAAAATTGGAAGAAAAAAGCAGAACAAACCACTAAAGGAAAACCTTTTAAACCTAAACATCCTCAGACATTTGCATAAAAATCTATTTCTTAGGGCTAGAAGCACGATTTTGCAGTCAAATTAAAAAAAGTAAAAAACACATCAAAAGAACGGTTCAGATAGTGAAGAATCTTGCAGAGACTCGATCATCTAAGATCATTGTAAGGCTCCCAGAGAATGGTGTAGCGCTAAGCATGTGTACTTGTCTAGTGAAAGTCTCAAGATTGGAAGTGTATTTTCAGGAAGAAAAATAATTTTAACACTTGGCAAAATGAAATCAAGGTGTAACTGTCTCAAATATAGGTAAACCTCTTGTTTTGATAACATTTTGAAGGGTGGGATCAGTAAAGAATCCAACCTTGGATAAAGCTCACCCCCAGAACAGACCCATAACTAACATATCCTGCCATCTTAATATCCTGCAAAATACATCCATTTTGGAACTTTAATCATATAGAGAGGCATGACTATATCTGGGAACATGGTAGTGAGTTCCAACCTAGCAGAGGAAACAAGAGAGTCCTCCTTGATTTGTATTATGGAAAGAGGTAATACTGCACACCTCTAGCTATTCGACCTATGAGCTGATATTGACACCTCCACCACAATACCCTGAGTCAAAGAATACGTGAGATAGTGTAGGTGTCAGAGTTGGCTAACAAATTGTTTCAATCAGAATAACCTCTATGTGCATAGGTTGCATTCCATCTCCCTCAAAGCCAGTCCTGTATGGGGTAACACATGGATTCTGCTTGTTCCCAGTATTATTCATGATCTACGTAAATCCCTTGGATTTTCTTCTGCTGGGATCTCAAGTCAGGCTTCATATCTGTTGTGAAGATACTGAGGATTTGTTTAGTCTTTCTAAACCTGATTGAAATGCCTGCAAAAAGTGTCTTACATGAATAGTTTAATGTATGCCTCAATGGACTCTAACTTTAGAACAATCAAGCGTTTTTTCTTCTTCTTTTTTTGCTCAGCCCTTGTGTTTTGAGGATATTTATTAAGGAATATTTTGCAAGCTTCAAGGTCACAGAGAGAGTCATCACTTTCGAGGATGAGGGCAAGAAACTTGGGGGCATATTATAAAGCACGGCGTTAAAATTATCGCCGGTTTAGCGGCAGAAAACTGCCACTAAAGCGGCGATAATGGGCTTGATAATATGCCCTGGAGAATTCCAATAGAAGCCCATGTTGACACCAGAACATGGGCTTCTATTGGAATTCTCCAGGGCATATTATCAAGCCCAATATCGCCGCTTTAGCAGCAGTTTTCTGCCGCTAAACCGGCGATAATTTTAACGCCGTTTCTTGATAATATGCCCCTTCATGTTGCATTTAAGAACAATGGGCCATATTAGCAAAAACAGGAGATATTTATCGCTAACATTATTTAGCGCGATTTATTTTAACGCTACAGATCGCCAGATTTTATCGCCAGCTTAGCGACGTATTAGCAACACGTCGCTAAGCGTCGTTAGCAACAATCCCCAGCGGAAAGGGCGGGCGTTAAAATCTCCGTGACGGCGATAAAATAACGCACGCCAACGTGAAAAAAGCAGCGATGAGCCAATCAGCGATAATTTCCGCCCGCTAATAGGCACCAGCCTTGATTTTAGCGCGCTTAACGCGAGAAAAGAAATAAAAAACGCCCGCAAAGCAGGAAAAAAAAAAAAAAAAAACATGGATCAGCTTTGTGGAGACATGGAGCAAGCGGGGACCAGTGCAGAGGCCAGGAACAACAACACCAACACCCAGGAGGGCCAGGCAGAGACCCATGTCAAGGCCAAGAGGAAGAGGAACCCCAAGTTCAGTCCAATGGAGAACCAGGTCCTTGTTGAAGAGGTGACCAAACATCAACAGGAACTCTTTGTGAGTTCCACTGTGACCATGGCAAGGAAAAAAGAGATATGGCAGGGCATCGTGTCCAAGGTGAATGCTGGCGGAGAGAGGAGGAGGACAGTGGACGAGTGCAAGAAGCGTTGGCATGACACTAAGCAGAAGACCAAGAAGAAGCTGGCATCCAACCTCAGCGCAGCAAGGCAGACTGGAGGTGGTGGCCCAGCTCCACAGCAGGACCTGGATGAGCTGGAGGAGCAGGTGTCCCATGTCATCAGTGAGGAGAGTGTTGTCGGAGTTGTGGGCCAGGATAGCGCAGAAGTGGAACAGACACAACAACACCAGGGTGAGCATCAAATGGGGACAGGGGGAAGGGGGTGGATGGGTACAGTGGCACCCATGTACCATGAACACAAAATTAGTGTGCATCCACATGTAGTGTGGAACATGTTTTGGATACCCCTGTGCATGGTGGCATAGGGACACAATAACGGGCAACTTTAGCAACACTGGCATTAACATTATTGGCACCTCAGCGGAAGGAAAATGCCGCTAAAGTGTTGACAATGGGCATGCAAATATGCCCCTGAGAATTCCAATTGAAGACAATGTCCTGGTGTGAACATGGTCCTCCATTGGAAATCTCAAGAGCATAGTAGCAATCCCATTATCACCACTTTAGCGACATCACACTGCCGCAAAAGAGCCGACAATGTTAACGCTGGTCTTGCCAGTATGCCCCGCCATTCAAAAATAGAACATCAGACAACACACAGGGGCATAGAATCAAGAACAGCTTTTCAAATACTGTCGCTTAAGCGGCTGGCAACTGTTGCAAAAGTGACGACAATGTGCAAGATAATATGCCTTGAGAATCCCAATACAAGACCATGTTCCGGTGTGAACCTGGTCATCCATCGGAATACCCAAGGGCATATTTGCAAGCCCATCATTGCCACTAAACAACAGTTCCCTGCTGCCAAAGTGCCGGTAAGCATAACGCCATCCCTGATAATCTACCCCCAGGGCCATAGGAACAGTAAGGACGCCAATATCATTGGCCCTGTAGTGGCAGGAACCTGATGACAAAGCAGTATTAAGTGTCATGACAATATGAGCCAAAAGAACCATGAACCAGACCAGGTGCACAACAGCACCTTGCATGCCATGACGTTACAACAGGGCAGATCATCATGGCCCCTGTGCCGTTGAAGCAGCTGTCCCCTGCCACAAAAGCTACAGCATTGTTGGCCACATAACACATGAAAATGACCATAGGGGCACATCAGCAAGAAGCATGTAGAAGTTATCACTGTGTAAGTGGCAGGAAAGTGTCGCTAAAGCCGCGAGAATGTGCTTACGAATATGCGCCATGGAATACCAATTGAAGTCCCGGTCAGATGTCCTGCACATCTAACCTGGCCTTCCATTGGAATGCCATAAGACATATTAGTAAGCCCATTATCGCCCCTCTTAGCGGCACTTCCCTGCTGCTAACATGGTGATGATTTCAACAAGCTATTTGCCAATATGCCCCATAGTGTGAGGCAGCCAGATCAAAATGTGCACAGAACTGTTGGTTTGCCAAATTCCCTCCTACGATGGCGGCAAGGGGATGACGCACCTGTACTTGTACTACCTGGCGGTACGCCTCCCAGTAGTCCCCGACTGGTTCAACGGGGGCTGGTCGGACCCAGCCTATAGGCTCGAACTGAGCAAATTGGGGCTCATGGACATCCAAGCCATGTTGTATGGGGAGCCCATTCCGTCCCGATTACCTGATGTGACACGCTCTGTGTTGTTAGCTTGGCGGGCCTCGCTCCGTCATACTGGGTGGACCGGGAAGCTGACCCAGTGTACTCCTCTTTGGCAGGGGGCTTGGCTCCGGGAGGTTAGTGGACTGCGGGGGTTCAAAACTTGGGACCTTATTGGCATCTCCCAGCTAGGGGACGTATGGGCAGGGGACCATATGTTGTCCTTCCAGGAACTCCAAACGCGCTATTCCCTACACTCATCCCAGTTCTATAAATATTTGCAGTTGAGACATGCCCTCCACATACACATTACGGGCGACATGAGGCTCCCCGACTACAGCCCCATTGAGGCTCAGACGACGATGGGTGACTTGGGGAGGGGGGTCTCCCGCATTTACCGTACTCTAATTAACAACACTCCCACAACCCTGGACAAGCTGAGGGATCAATGGGTGGAATGGGTGGGCCCCCTCGACGAGGTGGATTTGCGAGATGCTCTTATGGCCCCCAGAATAGTCACTGTCTCCGCCAAACTCAAGTTGATCCAGTTTTATTACCTACACGTTGCTTACCTCACTCCCCTGCGTCTGCATCGAGCGGGTTTGCGCCCAGATGCGTCATGCGCAAGATGTAACCATACCCCGGCCGACTTCTTCCATATGGTTTGGCTATGCCCCCGTCTGGGGCAGTTCTGGGGATCCATTGAAGCGGAGCTAACGGAGGTATTAGGGTGGGAGGTGCCTCACGACCCTCGGCACTCCTTGCTGGGTATTACGGATGGGCTGGATGGGTCCAGGAGTGAAAAGTAATTTCACAACACAGCTATGATGGTAGCCAAGCGGGACATTGCGGCGGGCTGGATAAGCCCTGACCCACCTATCCTGGAGAGGTGGCGAAGAGGGGTAGACTGGTGTGCGACCCAAGTAAACGCCCTCTATAAAGCAAAGGGGTGCGTCAAGAAATACCGCAAAGTGTGGGGGAAGTGGTTGGGGAATGTGGAGGGTCCAGATTAACCTGACTCCAAACGCTGCCAACGTAATTTAATGGGGAGCATGATTGGGGGTATAATGCTTATGTAATGAACTCATACTTGTGACTTCCGTGCCTTGGTTGATTGTTAATATGTTTTAAAAACAATAAAACTTGCATATAAAAAAAAAAAAAATGTGCACAGAAAATCTCACACAAACCTAGTCCAAGTACAATGTCAGAGCACCCCATATGTGCAGTTGTAAACCACACAGTCGCACAACTACTTGACATGTGGCTGAGTACCCAAATGGCCCCCTTGCCACAACACCACACACATATGAATAGCCTGCACAAGTACACATGTCACTCGGATGCCATGTTGTGGATGTGCTGTGAATGTCTGTGCTCATGTGCATGAACAGGCATGCTTCCACCAACGTCAGTACACTGCCAGCATTGCCCACATGTGTCTGAGTAGTGTCCAAGCTGGTGCCTGCTTTGCCAGCTTGACACATGCACACAAGCACATACCTGCAGAGCACACAAGCAAATATGGCCAATGCTGCTGGTGTGCTGATGGAGGATGTGGCATGCCCAAGTGTGCACATGAGCATTAACATCAACACTGCATCCACATTGTGGTGTCAGAGTTGCATGTGTCTGTGTGCAGCCAAATACAATATGTGTGTGGTGATGTCCACAATATTCAAATAACACAACACCTGCATTCCCATGCAATGTGCCTCCTTGCCTGTCCATAAGATGTGGTGAAAGATTAGCAAGAACGCTGACCCAATCATCCCCGCCTGGCCAGCTGGAAACTGTTTGTGCAATGGTGGCAAGAGGTGCCATGAAATCCCACAGAAAAGTCCATCCTAAGTCCAGTCCCCTGTGTGACCCCAGGCACATGTGAGAGTTACACCGTGGCACATTATCTAGCCCCTCATAGTTGCCCATGACCCCAAGGGGTCATAAGTACATCGCAGTTCAAGACAAAATGGCCCACACTGCACACATCTGCCACACAGGATACAGCATCCAACATAACCCACAAAGTCACTTGACAGTCACACCCTCATGTGCCATACAACATCATCACACGGCAAGCAAACTGTGTCACTTAAGTAAAATGCAGGGGCACATCAGCATGAATGGCATTTAACTTATCGCAGGGTCAGCGTAAGCAAACTTGCACTAAAGCTGCTAAAATGGGCTCACACACATACCCGTGAGAATTCCAATAGAAGCCCAGGGTCTGGTGTAAAGCTGGGCTCACATTGGAATTTTCAAGGGCACATTGGCAAGTCCATCATCGCTGCATCAGTGCAAGTTTCCATCCGCGAAAAAGGGGAATATTGTAACGCCGTACTTGCCAATATGCAACATCATTCTCAATCCACAGAACTCAAAGGCCCAACAAGGCAAATGCGATACGGGCTGACAAACCAAGCAGTGTGTGCCACCAGCATGCAATGCAGTGCATATACAGACAGATCAGGGCCCACCAACAATGACTACTCCGTGTGGAAAAGTGCAGAACTCACATAAATGAACAGAACACACATATTGGGAGGCCTCAATGAAAACACTGTCCCACTACTCCTGTCACAATAGTAAACTGTAGCACATAGTAGCAAGAAGCAACACAAAACAACTGCTGCGTATGTGGCCGGAATCGCCAAAAAATAAGTCATGAGGGGCAGCATTACATGCGCAATAGGATAGAAATAGCAGACCAGGGACACATTAGCAAGAACAGCGTTAGAAGTGTCGCTGCGTCAGCAGCAGGAAACAGCCTCTAAATCAGCAAAAATGGGCTTGTCAATATGTGCATGAGAGTTCCAATGGAAGCCCAAGGTGCATAACAACATGAACGGCGTTAAATCCATCACTGCTTTGGCAGCAGCAATCTGACGCAAAAGAAGCAATGATGGTCTTGTTAATATGCCCTTCAGAATTCCAATAGAAGGCTGGGTTCTGGTGTGAACCTTGCCTGACATTGGAATCCTCAAGCGCACATTTGCAAGAACACCATAGTCACTGCTGCATCAGTACCATGCCACTAAAGTGGTGACAAATCTAACACCGTTCCAGCCAACATGCACCCAGGCCCCCCATTGGAATTCTGAAGGACACATCGTCATGCCCATCATTGCTGCTCCCGCTCCAGTACCATGCAGCAAAATTGGCAAAACCAATTACCTCTCACATGCCAATATGCCCACTGTTGAGATGTACAGGACATCTAACCTGGCCTCACATAGGAAGTCTATTGCACATATCATGATGCACCATATCGCCGTGGTCGTTGCCATATGCTGTGGCCAAAGCTGTGACATGATCATTGTGCGTCCTGCCAATATGGCCCTGTGAGACCATCATGTACCACTACATCTTCACAGAAGCAACCCCATCTAAATCAAAACCATCTTGCAATTAAAAGGACTCCCCTCAAACACAGTATGACTGTACACTGTTCTGCTGTTTGCTAGTAAATTCATTCAATGCTACATTGTACATGACAAACACTGTTAAACACTTTCTCCTCTATCACATTGCAGAGGGAGAGACAGCACCCCCTGGACAGCAGCCTGGCCCAAACCCCACTGATGACGAGGACGGGTATACCACCATAGATGAGGAAGCCCTGCAACGCCTGCTTGACGCCATCATCCCCTCACCTCCAGGAGCAGGGCAACCCAGCACCATTGCGCCAACCCCACCCCCTGTACAAACCAACATGCAGCATGCACCTCCTGCCACAGCTACCTCCCAGGAGCCTGATGCCACTACCCTGGCCTTCCAACGCCAGGTAGTAGAGATCCAGCGGGAGGTGGCGGAACAGGTGCGGGTGGGGTTTGAGCACCTGGCAGACACACTTGAGGCCATACGTGGGTGTCTCAGTCCCATTCGGGACTGCATGCAGAAGTTCGCAGACACCCACAGCCCCTTCAATGCTCTCCAACGGTCCATGGCTGACATCGCTGGAGTCATGCTCCTGAGACAACAAGCACTGTCAACTCAGAGTGGCTCCAGCAGTGCCAGCCAGGATCTGGCCAACATCTGCAGGTGCATGGAGAGCATGGAGCGGATGCAGGCCCAAGACATAGCTGCCAGGGCTACCCACAGGCGCGAGGTTGCTGGGATCTACCATGCCCTGCACCAGCTCATCGCCTCCTCACTGCCGCAAGGTTTGGCGCAGATGGCTGCTGCTGCTGCCTCCACATCCTCATCTCCACCACCTGATGTGTCAGTGCCTCACAGTGCTGCACCCACAGTACCATCACAAACATGTGAGGCACATGACACATCAGATGATGAAGATGAGGATGACAGTGCATGTTTGCAGAGGAGAAAGCGGTAGCATCCATCTGTGTCAAGAGGGCAGTTTCTTCCTTGGTGCTGTGCACAGTCTCATGCCACGCTTCAACTCTTCCCACCTACTTCCACTGTCCCCCAGTACCACCTTGGACGCCCCCATGGACTGCCATATCTCTTCGTTCCTTGCCGATGCCACTTCAAACAGCCTGTGGACTGAACAATACCTCCTCTCTTGGACCTCTTACCACCATTTGTCTCTGTCTGGCCCTCCAATGGGCACACATGATATGTGTGAATGTCTGGCCATGCACTGGTCCTGTTCCCCAACACCATTGCAAATAAACCTTACAAGTTACACGTTTGTGTGTTATGTTTTCAAATGCTAACATCAAAGTAATGGGAAAGTCTTGGACAATGAGTCACCTAGAAGGGACACCAAGGTAATTACTAGCAGTGTACATGTTTGAACAGGTACAGAAATGATGAGATATGGGGCTGCATGTGTGAACTGGTGGTGCCCCAAGTGGACGTACACAACGACGTAGCAATTTACCCATCTAGGAGCATGTCACATCAGCCCAAATCCTGTAGCCGTACATGTCCAAATCAGTTGCTGTCCACGGGTTGTGTCACCCTTAACACCAGTAAAGTGACATGTCTCGTCACACATAATCACACATTACCTGCTGGACTCACCCTGTTGGTATTGTGCAAATTGCACGTCACATTCCAATAGTCAGGACAGCACATCCACATTGATGGAGACATGGAAGGGCACATTTCTACCACACACATATGTCAAAACATTGTCTGCTGCAATGCAGTAGAGTGGCACATGGGGACATAAAATAAGCTGCAAGCCGTCAGCCAGCCCCCCTTACCCATACAATTGCAACACATACTTCACCTCTCTCATGCAGTGACCACTCCCACTGTATTGGGCAATGTGTCTAGTGCTGTATTTGCCACTGCAACCAGCACATGGTCCAATGCACGACAACATTTCAAGTGTGGCATCTGCATTTCTCATAGGCCAGAGTCACGGCAGGTACAAGTTGCCATTACACTGTCACCACAGGGAGCAATGCTAAATTTACCCCTAGTGTGCATCAGAACAGTGTGCCACAAGCCAAACGACATGTAGGAGAACGTCAAAACATCACTATTCCAGTGATTCACCGTAGTGATGTTGGAGATGTAAACACTGTGAAGCAGAAAGCACCACTCCCACATCCACTGTGTCATTGACGACAATTGTGAACACCTCATTTAGTAGCTGAATAAATCTGTAAAGCAGGATACTGCAGTGCCATGTCCTGTACACAATGCACACAGATGACAAACAAATCATTGATGGTCCTGGGAGTGAGAAGACAATCAATGTCAATTACCTAGTTCAGGAACCGGCCACACTGGCACCATGTGGTAAGTGTGGCCATGTCAGTGCAATGTAGATGGACTCTGTGCCAGGAGTCTCCGACATGCGGGTATGTGATGGAATCCCCTGAACTATGCACAGCCTTCAATCTCTGTCATGGATGATAGTAGCTAACTGAATTCACCTGCCATGGAATAACATCAGGAGAATTTAAAAAATACCCACATGTGCAGTTGCAAGAAGTGCGTCACACAGTCAATGTTGCACGTCACAGATTACTGGCCCTACATGAGGAATCAATTTCACATGTACTCCCTGGCATCCAAGCAAGCTCAGTGAGCTCACATCTAAGGCATGTATCACTAATCCTCACTGACAGATGACATGTCATGTGCATACTCTGCAATTTGGGTACATAGTCCAGTGATGGCAAAAGGTAGCATACAATGGCCTGAGCCACACTGTACAGCCCCATCCCTGACACAAGTCCAAGCAGCTCTTAAAATAACGCAAAGTATTTATTAAAACAGTATGAAAAATTCTCATTCCTATAAAACAGACTAATTCCAAAGAACACCCTACTCACATCTAAAATGAATAATTTAACTTAACTTCCCTAAACTACCTACCCTAACTAATCCTAAACACGCAACAACACATCGTAGACATCAACCCCCTCCCACCCTTAAGGCACATCACGAGACGGGACAAAGACATCTAACCTATACATAGACTAACTAAACATGTATCCTACACAACCATATATAATCTTTTGTATTCTTGGAAATAAGAACACTAAAAACATCAACCCCACACCCAAAGGAAAAGGAAACTTATCCCCAAATACAGAAGAACATTTAAAATAACTATCCTAACTACAACACTAACACTAGCTAAATCCTACTCTAAACCTACACTAATCGTAAATTTGCCAAACACAGCAACAGAAGGGGGACTAGGAAGTGAACGGGGTGGAGTAGGAAGAGGGGATGGAGTCCTGCAGGCACACCCATCATGGCAGTCCAAGGTGCTGCTGAATGGCTGCCACCCGTGTGATCAGATCGTCCACCTTTCCTGCTATCACGTCCTGCTTTAGCGCAATGTCCTCAAGTGTCTGCTGGTTGCGCAGGGTGAAATGGACAACATGGTCCCCAGTTGATGATGTTGCGATGGCAGGTGCTGTGGGTGGAGCATTAGGAGGGGGTGCCACCTGTGAGGTCTGAGACACGCCACTGACGCCTGATGGTCCGGCTGTGGGCTGTGGGGCCTCGGCAGCAGATCCGGGCAATGCCTTCCAGGTCCCCTTTTGCCGGTCCTCGCGGTACCGCCGGCCCATATTGCGGTAGCCTCTGGCCACCTTCCTCACATGCAGGTACCGCTCCAGACGCACCTCGTAGGCGTGTTTCTGGCCGGGTGTCATGTTGTCTGTAAAACACACACAAAGCCAAATGTGAGTCGAGTACACATCTCCAACATTAACTGTGCACATTTGCCATACACAAACTATGTCACACGTAGCTCACACCACAGCGCCACCAAATTGAGGCAGCAAGTGACCTGGACAATGATCTGTAGAAACATGGATCAGTGGCTACATGCTGGGGTCACTGACATGAC
The DNA here is from genome assembly GCA_963921515.1 of Calotriton arnoldi. Taxonomy (NCBI): domain Eukaryota; kingdom Metazoa; phylum Chordata; class Amphibia; order Caudata; family Salamandridae; genus Calotriton; species Calotriton arnoldi. Next base: position 98,455 of record CAWUFW010008911.1, on the reverse strand, counting down.
AGTGCATGACACGGTACATGCAGTGACAGACAAAATCCTGGTTGACACTGTGCAATCATATGGACTTAACATACAGAGGCAATAGGAGACAAGTACAAGCAAAGTTAGTACGCAGGCATCGTACCCGTGTGTGTAGCACCATCATCGTCATCATCCTCAAACAATCAGGGGTGCATGCAGCACACTACCAACCTGCGAGGCTCACAAGGCACTGGGGTGGTGGGAACAGCACAAACTAGGTAGGATATGTGGGACTTGAGGTCCCACTTGAACATGTCCGGGTCTTTGGAGTGAATGTGCTCCACTGGGAGAATGTTCCATGCCCTGCCTGTGGTGTTGGAGAATGGCCACCCTCCGGTTCTGTGTCTGCAGCAGCGAAGCACCTCTGCCAGGACAAGTTTGTGGTAGCCAAGGTGGCACGTGTGCATGTGGAAGGGTACTCACATGTCAGAGGAGTGTGTGTTCAAGGTTGGCTAGGGTATTGTAGGTGTGGGTGAGGTGTGTGAAGGTGACCCGCATCCACCCAGTGAGCCAATGGAGGACTTGTAGTTGTTCCTTACTGTGCTCGTGATGCAGTGACCCAAGGCTAAGTCTGGCTGTGGCGTGCAGGGTGCTTCCTAGCTTTTGCAGATGGGTCATGTACTCCCAAGCGTGTCGTGCCATTACATCTGCTGGACTGCAGGTCAGGAGTGTGTGCATGGTGGTCCTTACACAGTTGTGTGGGTTCCATTACTATTGAGATTGGAAGAAGCTAAGGTTGTTGAGGCCTGTGGAGGCTACAGCATAGCTCGTATGAAGAAGGAGGAGTGGAGGATTATGCTCATGTGTGGTGTGTGGTCATTTGGGGTGGGGGGCTACAAGGGCAGGGGGCCACCGTGTGTAGTTCTGGCGGAGGTGCAGGTGTCAAGGATGAGGGACATGCTTCCCTCCAATTTGAGTACAAACTGCTGTCTCACATCCAGACTGCAACAGTCCCCAGTTCTCCTTGGTAACAGGGTGTGTTGTGTTTGGCCTCCTCAATTATGTAGAGGATGTGCTGGGGGTCATCTGCCTAGGCCACAATGCAGAGTCCATGCTGTGTGACAATGGTGTAGAGGTTGGCCATGTCGATGTTGTGGGAAGTTGGCCTGGCATATGCTGTCCACTAGTGATAGTGGGCACCTTGCACCAGTCCAAACTAACCCTCATTGATGATTGGTGAAAGACAACCTATATGAAAGCTATCCTAGTGGTAGCTATGGAGAGCGGCCTTCAGGCTAAGTCTCGATGGAGTGTCAAGCAGCTTGCTTTACCAGTCTATGATCTCCTGAATGGCCAAATGAAGGGAGATCCACCCAAGGTATATGTACAAAATAGATAATTACGTTCAGAAAGATTCCCTACCAGTCTCCCTATGAGGCTAGAGGTCAAAGCACATAATTGACACACATGCAAATGACAGTAAAGAGCACAATGTACAGTTTGCCACCGGGGCGTACCAAACCATATACTGTGTAAGTGGTAAAAGAACCACGACTTGACTAGACACAAGGCCTATAGCCTGTAGAATTGCTGGGACCACAAGGAACCACCCAAGGTAGTGACACAGGGGTCCGATGGGGGACATGTGCAGTGAAGTACTGGTTGGTAATCCTAAGTTGAAGGACACCAAGGAGTGTACAAGGAGCAAACCATTTTGGACTTAGAGGTGTCCAGGGCCAACACCCACGGGAGCACCGGAGTACTTGTTACCTCACCCAGGGAAGCCGGGTGCAAAGGTGCCAAATGGGGTTTGCTTGCGTTGTAGTTTTCAGTGGTGGCTTGCGAAGAAGTGCTGCTGCCACCTGGAAGATGCGAAGTTCCCAAAGATATCAAGCCTGGATCGGAGTCGAGAAGAACCTGACAGCAGAGGGGACAGACTCTGGGTCACTGGCCAGTGAGTAGGGGGCACAATCGGAGATTGCCCAGCAATGTAGGGTGCAACAGGTGAAAGAGGTGAAGCTTGGCTCCTCAGCCAAGAGGACCAGGAGCCGTGGACGATGACCAGGAGCTGGATTCGAGCTGTCCCACAAAGGCTGTTGAGTGCTGCGGCGTCAGTATCCGGATTGGACCCAACAAGCCTTGGCAAGTGACACCCACGCAGAAAAGAGAAAGAGGCTTCGGTGCAGAGCAGCAAGGTCTGTGGGACTCAACACTTGGTGGGGAGTCAGGGCACGTCGTGAGCAACCAGGTAAGGCAAGGAAAATCAGAGTTGCATACACAGGGGCCCACCTGTCAACGGACCAGGGACCGTGAAGGTGCCTTCAGCGGAAAAGCAAGACGCAGGCTCACAGAACACCCGTGGACTGTGGGCCCACAAGCTTTGGTGCAGATGGTGCTCTAGGTGTGGGCTACAAGTAACACAAAGCAGGACTTTGAGAGACGTCAGAAAGTCAAGGCACCTGCAAATGTGCACGGTGACCAGGACTTCTGGTTCAATGCTACTCACTAAGGCTGTGGGTCACAGCTTTGCTGGTGACTCAGCTCGAGCACAGAGATGTCTGTACATCCTTTCCCTGGGCTGCAGTTACTTCGGAATCTGGCGGGAGCTTCAGAGATGCCAACCAGCGTTTAGCTTTGTAGGTGCCTGCCTAGCAGGGGAGTCACTCCTTGACCCCAAGGGAGATAGCTTCAGTCCTGTACTCCTGAGTGAAGAGTCGAAGTTCCATGATTCAGCTTCAGAGTGTTGTCCAGGGTACCCTCAAGTCCTGTTAACAGGGTTCCCTAACTCATACTGTAGAAAGGGGTTGTACATACTCTGGGGACCCACCTATGGGAGGGCCAGGAAAGAGGGGTGGCTACACCCATTTCTGTTGTCCAGTTTGGTGCCAGTGCTGGGGCAGGCAGCCTCGGTAACCAGTTAGTCCTGGGGTTTGCACAGGGACACCAAATGTGCCTCCAGTGCAGGCTTCCAAGCATTCTTGGTGTGCACCCACCCAGCCCCCAATACACCTAGACCTGTCTGGGAGGTGGTCACACCTCCCAGCAACTGGCAACCTATTGACCCGCACTACCCTGCTGGAGTTTAGGTCAGCAGCCAGAGGCCAGACTTGTGTCAGAGGTGGCAGCATTCATTTTGGGAGGCTAGGGCTCCGTTAAGTTTCAACCATGTACTACAGTGCAGTCATGTCTCCCACTCTAAAAGGGTGGGATCATACTCCCATACCAGCAACTGGTGTGGGGATATGATTCAAAGGTGTTTGACACCAAACACTACATGTTTCCGTGCAGCCAGTCCAAAGCTAGCACTTACCGTTGGGTCATAATGCATGTAAGAGTATATGGTCAGTCTGTACCACTGACAACCCCGGAGGATAGATTTTGAATGCTGCAGGGGTGCCTTGGTCATGCAGGGGTACCCTCACACATATGACCAAGCACCCTGCCTTCAGGATTGATAAGGCCTGCCATAGGGGTGACTCATAGGTGTTCGTGTGCAGTGATAGGTTAGATATAGTGAACCTACATCTGTGCAAGGGGTGCATGCACCACCTCACCCAGGCTGCAGTAGCAGACCTGTGGTGTCATTTCGGATAGCCTCCCAGGGGTGGCACAATACATGCTTCAGACCCTGCTAGGGCACGGGGGAACCTATGCCCCAGGTACCTAGTGTAACATATACTAGGGAATCATTAGGGCGTCCCAGGACCCAATCTGGAGTGCACCCAAAGTACATGGCACCAATTTAGAAGAGGGAGCAGATAGGCTGGGTTCCTGTTTAGCAGCAGCCCAGGCAGTCTCGGTCAAAGACAGTGTTCATCTGATGAAAAAGTGGGGTTAACCATAAGAGGCAGATCCCACTCTCCCACAGATGTTGTAGGGCGTGGGTCTGAGCACGGTACATAACTGTTAAGCAAAATTCTGCATGAGCCGTGATCAGTTTCCGGGATGTTGCACATGTGTTCTGGGAAAATGTCAGTGAAGGTGGGCCTTTTGATGTGCTACATGCGCCGGAGACATCCCTACAGGGCACATTTTTTGTTGATCCTACTCTCCACAGTCAACTGGTCTGGCAAGTTGTCCCTAGTCAACTACATGAACGTCTGGCCTCTTGTACTCCTGTGTTGAACCTGCTGGCCACCAGAGGCCTTTTACGGACAAGGTTTTGGGGGGTAGCAAGCTTCTCAGGGCAGCTGCTGATCCTGCTGTCCAAATCCTTGGCAGTGGAGGTGGTGTTAGTTGTGTCATTGATGGTTTCCTCTGTGCGGGTGGCGTTGAGGAGTCACTCAGTCAGTTTGCCCATGTGCCTTTGTGGTGGGAGTGGTGTGAGCTTGTGTGCAGTGGAGGGGTACAGAGTGCAACGTACGCAGTTGGGTCCTGACTATGTGGCCTGGGGATAGTGGCTGACAATGGATGTCTGTCCCGCCTGCAGGTATTGCCTGGATGGTGTCTCCAGCCATGTGAGTGGGCGTGTTGAGCAGCAGTCCCTGTCCAACGTTGCAGTGGCCATCTAGGGGAGTGGTGGTGTTGGTGTGGGCCCGGTAGGCAGGGGTTGACGGTCTGTTGGAGATGGCGAGGCCCAGCGAGGTCCTGGGCCTGGCCTGGAAATGGCAGTGGATGTGCCCTGTGTTCCAGTGGTGGACATACGTGCTGGATGTTGATGGACAGAGGGTGGTCTGGTTCACAATGGTGAGTCCTTGTCCTGGCTGGTGTGTGTTGTCCTGTTCCTGGATCTAGTAGCCTTGGGTATGGGCAGTGGAGTTTTTGTTTCCAGAGGTGGTGTTGCACCACCTTCCGGAAACCAAAGTGACGTTAACCAGGAAGTTTACGAACCAGGGCCAGACCTCTGCGGTGTGCCGTAGCAGGGAGCACAGGTTGTGGTAACAGTTGGTCTGGTATTAGGCTGCATATGCGTAGGCATTGTTCTAGGTGACAGATCTGTGGCCGAGTCTGCACGTGAACTCCATGTGTTGTGTCTGCCCATGATCAGCGGCAGCAGGTGTGTGTCACCGTGCCTGGAGTGCCTGTAGTGCGGGGGAGTCATATCTGCCCTATCACACATGTCCTGGGTTCCTGCTGCTGCCCACGTGCTGATCACAGATGTGTGCAGAAAGGGCCTGCCCCCGTCGTGCGCTGGGCATTACTGATGTCAAACTGCACTGCGACACCTTACAGTGGGGGATGGGGCATGGACAAGTGGCTTGGAGGCGGGACGTGGTCAGTGATGGCAGTGTTCACAGGTGTGTGTTTCTACGGGTAGTGATGTCTTACGCATGGAAAAACGTAGTGTACCAAAGGTTGGTTGGGCAACTACAGTGAGGCAGGTAGAAGGAGAACACAGACGTGTGAGGCACGGTACAGATACCAAGACAGCACACATTGGAGTCACATGATTAGCAGTCAGGCAAATGAATGGACATCACATTCCAGTGACACATGCCTGCATGGCAGGTGTACTGCCCTGTGGCAGCATGTGTGGTGTCAGACATGTGTGTGCTTATTCACAACTATGCCAACACAGGCAATCTAGCTGCACAGTGCAAGCCCGTCTGCGAGCAGGGAGATCAGATCATGTGTATGGAGGACTTAGGGGCATGATAGCAAGTTAATATTGGAATCAATTGAACATTCTGCATGTGGTACATGCTGCTGAAGTGGGGATGATGGACTTGATACCATGCCCTAGACATTTCCTATGGTTGCACATGTACTGGTGTGGCCCTCGGCAGCTTTGGTGACACCCAAGGCCATATCATCTAGGCCTTCATCACACTGTAATTGCAGTATGCTGCCGCATGAGTTGCCATTACTACGACACATTCCATCCTGACCTGGCCCTTGCTCCTGGCCTACAAATTGACCTGACCTGACAAATTCAGACTCACGTGTGTTATGCGAACTGATGCACAACAGAGGGATACATTGGGGAAGAATCACCGGCCACATTAGCAAGTGTGGAGATAAAATTATCGTTGCTTTGGTGGCAGGACACTGCCACTAAAGGTGCAAGGATCGGCTTGATGATATGCGTCTGTGAATACCCAGAGGAGGCCAGGTTAGCTGTGCAGGATATCACACCTGGGCTTCAATAGGAATCCTATAACGCATATCATCAAGCCCATTCTCGCAGCTTCAGCTGCTGTTTCCTGCCGCTAAAGGGGCGTGAAGTTCATCTCCGTTCTTGCTAATATGTCCCCACGTATGTGAAGATATGTGCAGTGACAGCAACTTTGCTGTGCACAGACACACCATGTGTCGTCGTGCATGCCATGTAGGCAGCACAGGGCAGGTCACAGTTACATGTCACGCATGTGGGGCATTAAACATGTCAGCTCATCAATCACAACAACCCCAGGGATGCGAATGTTGGAGATACATGCCCAGTAAGATTAGATTCCTACAGTAGCACCTCAAGTACAGGCTACGTGGGAATGGGTGTTGCTGTGTCACACCAATCACAGGCCAGAATGCACACCCCATACACAACCCAAAAAGCGTGACTGTGTACCTCATCGACATGTATGGTACAGCTTCAGACTTGAAGCCATACCACCATTGACAACGCAACAATGATGACAGTCACGTAGGAACAGGGTCTTAGATGGAGGATGTGCACATCACTCCTACAGGGTATCATTGCATGGTGACGGAGAGGTCACAACAGTAAAACTGATGCATTTGTCCAGAGTCACTTGCCGAATGGTGCACACTGCTGCATTCAACACAACATTGTCACACTGTAGGCATGCCAGCCGTGAGACACACCCATACTTCAGTCTACACCGTACATCATGTGTGCCAGTCATCCATGCCACTGCAACATGTCAGTGAACAAAGTTCAAACTCACCAGTGGCGTGTGGGTCCTCAAAGCTGTCGATGTCCCCCTGCGTAATTGGTGGGCGTCCATCTGTGGGAGGAGTGAGGAAAAAGATGTGTATCAGCCTGCAATGCATATGACTCAGATTCCACATTCATATCATCTACACAACAAGATACGCAACATTACTGTGGTGTGGCATTCCCTGTTGGTAACACAGTACATGAATGTGCCAACTTCGAATGCCATTGACACCATACATGTGACAGCTGATCTTTGGACTAACTGGCCTGCTATGCTTGCTTCCATGAGCATGACGGTTGGGGCAGTGAGCCACAAGGCACCATCACTACAAGCATCATGATGGTTGACATGCACTGTCTACATATGAGTTGATGCCGATTGCACTACACCATTGCACATGTGTCATTTGAATTAGACTATGTGGAGATGGGCACTTTACTTGGACCATTCAGCGCATTAACACGAGTCTCCACACAGTGATCAAGTCCAAGGGGCAGTGTAGCTGACACGACACAATAAATGTTGCCTGCATAACTTCCTTGATTTCTGAACATCACACCTTGCATATGGCCATATTTATGTGTGGTACATGCACTATTACACATGTCCTTTACGAAACATTGGGGCATAATACCAAGCCAGAATGGCGGGATGTTGGCTGACTATCATTGCACTAGCATGGCCGGCCTTTCTTCACCTGATTGACAATGCAGCGTTAACATGCTATGGCGCTTCTGTGCTTGTGATTTTTGTGCAGCCCCACTTTGCACCGCTAATGTGATGCACAGTCGGTGTTCCTTTCATCAGACAACATGGAGATATTGTCCAATTGCACTTTGCAGCATCACCATGCTGGCACAGTACTTGCGTAGGGAAGGAGACCAGCATCCAAAAGGCTAATATTTCTGGAAACTGACATCTGCAAATTGTCTGACTTGCCCATGTGCTCAGTGGAAGGCCCATTGTTAGGTCACAACCCCCTCTCCCCATGAACGACCCAGCCCTCAGCCCAGTTGTATCAATGCTGGTGCCAACGCGGTATTGATGCACATCGATGCATATGGTTGCATTCCACATTACCAGTCAGGTATGCGTAGCAAAGACCCTGCTGACACCACGATGTGCACCGGCAAGGTACAGTGATGTCCTACAACACGCAACAACAAATGGGCAATCTAAAACGCATTTCCTACTCAATATGCGCCATCATACTGCCTGCAGGCACTTCAATTCAGTGTGCATGCAATGCCAGGCCCAGGACTAGGTGTGGCAACAGCGCAGTTGGTGACACAGACAAGCAATAGGTTGCTAGACATCGTGATGCATCTCACACCTCAGACAACATCCATAACACACATTGTAGGCGGGGGAACACACTTAGGGGCATATTAACAACAACCCCTGATAATTATCGCAGAACGCACTTAGCGCGTTTTTAATTTTCCCCATCTATTGCCGGATTACATCGCCCTGTTAGCGTTGTATTAGCAACACTTTTCTCACATGCGATGTGAAATCCTGCGATAGACGGCGATAAGCATCATTAGCGTACGTAATCCAGCGATATGGGGACTGCGCTAATGAAATGCTTGGTAATCGGGAGATGTGGACTTAACCTTCCAATCCACCTCCCATTCATAGTATGGTTGAGTCAGATTATTAGCAGGAGTTAAATACCTGCGAAAAAGGGGCCTTAGCGCTACTTTTGACGTCGCTTTGCGGAACCGGTGCAGCATTGTAATTAATGCGAAGCTGTGGTAGCGAGGGTTTGTCATGTAGTATTTCTAAGAGTACGCCCACTTTGCATGTCATCAGCGATGTCTATTGCTGACATGCAAAGTGGGGAAAAAATGGCTGTTATCGCAAGGAAACTCGCGCTACTGCATGGTAGCGAGACCTTGTAAATTGTGCGATAATAAAATCGCAGCTTTTTCGGCGATATGTGCCGAAAAAGCGGCGATACACCTCTTGATAATATGCCCCTTAGTGCCCTTCAGTCCTCACACTCAATGCAAATAAATGTTGTATGTGTACTTACCACACCGTAGGCCTGGCATCACTCCCACGTAGTCCAGGAGGTCGGCCTCACGTGCCAGCATGTCCTGCCACCGGTGTTTCCATTGACGCACACTGCGGTCTACTCCGAAACACCTCAGCATCTGTGCCTGCAGCCGCTCCCATTTCATTCTCCTGGCCGTGAGATTGTATCCCAGCAGGATACGCCCTCCCCTCTCCAACATCAGTGGCAGGTAAAACTTAACCAGCCACAGAAACCCCCCAGCGTCGCCTCTGACAACCTGCCCTCCCTGCCCACAGCCGGCATCTCCTCCACAACCTCTGACCACCCACTACCAAAATATAAGTACCCTCTAAATTGACCCCAACAACTATTAATATTAACTACCCCAGGACAGACACCCGACAAAAAATGGCACAGGACACAATTACACACACTTGCAAACTACACAAACACACAACAGACACTAGACAGGGGACACAGCAACACTCAAAAACTCTACTCTGCAGCACACACCAACAATACACCTCCTTCACTCTCCACAGTCAAAGCATTGTGCTCAAAAGTGAAAGTGAAAGAGCAGAACACTACTCCAGTAGACAGGAAGCATGCAGACATCACTTCCTGTCTGTTTGCGGCCCGTTTTTTCTATTGCGACGATTTTCTGCACGCTAAGGCTCGCAATGGTGTCGCTAAAGCCTTAGCGTCTGTAATCGTGACGCGAGGAGTCGCAAACGTTTACCTTGAATGTGTGGAAGTGTCGCGCGTTGTTTTGGGACGTTGTGCGTGAGCATGCGGGAATAATTTATGTCGCTGAGTCTGTTTAGCGGTAAACTTTTCACGCTAACATGAATTCAGTACATTGATGCTGTGTCATTGCAATATTAATGTACATGATTGCAAAATTGATGTCCAAGTACAGTGGGTATATGTGGTTGTTGCTTGTCACTCCAATGACACCATGAGCATTTATGTTACGCACAAATATCAATTTCTTCCAAGTTTGCAGGCTAGTATTCCAGAATTAGCCCCATTTTTACCCCTCATTACATAATTTGGCACTTTTTACACCCTATTCATGTCCCCTGACCTTGTTTGGTTGGTTGCTCACCCTCCGCACAGCACCGCCTGTGTGTCCGGACCCTGCCGCAGCTGCCGCTGCTGAGGTGAGTTGACGGCCTCCTACACCCGCAGGCTACCACCAGCGCCTCATCCCTGTTGGCCAGTGGTAGGCCTTAGGTTTGTATTCGTGTCAGTGTCACGCATAGTATTGCCCTTACTGTTTAGTTTTGTGTCTGCAACTGCTGTTATCTGGCTACCCCCTGTGCCTGTACTCCCTCTCTGTACCCTTTTACCTTCTGTCACCATTGTTGCTCCCGTGATTCGGTGCCCTTGCCTTCCTTTCACTTAGCCGCTCCAGTTCCCGCTGCTGCGTCCCTGCGGCGCTGCACCCCTGACCGCACATTTGCTGCCCCCGCCTCCCGCCTCCCAGCTGTCCCTCCCTCCCACCACCCCATGTCTGGCAGACGCTGCGCAACCGTGCTCAGTGGGCACACCGCTCGCCAGCCAAAGTTGCGCATGAGGCAGGCCCGTAGGCACACGTACACGCCAGGACCGCGGCCAGTGCCAGAACGCATGGTCCCCGTACCCACCACGACGACCGCCGCCGCTACAATGCCAGCACACTCCACGCTCTCAACTCCGGACGGAGCCACACCTGCTTCTGTGCGGCCCCGAAACTCACACATGGTCCCATCACCTGCCGGGACTGCAGCTACACCTGCCTCAGCACTACCAAACCACCCACCAGGTGAGACCTCAAGCACCTCCATAGCATCCTACTGAACTCACACTCCGCACCCGAACACTCCGTCAAGGTCTGGGACCTGCTCGATACATCATCCCCAGACGTCGCCTTCCTGACGGAAACCTGGATGAACGACTCCTCTGCACCCGACATCGCCATAGCCATCCCTGATGGCTACCGGATCACCCGCAGAGACCACAACTACAGAGTCGGAGGAGGAATCGCCATCATCCACAAGAACAGCATCAGGGCCTCGAGCAGCACAGATGACACCCTCAGCACCGCCACACACATGCCTTCCCAGATCCACACAGACCCCAACACCACCCTCAGAGGCACCCTCGTGTACACCCCCCAGACCCCAAAACAAGTTCAGCCACTCCGTCGCAAACTTCATCAGCACGCACGCCCTGTCCACCACCGACTACGTCCTCCTCGGAGACCTGATCTTTCACCTTGAGTACAACGACAACTGCTACTCCACCACCCTGATTGTCAACCTCACTAACCTCGGACTGAGGCAGCTCGTCACAACCCCTACCCAATCCGCCAGTCACACGCTCAGCCCCGGATTATCCTCAGGCCCACACGTCTCCTTCAGCCACACCACCGTACTCCTCTGGGACAGCTACCGCTGCATCCACTTCACCTTCCAGTAACCTAGCACACACCACCGCACACAACAGATCCCCCGCCACTGCTGGAGCTAAACCACAGAGGACCAACTCCATGCACACCTCTTTCTCAGCCCACCCACCGACCCCTCCGACACTGACGACGCTGCGCGCTACCTCAGACGCTGGATCGACGACTGTGCAAAAAGCCTCGCACCACTGAAGAAACACTCCTACAGAAACACCAGCAAGTGTGGCAGCTGGTTCACCCCAGGACTCAGAGCCTCCAAGCAAAACAGCCGGAAATTTGATGAGGAATGGCACAGTGAACAGACACCGGACAGCCACGCAGCCCACAAAGACGCCATCCACAAACACCATCAACTCATCATGTCTGCCAGGTGTACCTCCCTCAAAGAACCCCTCAACAACAACACACACTACGACAAGGAGCTCCTCAACACCGTGAAGGAACTCTCCAACCCCTGCTCCAACACCATCGACATCCCGCCGTCGCAACCCCTGTGCAATTCCCTCGGCACCTTCTTCCACTGCAAGATCGCAGACATCCACGACAGGTTCAACACCCAGACAGTGCCGCCTGACATCAGCACACCAGGCTCTCCGCACTACATCAACCACGACACCCTGCTAGCTTGGGCCAACGTGAACATCGGTTACACCATCAAGTGCAGGTGCACATTCCACTCCAGCTCCCACTCACACACATTCATGCACAACATCTTCAACACAGTCAGCAGCTCCATTGCACCCCACCTGCGCAACGCCATCTATTTCTCCTTCAAGACCCCGACCTTCCCAGAGAGCTGGTAAAACGCAAAGTTCAACGCCCTACACCGAAAACCCAAGGTGGACCCAAGAGACCTTAGACAGTTCCGGCCCATCTCCCTGCTTCTGTTCCCGGCCCAGGTCATCGTGAAGATCATGAACAGACAGCTGACCCGATACCTCAAAGTGTACAGCATCCTGGACCCATCCCAGTCGGGGTTCAACAGCACCGAGACTGCCCTCATTGCCGCCACCTACCACATCAGGACCCTGCTGGACAAGGGTGAGACGGCGGCCCTCATCCTACTGGACCTCTCCGCTGCCTTTGGGCCTGTCTGCCAACGCACACTACGCACACGCATACAGGATGCTGGGATCCGAGACATGGCCCTGGAATGGACCACCTCCTTCCTCCCCGGCAGGACCAAGACCATCCGCCTCCCCATTTCCGGTCCATGGCCTCCTAGATCATCTGCGGCGTACCCCAGGGATCATCCCTCTGCCCTACACAGTTCAACATCTACATGGCCCTGGTCGCACACGTCGCACAATTGCACAACCTCTACATGATCCCCAACGCCAACAACCCCCAACTGATCCTCTCCCTCACCAAGGACCCCCTCACCACCACATCCAACCTCCACGAAGGAATGCAGGCCGTCGGCAACTGGAAGAGCTTCAACCGACAGAAGCTGGACACGGACAACACGGAGGTCCTCATCTTCGGCTCACGACCTTCAGGCTGGGACAACTCATGGTGGCCTACAGCACTGGGGGCAGCCACACCATCCACCGACCACGCACGCAACCTGGGAGTCATCCTCCACTCAACACTCTCCATGACCAAGCAAGTCAACACAGTCTCCTCCTCCTGCTTCGACACCCTCCGCATGCTCCGCATGATCTACAGGTGGATACCGACAGTTACAAGTAGTACAGTCACCGTGCCCCTCCTCAGTAGATGACTCGACCATGCCAGCCTAACTCCACAGACGACTCTCCTTCTACATCCCCAAACGCCAAATCTGCTCCACCGACCTTGCCACCGTCTCTTGCGTCCGCAGTACGACCACCGGCAGCTGCTCCTTCTCCCACCTCACCAACAAGACCTGGAACATCCTCCCACTAAGCCTACGGCAGACCCAAGACCTGCTGACCTTCGTGAGGCTACTCAGGACCTGGCAATTAGACCAGTGGCGCCCCCTTTTTCCCCCCCAGAGCCTTGAGACCCTCGCAGATATGCAGTGCACTCTCCGAGTTATTTCTTGATAGATTGTTTGATTTTCGTCTGTGGCCCCGTTGTACCCCTATTTCCATCGTTAGCCCCTTTTTCTGCATTTTTATCATCTTTTGCCCCATTGCAAACCCTACTGTCATATTTAGCCACCTTTTACGGCCTAATTTCATGCCTAGCCAACTTTTACAAGCTATTTTCATGTGTTGCCCCATTTCAACACCATGTCTGGATATTTTGAGCCATCGCACACACTTCTTCTTGATCATCTACATTTTGCACCCTATTTGCATTTTGTATAGCTTACATGCCCTCTTTGGTGCTCTGGCCCCATTCCACACCTACACCGTCATCCTTTGCCAGATTCCACACACTCTCTGCATGTCTACTACCATTTCAGACGCCACTTGTCTAGAATGGTCACAGTACGCACACACAAAACCGGACTTTTCTTTTGGCAATGACTGCAGACTGTCATTCACATTATCTTCACACACAACAGCCTAGTTTTCATGATTTGTAGTCACAAGTAACAACATATTTGCATTGGCTAGCTGATGTAGCACCATGTAGACTACCATCTTATATATTTTACACACCGCAAAGCATCTCTGGACTGTGGACACATTCCCATGTACAATGGAGTAGTGTACTTTTCTTAGCACATGTTGGGCAACGTACACCTTATATTATGGAAGTGGCCATGCCAGACAGTGAGAGGCAGACAGGGTATATGTGTTTGACATTTTATTGACACACTCCAGGTTTGTTGTTATTCAGCTATGACATACATTTGAGGGAGACGCTCACAATGTTCTGTACTCAGTTGAAGAAATTATTGATGATTCTGGTCCTTCGGGCAGTCCCAGCTGCATTCATTGACGGGTGTGCTGGACCTGCCTCTTCATCATCATCATCATCCTCTTCTTCTGGTGGTGCGGGCACTTGAATCCATGGTGTTCTGGTACGCACACATATGTTGTGCAACACACAACATGCCATGATTATTTTGTTGACCATTGCTGGGCTGTACAGCAGTCTGCCACCTGAGATGTCCAAGCAACGGAAACGTGACTTTAGCACACCAAACGTGCGCTCCACAATGGACCTGGTGCGTATCTGTGCCGCATTATACTGCCTCTGTGCTTGGGTGTTGGGGTTTCGGAGGGGTGTCATCATCCATGGGCTTAGTGCATAACCTCTGTCCCCTGTGACATGTGAGGGCAAAAAGAATACTTCATTAGCTGTGCTGGATGTGTTGTTGATGTAGATGGTTTTATGTCATGTCATTGGTGTTATGTTTTGTCTCATGTTGGCCATGTTTTGCTTCAGGATGCTTACATAAATGTTTGGTTAATATTTCGGCTCTTGGTTGTGACTGCCTCCACCACGCTAAAACTATTGAGTGCACTGCTAGGTAACATGAGTGGCTCGACTCCCATCTGACAGTAATTGTCCATCCGCACAGTAATTGACATTGGCATGGTATGGTGCAATGGGGCACACAAAACACAGTAGACATTCTGTGCAGCTGCTGCTGGCTGGCCTGCGGCGACACACATCACATGCTGTTTCCAGTAACATGCTAACAAAGAATATGGACAGTTAGCAGCCCCCTCACATGCCAGCACCATTGGGTTCAGGGACACTTCACCAACCACATCAACAGGATCGGACACAACAACATCTACTCCCTGGACTACGTGCTCATTCCGGGCTTGGCGTCCATATCATATGCCCTGACCACTAAACATACATTGCACATGGTGCCTTCACATGCTTCCCAACATTGTCGTGTGCAACTGTGTCCCACACAGTCCTTGCCGTCCAGCCGGGATACATATACTCACTTTGTGGCAACATATTCACATCTGATGTGTACTTCATCCCACCTGTCCAGCACGACACATGCACAGTGGGACTTGTGTTCCTACTTTCATTATGAGTCATCTGTCTCTGTCGCACATGCATGTTTCCCACATGTCCCCTCATTTGCTTGGGGGGGTTCAGGGATATTGACCCTTTAATTGGGTTCATTGACATGTCATGCTATGGTTACCCCTTTTTCTGGTGTTGGTGTGTCTGGTATGTGCAGATGTTGTTTGACATGTTGTATGTGAATTTGGGATGTGGACTTTAGCACATTTCTTAATTGCATGTGTGTAATGTTTAGGCTACGGATATGTTGTATTGGTACTTACCAACTAGGACTGCATTTCCGTAGGTCCCATCCTGGAAGCGCTGGTTTATGATGGACTGTTGGAAGATGTATGAATCATGCACACTGCCTGGGAACTTGGCAACGACATTGGTGAACAGTCCACGATGATCCACTATTGCCTGCACATTCATGGAGTGGCTGTGCTTTCTGTTGCGGTATACGTGTGCAGTGTCCGCAGGGGGCGCTAATGTGACATGTGTACAGTCTATTGCACCCAACACTTGTGGGAATCCGGCTATGGCATAGAATCCTTGCTTGGTCTCAAGCTGTTCCTGCATGGTGTTGGGGAAGTGGAGTTCCTGGGGTATCAGGCTGATTATGGCATCCAAGACAGTTGGGAGGAATATTGAGAAAGATGCCTGGGACACTCCTCCGACTCTAGCCGTTGTTGGTTGAAATGTCCCTGAGGCCAACATATGCAGCACAGCCAGCAGCTTGGTCTGTGGTGGGATATTGGTTCTCCGCTGTGTTTGTGCCATCAGCCTGTGAGCTATCTGGTTCAGGATGTGCTCAATGGAGGTCCTTTTGAGCCTGTAGTGGGCAATGACATCTTCTGGGGTCAGGTCACCAAGGATGAGACGTCTGCGCTGTGGCCGCTGTCGTCTTCGGCGCTGCCTCGGTGGTGGTCCTGGGGGAGGTGGCTGTTGCCTTCGTGGGACTCCGAGCTGTATGATGAGTGCCTCCATGGCGTCTGTGGGCCCTCAGCTGTGTGTATGGGCTAGTCTCCCTTTTATGCCTCCTTTTATCTCCAGTTTTCAGTTTTTAGAACTGGTTTGAGCAGTTCTTATTTATCTCCAGCTAAGGGGCTTTAGCGTGCTTTTTTTATCGCTTCGCGGGTCGCAGCCTTCATTGCTAATATCGCGATGCAGGATTAGCGAAGTTTTTCCAGTTATTTTGGTAGGGAACGCCTACTTGGCATATCATTAGCAATATTTTTTGCAGCGATGCCCGGCGATATTTTAGGGGGTTGTTAACGCATGGGAATCGTCGCTAACAGCGATTAGCGACACCTTGGTAATCAGGAGATAAAAATATCGCCGCTTTAGCGACAAAAAGTGCCGCTAAAGCGGCGATAAGGCCCTTGCTAATATGCCCCAATGTATCACTAGTTTGATTAACTAAGTGATCTCCTGATCAGATATAATTTAAAACACATTAAAACCCTTATGGATATACAACACAGCGTGGCAATTGTTAAGACGACAGTTGGTGCTAAAGAGGACTATTTCAAGGCCTTATGTGTCACACCTCGAAATGTTAACATAAAAACTAAAAGCCTTACTGAACTTGGCAGACATGCATTTCAAAGACTTTCTTTCTGCTAACCACATTTCCCCTACTTCGAACGAGCTTAATTGATGACTAGTGAAGAATTGTGAATGAAGGAATTAATTTCAAGTCTCACAATGCTGATTTGCCTCAGTTTCATTCTCCGTTATGACATTTTGACTTGCTGCAATGGGCATTTAGAAAGTCTAGTCTCAGATCATGCACGCGCTACTCTGCAGGTCCAAATGACTTTTTTCCGTCTTTGCCATAGCAAAGCATCTTCTTGAAAATTACTGATACAACCATCTTCTGCTAAGCGTTTATAGATCTTAGCAGAAAGAAAAGAAATGTTTGCAAAATCACTTTTTTCCTTGTAGGGTGAAGAAGAGAAAATTGATCATTTGGTTGAAGGAAATATTTGAATTACATGTAGTAATCTTCGTTGTCACATTGTATCATCCTTCTACCTGTATACAGACTGTAAAAAAGCCCCTAGCATCTTTACAGAAATCCTTTTTTATTTTCAAGCTAGTTTGTGCCCTCCTCTTCCTCGTTCCCATAAGGCACAACGCAATACCACATCCTCTATATCAAGGAATCTATGCCTCAACCACTACTTGGTGGATGCGACAAACTCATGAAAATGACAAGGACGATACAGGACCTACTGAAGATTAAAATTTGCAATCCAAACATAATTTTTTACCATATACCTTTATACAATTTTTACTATTATTAGTAAACATAAACCACAAGATGCATCACCCTTAGGAGTCGCTTGGAGAAAGCGCGTATGGACCTCAATATGTTTTACAATTATGCTTTATGCTACAGGTCACATTCTCAGTAGGCTACAGGACATTGTGAACAAGTTTGCGGCTTTCTATTGGGACCTCTATACCCCCAAAAAGGCTGTGGACCCCACACGGTTGAACGCTTACTTTGATGGCCTACATCTGTCCTGCCGCAACAAATTGGGCATGGATCTGCTCTGGGGGGAAATTACCAAGGCGGAGATAGCGCAAGCCATTTCCAAACTCCTGTACCACAAGGCCCCTAGGGAGGACAGCTTCCTGGTTGAGTTCTGTAAGTGGGCGAGGGGGGAGGTGGTGGACTTCCTCTACGAGGCCTTCCAGAAGGCTGAGTGCACAGGGGTCCCTGGGTTCCATCCCAAACAGGGCTCTGATCACGGTCCTCCCCAAGCCTGGGAAGGATCCCCTCCTTTGCGGTAGCTATAGTCAAATTTCCTTGCTCAATGGGGAAACTAAGATATTGGTCGGTGTTTTGGCGGCTTGCCTTCGGACAGTTTTCCCAACCCTGATCCACCACACCCAGGTGGGGTTTGATCCCGGGCGTTTGTCACTGAACCACCTTCGTACTCTTGCCCATGCCTTGTGGTTTGCTAAGGAGTTGCCGGGGATGCCCTGGTCCTCTTTGCAATGCTCTGAAAGTTCAGCCTCGGATAAGATTTAATCACCAAGGTCCAGTGGCTCTATGATTCTCCCACAGTGCAGGTCTAATGTGGTGGTCCTCTTGGACCCTTTTTCAGTCCACAGGGGAAGGCGACAGGGATGCCCATTGTCGCCCCTACTCTGCTTCCTGGCAAAGGAGTCCCTAGCCGCGTCCTTCCGTCAATCATCTTGAATTTTGAGTGTCCCTATCCCTGGGGATCCGTCGACACACTATCTTGATGCAGATGACATTCTACTCAGGCTTTATGACCTCTCTACCTCGTTCCCTGCTCTCCTGGACCTCATCTCTGCCTTTGTGCGCTGTCCGGATACAAAATAAAATGGGGCAAGAGTGAAGCACCACCGTTCCCACGGGTGACTGTGTGGAAGGATGTGTCTGACAACCCTTTTCAGTAGAAGTCCTTGCACCTTAAATACTTGGGGATCTATTTCAACCAGGCCTGGACCATATGGTGGCAGACAATCTTGACCCATTGTTGGAATGCACAAGACGACTACGACAAGTGGTCCCTACTCAATCTTTCTCTGTGGGGTAGGACGCAAGCTATCAAGATGGTGACCCTTCTGAGATTTACCTACATTCTGGCAATGCTGCCATTGCTCATACCCCTCAAGCTGCTACGGTCGGCGGATAGGGACGTGAAGTACTTTTATCTGGGGGAAGGCGAGACCTCGACTGGCCATAGGCAAGCTTATAGTTCACCGTTCATGTGGTGGTCTGTGCCTCCCCTTGGTTGAACACTACTCTATGGCTTTGTAATTGGCGCAGCTTGCTTACATGCGTCCACAAGCCCAGGACCCCCCATTGTGGGTTGCGACAGAGCACACCATCTTGAGGTGCCCGAGGGTGATGCACTCACTCTACAAGTATGATGCCTCTGCACCTATTTTGGTGCATCCTATGATTCAGGCTCTTCTCGTGGATGCCCACTTACATGATCAGGTGCACTTATGGGGCAATGCCGGCATACACATTGGTGGCAAGATGCTCAACTGGGGCATCTGGCTTGATGCGGGGATCCTTTCCCTCCATCATGTGGTTACCCAGGGGACCCTCAAAACCTTTGAAATGCTCCTTGAATAGTTTAATCAACTGCCCCACAAGCAGGGAAAGTACATGCAGCTTCTCCACTGTCTCGTGAGCTAATTGGGTCTGTGGCCCTGGACTCTTCCGTCCTCTCTGGTGGTCTCCTATCTTAAAGTGTGAGGATGCTTCAGAGTGGTGATGTCGGGCTCTTACAACCTCCTAACCCAGCACTTGTACTGCCTACCGCTGTTGGAGAGCCTTCAGGCCAAGTGGCAAGTTTGGCTCCAGGCATAGTATGAGGGGAAGGACTGGGTAGACCTGCTGGACACTCTCAGCCACAGTGCCCGGGAGGCCAGAATGAGGTTCTGCCTCTTCAGAATGCTGCACAATTGGGACTTGACCCCAGTGAAGCTTAGTGCTGCAGGGCTGCTACCCCACTCTGATTGTTGGTGTTCCAACAACACACGCTGCATCATGGTGCATGTTCTGCGTGATTGTCCTGCAATCCGTCCCTTCTGGGCAGAGCTGTCAGCTCCACATTCCGCGAGATGCTGGTGATCCCTGTGCTGCCTGCATGCTCCCTGATCCTGCTTTATGACACCGTGAATTTCCCAGCACTGTCTCGTGATGAATGTCGCTGCTTCATACAGGTCTCTCATGTTCTCCGGCACTGGCACTCCCCACTTCCACCCTCTCATGGGCAGTAGCTCACTTAAATATATAAGACAGCCTTATATGAGCAACTTATTTACAATCTGCAAGAAAAGGTGAAGACCTTCCTTCATACCTGGTCATCCTTCTTGCAAGGCGATGGCCGCTGATGGCTTTTAGGCTGGCTACCAAGACCCTGGTTAACAGTGGTCCCCTGAGCTTCAGTTCTGGCTTTGCTGGCCACCCTACGTGCTGACATTGCTACTGGGCTGCATTTCCTTTCTCCTCCCCATCCCTCCTGGATGCTGCAAGGCCCATAGTGGGCCTCCCCCCTCCCCTTCTTCTCCTCCTTCCCCTGGCTTTCTCGTCATTCCCCTCTCCCTCCCGCATCTCTGCTGCCCTTACCTGGGACCGAACCTCCTTAAGCTCTCTCCACTTATAGCTCATAGCCTGTTCTGGCTGCATGGCGCCCAGACCCTGGTTCCAGTGTTGATGACTGTGTGTTGCCTCCTGACAATAAACCATGTGTTTCCTTGTATCCACAGGTTCATGGAGGCCATCGTTGTACTGTGCCTACTGTTTTTTGTTTTTGTACCATGCTGTAAATGAATTAATAAATGTAAAAATGAGAATAAAAACTACAAAATGCAAGAAAAAACACATTATTATTCTAAATTTAATTTGTGGTGCTGTTCTTTGTTTAGTTGTTGCTTGAGACCCATGGGTGAGGAAAACTTGTAAATATATATGTATGTTCAGTGAACCAGTGCCTGCTCAACTTGAGACTAAGGTACCTCTCTCGTCTGTGTAGTAATCCACCTATTTGTTCTATTTCTGTTTATGCTTTTTGGGCAGCCTTCTGCCTTATATATTGGAAGTTAAAGGATTCAACATCACTCAATGCCCCATTTCCACACCAAGGCAGTAGGAGGCATTTTGTTGCTCCAGTTTTGGTCCATGTCATTTTTCACTACTGTTAAGAAGATTCTCAAAAATATTTTCTCTGCAGTTGTGAAGCCATTGACTTCCAGCACATTAAGTAAAGCTGATTTTTGGCACTATTCTGCCGGCCTTTCCACAATGGACAGGAGTGTTAAAAGTACTTCTGATCAAAAGGACTCCAGAGGTGGGCAGGACCACACAGTATGTATAAAATCTTCAATCGGTTTCTGTCAGCTTAGGCATTCCAGACAAGGATCCTTCGAGAAGTGCCAAAGGCATTAGGGTGTCAGGTACACCATATGGAGGTATTTACAGTGTATGAGGCAAAGTCTGTTTGTGATTGATGTTTCCTGTGGAGCCATGAGAGCTAACATCCAATCTTCATCTTCTAAAAGGCCTATTTCTGATAGCCAGGCCTTCCTCAGTTTGTTGAAGTTCACAGGTGAGTTAATTGCAAGTGAACTGCAAACATGGGATACTTTCCCTTTTGAAGAAGGAGGGACGTCACTAGGTTTGCCTTCAGGAGACTGTGCTTTGGGATCTCATCTAGGTTAGTTATATATGGTGTCAATGCGTGCCGAAGTTGGAGGTATCTATAAAACTGTGTCTCAACCAACCTGTGTTCCTCCCTAATCTCGCAGATGTTTTCAGGTGCCAATCCCAGGTTACATCGCCTAACCGTGAAGTGCAGAGACAACCCAGCTCGCATAGCCCTTCAAGGCAGCCACCTCTGGAAGAATAATGCCCATCCACATAGGGGTCTGTTTTGTGGGTTAACCCACTCACCCGATCTGTCCATTGGAAATTTTCCAAGTTTCAGAAACTACACGTATTACTGGTGGTTGATGTAGGGGTAACCTTCCACCATAGAGGAAGTGGATCAGAGATTTGTCCCACAGGACCCATACCTCCACAGCGAACACAGGATTTATTAATGTTCCCATATGTGGTGAGTGGATCCAGTTCACTACTATCAAATCGTCCACTGCATAATATGACACATTATCAATAATTGCAACACCACCGTCATATGTCGATTAACAGCATTTTGGGACGGATATCCTAGGATGGCTCTTATTCCATATAAAGATTCCCAGTACAGTTCAGGGTCTGGAGATAGTCAAGGGGTGGGTCGAAGGGATAGTTTTTCAGGATATACAAAATCTTAGGTAGGATAATCATTTTGAATGGGCCGATTCTCTCCATCATTGACATGGGCAACATCATCCACGTCTGTATGTCTCTGCGCGTTCCTTATAACAGAGGAATTATATTTTTAGGTCAGGATATGTCTTCCTGTTCTGTAAGCTAAATCCCAAAATGTTTAATGCAGAGGGTTTTGACGCGGATCCTTCTCTAGTGAATCCATGACCGACAATCATCTGGGCGAGACACTGGGAATTGGGTTATTTCATTCCAGTTAGTTCTAAGTCTGGAAGAGTTACTGAATTTAAGCAGAAGGGGATTGAAGCACACTGCCTTACATCCCAGCACAGTTTGCCACTTTGCTTTATGGTGAATGCAGTTCACAATTAGCGCTTACTTGAATATTAGTAGTAGTATTTCACCAAAGTTGATGCAGGTAGTGCTGCCATCTCTAGACACGTGCTTCTGGATTTTATCCTTCATCAGTAGAGATCAAAAACTAATTTTATCAGGGGTTGCTAAGAATGCTGCCACAGTTCTCTCAGGTCTCAGTACCTCTCACAGGCACACAGGTGCATCTCCAAAAGCTTGTCAGCTCACTAGCTCAAGGGATCCATTTTAAACAGAAGGGGATGGGAGCACACTGCCTCACATCCCAGCACTGTTCGCCCGTTAACATAATAATGAATGCAGTTCACCATTAGGACTTACATGAATATTAGTGGTAGTGTTTCACCAAAGTTGGTGCAGGTAGTGCTGTTCATCTCTAGCCACATGTGTTTCTGGATAATTTATTATTATTTACATATTTGTAAAGCATAATACTTATCCCCTTGGGGATAGCTAGGAAGCTACCCAACCCCATCCACCGAGAGATCACCCCTGAGCTAAGACACAAAAGAAGGAAGCCTTAGTCTGGAAAAAGCCAGGTTTTTAATTTCTTTCTGAACCTAGCATTAGCATCAATGAGACATTAATCCAGACGTAGAGGAATCCACTGGACAGCAGACAAATAATAAAATGATTGGCCACCTGTTCTGCTTTTCCTAATGTGTTTTGGTTCTGGTGAGGGCTAGATTACCGTGTCTCAAGTCACGAGTGAGCCATGTGAAATTCTACACTGGCCTGTAAAATCTCAGGTTCTGTATTAGGTAGGGCTTTGTGTGCATTGCATAAGAGTTTGACATTTTTCAAATAGGAATCCTAAGCAAAGAAGCCAACCAAACCGGTGCGGAGCTAAATGTGTCCATGTTACAGAAAAGCCTGGCAGCAGCATTTTGGACTGCCTGTAATCTTGAGAACAGGTAGTCCACCATGCCTACAAAGAGGGCATTACCATAGTCTGGTCTACTTGTTATCAGAGCCTGGACTATGGTTTTACGCCATACTTTGGAATCCAAATGAATAGTTTTCTCAGAAGATTGAGAATGCCAAAGCACTTCCCGCAGGTGAGCCTGACATGTTCTTGCATGGAGAGATGATCATTGATAATGATCCCCAAATTTTCAGCCGATTTCTTGGGAGTGGGCATATCCTCCAAACAGGCTGGCCACCAAGAGGCATCCCAAATCGAGTGCACCCCTCCGAATAGCACGATCTCAGTTTTATCTGCATTTAGTTTTAGATATTTATTTGTCATCCATCCTGCTACTTCAATGAGGAACTCTCGTAATTTGCCTCGGGTCTCCTCAAGATTCTCCCCCAGTGATAAAATCAACTGGGTGTTGTCTGCATTGGAGGTGACTTCAAAACCCCATTTCCCAACATTTTTTGCTAGAGGAGAAACATAAATATTAAAAAGGGTGGGGCTCAAAAAGGATCGTTGGAGGACTCCATAGTTGAAAGTGAAGGAGCGGGATCTGCGAGTGCCCAACTGGATTATCTGTAATCTGTTCATCAAAAAAGAGCTCATCCACCTGAGTGCATTTGAGTGTAGTCCAATGTTGTAGAGATGGTTCATCAACAGACTGTGTGAGGAAGCGTCAAAAGCTGCAGACAGGTCAAGTAGGAGCATTGTCGCGGCATTGCCCTGTTCAACTACTGACCTGATATCGTCCAATAAAGCTACAAGCATGGACTCGATGCTATTGTTGGCATGAAAGCCCATCTGGGAAGGATCCAAAAGCATATTATTTTCTAGAAAATTAGTTGATTGGCAATTCACCAATTTTTCTAGAATTTTTAACATGTAAGGAAGGTGTGATATAGGCCGATAGTTGGAGGGAATAGACTCATCAATGCCAGATTTTTTGGCCAAGGGTAGCAGTACTGCTTCCTTCCAGATTGCAGGATAGGTTGCCTCTGCCGGGGATTGGTTAAAATTATGAGTAAAATGGGAACATACAAAAGTAGCTAATCTAGAATAGATAAAATGGGGGCAGGGGTCAAAAGGGGAGCCGGATTTGTCCTCCAATATCAACTGCTGTACCTGTGTTTCTGAAAATTGTTCAAAGGCTCCCAGATGAATGTTAACATCAGGATGAGGATCCAACAGAGCCTGAAAATAATCATATGGTGATGATTGGATCTCAAAGTGCAACTACATTTTTTCAATTTTATCTGAAAAATAATCCCCTAATTTCTCACAATTGACCTATGTGTAGAGAATTGATTGGGAGTGGCAAGTGGGCTGAGCGTGCTCCTTCACTATTTTAAATAATTAGTTTGAGGAGCTATTTTTCTCTTCGATTATAGGAATAAAATAATCCTTCTTAGCTCTACTCTGTGCTTTGTGGTACTTTTTTTGTTCTTTGCATTTAGATTTTATCCTTCATCAGTAGAGACCAAAAACAAATTTTATCGGGGGTTGCTGAGAATGCTGTCACAGTCCCCTCAGGTCTCAGTACCTCTCACAGGCACACAGGTGCATCTCCAAAAGCTCATCAGCTCATTGACTGAAGGAAGCCTTTTTAAACAGAAAGGGGATGGAAGAACACTGACTCACATTCCAACACAGTTCGTCCCTTTGCATTATGATGAATGCAGTTCTCAATTAGTGCTTACTTGAATATTAGTAGTAGTATTTCACCAAAGTTGTTGCAGGTAGTGCTGTTCATCTCTAGACACATGTGTTTCTGAATTTTATCCTTCATCAGTAGAGATCAAAATCTAATTTTATCAGGGGTTGCTGAGAATGCTGCCACAGTGCTCCAAGATCTCAGTACATTTCACAGTTACTGAATTTGTCAAGCAGTTATATCACCACAGGGCCAGATGTTGATGGGTGGCACAAATATATAATGAGATCAGTGGCATATAGCGATATCTTGTCCTCCAGGTGATCTGACCACCTGAAGCCTTGGACTCAGACTGGTGGATCTGACAGGCCAGGGGCTATATTGCCAGAGCAAACAATAAGGGGGAGAGGGCACAGCCCTGTTGCACCACCCACCTGAGCTCAAGAGGAACGGACAGTGATTTCCTACTATATCCTGGAACATTCTTCCCACATATAATGAGCAAGTGTAAGCAATATAATGGGATCCCAGTCCCACATGGGTCATCAGAGTGAAGAGATAGTCCCAGGAAACAATGTTAGATGCCTTTTCAAATTCTATAAATTGCAAGGCAGTTGGCCCACTTAACTGATGACTCGTTGCTGATATTTTAAACAATCAGCAAAAGTTATTGGTGTTCACCCTGTGGGGCATAGAGGTACTTTCTTTGGAGTGGATCATACTAGGCATTGCTGTGGGCAATCTCTGTGCCAAAAATTTAGAGAAGATTTTGGGTTCAATGTCAATTAAGGATATTGGGCAGTAAGAGCTTGGCTCATCTAGTGGTCTGTATGGTTTTACGCATTGACAATGTGTGCCTCCCAAAGTTCACTAGAAAATCTCCTTTGTTCTCTGGCCCTCCCAAACTTGTCCAGCAAAGTTCAAGACAGTAAGTTAGCAAGGCATTTAAAAAAGTTAACTGGAAAACTCCCAGGGACTTGCCACTGAATAATTGGTTTGTTACTCCAGTGATTTCATCTAAATCAGTGGGTGTGTAGAGTTATAACTGAAGGTTTTTGCATGGATATGAATGTCAGGTATTCGTGTAGTATGTTTGGTGGATGGACAACACTTTGCTGATACAACCCCTGATAGTACAAGGTGAATATAGTGGCCAGTTCATCAGGACAGGTTTCTCCCATCACTATCGCACATATGATGTGTATGTCAAGGTCCTAGTTCCCTGCAGGCAAACCAATGAATAAGCTTGTCCGTTTAATCACCCAGATCATACAGTGTATTCTGGGCTGTTAGTCATGTTCAGTGGGCCATTCTGACTAATCTGTTTGTGATGAAGTTTTGTATGTTGGAGTTTATCTAGGTTATTGTCTGTGGCATTGAATCTGTATTTCTGTTCTGCTTCGAGAACATCTTCCTCTAGCTAATTTAGTAAATGTCATTTTTCTTTTTTGTGGTGTGAGACAGACCAAATATCCTGACCCCCTTATTATCACCTTGCAAGCTCCCCATAATGTTATGGGTGAGGCTGCACTTCCTTGACTTCTTTCAAAGTAGTGTGGCATCTCTTTCATTCATTTGCCCCTAACCCCTATAGGTGTCATTTATGAAAAGTGTTGCATCGCTGCGATAAAACAGCGATGCAACACTTTTCACTGCGCCCTCCTTGCGACTCCATAGATGCACTGTATTTACTGTATGGTGCTCCATGTTGCAAGGATTGACCGATGCGTCAGGAATCCTGATGTAACTGTTGGCGCAAAACTCACGCATTGCTGGAGTTGTGTCATAAACATGATGTAACTCCAGCAATGCATGGGGAGGCCTATACCTATTGCACTGCGTCACCCTTACGCCTGCTATGGGGCAGGTGTAAGGTTTTGACACAGTGGCATCCTAAAACTAGTGAAGTGAAATCTGATAGATTTCACTACCCCACTTCTACGAGGCTTTCTTGCAGGGGAATGCTGCCCACCCTGCATATATTATACCTGACACAAGTATAATGTGGCGCATGGGTTTACAAAGTGACCATCTGCCTAGATGCGTCACTTCGTAAATATGGCTTCACGCCGCCGCTGCGTCACGAAAAGTGACGCAACCGTGGCGCAAAAGTGTTGCAAGGGTGTGAGAAGTTGGCCTGGCATATGCTGTCCACTAATGATAGTGGGCACCTTGCACCAGTCCAAACAACCCCTTATTGGAGATAGGTTAAAGACAACCTTTATTGAAAGCTATCCTAGTGGTAGCTATGGAGAGCAGCCTTCAGGCTAAGTCTTGAAGGAATGTAAAGCAGCTTGTTTTACCAGTCTATAATCTCTTGAGTGACCAAATGAAAGAGGACCACACCAGGTATATATTCAAAATATATGTATTTATTGCTAAACACACCCCTCTAGTCTCTTTATGAGGCTAGAGTTCGAAGTACATAAATTATAAGTTAGTTATCTACAGTAATAGCACAAATACACGTTTGAGCCCTAGGGGCGTACTCAAACCATATACCAATAAAGTGGTATAAGAACCACGACTGAGCTAGACACAAGGCCTAGAGCCTGTAGAAGTGCTTGGACCACAAGGAACCACCCAAGGTAGTGACACAGGGGACCCACGGGGGACGCGTGCAGTGTATGAACACAGCCGCGAATCGCCGTTAACTTCTATGGGGAAAGTCGCGATTTGAATTTAAAAGAAAAGGGACACTTAGAGGAGGACTTGGATCAAACCCTTTGAGAACTAGGCTGTTCTAGTGTCAATACCCACAGGAGCACCGGAGTACTCGAGTTACCTCACCCAGGGGAGCCGGGTGCATAGGTGTCTTTCGGGGTCGGGTTTCGTCGTCGCTTTCAATGGCGATCTGCTGCAAAGTGCTGCTGGCGGCCAAGTCGAAAGTGTTCGGGTGGATCCAAAGGTGGATCGAAGATCTGAAGAACCTGAAAGCAGAGGGGACAGAGTCTGGGTCACTAGCCAGTGACCAGGAAGGCGATGAGCAGATGCCCACCGATGTCGAGTGCTTCAGGTAGGTTGACGGTCGTCTTGACTCTTCAGCCACGAGGTCCAGGAGGATGTCGACGATGACCAGGAGCTGGATTCGAGCTGTCCCACGACGTCTGTCAATTTCAGGGGTGTCGGTGCCCGGATTGGACCCAACAAGCCTTGGCAACGGCAAGTCTCGAGGAAATGGAAGAAGGACGATGTTGCAGACCAGTAAGGTCTGTGGGACTCACCCAGTGAGAGTAAGTCAGGGCATGCCTAGAGCAACCAGGGAGCTCAAGCAGAAGAAGATTGGCCTTCGGGAGGGCCTATTAGCCAACGGACTAGCGACCGCGAAGGAGCCTCGAGTCGATGCATGTGGAGCTGGCTCACAGAACACTCGTGGAGTGGAGGCCAGTGATCTTAGGTGCAGTTGGTGCTGGAGGCTGGGGCTACTCAGAGCCCAAAGCACAACTTCGTGGGATACCCAGAAGAGGATGCACTTGCAAATGCGATCGGTGTCCAGGGGTCACGGTTCCACATTACCCACGACAGCTACGGGCCTCAGCTTTGCTGGGGACTCAGGGCAGCCTCGGGGAAGTCTGGAAATCCACCTCTGGTGATGCAAAGACTTCGGCGTCCAGCGGGAACTTCAGCGATGCAGACCAGACAATTGCTTCTTTGGTGCCTGCCAAGCAGGGGAGTCACTCCTTGACCCCAAGGGAGATTCTTCAGTCCTCTAATCTTAAAGTAAAGCGTCGAAGGTCCAGGATTCTGTGTCAGAGTTTCGTCCAGGTAAATCTAAAGTCCTAAGGACTGGGGTCCCATACTTATACTAAGGTAGGGGGTTAGACATACTCTGTGGCCCCACCTACGTGAGGGTCAGGGCAGAGGGGTGGTTACACCCCTTTCCCTTTGTCCAGTTTCGCGCCAGAGCAGGGGCTGGAAGCCCCTGAGCCGGTTTGAACTGGGGTATGCACAGGGACACCAAATGTGCCCCCAGTGCAGGACTTCAAAGCACCAGAGAGTGCTCCCGCCCAGCCCCAATACACACTATCCTGTCTGGGGAGGTGGTCACACCTCCCTGGGACAGGAAACCTATTGTCCAGGCCTCCCCTGCCGGAGTTTCGGTCAGCAGCAGGAGGCCAGACTCGTGTCTGTGGCAGCGGCATCCATTTTGTGATGCCAGGGCTCTGGAAAGTCAGTATCGGGTATACCGGTGTGTACATGTCTTTCCCTCTAGAAGGGTGGAATGCTACCCCCGCCGCCAGAACTGGCGGAGGGGTAGTATTCCAAGATGTTTGACACCAAACACGACATGTTTCCGTGCAGCCATCCCAAAGTTAGCATTTAACGCAAGGTTATAATGCGCTTAAGAGTATATGGTCGGGCTGCACTACAAACAGCATCAGAGAAGGGTCTCCGAAAGCTGCAGAGGGGCCCAGCTCATGGAGGGGAAACTCTCACATAGGAACCACGCACTCTGCCTTCAGGATTGATAAGGCCTGCCATAGGAGTGACTTATAGGTTTATATGTGTGTATGCATGTAGTGATATAGGTAGCCTATATCACAGTAAGGGGTGCATGCACCACCTTACCCAGGCTGCAGTAGCAGACCTGTTGTGTCGTTTTGGATGGCCTTCCAGGGGTGGCACAATACATGCTGCAGCCCCTGGTAGGCCTCTGAGGTACCTATGCCCTGGGTACATAGTATACCATATACTAGGGACTTATAAGGGCACTCCAGATTCCAATCAGAGATGTGCCTAAGGCACATGGAAACCATTTTAAAGAGGAAGCAGCTAGGCTGGGGTTCTGATTAGTAGGGCCCCAGCCAGACTAAGGTCGAAAAACAGTGAAGCATCAGCAAAAAGTGGGGGTACCTATGTGAAGCAGATCCTACTCTCCTACACAACCCCCCCCCCCAAATGTAGGGACATTTAACTAACCTTGCCCAGTTAAGTCTTCATGTTCTAAGTGGAAGTACCTAGAGAGTCCATCTGCATTGGCTTGGTTACTCCCAGGTCTATGTTCCACTGTGAAGTCCATGCCCTGTAGGGAAATGGACCACCTAAGCAGTTTGGGGTTTTCACCCTTCATTTGTTTTAGCCATAAGAGGGGCTTATGGTCTGTTTGAACAAGGAAGTGAGTACCAAACAAGTATGGCCTCAACTTCTTCAGAGCCCAGACCACAGCAAAGGCCTCCCTCTCAATGGCTGACCAACGTTTCTCTCTAGGGGTCAGCCTTCTGCTAATAAAAGCTACTGGCTGATCCTGACCTTCATCATTCAATTGTGACAGTACAGCCCCTAGCCCCAATTCAGATGCATCTGTTTGGAAAATGAACTTCTTGGAGTAATCAGGACTCTGTAGAATGGGAGCAGTGCACATGGCCTGCTTTAGGTCATCAAATGCCTTTTGACAGCTAACTGTCCACTGAACCTTTTTGGGCATTTTCTTGGAAGTTAAGTCATTCAGGGGTGTCACTATTGATCCATACCCCTTGACAAATCTCCTATAGTACCCAGTCAGGCCTAAGAAGGCTCTCACCTGAGTCTGGGTAGTTGGAGCAGTCCAGTCCATGATGGTCTGGATCTTGCTCTGCAGTGGTTGAACCTGGCCTCCACCCACAAGGTGGCCCAGGTACACAACCTGACTCTGCCCTATCTGGCACTTTGTGGCCTTGATAGTCAGGCCTGCTTTCTGCAGGGCCTGCAAAACATTTCTGAGGTGGACCAGGTGATCCTCCCAGGTGGAGCTAAAGACAGCAATATCATCTAGATAAGCTGCACTATAGGCTTCCAGACCTGTAAGGACTGTATTCACCAACCTCTGAAAAGTGGCAGGTGCATTCTTCAGACCAAAGGGCATCACCACAAATTGATAATGCCCACTAGGGGTTGAGAATGCTGTCTTTGGCTTTGCATCATCAGCTAGTCTGATCTGCCAGTAGCCAGCTGTCAGGTCAAATGTGCTTAGATACTTGGCTGAGGCCAAAGTGTCTATTAGCTCATCTGCCCTTGGTATTGGATGGGCATAAGTCCTAGTGACTGCATTGAGACCCCTGTAGTCCACACAAAACCTCATCTCTCTTTTCCCACCATTGGTGTGAGGTTTTGGCACAAGGACCACTGGACTAGCCCAAGGGCTATCTGAGGGTTCAATAACTCCCAAATCCAACATCTTCTGGACTTCTGTCCTGATACAGTCCCTGACATGGTCAGGTTGCCTATAAATCTTATTTTTAATAGGCAGACTGTCCCCAGTGTCCACTTCATGAGTGCACCAGGTAGTCTGACTGGGTGTCAGTGAGAATATGTGTCTGAACTGATTGAGCACCTGTCTGCAATCAGTCTGCTGCTGGGTAGTGAGTCTGCCTGCCAAGGCTACACCATCCACTGACCCATCATCAGGGTTCTGTGAGAGCAGGTCAGGGAGTGGGTCACTCTCTTCCTCCTGTCCCTCATCAGTAGCCATGAGCAAGCCCATGTGTGCCCTGTCCACATATGGTTTTAACCTGTTGACATGGAGAACCCTGTGGGGACTCCTGGGTGTTCCTAGGTCCACCAAATAGGTAACCTCACCCTTCTGTTCAACAATGGTATGGGGTCCACTCCATTTGTCTTGGAGAGCTGCTGGGGCCACTGGCTCCAACACCCACACCTTCTGTCCTGGCTGGTAAACAGTCAGTACAGCCTTTGGTCATGCCAGGCTTTTTGAAGTTCCTGGCTAGCCTCAAGGTTTTTAGTTGCCTTTTTCATATACTCAGCCATCCGGGAGCGGAGACCAAGTACATAGTCCACTATGTCTTGCTTTGGGGGCTTGAGAGGTAACTCCCATCCTTCCTTCACCAAGCACAATGGACCCCTGACCGGGTGACCAAACAAAAGTTCAAAAGGGCTGTAGCCAACCCCTTTTGAGGCACCTCCCTGTATGCAAATAAAAGGCAGGGCAAGAGTATGTCCCATCTTCGCCTAAGCTTTTCTGGGAGCCCTTTAATCATGCCCTTCAAGGTTTTGTTGAATCTCTCAACTAAGCCGTTGCATTGTGGGTGATAGGGTGTGGTGAACTTGTAAGTCACTCCACACTCCTTCCACATTGCTTTTAAGTATCCAGACATCAAGTTAGCACCCCTGTCTGATACAATCTCCTTAGGGAAGCCCACTCTTGAGAAAATTCCCAGGAGGGCTCTTGCCACCACAGGTGCTGTAGTGGTCCTAAGGGAATAGCCTCTGGGTACCTGGTGGCATGATCCACTACCACCAGGATAAACCTGTGCCCAGATGCTGTTTGGGGATCCATGGGACCAACAATGTCAATCCCCACCCTTTCAAAGGGAACCCCCACCACAGGTAGTGGTATCAGGGGGCCTTTGTAGTGCCACCTGCCTTGCCACTGGCCTGGCAGGTTACACAGGAGTGACAAAACTCCTTGGTGTCTTCAGACATGTGGGGCCAGTGAAAGTGAGGGACAATTCTGTCCCAAGTCTTGTTCTGGCCCAAGTGACCTGCTAAGGGAATGTCATGGGCTAGGGTCAATAGGAAGCCCCTGAACTTCAGAGGTATAACCAACCTCCTGGTGGCACCAGGCTTGGGGTCTCTACACTCTGAGTACAAGAGTCCATCATCCCAATACACAGTATGGGGACCACTAGCTTTCCCAGCAGCCTCAGCAGCAGCTTGCTGTCTGAGGGGTTCAAGAGAGGGGCAGCTCTGCTGCTCCTGGCTCAGATCTGCCCTGGAAGGGCCCCTGTCCCCAAGAACTCAACCTGGTCAGGTTCAAGCTCCTCTGGGACAGTTCCTTCCTCAGGACTGAGATCATCCCCCTCAAGAGACTGATCTTCCTTCTGAGCCAAGGGGAAGGCACTGCCTTTACCCTACTACTCCTCTTCTTGGAGGGCACTTGGTCCATTATTCCAGAATCCAAGGCCTGTTCAGTGTTAGACATTTTGGCTTGTGACCTGGTCACAGCAAACACATCTGCAGGGATGCCCAGCATTTCTGCATGGGTCCTGAGCTCCACTTCTGCCCAAGCTGAAGTTTCTAAGTCATTGCCAAGCAAGCTTTCAACGGGTAGGTCTGCACTTACCACAACCTTCTTAAGGCCAGTTACCCCTCCCCAGGAGAAGTTAATAACTGCCAGAGTATGGTCTGTTCTGACGTTGCTAGCATTGGTCACTTGGTACATTTCACCAAGTATAATCTGCCCAGGATTCACAAGGTCTTGTGTCACCATGGTGACACTTGCCCCTGTGTCCCTAAATGCCAAAGCCTCTTTTCCATTGATTAAGGGCTGTTGCCTGTACTTGCCCAGATTACTGGGACTCACAGAGGAGGTCATATCCATGCCTCCATCACAGACTACGACAGCCTGAGTGAGTTCTCTGACTAGGTCAGAGCTCATCTCCTTACCCAGGGTCAACCCTACTAAACCCTTGGCTTGTGTAGTCCCACCACCAACTGTAACTGCACTAGGGGGAGCAGGTGCCTTAGGGGCATTGGTGGGGGCTGTAGTAGAGTCTTTGGACTTGGTGCAATCACTGGTCCAGTGGGTCTTTTGCTTACAGACCTTGCACCATGGTTTCCTTTGGCCTTTCCCTTTGTTAGACTGTGAATCCCCACCTGAAGAAGATTTTTGGGGGCCTTGTGAAGACTTTTGATCTTTACCCTTCTCCCCATCCTTATCAGAGGTTTTCGAATCTTGCTTCTTAGGGTCACCACCTTGGTTCTGTACCTTCTGCCTCACCCTGGTTCTGACCCATTTGTCTGCCTTCTTTCCCAATTCTTGGGGAGAGGTCAGATCAGAGTCCACCAGGTGCTGATGCAACAGCTGATTTTGACAGTTATTAAGAATCTTCTCCTTCATGATCAGATTGTACAATCCTGTGAAGTCACATACCTTACTGCCCAATAACCAACCTTCCAGAGCCTTGGCAGAACAATCAACAAAGTCCACCCAGTCTTGAGTCTGTGCTTTTTGGGTATCCCTGAACTTTAACCTGTATTGGTCAGTGGTTAGGCCAAACCCATCAATTAGAGCACTCTTCAAGACTTTGTAATTATCAGCATCCTCCTCTTTAACAGTGAGGAGCTTATCTCTACCTTTGTCTGCAAAGGAGAGCCACAAGATTACTGCCCACTGCTCCTGAGGGACCCTCTGTACTTTACAGGCCCTCTCTAGAGCAGTTATCCATTTGTGGATGTCATCCCCACTCTGGTAGGGAGGGACAATCTTGCTCAGGTTTCTATGGTCATAAGACCTTTCCCTATCTTTGGGGAAACTGCTGCCACCATGGGACTCTAGTCCCAACTTTTGTCTCTCTCTATAGAGATCTAGGGACTCCTGTCTATAGCCAATTGCTGTTTTCTGAGATCAAGCTGGGCTTGCTCATACTGAATCAGTCCCTTTCTCCTCTCATGAGAGGATTCCCTCCTATGAGAGGAGACAGAGGTCCCTATTGAGGTGTCAGAGTGGTTAGACTCCTGAGAAGGAGATCTAGACCTTCTGGGCACACTCAGAACTCTTCCTGGGGGGACAAAGGGGAGGTCAGTCTGATCCTCCTCCTCCTCCTCCACAGGAGGAATTGGGTTTTCCAGGACAAGGTCATTTTCACCTTCCTGGCCAGTTTCAGAGGGGGGGGGGGGCTGGGTTTCTTCACCCCTGGCCCCTTCCTCATCTTCTGCCCCACCCTCTTTGCCTACCCCTTCAGACCCTATGGGCCTGCTGAGATCATCAGCTAGTAACACCTCCCTGAGGTTTTGGGTGCTGGCACTTTTGCCTGCCGTCAACTTCCTAGTATTGCATAATGCTCTCAATTCCAAGAATGGGAGTTTATCATACTTGGAGGGAAGAAGCCCACTGGCTTCTGGCGAGGACTCACTGGGTCCTGGCTTTGAAGACATTACTAGTGAGGTGTGGTGTATGCACTACCTACTCTAGTGTGGCCTACTAAACTCTCTTGAGTTGTAGAAAGGGTGTGCTATCCCTTAACACACAACTCTAAGTTCAGTAGAACTTACTGTATTACTAAGCTTGATTTATATGTACCTTAGGTACCCTTAGTGGTTTTCAGTTGATCAATTCAATTGAGATTATCTGGTAAAACAATAGCAAGCTGGAATCCCACACGCTGCACACCAATGTGAGAAGTTGGCCTGGCATATGCTGTCCACTAATGATAGTGGGCACCTTGCACCAGTCCAAACAACCCCTTATTGGAGATAGGTTAAAGACAACCTTTATTGAAAGCTATCCTAGTGGTAGCTATGGAGAGCAGCCTTCAGGCTAAGTCTTGAAGGAATGTAAAGCAGCTTGTTTTACCAGTCTATAATCTCTTGAGTGACCAAATGAAAGAGGACCACACCAGGTATATATTCAAAATATATGTATTTATTGCTAAACACACCCCTCTAGTCTCTTTATGAGGCTAGAGTTCGAAGTACATAAATTATAAGTTAGTTATCTACAGTAATAGCACAAATACACGTTTGAGCCCTAGGGGCGTACCAAACCATATACCAATAAAGTGGTATAAGAACCACGACTGAGCTAGACACAAGGCCTAGAGCCTGTAGAAGTGCTTGGACCACAAGGAACCACCCAAGGTAGTGACACAGGGGACCCACGGGGACGCGTGCAGTGTATGAACACAGCCGCGAATCACCGTTAACTTCTATGGGGAAAGTCGCGATTTGAATTTAAAAGAAAAGGGACACTTAGAGGAGGACTTGGAGCAAACCCTTTGAGAACTAAGCTGTTCTAGTGTCAATACCCACGGGAGCACCGGAGTACTCGAGTTACCTCACCCAGGGGAGCCGGGTGCATAGGTGTCTTTCGGGGTCGGGTTTCGTCGTCGCTTTCAATGGCGATCTGCTGCAAAGTGCTGCTGGCGGCCAAGTCGAAAGTGTTCGGGTGGATCCAAAGGTGGATCGAAGATCTGAAGAACCTGAAAGCAGAGGGGACAGAGTCTGGGTCACTAGCCAGTAACCAGGAAGGCGATGAGCAGATGCCCACCGATGTCGAGTGCTTCAGGTAGGTTGACGGTCATCTTGACTCTTCAGCCACGAGGTCCAGGAGGCGTCGACGACAACCAAGAGCTGGATTCGAGCTTTCCCTCGACGTTTGTCGATTGTAGGGGTGTTGGCGACCGGATTAGACCCAACAAGCCTTGGCAACGGCAAGTCTTGTGGAAATGGAAGAAGGACGATGTTGCAGACCAGCAAGGTCTGTGGGACTCACCCAGCAAGGGTATGTCAGGGCACGCCTGGAGCCACCAGGGAGCCCAAGAAAAAGAAGATTGGCCTTCGGGAGAGCCTACTAGCCAATGGACTAGCGACCACGAAGGAGCCTCGAGTAGATGCACGTGGAGCTGGCTCACAGGACACTCGTGGAGTGGAGGCCAGTGATCTTCGGTGCAATCAGTGCTGGAGGCTGGGGCTACTAAGAGCCCAAAGCACAACTTCGTGGGAGACCCAGAAGAGGATGCACTTGCAAATGCGATTGGTGTCTAGGGGTCACAGTTCCATGTTACCCATGACAGCTACGGGCCTCAGCTTTGCTGGGGACTCAGGGCCGCCTCGGGGAAGTCTGGAAATCCACCTCTGGTGATGCAAAGACTTCGGCGTCCGGCGGGAGCTTCAGCGATGCAGACCAGACAATTGCTTCTTTGGTGCCTGCCAAGCAGGGGAGTCACTCCTTGACCCCAAGGGAGATTCTTCAGTCCTCTAATCTTAAAGTAGAGCATCGAAGGTCCAGGATTCTGTGTCAGAGTTTTGTCCAGGTAAATCTAGAGTCCTAAGGACTGGGGTCCCATACTTATACTAAGGTAGGGGGTTGGACATACTCTGTGGCCCCACCTATGGGAGGGTCAGGGCAGAGGGGTGGTTACACCCCTTTCCCTTTGTCCAGTTTCACGCCAGAGCAGGGGCTGGAAGCCCCTGAGCCGGTTTGAACTGGGGTATGCACAGGGACACCAAATGTGCCCCCAGTGCAGGACTTCAAAGCACCAGAGAGTGCTCCCGCCCAGCCCCAATACACACTATTCTGTCTGGGGAGGTGGTTACACCTCCCTGGGACAGGAAACCTATTGTCCAGGCCTCCCCTGCCGGAGTTTCGGTCAGCGGCAGGAGGCCAGACCCGTGTCTGTGGCAGCGGCATCCATTTTGTGATGCCAGGGCTCTGGAAAGTCAGTACCGGGTATACCGGTGTGTACATGTCTCTCCCTCTAGAAGGGTGGAATGCTACTCCCCGCCGCCAGAACTGGCGGGGGGTAGTATTCCAAGATGTTTGACACCAAACACGACATGTTTCCGTGCAGCCATCCCAAAGTTAGCATTTAACGCGAGGTTATAATGCGCTTAAGAGTATATGGTCGGGCTGCACTACAAACAGCATCAGAGAAGGGTCTCCGAACGCTGCAGAGGGGCCCAGCTCATGCAGGGGCACCCTCTCACATAGGAACCACGCACTCTGCCTTCAGGATTGATAAGGCCTGGCATAGGAGTGACTTATAGGTTTATATGTGTGTATGTATGTAGTGATATAGGTAGCCTATATCACAGTAAGGGGTGCATGCACCACCTTACCCAGGCTGCAATAGCAGACCTGTGGTGTCATTTTGGATGGCCTTCCAGGGGTGGCACAATACATGCTGCAGCCCCTGGTAGGCCTCTGAGGTACCTATGCCCTGGGTACATAGTATACCATATACTAGGGACTTATAAG
Source organism: Calotriton arnoldi (assembly GCA_963921515.1). Lineage (NCBI taxonomy): Eukaryota > Metazoa > Chordata > Amphibia > Caudata > Salamandridae > Calotriton > Calotriton arnoldi. Next base: position 60,815 of record CAWUFW010008911.1, on the reverse strand, counting down.
GGCACTCCAGATTCCAATCAGAGATATGCCTAAGGCACATGGAAACCATTTTAAAGAGGAAGCAGCTAGGCTGGGGTTCTGATTAGCAGGGCCCCAGCCAGACTAAGGTCGAAAAACAGTGAAGCATCAGCAAAAAGTGGGGGTACCCATGTGAAGCAGATCCTACTCTCCTACAAAGGGGCTCATAAATAAGCCCCTATGTTCTTAAGCCTTCAGGAGCTCATTCGCCATTGATATGGCTTTTTATCATAGAGTTGAAGCTCAATAGGCACATGAAAGCAATTTAGAGTTAATATGAATAAATAAACAACATCTATCCAATCTGTAGGACCGGAGATATAAGTTTTAAGATGTTTAGGTGATAATAGTGCCAAAAAGCACACATTGCCACTCGCGGTTATCTGGTTGCGCTGGACCAGGGGATGGTCAGAAGATCAGGTCGACCATGATGGAGGAAAGGTCAGATACAGGGACCAGGTTCCTCTCGCAGAAAAGTTACTGTAAGAAACTGCGTTATTGGTTGAGAGAGTGAAAACCCTTCTCAAGCAACTACCACAACCCTTGTCAGGATGAGCCACAAAATTCACTGAATTAATTTGTGCTTAACCATCTGGTCGTTTAGGCACAAAAGCAATCAGGCTTACATTAGAGGCACAGTGTAAAGTATTTATGCAGCACACAAACAGTAATAATGTGAAAACACAACACAAGAAAACTCCCAAACCAATTTATAAAATTTGAGAAAATCTTAATCAATAAAATGACACAAAAACAAATTAAATTCAATCAGTATAACGGGAGTTTTTAGTGAAAAACTGTGCCTAAAGGATCAACGTATGGATTTGTGTGTGCTGCAGGTAGGGCCTTCTGAAGTGTAAAAAAGGGACGGACACAACTTCTCTCTAGCAATCCGGTCAGGAATACCCTCTTCCCTGAATACCTCTTTTGCCTCAGTGTCTCGAAACAATACACACCCATAACAGTAGAGCCATTCACAGTGATGTGACACTGGTATAAAGGCTCAGTTGGTTTAGGAAGAAAAATGCCATCTTTCTCAAAGTGGCAATTTTGGAATAGTAACTTAACTAACTTTACCATCAAAGAGTATTCTAAATCATAATTCATCTGAGTGTAAACAGCATTTCTCTATCTGGTCACTGACTGAAGATAGCACTCATCAAGTATAATTTGGTAACCCAGTGTTAGTCTAAAGTAGAGATTGCCGTACATGAGTAAAAACTGACTCTAGGAGTTCTCCCTCCCACGACATTTAAAACTTACACATACATGTCTTAATTTTAAAATATCATCCACCCTGCCCTATGAGCTTTTAGTACCTACCTTAGGGCTGACTTATAAGAGTTAAAAAGAAAGGTTTCGTCCTGGCAAAAGATTTAATTTGCAAGGACAAAATAGCAGTTTTAAACTGAGCTAGAGACTGAAGTGGCAGACATGAGACATGTTTTACAGTGCTACTTTAGGGAGTGGCACAATGAGTGCTGCAGCCCACTAGTAGAATTTTACAGGCCCTGGGTACATGTAGTACCATTTACTAGGGATGTATATGTAAATTAAATGTACCGTTGTTGGCCAATTTTATGATGTTTTCAAGGGAGGTCACAAGCAGTTTACCACAGATTAGCAGGGAAAAAGTGCAGAGTCATGAAAGTCAACGAACATGGGTGTAGCAAAGGAAGGCAAAAATCTGGGGTGACCCTGCAGAGAGGGCTAGATCTAAAAATAATGTATTATTGTTATACTAATCTCAAATGAAAGGAATACTAAAATAATACTAATATTAGAGGTTTAACTGTGGTAAATTGTTAGGAAATAATTTCACAGTTAATATTGTTGCAATAAATAATATATTAAGCTTAAACATTAGTCTGTTTAGTATGAAGAATGCAGGCAGGCTGATATAATTTCCCTCAGAACATATTTCATAAACCAGGAGACAATGCCTTCAATGCAGCCAAGTATGAGCACCACAGAAAAGTCCCCTTAATAAGAAGGGGGAAGAAACTCTGTGAGGAAAGACAGCCTCCACTGTCCCTGCATCCTCACACCGATCAGAGAGTGTCTTGTGAGAAGAGCACCAGAGCCATCAAAAGGGCCACGAAGTTGAAGCAAGAATTGCTCTGAGAAAGGAAGCAGCACATTAACAGGATCAACAACTGTTTCACACCACCTGAAACCGCGGACAACAGGCAACCCAGTCATCTGAAATCCTCTTCGTAACTACAGGTAAGCGTAGGGATTAAAGCATAGTGGCCATCTTGGCTCCCACATGCTACCATCTCCAAACTGTTATTGTCAGAATGCTCAGTCCTAGCCCTGGAGAAAGGGGTAGAACCAGAGGTAGGATCCAAGCTGGCTGTGCAACCCTATTTAGCGAAAATGGGAACCAACTTCCTCATGGCCAAAAAGCAAGTACCAATATAACATGTGCCCTCTGCTACAAAACTCTGCAAAGGACCTGAACATTTAAGGGAATAGAATGACTGGTGTGAAGCATGCACTCGGGTGAAGGAATTGTAAAGCCATCCCTCCACCCTCCTCAGCGAGTTGATTCCAGACCCTGGCTAGAAACCTGACTGCAAATAGATCGCTCACAAGATATCCAAATCTGACATATAACTCCTGAAAAATATGATGAGATCTGCATATATCTTGAGACGGAAGAAACTTCTGATTTTATCCCTCTGAGATGTATTGCAATGAAGGACTGAATCATTTTTTCTGGCCAATTTAGAACCTGATCTGTAATTAGATTCAAACTCTGTATCCTGCCCCCCCCCCACCCAATGGTTGATACGGTGCAAAGATTTCACTTCACGGTTGCAGGGCTTTGGTTGTCAGAAGAGTTGTGATTATCAGAGAGGGGAATAGAAGACCTTCACAGATAAGGTATATATTGGAGGCCACCCCAAATCTGGAAGTTCCATTTGGGCATCGCTTGCAAGATTTTAATAAGATGTGGCATTTTTCTTTTCATGATCCTTGGGTTCTATCAGGAATTTCCAAGGACTACACAATAGAATTTGCATCCTTTTAACTTTTGTTTTTCAGACACAATTATCACACCTGCCTAAAGGGAACAGGAAAGGTTGCAGGCACTAGAGATAACAAAGCTGTAATTCTGGTTCCAAAAATAGAATAAGGCAAAGGATTTGATTCTATTTTTGTTGTCATAACTAGCTGACTGTGTGGATTCCATATATATCTCTTAGGGTGAAATCAGTAGACAATACTCTTATCTACATGTCCGATATGGCCCCCTCACATAACGTTTCTTCAGTTCACCATGTGCAACATTAAAAGTTGCAGTACTTCCTTTTGGGTTGATGACGGGCTCCAGAGTGTTTACAAAGATTCTGACTCCTGTAGTGGGTCATCTGATCTCAGAGGGGATAATGCCCCACCTATACCTAGATGACTGGTTGATACATGCTCCATGTTATCATTCAAGCCAGGTTGCACACAGGAAGGGTGTACTCACTTCTGCAAGATAATGAATTTTTGATCAGTCAGCCCAAATCCCATCTCCAACCAATACAATCCTTGAATATGTAGCAACGGAATTCACGACTGTGGTGAAACTTGTATTATTTCTTCCTTAGCTGGGGAGTCAGGGCCATATGGCCTCCCCAATATTTCTAGTTATTTGTACGAGCTACACTCTGTGGTTTGATATTTGTTGAGATGTTGGTCTCTGGCATCTTCAATTAGAAGCTGGTGGTACCTCAGTCAATATTTCAGCCTCTTCTGTGGATGCAGCTAAGTCACCTACCACAAGGGATACATTTACACCTTTCAATAGAGGTATGGCATTCTTCCAATTGGAGAGAGATGAAGGAAATCTGAAAAGCATTAGTAGTTTTTACAGCATTCATTCTGGGTTGTCTAGCCCTGATATCAATTGACAAGATAGTAACTATAGCATATATATATTTGTTCAGTAAACTTATATTTATTTTCAGGGTAGAAGTCAAAGTTACCCAGATTGCCATTGTCCACATAGCACAGTTAGAAGTAAGCATGTTTTAACAAATGGAAACAGTCACAGCATAATAAACTATGCAATACCTGTTAATCCCAATATTATGTATAATTCAAATTGACAAATCTTGTATATGGCAGAATACTTCCACATCTATGACTCGCCTTCTATCAGCCAAGTTCCCACTTCCCTCAATCAACCCTCTATTTCTACTCCAGGCCCTAATATTCTCTCTGCAGGCCTCAAATCGTATCATATTTTTAACCAACCCTTCCTCTGTAGACTTTTTTGGTGATCGTAAACCAGTCCTACATGTTTGTTGTCACTGGCAGCTGAAATTTGGGTTCGGGGACCAATTCACAGGTGGGAGAGATGGCCATTTTTTTCCAGTTTACCTCAAAGCCTGAAAAATTTCCCAAAATTCTGAAGAATATAAAATATCTGGGTATGGTGGCCACAGGTTCAGAAATATAAAGAAGGATATTGTCTGCTCAGAGCAAAATTCGCTCATCCTACTCTCCTTCCCATCTCAGCCGTCTAACCAAAGTGTCCCCTCTCGTTCAACACACCATTCATTACAAAACTAGAGCGAATATCACGGATCACTGGAACATCTGGTGTGTTGGAATACAGGGGACACATTGGTTAGATGGCTGAAATATTAGTACCAAACTTGGCAATATAATCTTGTGATGAAGTGTCAGTGATATCCAGCCTTGCCCTGAAATAGAAAGGCAAACTTTCTATTTTCGAAAGCTTTCAGATCTATGTCATCAAATTCTTCACCAAACAGCTTGCTACAACCAAATGGCATATGCAGAAGCAAAGTTTCTGACTGAAATCTATATGCCATTCTCTGACTCAAATACGTTGCCTGGAAGCTACCACTAGGCCCCCAGTAAAGCTGCTGGTCTAACAGAACCAAAGAACTCATCAGCCGGAAAGTCTACTTGCTGTTCTGGTCCCTCATGCTCAACACCTCTGAACAAACCATTCATCTTGAATCCCTTCAAACAGTGCATGAAAATCATTCTTCAAAGATTTTGCTACATAAGCAGCAAATGTCCTCCCCCTCATTGATAGATTAGAACCAGCATAGGCCTTCAGTATTGTTACATGAATCCCTCCACTGAATCACTTGGCGCTACGTTGTTAGACCTTATGGACATTCTCTGTGTCAAGATCAGAAGTACTGAATCCACTAGCTCAGCATCTCCTAACCCATTTCATGCCTATCAATAACGTACAACTTTGTCATAAATTTCGACATCACCAGCTTCACTGTGTTTCCCATTCACTATTAGTAATGCTTTTTATGTATCTATATAGCGGAAACCTAGGAGTTGATAGAAGGTCATATTTATTGAATGTCCTCTCTCCCCAATTCCTGAGGTCCAGCCGGCATAGACAGTGACATGTACCATAACATGTTTAACTTCTTATCCATGAATCCAGATTGAGGCACTGTCTCCTGGTCTCATCCATCTCAGAACCCTATGAAGCAAAATCGATGGTTCTGTCTTTAGACTAAGCTGAAGTGACTTCTTTGTCACTTAACTTCAGCAATTCTTTGGTAGTTTTAGACAATACCTGCTTCTATGGGGAGTGTGCGACTGCCTACTTCTCTTTGGAGACCTATGCTATTGTTGGAAGCCGGAGTCCCCGTCCCGCGCCACTGTCACAAATGCGAGACCCAGGACTCCTCCCTCAACGTTAGGCCAAGTAAGGACACCGTTTGAGATAGCCCTACTCACTCCCTTAGTAGCTTGGCACGAGCAGCCAGGCCTATCTCCAAGGCACAAGTGTACAGTATGTGCAACCACACTCACAACAACCCACGGGTGACACCACAAATGGACTCCACACGAGTTTGATAAAACAAGTATAAACTTTATGTAAAAAGATATACGATCAGACCACACGATACATAAGCCAACATATAATAAAGGGTAATATACGTTCCAGCTGGTTGGTAGGTTCAAATCCCAACCACCGCTTTCAAAATGCTATGCTGGTCGTAATGCTAGAATCACACACGTTGCAATGGACAAACAATAGTGCACTGCATAATGATACAATCCTGTGCTGGGCAAAGGAATAATAATACAATGCGCAACGATACACCCCGGTACCTGCAATGGGAGAAATAATGCAATGCGTACCGCTACAATCATGTACTGTGCAATGAAGGAATAATGCAATGCGTCACACCCCAATCACGTACTTTGCAATGAAGAAATAATGCAATGCCCACCACTACAATCATGTACTTTGCAATTAAGGAATAATGCAATGCGTAGCTACAATCATGTACTTTGCAATGAAGAAATAATGCAATGCGGGCCGCTACAATCCTGTTCTTTGCAAGGGAGAAATAATGCAATGTGTAGCGCTACAATCGTGTACTTCGTTATGCAGAAATAATGTCAGGCATCATAAGACAGTCCAGCAGTTCGTTAGCAGCAATATTGGCAATGTGTATTACGACAGTCAGCCTCTTCGATAACAGATGCCCCCTACACGTATCAACGATGACATAAAGTACAGCTTCTCACTCGGGCCCCAGCACTGCCACTCCTGATCGCAGTACGGGCCCCAATCTGAGCCGAAGCAAAGGCTCACGCCGCCAGAAGGTCTGAGAGGCCAAGAGAGTGTCCCTCCGAGCCCGCACCACGCGCAGGCAGTGATCCACGTTACCTGGGGGGCGCAACCCCACTCTCCTCTCCTCCTTCAGAGAACTGGGCCTTCCGTGTAGAACTTTCTCAATGAGCCTCAGCGGCTCGGCCTGGCAGCTCAGCTCCTCCGGGCTGCCGGTCCGGGCCGCGACTGTTAGGAAGGTCTCAGGCGGCCGCAGGGCACACGTACCCCATGCCCCTGAGATTACGTTACTCCGGATGCACGTTCACCACAGCACCCTCCGGGTCTCCTCTGGCACGAAGCCACACACACAACGCTGATGGGACTTCACGTCGACTCCTAGTGCACGTTCACCAGGCACTCCTTCCTGCGGTCTTAGTTGGCACCAAGACCCTCACACCAGGTTGCAGAGACTCACTTTCTTCTGGTGCACACGATGATCAGCCGATCACCTCCACAGTCCCAGGTTGCACCAAAGCACGCACACTGCTTCACTGAGACTTACTCCAACTTGGGTGCCCTGATATCCAGGCGCTCTTCACCAACGCCTTCGGCCGCACCCCGACACGCTCACCGTGTCCGAGCCTCACTTCTGCTCTGGTGCACTCGATGACCAGGCGCTCTTCACCACTGCCTCCAGTGCACCCTGACACGCACCCTGCTCATCCGAGACTCAATCCACTTCCAATGCACATGTTGACCAGGCGCTCCTCACCAACGCCTCCCGTGCACCACGACACGCACCCTGCACGTCCGAGACTCCCTTCACCTCCGATGCACCCGCCGACCAGACGCTCTTCACCAATACCTGTGGTGCACCATGACATGCACCCTGCGAGTCCGAGTCTCAAGTCACCTCCGATGCACACGCTTACCAGGCGCTCTTCACCAACGCCTGCTGTGCACCACGACACGCACCCTGCGCGTCCGAGACTCACTTCACCTTCGATGCACACGCTGACCAGGCGCTCTTCACCAACGCCTGCTGTGCACCACGACACGCACCCAGCTCGTCCGAGTCTCTCTTCTCCTCCGTGTGTCCAAGATCACAGGGCACACCTTCCGAGGGTCTTCAAGCTGCCACAACACGCGCCCTCCGCGTCGCTTGAAACTTCTCCGGAAACGTTTATGTTCCTGTGTTTCCAAACAGGGAGCCAGCTCACCTCGGGCCCTTGGGGTTACAAGACACAGCACAAAGCACAGTCTTCTTCAAGCAGGGGGACCCAGCGCACGAGGCACAGTCCCAACAGCCTCTTCCTTGGTTAAAACAGCAAATTGCAGACCAGCCCCAGATCACGAAGCAAGGGTTGGTCCTAGCCAGCAGTCTCTTCAGTTGTTCCTTCCATAGCGGAGGTTCGTCTTGACCACAAAATGGGTCCAAGCCTTTTCAGTCTCAATCCATTTCTATTCCAACGTTCAGGGGTCTCAGATCTCATAGTTATACCCCTAAATGTCTTTGAAGTGCGTTGTGCTCAGGGGTCCCTGACCCCTGCCTAAATCAATTCTGGGTGTCTCCCTCCCAGTGTCACCTTTCTCCCTTTGATACTGGGGGTCTGGATCCTTAATCACTTAGCAGGAGATGGGTCAATTGTTTTATAGCTGCAACCCAGGCCTCTTCACCTCCCGGTGCTTTTCCTCGCCTACTCTCCAGATGCAGGTCAGCCTGGTGCCATCTCAACCCCTCCCTGGGTCAAGACCTCCCCCAGCTCCTCTCCCCTTTCAGATCCAGACAGTCAATCCACATTCAGCAGAGACACACAGAAATGCTTAAAGCACAAAACTCAGCCACCTTCTAAAAGAGTGGCTTCTGAACACACAGTGAGAAAAACACTTTCATAGAAAGATGTGTTATGACGCTGTGAGTTCATACATACTAAACTTCACCTCTCCATTTTAAACTTATGGGAAACTAGGCTAACAAACACAATACCCAGCCTCCCCCATTCTGTCCTATGGGCAGGATGGCCTTTCACCAGTGAAAAACGAAAGGGAGTGTTTTTCACTGTCAGGACATAACACACACCTCAGTATATGTCCTGCCTTTTACCTACACTGCACCCTGCCAAGGGGTTACCCGGGACCTACCACAGGGGTGCCCACTGTGTACGCAAAAGGGAAACTAAGGCCTGACAAGTGGTTGCACTTGTCAGGAGAACATGCTAACTTAGCAAACTGCGTGCAGGCCTTACACTGCAGGCCTGAGTTCCCTTCTCCGCGCACCTTTGCATTACTAGCCCTGGCACACACAGTGCACATCACTAGGGACTTTACTAGTAAAGCAAACATACCAATCATGGCCAACCAATTACCATTACACTTTACACAGGGAACACCTGTAATTTGACACTGATCAGCAGTGAAAAAGTACCCAAAGCATCTAAATTGGCAACTCTATGTCAGGAAAACGGTCTAGGAGGAAAGCAAAAAGTTTAGGGAACTTTAGCCCAAAAGGCCAAGTCCTACAGCTATCATGAAGAGTGGGAGCAGGATCTGCTGCACCTACCCTTCTCCCCTCTACTGATTTCTTCTGATCCCATTAGCTCTACAACAAGATTCCAAACAAACCCACAAATACTGTTGCAGGGATTCTGCTCGGGTAAAGATCTATGCTTGGGACCATAGAACATCAACATGTAGGGACTGATTCATCATACTACATCTGTATCTATGGGTCAGAATCAACTCGCTTATACTGCCTCACTTGCTCTTCTAACCTTCCCGGAGAGACAAGTGATTTGGCACCCCACAACACTCAACCCTCTCTGAGATCACAGTAGCAGGGCATCCCCTTTCATTCTCTCACTCGCACTTGTCCACAATAAATAGAAAAGAGACTCGAAGGAAACTTACAATATTTATTCAAACTATTGGCTTTAATATGCAATATCTGTGCCTCAACTAGAAAACAAATGCAGGTCAATAATGTCATTAGCATAATTAGCAGACCATATACAATGAAGAGCCCTGTCATATTAGCGGACAGATTTGCCTAAACCTACCCTCACTACAGAAGCTAGGCAATTAGAGATTATAGATCACTGGGTTTAGTGGTGAACCTCATACCTTTAATATACAAAAGAGGGACAATGGGCTTTTGGCAAGGTCCAGCATATATGCCCAGAGTCATGAGAAAAACAAGCATTGGCATAGCCAATAGGTCTCGCTTTTGGGACCTTATAAGTATTTAGTTATGCAGCACAATATCCTTGGTGCAACAACAACTGTTGCATGGCTAAACACTTATTCGCGACAAATTTTAAATTATAAAAAAAAAAAAAACATGGCCTCCCTTGCCCGTTTTTTTTATGCCTCCCGGGTGGGCCAGGTCCCAGGGGGATTACGTCCGCGGAAACCCCATCCCCTGGCCGATATTAAGAATGGAAGGAATGATGTGCACCCCCCTGCCCCCGGGCAGATTTTGGCCCTGGGTGTCCCATCCCCCGGCCTTTTAAAAAAAGTAGGAGGGGGGCATGCGGCCTTTACTCCCAGGCCGATTTCGACCGCAGGGCCCCCATCCCCCAGGGCCCGGCCGTACCCTGGTAGGTTGGATGGGCTCAAAACCTCCGAACAGCTGTTAAGATTCTCAGCCGACGATACAGGCCACACCTGTGCTTGTTAGCAATCAGCACATTGCATTCTGGGAATTGTAGTTTCACTTTCAGCATTTGATAAAATACCCCCGTAAGTATTGGCTAAAATGCCAGGGATGGTTGAAAGTGTCCCACGGCGGTGGTGCCACTTTAGCAGACGAGGGACGGCCGTGCTCCTCCCTTCACACTTCAGCTGGCTTCCTCGTGTGGGTCTGCCCTCCACCCCTCCTCTAGTGGCACAGAGCGGGAAGTTGCTGCCTTCACTCCTCACCTTCGGGAGCTGGTGGAACTACATTCCTGCACCTCTCTGCACCTGCTATGCCGAAAAAATGTGTCCCGGGCTGGGTGAATAAGTGGCCAGGGCGGTGAGACAGCGCCCCCTCCTGCTGTGCAAACATGTCCCTGAAGGCGAGGGCGCTGCCTACCCATCTACGCCCTCTAAGTGCAATATTGCCTCTCCCAGCCCAAGACACAGGCGCGTTAATTCCGAACACGTGGGTTTAGGCAGTTGATCATAAACATCACCGGCTGACTTTTGCGCTATTTGCAATTCTAATTTCACAATGAAATTACAGCGACTACTTCCGGCCCCACGGGTAACGCCTCTTGTCTCATTTCAGTTGCTTACTTTTTTAAATATATATATTTTTTGATTTTACATTACATATCATTTTAGTAATTCAACACCGTTTAGCACCACAATGCCATGTGAGAAGCTTCAGTTAATCTGTCATTAAATTGAGTTGGGTCCATCCCTTTGACAAACTTAATTAGTAGACGTTAGATAAAGAACAAGCAGCCACAAAGCACTTCCTGGGCATCGCTGCTCGCTGATGTAATATCCGTTTCCTAAAAATCAAAGAAAGAAACAGATGTTATTCAAAAAATGAAAGATAAGCTTATCCCGGCAGAAATCTATATGATTCACCCACTCCGCAAAATGTCATTTAAGGTTTGGCTATGAAACTCTGTGAATGTACGCGATGTGACTACAAACACTCGCGTCTTCAGTGAAGTTCAGCCACAACATCTCAGCTACACATTTCACAGTCCGACAAATGTTAAAATAAACCGCAGGACAGCGTGGCGGCTGGGTGACTCCGTTCTATGGGGAGCACTTGGTAACTGTTTCAGAAAAATCTAACTTATCTCTTTTACAGCAGTAAATGTGCTTGCAAAATAAGGATCCAGTGTCCCATGCTGCCCTTTGCACGGTGTCCTGTCAGAAAGTATTAAAGTAAAAACCCAGATCTAATTCGTAAAACTGAACACTCATATATATACCAATGGACTGTACAAAAATATTAGTTACCTATTTTTTTTATCACTGTATGAGGTACCACAGTACCATGCTCTGGACATTTCTGCAATTAAACCCAAACTAAGTGAACAGAATGTGCTTCAAGAAAAGGCCATTTTCTCGGGAATTTTGTCCTGGCTTAAAGTTTGTAGCATCTCCTCTAAAATGTGTCAGTTTGCACCCAAGTGGTAATTATTGATCACAAAATCTCTTCCTTTAGACTCGGAGTAATTTACAAACCCTTACTGGAACTATTTTGTATTGAGAGGAAGTTGCGACACTTTCTTATTTGACGGAAAACGTTTGAGATTTTATGTGGGGGCTTCAATGAGCTATTCCTAGAGCCGAGCTGATACGTCGTCAAGATACTGAGTGAGAGACGCCCAATTTTTCTTTAAATTGATGTAATAATCATATAATAATAGAATAATAGATATAGCGCTTCACGTGGCGCTTCTGCCGTTTCTGATCGCCACAAATAACAGGCAGAAAATGCCCGATTATGCCCCACACCAAAGAAAGTTGAAAAGAGGCGGTATGGCACGTGAGCAGTTTTATTTGTGACAAAATCGTTGTGTTCCTGCATTTGACCGACTGGCTGAGGCTCGAAATACGAACCCCGCTGTTGGTTGTAGTGCTGCAAGACTGCGCAACAAACACAGGAGGTGGGAGGGAACAACGCGACCCCGCAGCGCTCTCCCCCTCCCTCACACGTCCAAGAGTGACGGTGTGTGCCCTGACGGCGCCCACATGCTTTGGCTGCTTCCTACACAACCAAGCGCGCCCTGATGGCACAGCACACACTGAATATATACATCCTTTGTCCAAGCGACGTTTCAAGCGATGACAACACATACCCCTTGCACAATATAACGCACTGCGCCCTTTGTGCGCCGTCGCATTGAGCTGAGTGGAGCGCGAGCTCGCTTGTTTGGCTATTGAAAAGCCACAATGAGCACCCACCAGTGCAGTTTTGCAGACACATTCCTATCACATTCTTTACCAATCTGCAGCATTTTTGAGAGAGCGGATCTAAGCAACGGAGCCTAATTTATTTTTCGAAATGTGCAAAGTACATCTCTGTTTTTGAAAAACATGTGCACGACCTCCTTAAATCACCCGCAATGCCTATACTGTTACTTTGTGTTTGTAACAAGATGCTCTTGAATTGTTACTTTCTGGGTATCAAACTATTTTCTTTTAGAGTCAAAACGGCATCTAGAAAATGCGACAGTATTAATGAAATATGCGTGCCCAACTGATGAATTCGAAGCCATTGCAGCAAAATCACAGTGAGTTAAAAGACCCATCCATACATGTCATGTTACACCGAGCATGGCTACACCTATAAATTGTTTTACGTTCGAGTCCCACCATTGCATCAAAGCAAATAACTCAAATTCAAAATGGTAATATTTAGCCCGTGCACCTTAAACAAGCGCGCGTGCCTCGCACGGCAGCAGGGGGAGGGGGGAGAGGAGGGAGCCTGCGCGATTCACTTGCGGGAGCGAGCGGCGCCAGGAGCGATAATTGCTACCATATGGCACCAGCTGCTCGCTCCCGCAAGTGAATCGCCAAACGTGCACGCATTGCCATTGAAGGCAATGGAACGCGTGCACGTTTTTGGCTGAAAAGCCGAATCGATCGCGAAAGGTCTTTTTTCCTAAGCAGCGCATGCGCGCTGCGTAGGCGAGACCTAACAAGTAATATGCTGTTCCTAATAGGTTAAAACTGAGTCAGGGGAAGGGATCTAGAATTGCTCGGCCATGAATGGTTCAGAGGTGGAAATCCATTTTAGTGGAATATAGGGCCCTCACACACCCAGATGGGTGTCATGCTTCATCATTGGGCTGCTCCTCGTCGGGTCGGCGCTGCAATACCCGACGGGCTCCCAATGAGGGGCACTTTGGCGGAGATCTTTTTTCCAATAGCCGTTGGGTGCCGTGGGGGTGAGGGGCCTAGTGAGTGAAGATGTCAAAATGTGTTTAGATAAGTGAATTAAAACAGGGTTGGGAGTACCACCAATAACAATTTTAATAAGTGGGTCTCCTACCCTGAGTAAAAACAAAACAAAAGGCGCAGGGCTGGGATTTATGTCTCAGGTGAGGCGCTCTCTTGTGTGAATGGTCAACATGTTTCTCGCCTAATCCTAAGTCTAGGGGCGATTCGTCAGGATCTAAAAACTATATGTCATCTATCTTCACTAAGGGTAGTAATGTGGTCAAAAACTCACGCTGCTGACCACCCCAATTACTAATTGTGTGGAATACCTGGTAGTTCTGGATCTACCTGATGATATAAAGTCTACCCTATTCGGATTGTTAAAAAGCTTCCTCAATCCCCGGCAAGTCATACATGAGGGACTTCCTCATGTGGTTTGCATAGTTCGCACCTCGGCCGGTCACCTACCCACCGACCCGACGAGGAGCAGCCCGATGATGAAGCATGACACCCATCTGGGTGTGTGAGGGCCCTATATTCCAATAAAATGGATTTCCACCTCTGAACCATTCATGGCCGAGCAATTCTAGATCCCTTCAACTGACTCAGTGTTAACCTATCAGGAACAGCATATTACTTGAACCTCATACCTTAACATACATAGATAGTTGCTCTACATCTCAGCTGATGCAGCCCTCTTGTCCATGGACCTTTGTTCTGCCTGCAAGTATCAGATCTGTGTGTTCTCACAACGACACATCCTGGGTTATATGGCAAAACATGTGTGTTCAAAATCAGCAGCTGGGTTTCACTATTATGTCCAGATGCTCATGTCTGACCACAGAGAATAACAAGGAGCAATGGGGCATATTCTCAAGAACGTGTGATAACTACCGCAAGTGTAGCTTAACGCAACCCTTCACATCGCAGTCCATCGCGGGAAAACAACTCCGTGTTAACGTGGTATTCACAACACGGCGGTACCATGCGATAGTCACAAGATAACGTGTCAAATGAACGCGTTAAAAACAACGCGATGCCGCAAAAACGCGAAACCCCAACGCGAAAATAGTAGCGATAACACCAATCGCAATACAAAAATCTACGAAAACCAGTCACAGGCCTGCAATTCCTACGCGTCATGCGGGAAAATGCACTATAAAAGTAGAAAAAAAACATACAAACAAAAGCATAACAACAGCGAAGCACAATGGAGGCAGCCGGAGCAAGTACAGAGGACAACCAGAACCCCTCAAGCCCCACGGAGGACCAGCCTGGGACCTCGGAGTCAGGGAAGGGCAAGGACAAGAAGAAGAGGAAGATGAAGTTCAGTCCGCAGGAAAACAGGATCCTGATAACGGAGGTGATAGAACACCATCAATCACTGTTCGTCACCTCCACTGTGTCACTGGCAACTAAAAATGGAATATGGCAGACCATCGTGGACAAGGTGAATGCAGTCGGAGTGCTGAGGAGGACAATGGACGAGGTCAAGAGGCGCTGGAATGATGTGAAGCGCAAAACCAAGCTGAAACTCGCAAACAACCGGAAGGCAGCAATGCAGACTGGAGGTGGGAGTCCAGCGCCACAGGAGGAGCTGGACGAGATGGAGGAAATGGTCTCCACAGTCATCAGTGGGGAGACGGTGGCAGGAGTTGGGGGACCAGACACTGCTCAACATGACCGGACACAACAGCAACAGGGTGAGTAACCACCAGGGACTGGGGAGACGGGGGGAGATAGGCACAATGGCACACATGCACAATTAAGCATAGCACATCTGTGGACAAACCATGCCCCAGACCCACAACTCCCACCAAGAGACCAATGCACACAGGTATGCAACATCTCAGCACTGCATAAGCACAGAACCCAGAGGCACACCGCATGTAAGGGATAAGGGCAGCTAAATCAGAGCTGCAGGGGCGAATCCCCAAAATGCGGCACACACACATACCATGCAGAGCACATCAACATTGACAACGAGGTGGTACAAACCGCAACATGTCCACAACAGAACAGAGGACACAACTGGTGCCGCATGTGCGTAGAAACTGGCCAATCACACATGGCACTGCAGGGAAATGTGAGTTGACAATGTACAAGTACAAACTCACATCTGTGATGTAGTCGGAATGTCCACTGTCCCGCATCAAATTGGCAGCTCCCCCCAAACAGTCACAATGTACACTGTCATGCAGTCTGAATGCAAACATGTACAATGCGTCAACATACATGTGAACACAATGTTAAACTGCATCTCCCCTTCACATTGCAGGGGGAAATCCAACACCTCCTGCAGAGCAGTCCGAACCTCTCTTCTCTGATGACAAAGAGGACCACCACACCTTCAACTCCGACGCCCTCCAACAGCTCGTGGACAGCCTCCGCAGCCCACTTCCAGGATCAGGGCAGCCCAGCTGCCATGAGGAGACCCCCCCCTGCACATTACACACAGCAGGCAGCACCCACCACCACGGCTGCCTCCCAGGACCCCCACGACGAACACATGGCCTTCCAATGCCGTGTGTTGGGGTGCCAGGAGAAGCTGGCTGAACAGGTGCAGGTGGGGTTTGACCGCATGGCAGCCAAACTAAATGCCATACGTGGGTGTCTAAGTCCCATCAGGGACCACTCACAGTCCCTAACGGACACCCACAGTCTGCTCCATGCTCTCCAACGGACCATGGCTGACATCGCTAGAGTCCTGACTCTGCGACAAGAACGACTGTCTAGCCAGAGTGCCTCCAGCGATCTCGCCCGGGAGTTGGGACACATGCGGAGGATCATGGAGAACATGGAGCGGACACAGGCGGAAAAAGCTGCTGCCACGTCTGCACACCAGCGAGAGGTAGCTGGGTCCCTCAATGCCCTAAAGATCCTCATCATGGCATTGCTGCCACAAGGCCTGGCACTGATATATGCTGCTGCTACCACCCCATCCACATCTCCGGCCCCTGATGTGTCTGTGCCACAAAGTGCTGGAGACAGTACACCACCACCCACATGTGAGGCACATGCAACAGCAGAGGACGAAGATGCAGATGAATCTGCCATTGTGGTCAGGAGGACGCAGTAGCATTCATCTCCGCCATGTGGCCGGTTTCTGCTTGGTTCTGCCCTCTGCATCATCACCTTCCACTGTCCCCCGATGCACTCTGCGACACTCACCTTGGACCTCGACTTGGACTGCCATATTCTATTTGGTCACCAATGACACAGCTATCAGACTGCGGACTGAAGTCCTCCTCTCCTGATGTACCTGTCATTCCCTGAAGGACTCCGGCTGGCCCTCCACGGGCCGACAATGTGAAGTGGGGTTGGCAGGGCCCTGTACTGCTCCAGCTGCACCACTCCCTTGAATGTGTAATAAACATTCATATTCACACAGCTGTGTCATGTCTATGATCTTTCAAGTGTGGAAGTATGGATGAATGTAGGGTCAGTGATTCGCCTTTATGTCCATGTTGCCCATGTTGTGGGACTATTGTCACAGGGTGACAGATTGCCGATTGCGGTCCGGGTGGCGCCGACACTACAACAGAGACACATCCATTAGTCACTTCCTTGTCCAGCCCAGGACGGAACCACGCCCAGATCCCCGGGTCATTGTTCACACCCTTATGGTGGACTGGCATACGCCAGGACAGCCCACTCCAATTATGCAAAAAGGGGGGGATGACAACGCTACATGTCCCAGGTCTTCACTGTTGGGATCTGCAGCTCACAGGTCTAGTTATCAGCATGCCACAGCCACTCCCTCACGGCTGGTGTACACCCACACCACACCCATCCAGCACTGGCGTCACAGGACGTGTGACCCTGCCAATGAAAAGGGCCTGGCGCACGTGCTGGATGCCATTTCCACTCTCTCTGACTGGGTGTCTCTGTGTAGTTCTCATGTATGCATAAGGGCCTAGGGCCCTGCCACCTCACATTGCCCAGTGCCGGGAGTGACATGATGGCATCCGCACAACGGGACTCAATCATTAAGGGTCCATGGCTAGCGGTGCACATACTTGGTGGCACCGGATACTCTGCGGTAGGCACAGGCACACCGCCACGGGACGGTGTCTTGAGGTGCAGTGAGATAGGGGCACCTAAAGTGCTGAGCGGGTGTGCAGCCTGCGATGATGCGCCATCCTGGCGGTCCAGACTGGCAAGGATTAGTGTGAGCCCTGCTGGGCCGCAGTGTAGGCCTGGGCCAGCGGGCAGTGCGGCCCTCCCGCCACGTGGCGTTGCGTCGCGGTTCACAGAGTTAGTAGCACCTCAAGCGCTGAGCGGGTGTTCAGCCTGCGATGATGCCGTGTGCACTGATGTGGTCTCTGCCATTGCGAAATCAAGACCCAGAATCATGTGTATGACCTGGTGGCCCGCGGTGCGGGGCTGCATGATGTGGAGTGTGCCATGGTCGCGGGCACCGGGCTTGGAGATCCCTCCGGAACGTGGTGGGCCCTCTTGGAGACACGCCGGTGGCGGAAGGTGAGCAGTGAGGCCTGGTTGCGCAGGGGCGGGCAATAACCACTGGGCGGCGAGAGGGGCTGGGGTGCAGCAGCCTGTGTGCGCAGGGTCGGGCAAGCGATGATGGCATTTGCAACTGTATGGACTCTGCCATTCATGTCTCCGGAAACTGTTTCAGATGAGGGACCTGGGGGACTGCTGTGAATACTGGCACGTGGTTGGAGACACACCGGTGGCAGCAGGTGAGCAGTGAGGCCTAGGTCCGCAGTGTCAGCACTCTCTCGCCCTCTCTTTCTCTCTCCCTCTCTCTTTCTCTCTCCCTCTCTCCCTCTCTCTCCCTCTCTCCCTCTCTCCCTCTCTCTCCCTCTCTCCCTCTCGCTCCCACTCTTCCTCCTTCTCCCTCTCTCTCTCTCCCTCTCTTTCTTTCTCCCTCTCTCCCTCTCTCTCCCTCTTTCTCCCTCTCTCTCCCTCTCTCCCTCTCTCTCTCTCTCTCTCCCTCTCTCCCTCTCTTTCTCTTTCTCTCTCCCTCTCTTTCTCTCTCCCTCTCTCTTTCTCACTTTCGCTCTCTCTCTCTATACTTTGATGGGCGAATGGCACACCTTCTGATCCAGATTTCTGTTTTGTAGGCTGTGACTTACAGAATGTCCTGAGACGACCCGCCATGCCTCTTCAGGATTGTTTTTTTTGGTTTGTTCTGTAATAAACGTATTGTTTGGATATTATGATATGGATATATGATTTCCATTTTTCTGGCCACACATGTATGTTGGGTGTTGTGATTGTGCGACTTCAGGTGATTTGTTTGGTTCATGTTTCATGGAGTTGATGTGCAATATCTTTGTCCATAGGGGGGGGGGGTCCTGGGGGTGGTGGCGGTGGGTGTTGTTGACTTATTGGGGCACCTGGCTGCATGATGGGTTGCTCCAGGGCATCTGTTGTTCTTCATGTGTGGCTATGGGCTGTGCTCCCTTGTCTGGTACCGGTTGTCGTCCGACTTTACACCAGGTAGGAGCAGGTGTTAGTTTCCTGCTGCTAACGCGCCTTAGCGCATGTTTTGTGATCTTATCGCCGATCTGGCTGGTCGTTGAGAATGTTGTGGAGTGGTGTTGTCTCTGCTTTTAGCACGGGAACGCCTACTCTGCATATCATTAGCGTTAGTTGCCTTGGTCATCTGTGGCAATGTTTTTTTGCGACTGCTATCGCAGGTAAACTGGTGTTATGGGCTGTTAGCACCAGCTTGGGAATGGGGAGATAAATTTATCGCGGATTTGGCTGCGATAAAGTGCCGATAACTCGGCGATAGCTCCTTGAGAATATGCCCCACTGTTGCTTGACCTTGCCTAGGCTGTCCCGTCTAAATCTCAGGAAAAGAACAAAATGCAAAAACATGTGCTGACTATGTGTGAAAATACAACGTGGCACAAAAACAGACATAATATTTAGTAACATGTGCAATGCAAAAGGGGCCTACATCATGCATAATTAGGATAACATAGGGAAAACGACGATGGGCTATATAGGAAAAAAACGACAATACGGGCCCTTCACTTGGTATCTGTACCGTCCCCTGACTGGATCAGTTGTTCACTTGCTTCCACTTTGCCATAACCACCCCCTTGCCTAACGTTGTATCGCAATGGACTC
The DNA here is from genome assembly GCA_963921515.1 of Calotriton arnoldi. Lineage (NCBI taxonomy): Eukaryota > Metazoa > Chordata > Amphibia > Caudata > Salamandridae > Calotriton > Calotriton arnoldi. The sequence continues at coordinate 41,242 of CAWUFW010008911.1, read as the reverse complement.
AATTCTTTATAGTAAGGCATGATGTAGCTCAGGAAACTTGCATCGCAGGAAAAGGTGCCCAGCCCCGAGCATTCCGTTTTACCAACTTCCAAAAACAGTCTGTCTGGAGACAGACAGAAATAAATGGAAGGGGTCAGAGCCTGGTGCTGTGTTATCGGAAGGAGAAGGCAGACATGCAAACCAGTGTGTAAGCAAAGAAAGTACTTCAGAAAGGAAGGGGGCCTCTGTACAGCCTGTGGTGGGGCAGAATCCCTCAAGACCTATTAACTAGGATGTAATGACTAGACGGTAATGTTCCATTCAGTCTTCAGGGGCTTCGTGTCCCGCACGAGTGGTGCCTTAATAAACTCCAACTTTAAATGATGTTTCTATATGTTTTGCAGAATTCGTTTTTTTACACATATATTCTAGTACTTATTAACTTAATTTAGTATAGAAAATGTACTTATCATGAAGGCCAATATGTCATGAGCTTCTATGCAGTTCCTATTGGTCGTATTTCCTCCTGAGATAATTCATATGCGTTCTACAGTACTTCCTGCTATATTACCAAAGTATAATATATGTTGAAATTCTACTTCTGAACAAAACTGACAACAAAAAAAATCTTTGTTCAGTCAGGCAACTACATTGTGCAACAACCAAATGCGAAAACAAATCTCTGAATTGCAATGTTAATGTTTAGTCCCACCTTGATCCACTTTTAAGAGTTCTGCACTCCCACTGTATGCTACAAGCTAACACCTGAAATAAAAAATATTTTTTCGCATCCCTTGTGTTCTCAGTCTTTCCTCCAACTTAATTGTAATTCCTAGGCATCACCACAGTGATTATGCACTCCCATCCAACCAGTCACAAACTCAGGCCCCTCCTTTGGATGGACGTTGGAAATTTATTTAGTTCTCCATTTTGCAGAAGGAGCAATTGTTCATGTGTTGTGCCCTTTTAACGACCCAGTAACCCTCAATGAAATCACAATCCGATGATTGCATCAAATTTATATTAACTTTGAAAAAAGAAAGAGCCACTCCGAAGGCGTTTTCGTTATTAACTCTGTGCCAGGCATTTCAATATGTGTTTCTCTAAAGACTACTGCTTTCAGCAAGATTACATTAATTACTTTAACTAAACCCAAACTAGTGATTTGCGAAATTGCCTGACAATGTACAGTGACATTTTAGTGATTATTTTCAATGTAACAGTTTAAATTGATCTCTTACCAAGTTCTCAATGGAATAATTTCCAAGAAAATGTGGAGTATATTGTCTAAGTGACAAAAGCGAGCTAGCAATGGTACTGCCATTGCCCAACTGCCGCATCATTAACACATCCAATTAAAGCGGGATCACTGTTTGAACTTTTAAGTGTCTTCATCCGACGTGTCACCCGAGCAATGATTTTCAATCTGACTCTAACCGAGGGGAATTTACAAATAAAACACACGGCTAATATATCTCGAGTTACTGAAAAACAACTGGAATCTTAAAGTTTTAATAATGAGCCTTGGGAATGGTGTGGGCTTCTTAGATGTTTTATTTGCTGGACAATTATGTTGCTTTTAATGAGAGTTGGTACAGCTATAATCACTGAGCACATGCCCTTTTCTAAAGGTAGTTATTGCAGTACAACTTGCATAGAGAAACAGCACATTTGACTGTATTGAGCAAATAGGCCCAAGTAGCACGTGCCATAGGGAGTGTTTGTCATGTCACGTGTTCAAGCCCACTTAAAGGCACAGTGAACCTTTCTATTCTAGCTTTTGATGCCAACAGCCATAGTAGCATATGCTTTCTAGCCTTATCAAAACCAAAAAATAAACAAGTGTTTAAATTGGAGAACCGCCTTCTTTTGGCGTAAAACCCTGGTCCACTGGCCCTCCTAAACCCCCTTTCACCCATCTCCTAAGCCGTGTGTGTCTTAAAGTAGTTACACCATTCTTACAGTAAGAGTTGTGCCACCGAATCATATACTTATGCACAGATGTTATTTACGGCCATTTGTTAGTATACTCCGAAATGTCAGGCCAAACATTTTTCACGATTTGGAAAATTATACATACATACATCTTTCCCATAGTTCCTGGCTGAATTCCCTAACTATATAGGCTTAATTAATGAAAAATCATCAAATGTAAAGTGGGACGTTTCCTTACATAAGGCGCGATTGTGAGTAGCCCGGTAAATTGCAGTTACGGTGAAACATTTGTTAGATGCAGAGGTCGCAATTATAAATGGTAAGAAATGTATTGCCTCTGTTAATTACTGGGTGTGCTTACCTCAGCACCCGTCGTTACATTTCAGCTGGTTAACCCTGCCGGAATAAATTTAAAAAGCAAAAAGAGACAAAAAAGGGAACACGCGGATTTTGGCACAGTAAACCCGACAATTCATGCTGTGTCAGATTCCTGGATAGAATTCAGGATAGGTCAGAATTATCACAATCGGTTAATTCTGAACACCTGGGTCTCAGGTTTTATATGATGTGGTAATTGTCCCATTCGACCACAGGAAAGGGGGGGGCGCTCGGCCCCCCCCGCACGTATGGCGGGGCGCCGGCCCCTCCTTCCCCCTGCACTCTCGGTGGTGGGGCGTGCCCCTCCGCCGCGTCTTGATGACGCGGCGGGCGCGCCCCACCGCCGATTGGTGCTGGCTCCTGCATTGACCCGGAAGCAATCTAATTGCTTCCGGGTCAAAAGGGGGGAGCCAGAGTGGGTGGACCAGTTGTAACTGGTCTGCCCCCAGAGGGGTTAAAAGGCCAGGGGAGCGCGGGAGGCGCCCTCTTGTTCCCGCGCTCCCCAGGCTTGCCCCGCGCCTCTTCAAGTGTTCTCTCCTAGAACTCCAGGGGTGGTACATCCGCTTGGTTGGATGGGTGCAGGGGAGGGGGGAGTCACGCTTTCTTTGGGCTGGTTAGCCACCCCGCACGTGCACTATGACGTCATTAAACGGCGCAGAGTGCAAGGGCCCCCCTTTTGGTTATTGGAGTTCATGGAGCGTACGGGGGTAACCGTGAGGGGGGGAAGTACCCTCTCGGTAAACGGGCCCTCTGCGCATGCGCACTCATACGTGAGGGCGTAGCTGGTTAATAAGGATTTGACACCGGTTAGCGACCTTGCCGTAGGCCCAAAACTAGGATATGCAGAAAAGTCATAAGTATGATGTTAGATTCGGTTAGGAAACACGCTGTATTAGACATTTGTTAAGGTTAGCCATTTGATACCTGTCTACATTGATTGTAATCTAATGTCAAATTTTTCTGCATAAAATGCTTGTGTAAACATTGTTTATTTCAAATTTTAATTTGTTTTCATGTTTTAATAAATACCTCCGGGGGGTCGCGAGACCCCCCGCCTTCCAAAGAAAACTCCTCTCATGTCCAATTGCTTTAATTGTTTAACTGGGGTAGTGCGCAAGACAGGGAGGGGGATAGTCGGTAGTCCCTGACCATATGGGCGCTCCTAATCCGAGCCATAGCATTGTGTCAACGTCTTGCTTTGATGGCTCATATGACATTCACATTGATTTCGATTGACACTGCTGGGAACCTGAGACAGTCACAGTGCCCTTGGCTTATTCAAATACATAAATATTTATGCATAAGGACATATTACTGTGTACATTTTGCATGTGGAAATGTAACATACAAATCCAAGTGTTAAATCTTTTGACAGATATTTTTCCCCCGTGACCAGCCCCTGCCACTAAACTCCTATTATCTTTAGAGGTCTGACCTTACAATTTCCATCGTGAAAGCTGATTTAATCCTGCACTTGACGAGAATTAAATCTACAGTCATTTTATGCGGTGGTAAAACACTGTACTGCACACCCACTATAGAATGCCCAGGCTATTGATGCCAAGAGCTGATTTACTCACATGGAGATGTCACTATAATGGGACAATACTATTGTTAGGCAATCCATTTATGAAGCATGGTTCCAATTCTCTGAATCAGGAATGAGCTTTGTATCTAACAAATGCTTGAGCAGGCCCTTAACTGCCTATACACAAAACCCCTGGGAATTAACTGTGTCCTGAGCAGGGTAACCACATCCCTATCATTCATAACGGGTATTTTTTTAAAAATTCTGTACATTTGTTTGATAGCCTAATGCATTCTGGGTGCCGTAGTCTTGTTTTTTTCCATTTGACTAATTAGACTAAAACACATGAAATTAATGATTTTTAGGTGAAAATCTAATGACTGGAGACAGTGTCTGTAATGACCTGGAGTGAGGTGGTCATCCTAGTCCTGAGTTTCCCCACCATGAACAATCTGTATGCGTAGAATTAGAAAATGTGTGCCATCCTTTCCAGCACAACTCATGGCTGATTAGTTTGGAAGCAGGGCAGTGCATTGATGTCTGGTAATTACAAGTATGTCAATCCCTAAAAAGTTACAAATCTGTGGGTGCCCATCTCAAGGACAGAACAAGCACCACTGGCCATTTTGTGCTGTTGATAGCTATGGCTTTGGTCTGGTTGAAGGAGCCATTTTGTGTCTTTTCCTCTTTTTTGGGGGGGGAGGTATATGTGTGTGGTTGTTACTTAACTAGTCTAGGGTTCTTCCTGGGCACCATCTTCATCTGATGTAGTGTTTTTTCAGCCTTGTTGGTTTCCGACCTTCAGCTGGCAGGTGCAGCATATCTTTGAGTTCTCTGTTCTTTTTCTGAGCTTTCATGTCATCTTCACAACCTGCTGCTGGGTTCAGATTTAAGGGTTGGTACTCTGGCTCTTGTTGATCAGAGATCTATGTTTGCCATTTAGTGCAGGTCAGGTGTTTTGGGGTCCTCTTCTCTGCTGTCAGAAAGTTGTATGTTCCTTCCTATGACCCTTCTGTGTGTTGTCTGCTCTTACCTTCTGTTTGGATAGAATGGCTCATTGATCCTGTTGGTTTCTGCTAGCTGGCGGTTTCTCTTCAGAGTGATATCAGTGTCTGCCTCCTCTCCCATCACAGTGTTCAGCAGCATGTTAATCTTTGGCCTCATTTTCAGTCTGAGGGAGCATGCTTAGTGGAGGTCGCTGGTTTGTTTAGAGGATGTGGTTGTAAACAATACCCCCTGTGTGGAGTCATCCTTCTGTCTGCCTTTGCTCCTAGAACTTGTTGGGTTTTCTTGGTGAAGCCTGATCTTGATGACGTTTTTGGCTGAGGTTCTGCTGTACTGGTGGAGCTGCTCTGAGTGCCTCCTTCTCTGGTACCCCAATTTTCTTTTGACGAGCAAGTGCTGAAGTGTCGCTTATGTATTCAGAGTCCTGTGGGGCTTTACCTGATTCTTGGGCAGGGTGTCACTGCAGCAGTTGGTCTGGGGCATTTGTACTATATTGTGTGCCACTGGGGGTTGGCTTTACTCCATGTAACTGCTGCCCCTCGGTGTTCAGTAGTGTTACTGTCCACTGTCTCTGGTCCTGATCTTCCTCTTCTGTTCACAGCATCCAAATGATGGGAAAATCTGTCCCCTGTGTATTTGTTGTTGCCCTGCCGCAGTTGTGGGAATTATCAGAGTTTCTGCAATTCTCAGCATCTTGCATGTAACCCAGACTTCTTTATCTACTCACTCCCTTTCTTCCCTCAGTTAGTTCACTTGCATTCAGGGAGCCCATGGCTGAGATGTGTGCAGCTTCACAGGACGCGATGTTTGGCACATCCACGATAGGGAGGGTGCACTGCTAGTGTCCTTGTTGGCTAACGGGCATTCCCATCGTCATCTGTGACTGAGGTTGATTCTGCTTTGCTGACTAGCAATCCCTTGTGTGTGTTTCTTGTTCCTGGTTTCACTTGGGTTGTGATGGCTGGCCACCTTCCCCTCTCTCTCTCTCTTTCTTTCTCTCTCTCTGTCTCTGTCTCTCTCTCTCACTCTTTCTCTGTCTATCACTTCTCTCATCCTTCTGTGGGCAACTTAATTGCAGGTTTGTTTTGTGGGTTAGAGTGTTCTGCCTCTAGTTGGGACCAATAGCTGTAGTTGTGTCTTTGGTACATTGACTTCCAGGGTGTCCTCTGGAACATCTTGTCATCTGGCTCTCCAGTTCACTCACTAAAGGCTACATACAGTCTCCTTTCATGATCTAGGTTTATTAGGTTTTCCTCTGTCCCTCACTGCATCTTCAAACGCAGTCGAATTTCTGTGCTAGACCATTGACTGCGAGCTTTATTTTTGTTCCTTCCTTTCTTCTACTTTTCATTGCTTGCTCAGGTGCTCTCACCCACTCCCACCCCCCTCTGGGCCTGGCACTATTGGCTGCCTCTTTCACCCCTTGCTCAGGGCCTTGCCCCTCAGCAAGTCATCAACACTGGTGTGACAAGATTCATGCTGCCCAGGGTTGTGACTGCACCCTCATGTGCTACTTAGGTGTGGCCCTTCCATCACCAACACAGCCAAGTCTGTCCCAACACATGCACCCCAAAAGATGTGACAGTATGCCCCATCTCTGGAGCAGGTTACAGCATGGTTTAAGGATCTACTGCAAGATTTGAGGATCCTGGGATCTGAGGATATATTGTAGGATCTGAGGATCCCACAGTCTATGAAAGCATCATCAGGTTTGGCGATGTGCTAGGCTTTTCTCTCAGTTAATGAGAGGAAGCCTCTGATGGGCCTTTCTTTTCACCTGTGTTTTTCTTCTTGGTTTCTGCTTTTCACTTTTGTTGTTGGCACTCCAGCCGGGGCAATCTTCAAGCCAGTTGTCAAGTTCATCTTTTGATGAATCTTGGAACTTCTCCTGCAGCATCACTTCAAATAATATGTTCATGTCCTTGAAACACTTCAAAGAAGTTCCTTGCATACTTGGAACTCTATGGCCTCATTTTCATTGTAATCAGAGGCTTCTGGTTAGTGCATAGCCTCGGATAGTTAGAATTATTTGTTTGGACTGTGAAACTACTGTTGGATTTTTGAACTGCTTCTTGCACCTATGTACTGGAACTCTGCCTCACATTCTCAATTGTGCTTCAACTGTCTCTTGGGTTTTTGTAGCGCTATTTACAAATCCTGAGTAAATCTTTGTTTCTGTTTGGTGCCTTGAGCTGTGAAGCTTTAACAACTATCTATGTTTTATTATCATATTGATGCAAGTTCTGATAGGATGGCACAGCTATTTCTGGATGGAGCGTGCAGCCTTTAAGTTCACTCAATTAATTAACCAAGCCACCCACATTGGTGGGAATAGATTAGACTTAATTTTGACTAAGTTAGGGAACTTGTTTTATGAAACACCACTATCGCTACTTTGGTCAGATCATTTGGCAGTTCCCTTTTCGATAATAGTGGCACATAGTTACAACCATATTTTCAGGAAAGTCTCAATCCGTCCTTGGCATACGGTAACAGAACATGATTTTAATTACTATTTGGCAGTCATTCCTCCTACTTTCTCAGGGTACGTTTCAGTAGATTATAATCTCTTTCAACCTTGGATTACTTCAACCCTAGATATTCTAACTCCCTTAAGACCAAAACATATTACTATGAGATTCAATCAGGCCCCTTGGTTCACTCCTAACTTTCTAATATTAAAGATATCAAAGCGCCACAGGCACCAGCTGGTGTCAGATCGACGCAGACCTACCTTGGTAGCCCACGACGTGGCCCCGCAGAGATGATATGATCAACTCCTTAAGCCCTACCTCCTTACTCACAATTGATGGTAACTGCAAGGAAGACAGATGTGTAAGGTAGGGGATCCCGTCTTGGGGGTTTGTGGTATGGGTGCTGCTTTTCTTTTGACTGCCCCTGTCATACCTTAAAAACACAAGACTGATAAAAATCCCTTTTGGACTACTCTGATGTTCTCCCTATATTCCCCTCTGCCCCTTCCCTAATATTAGCCCTTAACTGGTACCTGCGATGAACTGGCAGATGTGCCTCAAAAGATGCAGTGCGTTACGGCCAGGGTATGTGGGTGATAACGTCTCACCAAGATTCGAGGATATCCTTTATTCATCTTCTATTGATTATCGTTATCTACGGTGGAGGAATACAGGTCACATTAGTTATGCTTCAACATACTTGTTTCACACCTGATTTCCACACTTCAGTCTTGCACACTCAAATAGTTATACAAATATTTTCACTAATAGGTTAGTTTATCTGACATACTTTGCTTGGCTTCTTGCTGATGTGACTACTCCTTTAGACGAGGAAAATTAAGGTTCTCTTTTTATATGCACTGGAGTGTCTGCTTTCAAATTAAAGTGTTAGTTCCTTAACAACAATCTTATTACTCTTGTTTCTATGCCTAATCTTGATAATCAATCTCAATTACTGTGTCTTTCTTTGGTTTGTATCTGTGCATGTGCCATACTCTTTGTCTTACTTGTTTTGTTTTCTCTTTTCTTACTATGTTTCAGATGTCTGTTTTCCAGTTCAGATGATGCTGAACCAAGTGCTGAATCCTTCAGAAGAAACAGGATATGTTGCAGTAAGGTAAGTATTGAGCTCTACGATGTGAGCTCCTTCAAGTCTGCATCTCTCAAGGCAAAGCAAGCCTCCCATCTTGGGTGCAGTTTAAATAGGACAGCACACAAGATGGTCACCGAGATTGCCGATATCTGGCGAGATCTCAGCAAATCTCTAAATGGCGATCAAACCACACAACACATAGTGCTCGGGGGCATACAACAATACTTATGGCACAATCATTAAACAACTGGCACAGGTAGCTCGGGGGCTGAATTCAGTATAACACTTGTACATAGAGCTCGGGGGCTGAGACGTGTGACCAGATCAATGTTGCACATAGAGCTCAGAAGGACTGAAATATGTGACTTAGACCAATGATTACCCCACGCTCAGTGGCCTAAGAGATGCAGGGCTGACTTCATGTTCACACTCACCCTCACATTGGGCCCAAATACATGAAACGTCCAGCAGAGCAGAAGGCAGGGGGACCCCAGTCAGCAACACGGGGCATGTGGGCACAAGAGATGACAGTTGGAAAGGAAATGGGGCATTTCTCCAGTGGCTTTGGACAAAGAAGTCTATGTGTGAAATCATACCATAAAGAGATCAAATTGGCCTATTATGCATCCAAGATCGCATCAGCGAAGCATTCTGGTAAGGCCATATTTAAGATTGTCAATTTTATTACCTCCCCGGTCTCAGTTAGACAACATGTCAATCATTCCCAAGCCAATTGTGATTCCTTGGCGCTTTACTTTAAACAACAAGTTATGACTATACGCGGTTCTTTTTCTGTATTAGCACCTATTCTGTCAAACACAAAGTGTGAAAGTCTGCATCTGAGAGAATTTTCTTTCGTTTTGGACCAGGATATGTTGACATTATTGAATGTGTGTTCCTCAGGGTTACTTTTTGACTCTTGACCTCCGAATATTATAAAGTTAGGCACTCCTACCATTCTACCTTTCCTTTGTACTCTGTTAAATTCATCAATTAAATCCACATTGGCTCCAGTTCCCTGGAAATCATCTGTAGTAACTCCTATGTTAAGGAAACTTAATGCTGATCCGTTAATTCCAGATAACTTAAGGCTTATCTCTTTATTACTGGTCTTAACTAAGATGCTAGACTCTCAAATCAATTTCTTACTTACCCAATATCTAGACACTAACAATCTTTTGGAATACACACTGTGTAGTTTGCGGACAGCCTACTCCTCAGAATCATTATCGCTCATGGTGACGGAAAGCCTAAAATATATAATGGCTAATAAGGGCACTAGATCTTTCGGTGACCTCTGACACTATTTTCTACAAGATTCTTATTCATCTCCTGGGGGAAATTGGTGTTGAAGGCACTCTCTTAGATTGGCTTTCAGATTTTTGGAAAGAACAACAACAAGCTGTCAGGCTTACCCCTTCTCTTCCATCCCTGTTCAAATTGATTGTGGGGTGCCACAAGGCTCTGCACTAAGCCTGATGCTCTTAAACATTTATATGACCCCTTTAGCCAAACTCGTAAAAGGTTATAGCTTTGGAATCTTGTCCTATGCAGACGATATTCAATTGATTGTTCCACTGACTTTGGATGATGGGCAGACAAGATGTAAATATACAATACAATGAACAATGGTTCCCTCGGGGGAATCTCTAAGTCTGTGCTTTCCTTGGCAAAAATGAGAAATAATCTTGTTGATGATTTAGAAAACAAGTTTTTTAATGGTTGTATGTATATGGTCCAGCGCGAACCCAATAAATTGATCCGGGATAAATATTCAATAACATCGCATACTTTGTCCCATACTCATTCACCCAAATCCCTGATGCGCTGGGGTCAAGTTTGTTAACTTTGCTTCAATTTACTCCTGTTACTCAGGCACAAAATTTAAATATCTAGTACTTTTGCGCATGAACAAATGATAATCGACTTTTCATCTACTTGGTCGATGGACCAATTAGTTGAAGAGTTGATGGCAATGGTAATTCTCAAAAATAATGATTAACCTCTAGAAACTGGCTAAAATAACCACAAACTCTTAGTAAGATTTAATAATTTTATCTAGTAATAATAAATGCTTGAAGCAATTACATTCATAAATTCAAAAACTGGAAACACTCATGAGAGAGAGTAACAACCTAATCATAGCAACAACGGAACTATCATTTCAAATACTACGTTGCAAAGAGTGGATAGATGAAGAGACATCAGATACCAGAGTAAATATATATCAACTTAAACCAACAACTCGGAGGGGATAGATAAAGAGACAGAAGTTTTAAAGACAAGAACACAACTGGAAAAATAATTCTGCAATTCTAAGTTAAATCAGAAAACAAACCCAAGAGATCTGTAAGGGAAAACCACCACCCAGGCCTAGGTCAGTAGTGGGGATCCCTGAACCAAGAGTCAGGGATCAAAGACTCAAGAACCAGGACAGGGACAGGACAGGAACAGTTAGGCCTCTCAGCAAACCGACGAACAGCGACGCATCCCTCTCTCAGGCACCTTCAGCCTAGCGTATCTCTAACCACACCCCTAAAGCACCTATTCTTATACTCTAAAAGTGCATGTCCGTCCCACAATAGTTGCTAAATTCACATTTTCTTAGCTAAGGGATTGGTTAAATTCTGGGGGTGGGATGTCACCCCACTGATGAAATCATCTTCTTTTGACTACACCATTGTTCTAAACATTTTTTTTTTATACAGTCATCAATACCTCTTCTCTCTCATGAGTACACATGCAACAGTTTATTGTACATTTTAATAAATTTAACAACAACAGGTTCCGTTCCCACGATGACACTGTCTTTGGCTGCTTTTCAATGTTTTGTCTTTCACCAGGTCAGGCTTTTTCAGCTTTGCGCAGAAGTTCAGTCTCGTGGTCACATGGTTCATTCTTGCTCCTAGTTCCACCCGCCTTTGGTTAGGCTAATTTAAAAACATGGAGGACTCGTCCATTACTAAAAGAATGGAAAACGGACATTTATTAATTATGTGACAATGCAATTTTCACTGTTTACCACCCACTTTGCTTTACTTCATATTAACGGTTAGCCTAGCATAGCATTAGCAGGAAAGCTGCATTATATTATTAGTTTAAAGCAACACTCATCATGCTTTTTACCAAATGCACGTGCGGCCTTGCCATGCAAACTTTCTAATTTCGTTCACAACACACAATTATTACATTTCCGGTTATTTGCGCATTAATTCTGGTTAGTTCATGTATTTTGCAAAGCTTAGCTTCCCTCGTGTAGGGTAAATGTGCAAGTTAGTTGTTCTAACACTACTTACTGTTAGTCCGTATTATAGGGGTGTTCGATTGAGCAGGTTTCTTTTGCGAAATCCTGCTTCATCAATCCCCCCTCTGATGGCTTTTAAGAGCCATCATAAATACTCACCATACTGAGTGCCACCTTTCATTTTGTCTAAAATTTACCTTATTTCTCTTCTTTTATGGCACTCTCATCTAACTCTTTCATCATATCATAGTATTCTCCCTTTATTTCTTCTAACTGGATTTCTTCTCTCTTTCTCTTTCTCTTTCTTCCTTTTCTTTTATTCTTTTTGTCTTTTGCATCTTTTCTTTCTCTTATACATTTACAACACTTATACGCTGTTATCATTACTTAGAACTACTATTGCTACTGAAAGAATTGGCACTATTATTTTTCCTAATAAACTACTTCCTAAGGTAGAAAACCATTTACTTACCACAGAGAAACTCTTACCAAGTCTCTCCCAAACACCGTCAACCTCCAGTTGGGTTAAATCATTATGTAATTTTGTAATATTTCTAATATATCCTTCTATCCCTTTACTTTTATCAGGGATATAGGTACAGCAGTGTTGAATTTTCAACATGCCACAGACTCCACCCTCTTTTGCCAAAAGAATATCAAGGGCAAGTCGATTTTGCAAAACCATTGATCTGATTGCCACCATTTTGGTATCAATCATCAAGAATCCACCAGCAGTATCTGTTGATAAACGATCAACCACTGTGGATAATTTTCGAATTTTGTGTGAATTTAAAACAACTCCAACTGAGGGTATCATAGCACCAAAGATATCACCTACTATTTCTGAAAAACTTGCTCTCTTTCTATGTATTAGTCCTTGTTTTATTTCATTGATACTATTGTCCTCACGGTTTACATGGTAGATTTTTGGAAAAACAATCCCAAAATAACAGCTTCCATACCAACGTGCTGGTAGCCTATATTAGGCCTTCTTACCACACACATAATAGATTCCCGGGAAAACAGGATCAGTTCCACCCTTTAATCCCCATCCTCCAGTAATTTGGAAAGTATGCTCACATTCACTAGTGCCAATGTAATAATTATTATAGTTAGTCTTTGATCTATTCAAACATAGTTTCCCTTTCTGTGACCAGTCCAGGGACATCGCAGCGTATGTCTCTCCCTTCTCATAATTTCCTTCTCTAAATGCCCAAGGTGGTTTTCTGTGATTTCTGTTCATCAGCTTTCTTCTGGAAACTTGCTCTTCTAATTTCTACCATATCTAAGAATAATCTCTCTTCAACATGTAAGCTACAAGTTAAATTATTTTTGTAAGCATATTCTACATCTAAGGTTTTAGTAATATGGAAGAACTCTCCCATATAGCGTGCATTTTTACCACTTACTACTTTATTTAATTCCCTTACAATTGGTATTTCTGAAAATACGAAATCTATATTAGTATATTTATATTCCAGTTTACCGGTCACATAAAATAGGCTGCTGAGTACACTACATGACACACCATAGGTTAGGGAAAGGTGGTGATATGTTATACCTTCAGAGACAGACGAAGGTAATTTCATGCAGACATAACAATCACTCACATTCATAGTATTAGTATACTCATACAACAACTTGGTAAAAACATTTAACGAGAAATCACTAATTGATTTATCATGATGGAGAATGCTTCCATCCATTTGTTCTATATTAGTATTCATAGTTGGTTTAGAAACATCTTTCATTCCTTCAATCGACACATCATTAGTATTATTTCCAATGTTATTTACATTAAAAATGGTTATGACAACAATCAACAATATCCATATAAGTGTTAATAGAAAAACACTACATAAGCAAGCTTTAATACATCTACGTTTTAGACTAGATTTTGGTTGTCCAGTCACTTTTGCTTCTGCCATTTTGATATACTACAAAAAGAAAAAAAAAATTCTAACAATCTTTCTAATCTTCAATCTAAATATCAGGAAAAATCTAAAAAGGTATCTATTCTAATAAAAAATATTTCTAAAAAAATAGATTTCTGTGTAATCCTACACTTAATGACTTTCTTCTTCACTCCTTTCTTTTATTTCAGTTCTTTGGTCTTTCTTGAGTCTTTAATTCAAATTCATCTGACACATTTTTCACCTTAATCTCTTTATAGTCCCTTTTAAGGTGGTCTCAGTTTGTTCTCATCTTCCTTTTCAGCATCACTACTGTTGTGTTCTTCACTTAGACCTAAACTTTCAAATTCTTCTTATATGACGTAGGTCCATTCCGGAGCTTTGTACTTTCTGCATGGAATTCTTGTTCTTTTTGATTTTCGGGTTACTTTTCTTCTTGCGTTTTCTGGTTCTGTTTGGCTAGAGACTTTGTTACTTTGCTCTGGTCTTTTCCTCAATTTTCTCTTTACTATTCTACTACTACTTTAGTCTTCTTGCTCCATTTGACCAAATGTCTCCTTTTCTAGGTCTCTTTATCTGTATTACTTTTTCACCTTCTGTGTTAGGTTCACCATTTCTTTTATTCAATCTTCTTTCTATCTGTCCCTCACTGTTTCTTCGTATTTCTGTTTCTGTAGGTTCAACACTTGTTCCTGATCCATCAGTGAGTTCACCTTCTTCTAGCTCATTGGTGACTTCATTCTCTTCTGATCTAATTTCTGGCTCAACAGCTGTTTCTCTTTCTTTTGGCTCAACGGCAGCCTCACCTTCTTCTGACTCAACAGCAGTCTCTTCAGTCCCAGTATTTGGTGCCCAATTTACTTGACTTGTACTTGGCTGTTCCTCGTCAAAAAGTTCATTAGAATCTGTCACTCCAGATTCTTCAGCTTCGCACACCTCAGCTGTTGGTTCTAGATTTTGATTTACCAGTTGCTGTTCTTCAGGTCTTTCAATTGGACTTGGGACTAGGCGGGTATGGCTTGCGTATATCCAATTTGGCAAGCCAAAACACTTCACTGCTGTGGTCGTCACCAATATGATCTGGTAAGGGCCGCTCCAACGGGGTTCTAGGCACGTTTTCCTCACGTGCTTCTTGACTAGGACCCACTCACCAGGATTCAAATCATGTGCTTGGTTCCGCTGTGTCATTGTGGCATCTCCTCCAACCTGGCGAGACACAGAACGCACCAAGTCAGCCAGTCCTTTGCAATAATCTAGCACACGATCATGCGACATATTCATCAGTTTGTTCACAGGTATGTATGCTTGTCTCATGGCTCTTCCCATCAACACTTCATGGGGACTCAATCCAGTCTTTTGTCAGGAATACTTCTAAGACTCATCAATACAAGGGGTAAAGCGTCAGGCCACTTCAGTGTTGTGGATGCACATACCTTCCCTAATCTAGACTTTATTGTGCCATTTATCTGCTCAACAATACCAGATGCTTCTGGTCGATAGGCACAATGCAGCTTCTGCTCAATTTGTAATGCTGCACAAATCATCCAAATTATTTCATTATTGAAGTGCAATCCTCTATCTGATTCCAAAGTGACTGGAAAACCAAACCTAGGGATCAGTTCTCTCAACAACAGCTTAGCCACAGTAAGGCTGTCATTCCTTCTCGTTGGATAGGCCTCTACCCAGCGAGAAAACAAACAGACAATGACAAGGACGTATTTCAGCCCATTGCATGGTGGTAACTCAATAAAGTCTATTTGAAGTCTGGTAAAAGGACCTCCTGCTTTCCCAATTACACCCCAACTTACAACTGTCTTTCTTCCTGGATTTTGTTTTTGGCATGTGGCACACCTTTGACATAAACTTTCTGCGATGGCCCTGAACTTTGGATTATACCATGTCTGCTTGAACAGCCTAACCATTGCATCCCTTCCAATATGTGTGAGTCCATGGTACATCCTGGCCATTTGAGAAAGTAAAGAATCTGGCAATACTGGTCTTCCATCATAATAGACCCATACCTCATCTTCTGCATTTTTCCTACAACCTGTTTTACTCCACTCTTCCTTTTCCTCATCACTGACTTCTTCCTGCATTTGCCTTATCTCCTCCCAAGTCTCAAATATGGTTGTGAACATAAGGTGGCATTTTTCTCTTTCAATTGATCTGTTTATGGCCATTGTATTTTGTGCACAGTAACGCGCTAATTGATCCGCGTATCTGTTGCCCTTTGTCACATCATCATCTCCTGATTGATGTGCAGCACATTTTACAACTGCAATTCTTTTTGGTAACTGCAAAGCATCCAATAATTCCTTTACAGTTTTTCCATTCCGAATTGGGGAACCTGAGGAAGTCAGAAATCCTCTTTGCATCCATAACTGACCGAAGTCATGTACAACTCCAAATCCGTACTGACTATCGGTGTAGATGGTTACTTTTAGACCTTTTGCCAATTTACATGCTCTATCCAGAGCAATCAACTCTGCGACTTGGGCGGAGTTTACCCCCTTCAAACAGGATGCTTCTAGTGCTCCTGATAAGGTGCAGACAGCATAGCCAGCACTCAATTCACCCCTTTCATTTCTCAAACATGATCCATCCACAAACAATTCACAATCTGATTCTTCCAAGGGTTCATCCTCTATGTCTGGACGTGGCTTAGTACAGAGTTCTGTCACTTCCAGACAATCATGTTCTGCTTCTTCTCTCACCTCTTCACATCTTGAATCTGGTAACAATGTAGCAGGGTTCACAGTAGTGCACCTCAGCACTGTCACATTTTCAGCACCTAGAATCACTCTCTCATATTTAGTCAGCCGACTAGAGGTCATATGTTGAGTCCGGGTGCGAGTTAAAAGGATCTCAACAGAATGTGGTACAAATACTTTCACTGGATAACCCATCACAATTGCTTCACTTTGTGCCAGACTTACACAAGTGGCAGCTACTGTTTTTAAACAGCCTGGTAATGCTGCAGCCACTGAATCTAGGGTAGCAGAAAAATATGCCACTGGACGTCGTGCCATTCCGTGTTTCTGAGTTAAAACTGCAAGTGCACATACATCTCTTTCACAACAGTATAATGCAAATTCTTTAGAGTAATCTGGCATTCCCAAAGCAGGTGCTCAACAAAGACTGCTTCGCAACCTTGAAAAAGATTCCATACTCTCTTCGTCCAACACAATTGGATCTTTCACATCCTTTCGTGTCAACCTCTATAGAGATTTTGCAATCAGTGAGAAACCACAGATCCACTGTTTGCAGTATCCAACCATTCCCAAAAACATTCGCACTTCCTTTTGATTTCTGGGTGGATTCATTTTCTTGATCACACTGATTCTCTCTGGCATCACCTTTATGACCCCCTTTTCAATCTTGTGACCTAAATACTGAACCTCTTGTCTACAGTATTGCAATTTAGATAGTGACACTTTATGTCCTCCTTCTGCTAAATGGTTCAGTAAAGCAATTGTGTCTGTTACACATGCTTCTCGTGTTTTTGATGCCACCAGTAGGTCATCAATATACTGAACCAAAACAGAGTTTCCAGGCATGACCAAAGTCTCCAAACATTTTTTCAAGATCTGATTAAAGATCGAAGGACTCTCAGTGTACCCTTGAGGAACTCGGCACCATGCCAAGACACGGTTTCCAAACCGGAATGCAAATAAATATTGACTTTCCGGGTGCAAGGGAATGGAGAAAAATGCCTGACACAAATCAATAACGGTGTACCATTCAGTATCACTAGGAATTTGGTAAAGAATTACTGCTGGATTTGGCACTATTGGACAACATGGCACTACAATTTTATTCACCTTTCTCAAATCTTGAACTATTCTATATTTCCCATTAGGCTTTTTAATTCCAATAATGGGCGAATTGCAGGGACTGCTCATTATTTCTTTTAAAATTCCCTGTTGAATCATTTGGTCAATCACAGGTGTGACTCCTGCAATTACTTCTGGACTCATTTTGTATTGTGGGGTATTTGGATATACAGCACCATTCTTTACTGTAATCTGAATTGGATCTACATTTGTCATTAACCCAATCTCTTTTCCTGTGAAATCCCACACATCTGATCTCACTGTGCTTTTTAATTCTTCAGGCAAATCCTCCTCAGTGAGGAGTGAATATAATTCACTCACTTCTGATTCTCTCTGGGCCATCATTACTTTGTATTCAACATCCTCATCTGGTGTCATAAAGGCAACACCATCCGGTGTACAATAAATGGTGCAATTCATTTTGCACAACAGATCTCTGCCCAGGAGATTAACGGGACTGGAATCACATACCACAAACCGATGCATGTCTTTGAAATTTCCAATATGAACTTCTATCGGGGCTGTGACAGGAGTTCTAATATGTTTATTTGCAACGCCTACAACTTGGATAGTTTCTCCCGAGAGGGGTAGGTTTGGAATTTCTGCTGCTCTCACAGTAGAACAGGTAGCACCAGTGTCCAACAAGAAGGTGATATCTTTACCTTCTACCTTTCCATCAACAAATGGACCTGACTGATTTACCGCTAAAGATGCGCCAAGTATGCACTCTTCCTCCCCCCTCAGGCACCGTCATTGAGATGAATCCGAATCACTCTCATTGCATCGCAACAAATACTGCGAAACTAGTGGATTCTTATCAAACTGCTCTTCTCCATGGAATCCAGTGCTTGCACTGTACATCTGCATGTGAGCACTCACATTACGGGGTATAGGTGGTTGTGGCACCTGTAACTGTGGAGTAACTACCTGCTGCTGCTGATTCCCAATCACCTCATTCTGCATCTGTGGATTTAAATTTTGATTTATTTCATTACCCTTTTGACCAGATCTACACTCATTCTTCCAATGTCCAAATTTTCCACACGAATGACAAGGAAATTTCTTTTTAGCTTCTTCCTTACTCATTTTAAATTTTCCTTTGCCTCCACTATGTACCTGACCAGCCTGACTCTGACTTTGTTGCACATTACTATTTTCCTGTTGCTGTTCTGCCATCTTCACTTGTGCCCACATCATTTTCTCTTTTAACTTTTTAAGCCTTGAATCAATGTCATCACTACAATACTTTGCATACCTCAAAATTTCATCTATTGACTTACTTTGCCAGCAGAGCATATGCTGCTGTATCATTGCACTAATCTCTGGTTTCAATACATATACGAATCGGTACACAAAATGTCCCATATCTTTATCTCCAATATTCTCAAACCCACTGTACTGATTAAACACCTGTAACAATCTCTCATAATATGCATGCACTGATTCTTTAGGTTCTTGGATTGTCCTGTCAATCTTAACCCAATCTGTTTCTTTAGGAGAAATCTTCCCTTTCAAGAAAGTAATGACCTGATGGTACTTTTTCATCACCTCTTCAGATGGTGCACCTGTTTTTGCATCCCTGGGATATTCATCTTTAGGCCAGTCGACAGTAATTTTACATTCTGTCCACAAATCAGCTGGAACCACTATTTCAAAAAGACCATCTAAATCTTTCAACAACACCTTTGAAACTTTTACAAATCTATCTACTTGTTTGTACCATTCAACTGGCTTCTCTCGCACTCTGGGAAAATCATTGGTGAATGATAATATGTCTTGTCTAGTCCAAGGTACATGAACATATCCACCACCTGGAACTTCTCTCATTGGACATGCTCTTTCAACTTGCTCGGTTTCCTTTAATGGAAACATGGAAGTTCCCTCACCAGTAGTTTCTTCCTTCATTTTCATCCATTTACTCCTCCATCATTCTACATTTCCCCATTTCTTCAGAATATTCATTAATTCTTTTATTTGCAATCTTTTTCCTGACATATTCAAACTCTCTAAATCCTTGTCAGTAAAAGCCATTCTGTACGTTTTCTGTAACACCTTCGACTTCTCTATATCTACACCAAATTCACTAGCAACTTCCGATAGTTTCTCAGGAAGATTCTTCGCTCTCCAAGTAATACTTTTACACAAAAACAGCAACTCTTCCTCACTATAAGTCCCTAGTCTGTCCGGACTTACTGTTCCAATAATCATCTCTTCTAGATCTACTTTCAATTTACTCACATTTATACTCTGTGGTTGAGCTTTTGGCCTGGTCATTTCTTTTATCCAGTTAGCTAATACTTCTGGAGAGGGACCTGCTGAACTCCCTGCTACGGGTGTAAAATTTGGCCCTATTTTTCTTGGATCTAATTGAATACTTCTCCTTGGGGTCTCTGTTAATAATTCACCAACCGGAAGGTCCAACAGTGTGGTATTTTGGTCGTCTTGTCTACTTTCATTTGTTACTGACACTATTTCACTCCTTACACTACTCCTTGGAACTGACAAGGTGTGTACTTTTGGCAAGGTCGATTTTTCTCCAAATAATGGAACCACGGGACAAACTGTCACTGGTAACGTCAGAGCTTCTGCATTCAAATTTAACTGATTTAGTTTCTGTACCTGTTCCATTCTAGCTTTGTTTAACAAACTCACTTCATATTCTCGCACTATCCTAGCTATTTTGGTAACTTGGTGAGTTAATAGGGTTGCCATTTGTGGGCCACTTGGAATCACTTCCCCTGAATTTTCTTCATATGGCGGAGGTCTTTTAGTCATAATATCTTCTAACAATTCATCATCAGTGTCATCCAAGCCCTCTCCGGACGTTTCTATATTTTACTTTTTCTCTTTACACTTAGTACCTGTCTGACTCCATGCTGTCAAAACTGGATATAGACCCTCGGTCACTACAGCTCTTCTCCATCTTTTCATTTGATCTTCTCGCCTCTCAAATGGATATCTAGGCATAAAACCTCTGAATTGTCTCCCACTTCTATCTCTTTCTCGCTCAAAAGCTTCTACTTCCCATTCTTCCAACGCTTCATACTGGGTAAGTCTAAAATTTGGCTCTAGCGAATTCATCCTATTTCTCAAATTCTGCAAAATCCTCACATTGAATGTACCAAACTCAGGAAAAGCTAACATCCCATCATCCTTCATATATTTCATCCAGTTTTCTAACCAAACACACGTATGGTACCCTCGCTCCATCATCATATAAGAGGCAGGCATTATTGGGGGTGGAATTGGAATTCCTTCTCTAGTCATAATTTTTTTATCTTTCTTAAAGAAATTCTTTATTGTTTTTAGCAAACCCATTCTCAAACTTTTCTTTACTAATGTGTTTTTCACAATAACTCAAACAAAAAATTTCTGTAATTCTCTCTTCCCTATTCGTTAAGTCCTGTCCTATACCAGCGCGACTCACACCAACCAACCAATCACAGCTCTTTACGTAACTACAGTCTTAACCAATGTCAGCACAACTCACACTAGCTAACAAATCAGAGTTTCTGTTCACACCAGCTATCTGACCAATCTCAGCGCGGCCTTTTGTGACGTCAGTTTATACTCCTTCTACTGACCCTCCCTTTACAATCTGCTCTCGATACACGCCCGCTGCTTCAACCAATACCAGCGCGACACTTTGTGACGTCAGTATCACTCCTTCTACTGACCCCTCCTTTACAAAACTTTACGACAATGTTTTTCTGAGTTTTCTTAATAAAAATTCCGTTAGTAACAACATAAAAAGACAATGCTACTTTGTCTGCTCCACTAAATAAAGAGATAGTCTTCACTTTTCCAAAAGATCCTTACACTGCAAGTAACAATAATGACCAGCGTTATCTCACTTTTCTAACACGCTACGGGGTGACCAGTTACTCCTCTAGGGATAAAGCCGAAGTTTCACAAGAGGACTTTTTTGGCATTAAAAAGGTGTCTGTTCCTCCCTCGAGAATTACTGCCAGAGTTTCAAAAGTGGATCCTTCACTATTTCAGTCACTCTACTTACATACGAATTTTCCCTAATTATAACACTGACAGCCCTACATAGCTTTTCAGTATTATTACAACAGACAAAGTACTTCTGCAGTGTGATTTCTTTACCACACTCTTCTTCTGCCTACTTCAGGCTAATTCCTTCCCGTGATTCCTCAGGCAACTTCGTACCTGTACTTCTAGACAAAACAGAACATGACGCTAACTCTTCGTGTTAAAACATATAATCAATATTCAATAACCATTTACCAAACTAATCAATAATTAAACCGTCCTCTGCTGCCAAGAAACTGATCCAGCGCGAACCCAATAAATTGATCAGGGATAAATATTCAATAACATCGCATACTTTGGCCCATACTCATTCACCCACATCCCTGATGTGCTGGGGTCAAGTTTGTTAAATTTGCTTCAATTTACTCCTGTTACTCAGGCACAAAATTTAAACATCTAGTACTTTTGCGCATGAACAAATAATAATCGACGTTTCATCTACTTGGTCGATGGACCAATTAGTTGAAGAGTTGATGGCAATGGTAATTCTCAAAAATAATGATTAACCTCTAGAAACTGGCTAAAATAACCACAAACTCTTAGTAAGATTTAATAATTTTATCTAGTAAATATAAATGCTCATAGCGATTACATTCATAAATTCAAAAACTGGAAAAAACTCATGAGAGAGAGTAACAACCTAATCATAGCAACAACGGAACTATCATTTCAAATAATACGTTGCAAAGAGTGGATAGATGAAGAGACATCAGATACCAGAGTAAATATATATCAACTTAAACCAATCAATTCGGAGGGGATAGATCAAGAGACAGAAGTTTTAAAGACACAGAACACAAACTGCAAAAATAATTCTGCAATTCTTAAGTTAAATCAGAATACAAACCCAAAAGATCTGTAAGGGAAAACCACCACCCAGGCCTAGGTAGTAGTGGGGACCCCTGAACCAAGTGTCAGGGATCAAAGAGTCAAGAACCAGGACAGGGACAGGACAGGAACAGTTAGGCCTCTCAGGAAACCGACGAACAGCGACGCATCACTCTCTCAGGCACCCTCAGCCTAGCGTACCCTAACCACACCCCTAAAGCACCTATTCTTATACTCTAAAATGCATGTCCATCCCACAATAGTTGCTAAATTCACATTTTCTTAGCTAAGGGATTGGTTAAATTCTAGGGGTGGGATGACACCCCACTGATGAAATCATCTACTTTTGACTACACCATTGTTCTAAACATTTATTTTTATACAGTCATCAATACCTCTTCTCTCCCATGAGTACACATGCAACAATTTATTGTACATTTTAATAAATTTAACAACAACAGGTTCCGTTCCCATGATGACACTGTCTTTGGCTGCTTTTCAATGTTTTGTCCTTCACCAGGTCAGGCTTTTTCAGCTTTGCGCAGCAGTTCAGTCTCGTGGTAACATGGTTCATTCTCGCTCCTAGTTCCACCCGCCCTTATTTAGGCTAATTTACAAACATGGAGGACACGTCCATTACTAAAAGAACGGAAAACGGACGTTTATTAATTATGTGACAATGCTATTTTCACTGTTTACCACCCACTTTAGCTTTACTTCATATTAACGGTTAGCCTAGCATAGCATTAGCAGTAAAGCTGCATTATTTTATTATTTTATAGCAACACCCATCATGCTTTTTACCAAATACACGTGCGGCCTTGCCATGCAAACTTTCTAATTTTGTTCAAAACACACAATTATTACATTTCCGGTTATTTACGCATTAATTCTGGTTAGTTCATGTATTTTGCAAAGCTTAGCTTCCCTCGTGTAGTGTAAATGTGCACGTTAGTTGTTCTAACACTACTTACTGTTAGTCCGTATTATAGGGGTGTTCTGTTGAGCAGGTTTCTTTCGTGAAATCCTGCTCCATCCTATATATATATATATATATATATATATAACCAAATGCCCTGGAGCTGTTCCAGGGCATATATATATATATATATATATATATATATATATATATATATATATATATATATATATATTCCACACCAAGCTCCCTCAGCGATCGGCTGAAATGGGGCACGGACACCAGTTGAGTGCTTCTTTTTCACGCTGTACATGACAAGATAACACGTTTCGCCCACCTTCTGGGCTTGTCACATAACGAGAAGGACGTTTGAGAAAGCCTTTATACAGCATGCACCATGTGACTTCTTAAGTGGCACATTGAAAATAGTAAACAGACTATACACATATTGTAGATACTATCTTGGTACAAATACTAATTTAACTAAAATAATTGATACTATGAAAAATATCATGATGTACAAATACTGCAATCCCAGATTTATAAATTCGGCAAAATCGTCATTTAAACCATTACTGCTGAATCTCTTAAGACCAGCAACATGCAGGTGCAGAAATAAAATTTGAGACATGGGTCTTAGGCTGAAACCATACAATGTTTTGGTATGATATGTGCAAATAACGGTTAGCCTAGCATAGCATTAGCAGTAAAGCTGCATTATTTTATTATTTTATAGCAACACCCATCATGCTTTTTACCAAATACACGTGCGGCCTTGCCATGCAAACTTTCTAATTCTGTTCAAAACACACAATTATTACATTTCCGGTTATTTGCGCATTAATTCTGGTTAGTTCATGTATTTTGCAAAGCTTAGCTTCCCTCGTGTAGTGTAAATGTGCACGTTAGTTGTTCTAACACTACTTACTGTTAGTCCGTATTATAGGGGTGTTCGGTTGAGCAGGTTTCTTTCGTGAAATCCTGCTCCATCCTATATATATATATATATATATATATAACCAAATGCCCTGGAGCTGTTCCAGGGCATATATATATATATATATATATATATATATATATATATATATATATATATATTCCACACCAAGCTCCCTCAGCGATCGGCTGAAATGGGGCACGGACACCAGTTGAGTGCTTCTTTTCACGCTGTACATGACAAGATAACACGTTTCGCCCACCTTCTGGGCTTGTCACATAACGAGAAGGACGTTTGAGAAAGCCTTTATACAGCATGCACCATGTGACTTCTTAAGTGGCACATTGAAAATAGTAAACAGACTATACACATATTGTAGATACTATCTTGGTACAAATACTAATTTAACTAAAATAATTGATACTATGAAAAATATCATGATGTACAAATACTGCAATCCCAGATTTATAAATTCGGCAAAATCGTCATTTAAACCATTACTGCTGAATCTCTTAAGACCAGCAACATGCAGGTGCAGAAATAAAATTTGAGACATGGGTCTTAGGCTGAAACCATACAATGTTTTGGTATGATATGTGCAAATAGCGCAAATAGCTAAACCTAGAAATAAATATAGAACGTTCTAATACGTATATGTATATATATATTGCCTCGTGGTGGTTGCCACTAGGTAGTTAAAGTTAGGTCTGCTTTTCCTTAGACAAAACATGTTTTGGCTTGCTAATAAATTTGTCCCTGTTTGATTCATCTTCATGAAACTTTCCCTCAAAAAATGTCATCCATCTCAGCTCCTTCCTGGAAAGTTTTGGGATAATCCATCAAGTGGGGGGCGGGAATAAAGGTTATCGTAAAATACAAAGTCAACTTCTTTAGACCAAGCTACAGCAAAAACTGCTGAAAGGAATTGCAACAAATTCGGCAGGAAGCTAAATCTTGGTCTACAAATTGTGCTTAATATGATTTGATTCAAATGTGTTCAGTAGTTTTTGAGATATTTAGGGTAACAAAAAAGAGATATTTGGATGGTTAGGATTGTGAGAGTCTTTTGAGAGTCTTGTGAGTGTCCCGCGAGAGCATGAATTAAACAATGGAGCCCTGTGATTGGTTGAGAGGACCATTTTTCCTGTAATTCTTCACGCTCTTGCATAAGTGTGAAGGCTCCCACGAGTCTTATGGGAGCGAGCGTTCTGATTGGCTGGCTGTTACAGTTATAGAAATGAAATGGCCGCCATTACTGTTTACTGTGAAAAATTGCAAGTGTTGTGGAAATTAAGTAAAAAAGCTATACAAGGGGGCAGCAGAATGGCATCCTGTCCCCCTAGATTTTGAGAGGAGGCCTCTAATGTATAAGTACTGTGACAAATGTAGGTTAGATGCCAATACACTCTACTAGGAGAAATGCATGCTGTGCCCCTTATGAAGTAACTGTATATAAAGCCTATTTTTGCACTATTCGTACTTTGATAACTGTATGTTGGATTTTTACAGTTTTGGTCTTGTTTCACACAGATAAATATTGGATAGTTTTCTAAAACTGGTGTGGTGTCCTTTTGTAGTGTTTTCACTGTATTACTGTTTGTTAAGTGCAAATGCTTTACAAATTGCCTCTGAGATAAACCGGACTTCTCGTGCCAAGCTACCAAGGGGGTGAGCAGGGGTTATTTTAGACGTGTAATCCCCTTATCCGGACTAGAGTGGTGGAATCTGCCCGGTTTAGGTGCATACCCTAGCCAACCAGAAAACCCATTTCTAACATCTTCCAATTCATAGCAAGTGTAACTACATTTTTAATTACTAGTGATTTGTTTGAGCTAGAATTTTTTTTAATATGGAGATTATGCAGCGAATGATGGATTATATGGCAAATGTGGCAAATCCATAATTATGCAGAAAACACTGTGGTAGCAAAAATCGAATAATTCCAGTGTCCGTGACCATAGTCAACAGGGTCCTTGAACAATGTGTGACATGCTCATATGCGGTGCTTACTGAAGGCAAGAAATCCAGGTACCATTGGAAAATAGCAGTCCCAATGAAAGTTAAGTAGCAATTAGATTAGCCTCTGGTGAGCTAATTGTGCTACCGATAGCAGCATTCGCTTATTAGGGCAGGCAAAGAGAATGAGCTGTTCAGCTCATTTTGGGTTATTGCAGACATCAGGAGAGCACCTCGATGAGAGCGCTATAGAGGTGTGCTGTCTCGTTGTGAAATAGGTTATTGGTTGACTAAGTGTTGTGGTGGATTCAACTACTTGGAGACTGACAGAAATGAGTACAGATCCCATAATTGATCCCATTAAGGACTTGGGGACAGCCATGTGTTTGCACTTCAATCATATACAAATGTTATCTTCTTTGGCCACTAGGCTACATAGGTAGCAAAGTTAAGCTGTCAAGAAATCATCTAGGAGGTGGTAGAAGTAAGGAACTCAAATACAACATGACACTGTAGGTAGGCATGTACCAAGACTCACTATGCTTCTAGTGGCTACTGGCGAGTTGGAACAGTGTCAAGAACACACGTGGGGGGGTCACCTCTGAGCCCTGATGATGTCGGAGCCTGCTGGTTTCTTTGTGAGGTGCTTACTATTACTCGCATTCTCTACTATGCCCTCCCTGGCAATAATACTGTAATATGGCCTGTTTGAGAAGCTTGTTAGTGCCTCTTCTCTTTCTCTTGTTATGAAATGCACTTGCGTTCCACGCCTCTCTGTTTGTCCCATCAACCCTCGCTCCCACTGCCGCCATGTGTCTGCAGCTATTGACACAGTGTCAATTAGCTGCAGTGTGCAATTGTACCCAGTGTTCCAATTACGAAGGGTTTCTGAGGTTCCATGTAGCACAGTGCAAGGAACCAGGCGGACATAATTGGATTCTTTGCAAGAAGCGTTACCTTTTTGTCTAGATTTCTTTGTCCCAATATGGTATTGGCAAATGTAACTGCGAATGTGCTGCCTGGCTTGGTCACCAGATCACATATTTTATTAGAACGCAAATTTAACACGCAGCGTTTGAAAGGCTAGGGAGGAATTACAGAATGAAATGGCAGATGCTTAAAGTCAACACACTCATAGCAAATGCTGATGTCATCATTAGTACTCAAGGCCATGCATCTAATTGATGTTATGACACAGGATGTACCACTCAAGGCAGTAATTAGGTGCTGCAAGCGTGAATCTTCAGTTTAACAGGAAGGATGCACGAAGACCATCTCTTCTGCATGCGAGTCATTTACAGGAAGTATTGGCCAATTATCAGTAATCAAGCAGTGGTAGGAAGACTTTGTGAATATTCCAAAACTTGTTCCATGTCCTCATGGCCGCCTGTCCACATAGAACAAAGCGGCTCACTTCTGCTCCCCCATCTACTATTGAGATTAGCGGTTCGAAGATTCCATATTATGATCTAGCTTTAATAGGGGCATTTTGAGTGCTCAGGTGACTACGCACAATTTTTAACTTCTCATGCTGGCCTTTTTAATGGTAAGTAAATTGACACAATGCATTATATCAATTTGTGCCAAGCAAGCACCCCCACAAATAACACCTTATGATGTAATGGAGTTGAGCTCTTACTGCTTTTGGGGATTTTTTTTGTTTAATGTTAAGGGCATTTCCATAACCCCAGCATCACCCCTGTCTTTGCAGCCTACAAGAGGGCTGTGTCCCCGTACTTCTCATCTATAGTCAGCGCCACTGGAATTATATGATTGTGCTGCGATTTTTGCATAAGTTTAGATTTGCTGCAATTGCCACATAATCCATCATCTGCCACATAATCTGCAGATTACAACGAAAACAATTTTTGACTTCTTGATCAAACTGTTCAAAAGTTACTAAACATGCAGCGATGCATGTTGCTGCTCAGTGGAAGGCCCTTTGCAAAGCTGGACTGGTCACCTTTCTGTTGCTTATTGCTATATTTGGGTGTCAAACTGGTACTAATGAGGGGCAACCAATGCCCTGGCAGTGTTAAAATGACAAAATAAGGACTTAATACTGTTACAAAATGTGCTGCATTATGCCACTTAATTTGCCTTTTCTTGCCACAGAATTTACTCAACCCTGTCGCATAATTTGGCCCTCTCCTGCCACATTTTTCCAGTTGCCCTGTCTCTAATGAAGCTATGCCTTTAACTCCCTCCAACTTCCTATCTACAGCGCTGCTGTACTCCTCTAATCACCTAATATTGCTATATTTTGCTACTAAATAGGCAGTCACAATTGCAGTTACCTTGCAGTTAAAAGGGGAATTATTTGAATGGTGCAGCTGGCGAGGTGGCACTTGGCCCAAAAGTTGTCAGAACTCCTCCAAACACCTAATATTGCTATATTTTACTAATATACAGTCTGTCACAATTGCAGTTACCTTGCCTTTAAAAGGGGCTTGATTTGAATGATGCAGCAGGTGCAGTGACACCAAGGCCAAAAGCTCTAGGGACCCCACTAAACACAGAATATTGCTAAATCTTACTACTAAACAGGTAGTCACAAGTGCAGTTATCTAGCAGGCACTAGGCTCATGATTTCAATAGTGCTGCAGCTGCAGTAGCCATGGGCCAAAAGTTGTCAGAACTCCTCTAAACACCAAATATTGCTATATTTAACTACTAAGCAGGCAGTCGCAAGTGTAGTTACCTTGCAGGCACTAGGGTAATGATTTCAATGGTGCAGCAGGTGCAGTGACACCAGGACCCAATGCTCTAGGAACCCCTCTAAACAACATGTTTTCCAGTACTTCACTACTAAACAGGCAGTCACAAGTGCAGTTACCTTACAGGCAATACAGTCATGATTTGAATGGTGCAGCAGGTGCAGTGGCAGTGGGGCAAAAAGTTGTCATAACTTCTTTAAACACCAAATATTGCTATATTGTATTACTAAATGGGCAGTCACAAATGCAGTTTCTTGCAGGCACTAGGGGCATGATTTGATTAGTGCAGCAGGTGTATTGGCACCAGGCACAAAAGTTGTTAGAACCCCTCTAAATACATAATATTGCTATTACATCGATTAATTCTATTATTTCCCTCTTTCATTTCATTTTCCAAAATTTTGCTATTACCCGCACTATACCACTAGTAACAGCACAATATATTGCCTTTTTGTACACATACAAGTCATAACACTTTAACAGACTTTCTGTAAATTATATTGTACAACTACTCAGCAAGCTACAACTTACAACAAAAAAAACAGTGTATTATTAATCACATAGGCGAAACCTAATGCATTTACCAATGCTTGTTTTAAAAATGTTACAATCTTGCAAGACTCTCACGGGATCGTGACAAAGAGGAAGGAGTAGAGGATTTTTAAATACACTCTGGAATGCACATTTGTTACTGTAGAAAGGGGTCTTACTGGAGATGGTGCATATCCGAGTCTACTATTTATGTCTATCGGCTTCGGAAGAGTTCTGAGTAGAGAGTTAAGACACTCTCCACACCCTACTATGTACAGCCATCATACACTAGAGGAGTCTTAGGGGAGAGGCAAGTTCCTCTGCACACCCTACTATGGACACCCATCAAATTAGAGAGATGTCTCAGTGGAGAAGCCAGACCCTTTATATATCCTACTACACAAACCTGTTATTGAGGAGAGAGGACTGAAAGGACTGAGAGGACTGAGAGGACTGAGAGGACTCCACACACCCTACTATGCACACCAGTCATTTAAGAAAGAGGTCTGAAAGGAGAGGCCAGTCCATCCACACACCCTACTATGCACACCCGTCATTTGAGAGAGAGAGGTCTGAAATGATGGGCAGTCCATCCACATACCCTACTATGCACATCCATCATCTGAGAGAGAGGTCTAAAATGAGAGTAAAGTCCTTCCTTATACACCCTGCTACGCACACCCATCATCTGATTGAGAGATCTGAAAGGAAAGGCCAATCCCTTCATACTCATAGAGGTCTCAAAGGAGAGTCCAGTCCCGTCACACCAATTAATACACACACCTGTCATCTGAGCGAGAGGTCTGAAAGGGGAGGCCAGTCCATCTACACACCTTACTATGCACACACATCATCTGAGAGAGAGGTCTGAAAGCAGAGCCCAGTCTCTCACTAATCACTACTATGCACACCCGTCTCATCCAAGATATAGGTCTCAGTGGAGAGGACAGTCTCTCCCCACATATCCTACTGTGCACACCTGTCATCTGTGAGAGAGGTTTCAAAGGAAAGGGTACTCCATCCACACACCCTACTATGCACACCCGTCATCTGAGAGAGAGGTCTCAAAAGGGAGGCCAGTCCCTTCCCACACCCTACTACACACACGTCATCTGAGAGAGAGGTCTGAAAGGAGAGGCTAGTCCTTCCCCACACCCTACTACACACACTTGTCATCTAAGCGAGAAGCCTGAAAGGAGAGGGCAGTTGGTCCTCAAAACCTTGTATGCACACCAATTATCCAAGAGAGGGGTCTCAGTGAAGCGGCTTGTCCCTCACACATACTACTATTTCCCTACAATTATGTTGTGATCCTGAAAGATTCTCCTGAGAGTAGTGTCCAAGCTGCAGTAAGTGAAGCTTGCTGCATGAGGTTTGTGTGATCTCGCAAACATCTGCAAGACTTGCATGGAAAATTACTGAGCCTGCCACAAGGTGTTTTACAATCCCATGAGAGTCTTGCGAGATTGTATGAGAAGTAGAAAAAAAGGGTCAAGGTCATCCAATAGTTACCATTCTTATTACATGGTTGAACAAATGTTGTGATGTGATTGTCTGCAGAGCTAGAGATAGCTCACCTTGGTACTTTGTAGGAGAAGGAAGAATCTTTGAGTTGTGATTAGCAGATATAATCTAGTTTGAAACTGAAAGAGTTTGATGTCTTCAGCTACATTTGAGAAACAGCTCCAAGTTCAGGTATTTAATAATATACTTTATGAGCTTTGTTGAGAAGGGTCAGTAAGTGCACTACTGTTGGTAAACTTATTATATATAAGGTTTGTGAGTGAAAAATAATGAACTGGCTGAAGGTGTGGACTTGTTCAGATCAAAGAAATAATAAGGTAATGGTACACTAGACATAAATATGTGATTGTGGGGAAAGATGTAGAAAAGTTAAGAGAATATAGTGATGTATCACTTTTATTTATTAGTATAGAAGTTTTCATTTTCTGGTATTTTGTCTTTTTGTAGAAGAAAAATGGGAAACAGATTGTGAAAAAGAAACTACCATGCCAAGAAAATATATGGAGGAGAAAAGAAAACGTGTTCACTTTTGAAGAAACAGAAAACAATACCTGCATGGAAAGTCAAGATTTTTTTTTTATTGCAGAACAGATTATGTTCTTACTGCCTGAGAGACATTTTTGGTCTTGCAGATGCTTGTTCTGTGCAGCTCTAGTTTGTTTCTGATGAGAAAATTATCTCTTTACATAAACAGCAAGAAATGGCTTTATTTAGGTAAGCAGGGTTGTTGTCTGCTTGAGCAGTAAGTACATGAATAGAGACATTATCTACCAGGTGAAAGGACGTGGAAGCAACCTGAAAAAAAGTCTAGGCGGCTGCACGAGGTAAATTTGTCTGAGCTAACCTTTGTGAATGTGTGGATCCTCAATGCTTCCACATTCCTGTAATGTAAATTGTATACTGCTTCTTTCTACTTTTCCAGATAAACTTCTTTTTACACAGTTTATAGATGTGAAACTTTGCTGAGACTATTTTGCCACAGTGAAAACTTGTTCATTTTTGATGAAACAGGAAACAATACTAAACTGAAGATTCTTTGGCAGTTATAAGGTGGCTGAAAAAGAGCAAGGGAAGAGGGTCTACCCACACCAAAATGCAGTTGAAAAATAAAGGAAAAAGGATGGATTCATTGGTGTCTGCTGATCAGAGTACAGACAAAACATTTAGTAAAGTTGGTTGTTTTGTTTGTTTTACAGTTGTTGATATAGTTTGTTAATATAGTTGTTGTAGTTTTGTACTGTTGTTAAATTGTTTTATTGTAATAAAAAAGTTTAACATTACTCCAAATTTGTTTTGCTCAATAGTTAATATAGATTTCAATATTATTATAGTATTTCCACGTTGACTAAAACTGGCAGTTCTATCTTCCTGGACTGTAAATGTGCTGTTGAATGTATATGTATCTATACAGTACTATGCCCATCTTTTATGCTACAGAAACCTGGTAATGGAGAAGCCAAATATCTCAATATCCAACTATGATAACTTGTCATGCAACAGTGAGGTGTCAGTAAATAGATCACTCCTTGTCCACACTTTAGTATAGCAACCTCTGATATAAGAGAGAGGTCTTGGCACAGAGGCCAGTGCATTTTCATACTCTATACACACTGCTCTCAGCTGGTGGAGATGTGACAGCGGAGAGGGCAGTTGGTTTGCACATGTTACTATATATGCATGTGACTCTGGTGAGACGTTTCAGCGGAGATGTTTGTCTTTGTATACACCCTACCACACATGCCTGTCCTCTTACGGAGACATTTGAGGGAGTGCTGAGTGTATCCTCATATTCAAATATGCTCACCAGTTGTCCAAGACACAGTTGTCAATAGAGAGGATACTCCATGTTATACTCTACTATAGACATTCATCGCCATTAAGATAGGTATGAGCAGAGAGAGCAGTCTCTACCCACACCCTACTTTGCACATGTGGTACTCTGGGGAAATGTCTGAGCTGACAGAACAGTGTGTCTCCATACCCTAGTCTGTATAGTTGTTATGCAAGACAGACTTCTCAAGATAGAGGTAATTTCATCCCCACACCTTACTTGTACATCTATGATCCTGGGGAGAGCTGTGACCAGAGAGCTAAGCCCCCTTTCACACAATAATTTGCACACCCACAATCCAAGAGATAGGTCACAGGAGAGGGGCTAGTGTATTCCCACATTGTACTACACAGACTCATCATCCAGGAGAAATGAGTCAGCAAAAAGGGAAGTTCCTCCCCACAGCCTACTCTGTATACCTGACAGCATGGGAAGAGGTATGAGCAAAGCCTACTACAGACATCTCTCAACCTGGGGAGATGTGTTAGTAGACAGGCCACTCCCTTACCAGACACTACTGCATATCCCTGTTGCTCTAGGGAGGGGTGTCAGCAGAGAGGCCACTCCTTGCCCACACCATACTGAACAACCAGTGTGTCCTGGAGATAGGTGTTAGTGGAGAAGACAGTGTTTCTCTACACTATACTGCATATGTCTGTTATCCTTCAGAGAGGTGCTATTGGACAGGCAAATCCATTCCCAATACCTAATATACATGGTTATTGCCCTGGGAAGAGGTCTCATTGGAGATGCAAGCACCTTTAGTACTTGCTATGCAATGGAGAGATCTTACATGTAAGGTGAGTACCTTTGATACCCTACTATGCATAGTGCTGATCCTGGGGAAAGATGTGAGTGGAGAGGCAGTGTCTCTTCACACCCTATTATACACACAGGTTACCTTGATGCAAGGTCTCAGTGGGAAGGCCTGTCCCACTCTATACTCTACTATACACAGTTGTTGGCCTATGGAGAGGTCTCAGTGAGAACCCAGTGTCTCCTCACACCTGACTATGCACTGTTGTCATATATAGTGAAAAGGTCCTATTGGAGAGGCCACTTTCTACCCACAACCTACTAATGTGGAGTTTAAGACATAAGCATTGTAGTGAAGGAAAGTGCAAATATTTCTCTCCAAAGATTTTTACAATCTCACAAGACTCTAGTGGGGTTATAAACAAAAGAAGGGGTAGAGAAAATATTTCTCAAGAGAGAAGTTTCAATGCAGAGGGTTGTGTGTTTGCACAGTCTAATACACACAAGTCACGATGTAGACCTATTATGCATGAAATATACATAAACAGTTGAGCTTGCGAGACTCTCACGAGAGGTGGATAAATACAGGGGTATGGGCAGGCACTTGGGTGCTCCGGTGTGCGGGCGGCTTGTGGGAGCCACTGTTTATAATGACATGGAAATATAGAATATGTATATAAGCATCTTTGGCATTTCTGGCTCTTGCAAGTATCTGGCAAGAGTTTTAAGAAGAAAAATGGGAAACATACACAAATAACATAGATATTTTAACTAGAAGGTAGCTCTGAAAATAGCTTTTTTTGTTAAAAAATTTCAACAACTTTCATTTAAAAAAAAAACATTTTTAACATTTTTTTGTATCTTCACATTTTATAATAGGGTAGAACTAAAACATACAACTTAGGGGCAGGGAAAAAACAACATTTTCTTAAAAACAAAAAGGAAACTATCTGGGGGAAAAAACTGTTGAAAAAAAAGCTACTGCCTATGGGGGCATATGTGATCTTGGACAAGCTTGTCCAGTGCAGACCTGCTTGTCTCCGATGAAAAAATTATCTGTTTACATAATCAGCAGCAAAGTGCTTTATTAAGATAAGCAGGGCTGTTATCTGCTTCAGCACTCAGTACCTAGGCAGGCACAGTGTCTCCAGGTTCAAATGAGGTGGAAGGCCCTGAAGAGTTGTCTAGCTCCACAGCATGTGCTAACTCTGCCCGAGAAGCCTTTCTGGATGCATTGACCTGAGGTGCCTCCACATATCTGTGGTACTCCTACTATACTGTTTGTTTCTACTCCCCCAGCTGATCTCCTTCTTGAAAAGTTTGCAGATAACTTACTTTGCAGAGACTATTTACTC
This sequence comes from Calotriton arnoldi, assembly GCA_963921515.1. NCBI lineage: Eukaryota > Metazoa > Chordata > Amphibia > Caudata > Salamandridae > Calotriton > Calotriton arnoldi. Next base: position 6,450 of record CAWUFW010008911.1, on the reverse strand, counting down.
GCCTGGCCTCATGTCAGAAAGTTGCAATACCAAATACTTTTTGGCAGGCTGATGTGGCTCAGGTGCTGCAAAAACACCAGGCTGTTCATCAGAATCTGATGAAGAAATTATTCTATGCCAAAACAAAAAGGCAAACAGAGCAAGACAATAAGGTCTACCCACAGCAAACTCCAATAGGCAAATAAACCAAAAGGATGGAATCTAACTTTTGTAAATAAAGACAGCCATATGAACCAATCACAACTCTTGCTTGGGATGTGTTTCCTCTCCTGGACCTCTCGTAAGTATATTGCGAGACAATAAAAACTGATTTCTTTATATATTGAATGGAACAATTCATAATCAATTTTTCTAAGTTAATCAACATTTGTTCATATTTATACAGTGCTTTTAAGTTAATTCCAAATGTATGATCTCGAAAGTGGTGCACAAGAGAAGAACAGGAAGTACAGCTCCCTCGGAGTCATGAGGGGGATTGTGTGTTTGACTCATGTGAGCATTATAGTTATGTGAATTTCTCAATTCTATAATGTTACTTTAACTTTTGCTTTTTTCAGTGAATTACTAATGTTTTTTTTAAACAAACGCTAATCTTTTTCTAACACCTAACTATTGCGTTACTTCATCCTTTGGTTCTTTAGTGAATTTCTAGGGGTTTTGTAAAGTAAATTAATTACTTTTTAGTGTATTGTATGGTAGAATAGTAATATAATATATCCTGTGTGCAGACATTATTTTGAAAGGGGATGCTTTTTAATTGCAATATAATAGGAAAGGGTTAACAGTTTGCAAATGTTTCTAAAAAATGATGTGTGAGTATAAAACAGTTATACAACAATATTTCAGCTGAGATTGTGCATCTCCTCAGTTCTTGTAACTCTCATATTGAGACATCTTCCCAGCAAGTTCATTAATATTCTAATAATATACTTCTCATTGACCTTGTATATGTTTTACATTAAAGTCGTAATTATAATTCAGAAAGAGAGTGAGCAGTTTTGGCAATAATTTATAGAATTAGTTTTCACTATGAATATCTATTTTTAAGGTATTTCATTACTCTCGCTAGAGGCTTGCGAGACACTCGCTAGATCGTGGAGTTATAAATTTCATTTTAAAATATTGTACAGAGTTTTTTATGTGTTCAGTTATTGTTTAATGGTAGGCTATGGTAAGGGAGTCATTTAGATGTTTGTTATGTTTATTTTAGTTTTTTACCAACTCTCAGGTATAGTAAATCTTACCTAAAGGCTTGTGTTGCCCTTGTGTCACCATGCGTAATGCAAGGGTAACACAAGCCCTTTATAAATCTGACCTCAAGGAATTGGAATAATATCCCTATATCTATAAGGACTCCTGCAACCTCACTGCTCCAATTTAGGAAAGAGTTGAAGAGTCAACTCTGAAAAGAGCACTACATCACAATGCATTAAACGTCCACAACCCAGCTTCCTCTGCTATTTCTCGTTGATTTTATTTTATGCTTGTCTTTGATCATGTACAGTGCTCCACTGGTTTTTATCAAGGCTTGCACTATTGAAATACATGTAGATAAATGCACAAGTGGGTAGCTTCAAAAACTCCTGTATGACTTTTACAGGTTTGATTTCTGCATTTGCTGGTAATAAACAAAACATAAATGTAAAAAATGTAAGGCTTCTCAGTGACAACATTAACCTTATGAAGTAAAAAGAAACAGAAGAAATTTAACAGTTATACCTAGCAGCACTAATTACATTATCCAACTAGTGTGTTAGTTTGGTTTGTTTTATAGTTTACATAGTGGCAGGTAACTACCACATTAGTTTTCAACTTAATTTTGTACAGCCTGTGTCTTGCTAATCGGTATAAGTGTTTACAAAACACACTTGCTAATAATGCATCATAGGTGTGTAGAGGTATTAAACACGTTATAAATCTTTATAGTGAAGAGTAACTCTGTGTGCAGGTTACAGCTGACTTGTGTCCATTATGTTCCACTCACGTTTTTTGGTTCTGTAGAAAAAGTTTTCAACAGGAGAAAGATTATATGTAGTAGATACTAACTTTTGTAAAAAGCCTTGAGATATCGGAGAGAATTGTGTCAGCATGACAGTTTCTACGTAATATAGAGAAATGTGTGCACCAGTTACTAAACTTTGTGTGTATGCTTGTTTTGCTTCAGAAGATGTGCTTTCTGTAAAGTTTTCACCACAGTATGAAGAGTGCACGTAGTAGGATCTTTAGCACCTTCAGATCTTAAATATTTTTGGTAAATAGTGTCTTGTTTGGCAACTGTTGCATAGAGTGTACACTATTCTTAGTAGATTTTTTTGGTTCTATGACGGAACAACGCATTCCTTTGCAGCACTATACTTTACCACGTGTGAGTTACAACGCAAATGCCTTTACAACGCATAACCTTTGTCATGCATTTTCTAACAAAGAATATGCCTTTACCATGCATGCTTGTACAACGAATTCCCTTGTAAAAGCATGAATGTTAAAGGCATATGGGTGGTACAGGTTTTCCCTGACCCCTAAAACCAGTCCCCATCCCAATCATCCCCTGGGCCCCCAGACCTTCTAAATAATATCCGTTCCCTGCACTAAGCCCTCAAACAGTACCCCTGCTTAAACCCCAGCCCTTTTTAAAATTACCCGTCCCCTGCCCTGAAAACCTAAAACTGGCCCCTTAGTTTTTTTTGAAAATACCCTAAAGTCTTAAAACCATACCCCCCCTGCCCCTAAAGCCCTAAAACCGCCCCCCCTTCACCAGGCACAATCCCCCTTACCTCACTCACAACAACGACAAGGCATCTCTTCAGGCGCGGTGCAGCTCGTAAAGAGGAAGCAGAAGGGTCTCTCCATTTCCTCTAATGACGATTATACCATTCATATGACTTTACCATGCATACCTTTACAATGTTAATTTGTTGTAAAGTCATGCATGGTAAAGGCATATGTATGGTATAAAATTGAGTGTTAAAGGTGCATGCATTGTAACACATGCGTGGTAAAGGCATGCGCAGTAACCGCTGCATTGTAATGGCTGTTTCCCAATTTTGTTTAATAGTCTGGGGTGTATTTCTCATGTCTCACTGTCTGCAAACAGTGTGGTACAGCGTAAATGCTCTCCGTAGAGTAAATAGTATTAACAGTACCCAGTTTTTTTCCCAGATATCACCTTCATTTCTCAATGTAGGTATGGTGAGTGTCAAGGGTTTGATATAGATAAAAGCAGTGTGTAGTAGTGCATTTGTTTTGGAATTAGCATTCACTCTTTTGGCTTTCTCTGATCGGCTGTATATAGATTGAACACTGTACTCAATGAGGTAACTGACCATGTCAAGAGTGATGTAATATGTGAGTTTCATAAGCAGTGCATTGTGGAGTGACGAGTTATAGTTAGCTCAGATAACTATAACTTCTGAATTTATCTGGTTTTATATGAGTGAAATGCCAGCCTAACTATAACATCCCTATAACCTTTGTTTTTTCAGTGAATGTCTAAGGTTTTTAAAAATTCTATTTCCTAACTTTCACGTCCCTGTAACCTTTGGATTTTTCAGTGAATTTCTAATGTTGTTTAAATGTTAATTCTTAACTATAACATACCTGTAACATTTGGTTTTTGCAGTAAATTTCTAAGGTTTTTCAAACTCGATTGCCTAACTATAACGTCCATGTAACCTATGATTTCTTTATTGAATTTTTAAGGTTTTTAAATTGTATTTTCTTTCTAAAATGACTCTTTAAGGGGCATTTCTATAAGCTTGTATTTTCTTCAGTGGATTATTAAGATTTGTTTTTTTTTCCTTACATTTTTATATTCGCGACAATGTCAACAGGGTGTTTCTAAGTAACTAGAAACTCTGAATCCGGGCTTATGTATAGCCACCATATACACACAACCAATGCAACCGTTCTTGTCAGAGCCACCATAGTAACTGAAATATTGTGAAGTTTTTTACTAACAGGTTTTTATTTCTTTAGTTTTTTGGGATCTTCATGACAAGGTTGTGATCCCTGCGGACACGACACGAAAACAGAAAACAAAAGCAGACATTCAATGACCATCAACACATTAAAAAACAATATGTAAAAAAATCCATTCTGAACATTATCCTACATATCTTACTATATACATACTTCTTTAAAACATGTTTAAACTCATGTTTTTACTAAGTTTCTTTAAAATCTATCTTTCAGACCTATTTTCCGTTTTCATGGTTAGTCGGGACGCCACAATGGCGTTTTTAACCGCAACGATCACGCCTTTTCCATAAAGTCTAAAACACATATATCCACACATACTACAGTATTTTACACACTAGGGGTTTCTTACAGTATTCTCTAAAGTCATGTTTTTCTACAGAGTTTCTATAAAAACCATCTCTAAAACCTATTTCATGTATTCGCGGTGATTCCGGAGGTTGCAATGGTGGAAAAAAAAAGCAGACATTCAATGGCCACCGACATCTCCAAAATAATATGCAAAAAAATACATTCTGAACAGTTCACTACACATATTAATATATACATACTTCTTTCAAAGCATGTTTAAAATCATATTTTTACACTAAGTTTCTTTAAAAACCATCTCTCAGAACTAATTTCCGTTTTTGCAGTTATTCAGGACGTCGCGTCATCGCCATTACCCGCGACAATTGTGCCTTTTCCATAAAGTGAAAACTCATATATGCACACATATTACAGTATTTTACACACTAGGGGTTTATTATTGTACACTTCAAACTCATGTTTTTCTAGTCTATTTCTAGAACAACCATCTCTAAAACCTATTTTCCGTTTTCGCGGTGACTCCAGAGAACGCAATGATATCGGTGATCATGATCCCCGTTAATAAGTCACGAAAAGGGAAAACCAAATCAGGCATCCAATGGCCACCAACACATCCAAAAATTATAAATGTATCATTAAGTCTAACCCTCACAGTAGATAACTCACTTATAAATAACTCTATAAAAACATTTATCAAAATATCAATAACAATGTGTATTGATAATCCACTGATATATTTTTTTATATTTTCACCAAAATTTGCAACAACATTAATTGTCATGATGTCTCTGCAATGGTACAGGGTGGGGGCCTGCTGGCGGTCGCCGTGAATATCATGCGTGATTAAAAAATCAATAATGAACTCATACCGTGTGTCACTAACACATAACTTGTGTCACTAACACCCCTCAAATATGGGGTCAGAGTACCTCTACTCTGACCCCTTATGTTAGCTTTTTCAGAAATTGTCAGCCCCGGGAACCATTCCGATAGATAAAATAGTGGCTGCAAGTTTCTGTTCAAGTTGCGTAAGAAAATCAGAGCATTCCTGTTGGCGCGTGCATTCGCGATTCATCGCGAAACCACCGCAAAATATCTGCGGCCAGAGATACCACTATAACTTTAAATTTACATTTCTCAACAACTGCTGAATGGATTTACACCAAATAAGCAAAAGGGCACTTCCTTGAACCGACATCTACCTCCCTGGCAAATGTGGTGTAAGTCCGTTCAGCGGTATGGGCTCTAGGTGTGGCTACATGTTCCTATGGGAATTAACATTACAAAGGCAACCTTATTTCGCACCCCAAATCCTCATTCCCCACTGCATGGATCACCCCTAAACTTTCCTTAACAATGAAACCCACCTTGACACTTTTTGGGGAAAATTTCATGCAGATTGGTCAAACGACGACAAAGTTATAGGCAAGTCCCCAAAAATTTTCCTATGGAAACTAGGTCCTAACTATAACTACCTTCTGGCAACCACCAGTAGGTAATGCGTGTGTGTGTGTATATATATATATATATATATATATATATATATATATATATATATATTATCTACTGGCGGTCGCCAGTAGATAGTTATAGTTAGAACCTATTTTCCATAGGAAATCCGCGACATTCTATTTGAAATAACTCTCTTGCCGGTTGACGTATCTTCGCAAAATTTTCAAACTTTGTGGGGCGCTCCGGTCCGCTCCTACCCTGAAAGTCTCGGGGTGATTCGTCAAGCGGGGGCCGAGAAAAAGGGGGTCCCAAAACGCGTTTTCCCCATTCATTTTTCCATAGGAAACTTTAGACACGGCTACAGCCCGAACTGCTGAACGGAATTACACCAAATTTGGCAAAGAGGTAGTTCTTGGTTCAGAAAGAACCCTTTTTGTTAAATGGTGTAAATCCGTTCAGTAGTTGCTGAGAAAATCAAAAGTAAAAGTACATATATATCTATGGGCACGGAGGATCCGCGCACCCTGAGCGCACCCTGCGCGCACCGTCCCGATCACGAGCTGCATGTTAATTGGCTGTCAGCTGGCTGTCAACATTCCGATTCAGGAAATGTTGGCAGCCATTTTGTCCTCGGTAGAACCGAGGGACAGAAACATGTGCGCAAAGCGCACAAAGGGGGCAGGGTAGAAACACCCTGACCCCCTAGGTCTGCTC